>CM032456.1:11683377-11742371 GCA_019049505.1 Pachyrhynchus sulphureomaculatus | reverse complement strand
TTTCATATAAAATGTTAAAGTGTCTTCCGGATAGAGCAAAAACAATCCTTGTTGGAGATAATGAACAATTGTTTTTTAGGCGCTCCAATCCCCAAATCATGGTATAACTACAAGATAGTCCCCATATTAAAGCCGAACAAAGACGGAACTAATCCCAACAATTACAGACCTATTGCCCTATCGTCTTGCGTGGGTAAATCTCTTGAAATAATCCTTAAAAATAGATTGGAATGGAGGTTGGAAAATAAACTAGTTTTTAAATGGACGCAATGTGGATTCAGGAAAGGGCAGGGAACTAATAACAATATTGCAATTTTAACATCATCGATAAATTTGGCCTTCCTGGAGAATCAGACTTGTATTGCGGTATTTTTGGACATTAAATCGGCTTATGATTCAGTGAACATCTATAAACTATATGAGAAACTCGTTGAAATTAACACCCCCCATAGACATGGCAAACATTATATTTAAATCTTAAAAAACAGGGTTTTGTTCAGTAGAAGAGATGATGGATCCTTTATGGGTCCAATCCTGGCGTCATCAGGAATTCCTCAAGGTTCTCCCCTTAGTACTATTCTATTTAATATATATACTTTAGATCTATTCAGGATGCCAATGGAGGGAATTAATATAATGGGTTATGCAGATGACTTAGTACTTTTTACATCGGGCTTCAACACACAAGACATGGTTGCGAATCTAAACTTATCTTTAAGGAAAGTTCAAGAATGGATGGATGACAATGGTCTAAGATTGGCTAACGAAAAATGCCAAGCAGTATGGTTTACCAAGGGACACAAGAGGAATTCACCCCCTAATATAGTTATAAATAACCAAGTTATTCAATACATGGATTCAGTGAAATACTTGGGCATAACTCTACAAAAAAATATGAAATGGGATATGCACATTGACAATATCTGCAACAAAGCCAAAAAAGGCATTAACATAGTTAAAACCTTCTGTAGAACCTGGTGGGGTGCGGACCCACGTAGCCTTCTAACCATATCCAATGCTTTAGTCAAATCTCATTTAGACAACGGCAACATATTTATTAGACCAACGAAAAAAGAAAATATTGAGAAGTTAAATAAGATCCACTACCAATTTATTAGGTCGTCCTTAGGTCTCATGAAATCCACCCCTATAAACGTTTTGTTGGCTGAATCTGCGGAAAAAAAAAAAAAAAAAGAGACCAGAAGACATTGCTTAGCTATCAATTTTCTGAGGAAACCCATTTCTATTTCAAACCATCCTCTAATCTGCATGCTTAAGACGATAAATAACTACTTGATAAATAAACCTAATTTTCTTCATACTTAATCATTGCATATCGAGCTTTTACCCCATACCTTAGCAACATATATAAATCCGTAAATTTCCCAACGTTCTTAATGGACTTCAGTAAGCAATTAGAACCAATCAATCTTATTAATTTAAAAGATGGTTAAAGAAGACGCCTTTAATAAAGAAAATTTCTCCGAAAGAACGGAAACATACAGCCAATCACATACTTTTGTATTCACTGATGCTTCTGTAAAGGATAACAGAGCGGGTTTTGGAGTCCACATTCCAAAACTTAAAATAAACTACTCATCTAGACTTCCTAATGAACTCTGCATTGGTACGGCAGAGATGATTGCCATTAAAGAAGCAATTACTATTATAAAGAAGAAAAATATAAGCAAATCTATCATTTTCTCCGACTCTCAAGTTGCAATTCAAAAGATAGCTAAAAAGAGCATTCACCCAAATAAGGACTATATAGCACTGAAGATTAAAGAAAGTTTGATAGAGGCCAAGGAAAATAACCTTGACATTAAAATAGCCTGGATCCCGGGTCATGCAGGTATACCAGGTAATGAAACGGTGGACAAACGCAACGATAGGAAGAAATCTTAACATACCTAAAGAAGTACAGTTAAACAATCAGGAAGTATGCAGAATTTTAATCAATAACATTCTTAACGTGCATGATCAGAACTGGTCATCGAAGTTCCCAAATAAAGGTACTAAATACAAGTTCCTTCAACCGTTTTTTCCCAAGAGACCATGGTTTTCAAAATTCCCGTTTATAGATAGAAGACATATAACAATCATCACAAGAATGCGTACCGGTCATTGTTTAACCAAAGCTCACCTGTTCAAAATAGGGGTAAATGACACCCCACTTTGCGATTGTGGCCTAACTGAGGACCTCAACCACATCTTTTTTGAATGTCCCATTAATAAAATTCCGAATCTGGATCTCTACAATGAATTTTACCACCTGGGTTGGAAACCCCCCATTAGTATAGAGTCTGTCTTAAGTAATATCAATTTGGAGGCAGTAAAATTAATAGTAAAATTTTGCAATCATAACAAAATTAAACTAACATATAGTATTAGATTATATTTACTTTGTTTTAGACCTGACTTTATGTGTAATGTGTCTGTCATTCCTATGTTTGTTTTTGTCCCATACTAATTAACCTCAATGGCGATGCATGACTGGTAGAATGAAGAAGGAAGAACCACTTTTCAAAAGAAAAGCACTAGAAATCGTTATATAAGAAGAAAGGCCCCCCAGGAGTTTTAATACTCGCCATACTGGGGTCCCTTACCTAATGAGCTGGCAGATTGCCTTAGTGAGCAGTGCCATAACTACTACAACAACAACAACAAATGCGGTTTTTTTTAAAAAAAAAAAACATGTTAAATTCGGAAGAATGATAAAAAGTGCTTTATTCAAAGTATGCTCCATCGCTTGTTATACATTTTTCCCATCTTTCGGGCAATTTGTGAATACCACGCCAGTAAAAAATCTTCCCCTTTTGCTGCGAACCACTCATCGAGCCATTTTTTCACATCTTCGTACGAACCAAAGCGCTACTCAGCAAGTGCGTGACCTATCGATGCAAACAAGTGGTAATCTGGTGAGTAAGCCGCATGGGGTAGAACTTCCCAGCTGAGTACTTCCAACGTGTCGCTAACTGGTTTTGCCGTATGTGATGGAGCATTGTCATGAAGAAAAATGACTTTGTGTTGCCTCTTTCGGTATTCTGGCCTTTTTTCAAGCAGCGAACGGTTGAAATCGGTCAATTGGTCTCACCAAACTTCTGCCAAAGCGATTCGGTCTTGCGGTTGATGTGGATGGTGCGCCTGAGTCTACCCATGATTTTTTGCGCTTGGGATTCTCAAAATAAAACTACTTTCATCCCCTATAACTATACGATGCAAAAACGACTTCCTTTTGTACCGAGCGAGCAAAATGTCACACGTGTTTTTGCGCTTTTTCCCATTTGCCTGTCGTTCAATTCATGTGGTGTCCATCTACCGGCTTCTGAATCTTTCCCATCTCTCGTAGCCGATTGGAAACAGCTTATTGACTAACGCCCAATTGTTCGGCGAGTTGTTTTTGTATTTGCGAATCATCTTCGTCCAACAATGCTTGCAATTCCACATCTTCGTATTTTTTTGGCGCTTTTCCACGTTCCTTATCTGCAACATCGAAGTCACCACTTTTGAAACGCCGAAACCATCGTTCACACGTATCTTGCGATGGACCATGTTCACCATAAACTTCTCGAAGTAATCGGTATGATTCAACAGCGGTTTTCTTCAAATGAAAACAAAAAAATAACTCTGTCCGCGAATGCTCTTTGTTCGGTATACATTTCGACATATTGAACACAACACTATGCACACACTTTTCCAATTTATCACTCGTGCGCGTCTGACACAACAAAATGGCGCAGTGTCAAATCTTTATAGCACAAACTGCATTGGTTGTGCATCTGTTGTCTGAAATCCGCATTTCATACTTGTACACCTGGTATAACGATAGGACAACCAAGGTTTCATAGAATATGAAATTTCAAAGGAAAGATGAACTCTTCTATTTCGCTTTCCTGGTTCCTTTTTTGCTTATTTTCGTTATAGAATCCCAGCCCAGGAGGCGGATATGGAGCATATTGTGCATAAGATATACGTAGGTAAAAAATATACATAAATATGGTAGAAATATAAAAATTTGATTTAGGCATTTGAGAAAAATTGTTCGCGTTTTGAAAAATTGTTTTTTTTAAATATGTGGTGTTATAGTTGATTCTTCTTAAAAATACTTTATATAGGTAACTCACTTTATGATTAGCCTTTTTTTCTAACTCTAAAAATATTAGTTCGTTTATCATTCGTGATTACAACAATATCACATATTTTTCAGAGGCAAATTACCTACCTAAATTTCTAGTATAATAGCAGCTAACTTTATATTTAATTTTATTAAACAATTTCGGTTTTGGTGACTAGACACTATGTACATTTCTCATCTTTACAACAGAGCGATTACAATTTAAGCACAAAATCTTATTAGAAGCCAATGAACTTGTATTTAGAACGCCCTGAAAGAAATTAGGTGGTGAAAATAAATAATTATTTATGAGAAAATGACTATACAGAAAAAATGTGATCATTTGATATAAAACGTAACTACTATTGAGGGAAGTCATTATTTAAAGTGGTTTGAAACATTTTATCTTAAAAAGAGATTATTGTCGATAAAATTTTGGCCAATATATGGCCTTGGAAAGATATCGACTCAATTTTCATCATGTTTTGTATAATCAATAGTCTTTTAAAACAATAATTTCATGTTTTTTAATAATCACTTTTCATAATAGCATCCCAGTTATAAATGGACAAAAGTTTCCCGAGTGAGCCCATGATTTTCGACATTTTGAAAAGAATTAAAACTAAATATTAAAACATAATCCACTAAATCGTAAAATGTCACAGGATCAGTATTTTTGAAACACTTTGGTTTATTTATTTACAATGTGTGAAAAAAAATTTCTGCATCATTTATTAAAAAAATCATTTTCTCATGAAGTACTCGTGGAAAATTGATAAAAATTCGGGGAGAATGGCAAGAACTAAATGCAGTCAACAATAAACATTTTTAAAAACATGTAACACGTAGGCTGAAAGTTTTTGGCCTGACACATAGATGTCGCCCTTTTCAAAAAAATCCATATGATTTTTAGGAAGTACCAACCTTCAAACGATATGACATTTCGACGATTAGTATACAAGTTACAGTGGTTTTAGTTAAGCTATTTTTGATATTTTCAAAACAATGAAAAAAATCGAATTTCGTATGGTGATTAAACAGTGTTTTTTGATGGGAAAAACTACCGCTCAAGCAAAGCAATGGCTTGATAAGTGTTTCGGAGACTCTGCCCCTGGAAAATCATTCATCATATACTGGTATGCTTAACTTAAACGCATTCGTACAGATACAAATGATGCTGATCGCTCTGGACGCCTAAATGGGGTGGTTGCACTGGAAAACAAAAAAATCTGCAAAATTGTTTTGGATGACCGTAAAGTGAAATTGCGTGAGATACCTGACACCCTAAAGATATAAAAGAACGTGTTGGTCATATTTTGCATGAACATTTGGGCATAAGAAAGCTCTGTTCGAAATGGGTACCGCATTTGCTCACAGTGGATCAAAAACAACAACGTGTTGATGATTCTGAGCGCTGTTTGGACCTGTTTAAGCGCAATAAAAAGGATTTTTTCATACGATATGTGACATTGAATGAAAAATGGATCCACCACTACACACCCGGAATTAAATCAGAAGTTAGCTGAGTGGACAGCGGCCGGTGAAAGCCGCCCGAAGCAACCAGACACAACTATCGGCTGGGAAGGTTTTGGCCTCTGTATTTTGGGATGCGCATGGAATAATTTTCATCGACTATGCCGAGAAGGGAAAAACCATCAATAGCGAATATTATATAAAGTTATTCGTGCGTTTGAAGACCGAAATCGCAAAGAAACGGCCCTAAATGAACAAGAAAAAAATGCTTTTTTATCAAGACAATGCATCGTATCACAAATCAATGGTTACGATGGCAAAATTGCATGAACTGAAGTTCGAATTGCTTCCTCATCCACCGTATCCTCCAGATTTGGCCCCCAGCGACTATTCGCAGACCTCAAAAAAATGCTCGCGGAAAAGAGATTTTACTCCAACAAAGAAGTTATCGCCGAAACTGAGGCCTATTTTGAAGGCAAAGACAAGTCCTTCTATAAGAAAGGTATAGAAAAGTTAGAAGAGCGCCCCCCCCCGACTGATTGTATCGCTCTTGAAGGAGACTATATTGATGAATAAAGTCGAATTTTGCAAAAAAAAAATGTGTTTTTTTAAGTGGCTAGACCAAAAACTTTTCAGCCTACGCGTTAGTTATTATTCATTGCTGCATTAATTTTTTAATATTTTTAGTAAACAAAACTGATTTGGCACTATTCTACTTACGAAATTTTTTTTTTCGAGGAGTATAGAAGCTCTGGATGCTTTTGAATTAATGAAAAAATGATATTATTTGGCGCGCTGCGCGTGCAGCGGCGACCACTTAACAGACTTTTGCTTACCCTCGCGGCGTATGAACAATTTTATGCAAGTTCGAACGTGTAAATTTTTTGACTACGGAGGTTCTGATTATAAAGTGCCAGTTTGTCAGTCTCACACGACAATGTTACTGTTAACTGCATTTAGTTCTTACCATTCTCCCGAATTTTCATCAATTTTCCATAAATACTCTCCGAGAAAATGATTTTTTTAATCAAACGACATAAATAAATAAATCAGATTTTCTAAAAAAATTTGATGGTGTGATATTCTACCACTTACTGGATTATGTTTCAATATTTAGTTTCAGTTTTTCTCAGAACATCGAGAATCATGGGCTCACTTAGGAAATTTTACCCCAATACAATTTTTAACTATAAATGACATAAAAATGAATTGTCAAAGAATAAATAGAACAACTCACAAATGAAATGGATGCACAGAACTAGGGTTTTGAATCATAATAAACTTGAGTTATTAATGAGCTATAGAAGTTCACTATAGTAGTAATAATTTTATATTGTGGTGGTCAGGGAAAACCAAACAGAGCCCTTGTTTCGTGGCTAATGATTGTTTAAATCCAATTTTTATAACATTTGATTTATTTTTTAATTTTATGTTTCATTTTAACTTGCAATACAATATATTTGTTATTATTATTAAACGCATAATATTAATAAAAACGGTAAACCTACAATTTTTGGTATACAATACTGTAAAACATTAGGTGGACGCCGGTCCGGTAGGTAACTTTTAGAACGCAGTACTAAATGCAATATATTCGTTAATTTTCATCATCAGTTTCTATTTCCGTGTGTGTTGGTTCTACGTTAATGCACTGAAAAAAAAAACGTGTTTATAATAAAACAATTTAATTTTCCGATAATATCGTATTTTCTAAAATAATCACTTAGTTTTCCAACAACCGTATAATAAAAATAATAATAATAATAATAAGCATTTATTCTCTAACAGAACTACATCCATTTACAAGACAATTCGACAATAGGAGGAAAAAGTATCAGACCTACTTAAGCTATAATAATAATTTTTACAAAAATTCAACAACTACACACCACAAATACTGCTCCGACCATTCATCGCACAATAAGAAAAGTATGCTAAATAAAAATTTTGGATCATCTCAATAACCTGTTCTTGAAGAGTCCAAGCTATTGAGGAAGTGTTAAATGGAAAACATCAATGTTTTGGAATGTCTCATTATAAAACGCCATTGCTCGGTAAAGTGGTGATTTTATTAGAAAATTATTATGTGGGGTACACACACTAAAAGTCGAGGGGGATCTCATTGTACGACCAGGCACATGCAACATAATTTGGGCCAATAATTCAGGGCCATCAATAACAGACCTCACAAGTTTTGCCAGAAAACTCGTAAGTAGGTAGTTCCTGCGTCGCAGCAGTGATGGTATCTGAAATCTCTCCAGCAAGCCCTCGTGGTCACAGCCTCTCGGAGGGAAAGAACCATCAACTCTAAATGCTAAAAATTTAAGGAATTTCCTCTGTATGCCTTCTAATTTCTGGATATAACAATTGTATATTGGGTTCCAGACCACAGATCCATACTCAAGTTTTGAGCGGTCATAACAGAAGTAGAGTAGTATAAGTGTCTGAATATTTGTAAAACTTTTAGCATTGCGCAAAACAAATTCCAACGCCTTAAACGCCTCTGGGCAAACGCTGTTCATATGAGTGTCAAAAGCAAGCTTGGCATCATAAGTAATCCCCAAATCCCTAATGACAGAACACCGCTGAAGTTGCGAACGGTTTAACTCGTAATTGTAATGAATACTTGACTTATTGGAAAAGGTCATGGCGTAACATTTTTTGATATTCAGCGGTAAGTTGTTACGTTCACATCATAAATTGATTCTTTCTAGATCCGCCTGCAGGTCAAGGCAATCCGAGGTGTGGTGTTTATTATCCGGAAAAGTTTTAGATCATCCGCGAATATGAGCACTTTACTGGAAATATCAGAGACTATGTCATTAATAAAGAGAGAGAAAATCAGAGGAGCTAAGTTGCTTCCCTGTGGCGCACCACTCATTGCTGAGAAACTTGCTGACTTGTGACCGCGAATTTCGACATACTGAGATCTACCAGTGAGATAGGAACCAAAAAAACTGACCAAGTTGTTATCAAATCCCATAGCATCAATTTTGGCCAGGAATAACCCATGATCCACTCTGTCAAAGGCCTTCGAAAAGTCCGTATAGAGCGTATCAACCTGCTGGCGCCCATGCAAAGCCTCGCTTACGTACGTTACGTACGTGAAACAAGTTAGGTTAGTAATAGTGCTTCGTTTATAAATAAAGCCATGTTGATTGGATGTGATCAGTTGGGCTGCCTGAGTACTAACCCGCTCGTACACTGCCGTCTCAAAGACCTTCGCAAAGGCAGACAGGATTGATATTGGCCTGTAATTTGAAATTTCGGTGGAATTGTCCTTTTTAAAGACAGGTGTGATTCGTGCTTCCTTCCAAATGTTTGGAAAAGTATTAGTTTTAAGAGAAAGATTAAAGATAAAAGCGAGCGGTTCCACGAAGGCAGAAATGCAATCCCTCACTAAAAAGCATGGAATTTTATCAGGACCCTGAGTAGTTTTAATTTTTAGTCGTTTAGAAGCATTCAAGATCTCGTCACACGAGATATTTTTGAGACTTATGAGTGTACTGGTATTTGGTAGAAGCGTGGCAGGTTTTTGAATGGACGGACCAGTATAAACACTACTAAAAAAGTTAGCAAACGAGTTTACAATCTTCTGTGGATCTGAATACTTGGTCGCCCCATCCCTGATGATCTCAGGGATGAAAAAAGAGGATTTCCATGATTTCACAAACGCCCAGAAGGTTTTAGGCTCATTAGTTATGGAGTTTTCAGCCCTTCAATATAATCATCATACGCTATGTTTTCACTCAGGCACGCAATTCATTGAACTGGTTTTTTAGAGTAGGAGATTTGAAACTTTTGTACTTTTTAAAGACCCTGTGCTTCCTCTTAATCGCCCTAATTATGTCCGATGTATACCATACTGGGAAATCTCTCTTGTGAATCACAGATTTTGGTACGTAGGAATCAAGCACATTATATAGTGAATAGTATAACATTCCACATGCCTGATTCACATCATCTAAACCATATAAATTAAGCCAGTCAATGCGTAGAAAATGCCTCATAGAGAAGGGGACAACCCTCTGTATTGCCAGAGATTGCACGTCGCTCTGTATCCCTAAAGAAAATCAAGAGTAGGATGGCGTAGATCTTCTGCAACAAGAGGAAAGAGATCCCTAGAAACCGAGCAGTGAAGATTGGAAAGCACAAGATCTAGTATTCGGTTGTTAAAATCGGGAACGCCATTGTATTGATTTAAAGAGAACATGTTACAGACGTTTCTTAGGCATTCAACCTTGAGGTCGTTTAGAGAGGAGGAGAATGCGGGTAGATTGAAATCACCCATGATGAGAACATTAGCACCACAGTATGTGTGGTAATGTATACTTAAACGACCTTTTTTTTATTTGGTCACTAGTACATTACTGCACATCCTTACTGAAATACCTAATAGAATACGAGGAAATATACAGGTTATTTGATATAAGATTAACAAACCCCTTATATCAGAAACGACTACTAGGGTTATCATTATTGAATGGGGTATCAAAAGCTAAAATAAAAGAATGCAATTCATTTTCTATAATTTACATCTCACAAGCAATGACATTTTTATATATGTATGTAACAACAGCAAATTAAACCGGCGGAATTTACTTGATAAATTTGTTTTACATCCTTGTTACTGTACTCGGAAGATGTCTTACTACCTCCTAATGAAGGAAAAGATATTTTAATGAACTAAATTGACGTTTACGTTTATCTTCTTATACTTTTTATAGATCTGATGATCTGTTAATTCTAAAGTTGTGAGATTTCTTGAGAGGAAGATTGCCAACTACCGCTCCATCTTTTTGGTGATCTTCCCAGTGGACGTTTGCCTACTCATTTTCCAGAGCGATTCTTGATAGTCTGTGTACCCCCATACTTTTTACGTGGTTATGCCAATGTCTACTTTATCTTCCCCATCTTACTACAACTTGCACGCCATATTATTCTCTGATGTCAGTATTTCGTATCCTAGCCCTCCTTATTTGACCATCTATTGCTCTTAGGATTTTTATTTCGACGATACATATATACTTTTTGTTTTATTGGTCTCTTCTCATGATTCCGTACCATAGGTCAAGTCTGTATATTTTAACCTTGCTCTCTATTCACATTTTTTTTTGTTATGGGTCTAGCACACTTGCTACAGGGAAGTCCCTAAAGCGCTCCAACAGCGGCATGTGTGCAGAAAAAGCGATTCGCCTTGTCGCTGTAAATTGTACTCGTTGGAAAACACAGCTCTGGGCAAATTATGCAGCAGAGTAACAAGCTGAACCTCATATGGATATGAAGTATTAGCGCGACGTGTATTTCTAGCATGCACCGCTCTGGGAGGAATTAGGCGGGCTACATCCTTCAAACACTTTCCATGAAAATGCTTGTAGAACAGACTCAAGTTTGGCAACCGTTCTTCGATGTTCCAGCGAATCAAGGCCGCAGGTCAGTTCCGGGTCTCCAATCAGACAAACAGCTCTTCTCTGAACAGAATCCAACAAATGCAGTGTGTGTTTGGGAGCGGAGCCCCAAACATGGGAGCAGTATTCCATAGTTGGTCGATTTGAGCTTTGTAAAGAATTAACAGTTGTTGTGGAGTGTAAAGCTTTCTGGTTCGAAATAATATTTCCAACTTTTGAGAAGCTGTTCATGCCAGGACATATTTGCTCCCAAATTAACGCCCAACAAATTGAGTGACGATGCTAGGGGAATGGAGGTCTTTGTTAAGTTGAACGACGGTATGGAGCCTTGGGGCACACCGGCGTTGATAGCGAAGGTGTTAGAAAGAAATCCGTCGACCGCTACTCGTAAAGAACGCTCTCTGAGGAAACATGAGAGCCACAAACAGAACTTTTCAGACATGCCATAAGAGCGTAGCTTAGCAGTCCATCGTGCCAAACACGGTCGAATGCCTTGGATATGTCAAGGGCAACCGCTCGAGACGATTCATGCATTGATTGGTCCATATAACATCTGTTAAGCGGCCTGAGATAATTACTGCTTAATTAATTAATCTTCTAAGGTCTTAGGTCATGATAGTTTGATAGGTCTATGGGTTTATCTTCAACTACGAATTTGCACCCAATGGGGTCTTTGGCAATAGTGATGCTTTTGGTCTTTTCAGTAGTATGCTCATATTAAGCTGTCAACAAACTTGATAAAATTTAAAGTCTCTGTAGGTCGTTTTCACCTTCGGTAATCAGAGCTGGATCATCTACGTTACAAACCAGACTAATACTGTTATTACTCATTCTGTATCCCATTCTTAGTGACTTTACAGCTTCTATTGTCTGTGGTAGTTCTATCTTTCCGGAACCTCTGTTGTTCTACTCTATTTTTTATCTGTGAATCCATTTTTTCCTTCAACAGGCCTATGAACAATTTCATTGCTGTATTTAGAACAGTTATTCCTCTGTAGTTTTGTGGTGCTGGTGTGCAAGTCATTCAGTAACTCTGTTGTGTCTAATATTTTATTGAACAAAGTTGTAAAGTTCTTAGCAAGTTGCTGAACATCATATTTCAGCAGTTCGTTCGGTATTCCATCCGTCACTGGTGCCCTTTTGTTCTTTAATTTCTTCATTCTTGTTGTTACTTTTGTCTCCTCGATCCTCGCTTTAGATTCTTTTATGTTGTTAGTTTCTTCGGTGTCCTAGAGTTCTCTTAAGTATGTTTCTCATGTCTTAGCCGAGATTCCTCGTGTTTGCACGTATTCATTAACAAGCTTTTTTCAGTTTTTCAGCATCCTCCATACTTTCCTTTATGCACTATACCTATCATGTTCCATGTCACTTGTAAACTTAATCTAATACTCCCTTTCGAATGCTTTTATTCTATTTTTATGTTTATGATATAAATATATAAAATAATTACATTTTTATGAAAACTAATTGTTGAACCTGACTGAAAAACAAATGGACAAGTGCATCCAATTGTAGAATATTTTATAGTTAGAGTATATTCTAAAACAGCAGAATCATCGACTTATTGATACAAGTATAACTAAGGTTACAGCATCTTGCTGTTTGCCGAATAACAACTATAGAACACAATAGAATGGTGATAAAATTTAAAACAGGAAACAATTCTTTTGTGCAATTTCCAAGTTACTTGGAAACGGTATTCACAAGTGTCAGTTTTCAGCTATTTACTATTTAGGAACTTTTTAACGTCATGTGTAAGAAAAAGAAATAAAAATTTTAAAATAGTGTCTGGGACTATCTAGAACTTTTTAGTAGAATTCAACATGACATTAAAAATATGTTCCATTTATCCAGTCCAAATAGACATTTAACTTTGCACTATTACAAATAAAATATCAAAAGTCCCTACGTCTGCTAAAAATTGTATTCAAGGTCAAAAGTCAAAAATATCGGTTTTTCACATTTTTGTCATAAACGTTAACTGTTATCGTAAAAATAGGCCAGACAAAAGTTGTAGATCATGCAATTCTCTATAAAAATTATTCTTATACTTTTTTTTGCCTAAGCACTATTCCTGAGATATCGCGATTCCAAAAGTTGGAGAAGTCGTATTCTACATAATATGCACACATTTCCGCTCCACCTATGAGGTAGTGTACTTGGCGCATTTTTTTTTAACGTGGTTTCCTCAGTAGACGATCTATTGTAATTAAGTTTTATTATACAGTATCCTATTGATTGAAAAAAATGTTTTTTTTTTTATGGGTCTAGCACACGTGCTGCAGGGAAGTCCCTAAAGCGCTCCAGGAGCGGCATGTGTGCGGAAAAAGCGATTCACGTTGTTCTTGAATCGCTGTAAATTGTATTCGGTGGGAAACACAGCGCTGGGCAAATTATTCCAAAGGGATGATGTTCTCCATATAAAAGACTGCTTGAAAAGCGTTGTACGCGGAGGAGTGACAAGCTGAACCTCATACGGATGCAAAGCACCAGCGCGACGTGTATTTCTAACAAGCACCGCTTTGGGAGGAATTAAGCGGGCTACGTCCTTCGAACACTTTCCATGAAATACTTGTAGAACAGACTCAAGTCGCCAACCGTTCTTCGATGTTCCAGCGAATCAAGGCCGCCAGTCAATTTCGGGCCTCCAATCAGACGGACAGCTCTTCTCTGAACAGAATCCAACAAATACAGTGTATGTTTGGGACCGGAGCCCCAAACGTGGGAGCAGTATTCCATAGTTGGTCGAATTTGCCCTTTGTAAAGTTAACAGTTGTTGTGGGGTGTAAAGCTTTCTGGTTCGAAATTGAGAAGCTGTCCTTGCTATGCCTGCAACATGTTCATGCCAGGACATATTTGCTCCCGAACTAACGCCTAACAAATTGAGCGACGATGCTAGGGGAATGGAGTGCCCCGACATAACTATGTCGGGTTCAGCAACGTAAAACTTTTTTAGAAAAAACTGCCGCCTGAGTTTTTGTAGCATTAAATTCCACTTGGTTACTGTCACCCCAAGATAGAATTTCTTCCTTCTTTGTTAAGTTGAACGACCTCCTGCTGTCTGCGGATATTCGTCTGAGCAGCCGACGTCAAGGTAAATGAAGAGATAAGCGTACTGTCATCTGCAAAGCTATAGATTGGATTCCCGGTCTTTCCCAGCAGATCGTTAATGTAAATGAGAAAGAGAGTAGGAGACAGTATGGAGCCCTGGGGCACACCGGCGTTGATAGTGAAGGTGTTAGAAAGACATCCGTCTACCGCCACTCGTAAAAAGCGCTCTCTGAGGAAACATGAGAGCCACAAACAGAACCTTTCAGACATAACATAAGAGCGTAACTTAGCCAAAAGTCTATCGTGCCAAACACGGTCGAATGCCTTGGATATGTCAAGAGCAACCGCTTGAGATTCTCCAAAGTGTTCAATTGCATTGTTCCAAACATGTGTTACATCAGTCAGAAGATCTCCTGTTGATCTATGTTTACGAAAACCATATTGGTGATCGCTAATAATATTGAATCGTTCAAGATATTTTAGAAGATGCTCATTGATAACCTTTTCTACTGTTGGTAATGATTAAAGTGGAACGGATTATTGTTGATTTCGGTAAAATTTTAGTCTGACTGATAATCTTCAAATGCTATTTCAACATTCAAACATTTTTTCGGGAATTGTTTTTGTAGTGTTCGTACAAAATGGTACGAAACAGGCACGATAACCTTTAGGTTAGACATTTTCAATAAATTTATCAATACACTGATGATAATAACAAGAATAAATTGATTGAAAACTAAATTACTTGTATCAGCTGTCGGTGATGTCGAAGAGAAATAAACATTATGACGTCACACGCGCTCGGGTTTTTTCGGCGCGTCATCAGTAATAAGTTTAAAAATTTATTTTCAGTTTAATATAACTTTTTAATTATAACGAAAAAAAAATAAATAAAAATAGTTTTGTTATAAAATATATATGAGGCGTTGCGGATAGTAAGGGCGAACTCAACATTGGGTCAATTTTTTTTTTTATATAATTCTATTTTATAGTACTTTTCCTACATCACATACTGGTCTAATTGTTGAGTTTGCCCTTGCTTCGCCTTCAAATTTCAGTATCAAATAAATGAAAAATTTCGAACAGGCGATAGCCGGGCGGGTAGTAAGGGTGAACTCAACAATTTCGCGCCGGTATTGCGTCACTAAATGAGGTTTACTTGAAATTTTTTTTACGCTTTCTGCGTGTTAGTTCAAGTTAATTTTGAAGTTAATACGTTTATGTTTTGTTTGGTTTTGTTGCTTCTTTTTTTAAGAAAAGTATGGCGCAACCTGGACCTTCTAGTAGTGAAGTAAGTGTACAACATTTAGATGATAGTGCTGTGTCGGGTTATTCGCGAAAGAGACCTGCTAAGATGAATGATTGGCAAAAAAAAACGAGTGTAAGTTGAAACGAAATTCAGGAAGTGCTTACATTTCAAGAAATAACAAAAGGCACGTTGTTGCCCGCAAAATTGGACCTCCTTGCAAGTGTGGATGTTTTGAGAAAATAGGCGCTGAACTGGTCACCAATATTTTTGACTCTTTTTGGCAAATTGGAAACTATGATCTACAGAATGCTTACTTATCAAAATTGTTGATCTGCAATGATGTAAAAAGATCTTACGTAAAGGGGCGTCCAAGTCGTACCCTGAGACGCATTCAATATAATGTGACTGTTGATCACGCTAATCGTGAAGTTTGTCGTACTGCGTTTTTATAACATTCATGGCATCTCTGAAAAGCGCGTTCGAGTCGTACTTGACAAAACCAGCAGAACTGGAACTGTTACAACGGATCAAAGGGGGAGGTGTGAACCCGCGAAGAAAATAGGAAATGACGATCTTTCTAAAGTAAAAGAACACATCATGTCACTACCTACTGTCACCAGTCATTACAGTCGCGCCAAAAGCCCTCATCGAAAATACTTACCTGTTGGACTTAATATTAAAAAGCTCTATTCTCTTTACAATGAATGGCTTACGGAAAATTACCCTGGTTACAGCCCGGTAAATCAGCACTATTATCGTGGTACGTTTAATATGCAGTTCAAAAGTATAAGTTAATGATTGAAAGCTGTCGCCGAAAAAACCAGTTTTCCGTTGTCCAACTTAGACAGGACATGATTTTCAACTTCTCTAATTTTCAAAAGAAAATGACTAAAATGCAGATGGCTGGTGCTAAGTTTTAAAGATGGAAAGATCTTTGAATTTACAAATAACTTTAAGCAAGGTTTCTACATTCATTCTGCTTACAATTTGGATGTCAAAACGGCAGTCAAACTACAAAAAGGCAAGGTGAAAAACTATGATCCTGATCATTTTCATTTGGCCAGTGAAACAGTGACGAGACTTTACAGTGCTCCCATTAAAATACCAGCCCCCAAATTAAAGGACATTCAGGACTTGTTACCGTATGTTCCTCTACCTTGGAGTCGGTACTTTACTAACATTATAGCCTCTCAAGACGCAGCAACGAATAAGAGCACCGAAAATGAAGATGTTATGGACGATGACCAAATAGATTACAACTGAACTTGGCTAATTATTTGTTTCTTTTCTTTAGTTTTTTTTATGTTAGTTTCAATACCACATTTCCACTGTTTTGTATGTTGTATCAAGTAACTATTTTGTAATAACAAAACCTTTAATTAAAACAATAACCTTAAAATTAAATAAAATGTGTTCAAAATTTTTAATACCGGTCTAATTTTTTCCCAGGTATTGCCAATTTTAGGTGATAGTGTAGCATCAAAAACGAACAGTATAATATGAAAAAAAAAATACACAAATAAATATTTAAAAAACATTTAAAAATTCACGGAATACACTATTCTACTTAAGTAAATAATAAAAAGCTAATAAATTATAAATAAATAATAAAAACCTAATTTTGCCAATATTTTGTTGAGTTCGCCATTTAGATTTTTCTATAAATTCAATTTTTTCGAAACTTCATTTTGTTGAGTTCGCCCTTACTATCGGCAACGCCTCATATATGATCTTTCCATTTATGACAACATTTTTTTTTCAAAACCCTAATTATTTGTAAAACATAGAACATACTGTCTGTTTTTATAGCTTCAAATGTTTTTTTTTTTACTCTGAAAAAAGTAAAATTGTTTTAATTTGTTATAATATAGAATAATAAGAAAGGCCTATGACTCAGTACCAAGACAAAGATTATGGAACGCAATGAAAAAAATAGGCATTGACGAAGAACTAATATACGCAGTAAAAGCGCTCTACGAAAACAACACAGTGAATATAAAAAATAGGACATAAAATAGGGAAGATACTCCCAACATCAAAAGGCCTATTACAAGGATGCTCTACATCCCCACACTATTTAAAATATACCTCGAACAAACATTAAAAAAATGGAAGCAAAAATGTAGTGGAATGGGAGTCCCAATACGAGAAGATTACTTATATACTCTAAGTTTCGCAGACGACCAAGTAATCATAGCGGAAGATGAGGAAGACCTCAGTTATATGGTAAGAAAAGTGAAAGAAGAATACACTAAAGCAGGATTAGCAATAAACTATGATAAAACGGAATATCTAACAACAAAGGAGGAAAACGTGGAGAATCTAGAAGTAGATAACGAAACAATAATCAACGGAACCGATAGATTTAAATACTTAGGAACCATCATTTCAAAAAACGCAACATCAGAAGAAGAGATTAAAGCTAGATTAGGACAAACGCGGACATGCATAAGACAATTAAATTCGATCCTGTGGGACAAGCACATTACAAACAGAAAAAAACACGCATATACAAATCAATAATACAAAGCATAATGACATACAGGTCAGAAACATGGACGATCAACAAAAGAAATAAATCCAAAATTAACGCGGTAGAGATGGAGTATTGGAGAAGATGTTGTAGAGTGACACGTATGGAGAGAATAACAAATGAAGAAATAAGAAGCAGAATGAACATCAAAGAGGACACAATAAACACCATTGAAGAAAAACGATTAAAATGGTATGGACACATAAGATGGAGTGGAGCCCTATAGGGAGAAGAAAAAGAGGAAGACCCAGACGATCGTGGAGAGACGATGTGGACGAGGCTATGGAGGACAGGGGTCTAACAGATGAAGACTGGAAAGATAGAAACGGATGGAATCAAAGGCTGAGAGGAGGAAGACAGCGTCAGCTATAGAAAATCCTTGATATATGTATATATAGAATAAAAAAAGTCTTGATTTTAAAGTAAATACCATATAGCTACATTACCCCGTTCAGGTTATTATCAAAATCTCAATCGATTGTCTTTGACGTGTCTATTTGCTACATCTATTGACGGCCATGCCGAAAATCATACAGATTTATTCATTAGTTATAAAGGAACGCCATTTATCATTGTTTTTCTTCAACTGTATTTCCAAGATTCAATATATTAAACGATTTTCATAACACCCTATATAGGTTACATAAAAGTTGAGTAATAACTATGATAAGATATCGTCCTTACTGAATGAGTTTATTTCAGCTGTAAACTTAATAAGCCACGCTTAAATTCTTGATGGCTGTTTCACGTTCAGATTTGTTTAATTGTCAACTGAATATCGTAACGTGAAGATGATTCACTGAGTTTGTTTTTATACACTTTATATTGACCACGACAACAGAATAGGATTAAATAGGATTTTATGGCGGATACATTAAAGTAGTTTCTTGAATACTTACGTCTGTAATATTAATCCTAGGACTCATTAACGTTAACTCGGGATAAATCCAGGGTTTATGCATGGAATTCGGTTGCCTCGCTTTCCACGTTTCGTATCCTTCTGCCGCCCTCTTCAGTTGTTTAACTACTTTCGGAGCAAATTTTTGGGTTATTTTGTTTACTAGCCATGTGGGTAGTTTACCTTTAGGGTCCGTTTGGGAAATATAGCCTAAGAAACAGCCTTCGCCTCTCTTTCGTATAACGAAGCCGGTTAGATAAGATACCGCCCTAAAATATTCAGTAAATTTTCAAAAAAATGGAAAAAGGTTGCCTACTTCCTAAAATTAAATAAAAACCGGCAGGTCGAACTTGCGCAATTAGTATTCCGTACGTTGATTGCTTTTAAAATAAAAATTTCTGAAGAATATGCGCAGGTATTTCATTATATATATTTTTGAAGTCGTGTTTTTACAAGCTTTCATTTGACACCCCACTCGATGACCTGGTAATTTTTTTTTTCACCTCCGATTTCACCCCCAAAAACTAAACCCTTAGGTCAAAATTTAATTTTCAAAATTACACGGCTCTGATGAGGCCATCAGCTCCTATACAGTCCCTGGCCAAATTATTAGACGCACTGCAAGATTTCATGTAAAATATTAATTACCGAGTGATATTGTACCGTTTTATTATTTTAAATTGATTTGTTTTTTATTTTTATATTATCCAATCAATTACCTATTTATTTGACATAAATAAAACAGCATTAATTTAGAAAAGCATAAGTTTATTAAGTTTTAAAGAAAAGTGAAATTAATGTTAGTAAAAGTCAATATTTAGTTGAGCCACCTTTAGCCGCTATCAAAGCTTTAATTCTGCGCGGCATGCTATCAATGCAAGATTGTACTGTCTCCTGCATTTGAGGATGATGATTCCACACATGAATAATCTTTTCTAGGAGCTGGTTTTGTTGGTAATCACATCTTTAGCCACTTCTCTTTTCATCAGCTCTCACACATTTTCAATGGGGTTCATATCAGGGCCAATCCAACAGAGGGATATTTTTTTCTGCCAAAAAAGCTTTAACAGACCGAGCAGTGTGGCAGGGAGCTCCATCTTGCATGAAAGTGAATGGTTCCCCATTTGGAAACCATTCTCTGAGCTGCGGAATCAACCGATTTTGTAATACTTTTTTTTTTGTACTGATCTTGCCTCATTATTCCTTTGGCGACGTACAGACGTCCAGTGCCCTTGCCGCTGATGACTGACCAAATCATCACTTTGGTGGGATGTTTAACCGTCGGGACGACACAATCAGGATAAAACTTTTCTCCATGACGACGACGCACATACTGAGCTTTATTCTGCAAAATTTCGAATGTGCTTTCGTCACTGAAGCAGACCTGTCAAAAATAGGAAAAATATAAAAAACTTCCATGTTTATTTGCTTTATTTAACTGAAAATGATAATAATGTATCAATTATTGATTAAATTGCTGTATCTTACCGATCTCCAGAAGTCCACATCTTTGTCTTGCCATTGTTTGGCCACTTCAGGCGCTTTGCTTTCATTGCAGCTGTTAACTTGGGCTTCCTGGCGGGGCGACAGGCCTTAAAATCTAATTCTTTCAATTTTCTTCGAACAGTGTGCTCTCAGAAGCATTTACGCTAGCATCCTGGAGTTGTGATTTTATTATCTTTGTGGTAGCAAATCTGTTTTCTACACAAATTTTCTTCAAACATCTCTCTGACCGTGGAGTGAAAATTGGTTTTCTACCGCATCTTTTCTTTCTTTTCGAGCTTAATTCCTTCCCTGACTCAATTTTCTTTTTTATGCGTCGTACACTAGCTTCAGAAACCTCCAATCTTCGTGATATTTCTCGGTTTGTAAAATGTTTTCGCAATCACAAGGGCCTACACTTCAGCTTTTTTACGTGGTGAAAGATCGCCTTTTCTACCATAGTGAAAAATAGTCCAATTACTTTTTTAAAACACTGCATACAAAATAAACTAATAACTGAGTAGTATAAAACTGTTAAACAAACAATCACAGTCCATAAAGCCACAGAAACACGTCCGTACCTGACTCGATTCCGATCGCGACTGATACAGGTTTGTACTTATTTACGTTCATGTATCACTTGTCAACACAGTGTCGCCATATGTTAAAAATAAATACAAAATATGTAGTCTACAACAATTCTTTTAAATAAAAATCAATAATATTGTAGTTTAAATATACCATTATTGCATAAAAAACTCTTAAGAAACATAAAATTACTAAAAAAAAATACAGTGCGTCTAATAATTTGGCCAGGGACTGTATTAGTGCCAAATTTCAACTTTCTATGTCAAATAGTTTCGGAGAAAATCGGGTGTGATAGACGGACAGACAGACGAAACACTAAAAATATTTCTTTGGAATTAAGGAAAATATGGATAAACTATAATTTTCTAGGAACAAAAATAAGTTATGGCCATAACCATTTTTTAATTTATTCTTTCTTTTAATTTAACTTGATGGAAGAAAAATAAAAATTAGAGTGTTTAATAAAACAATAAATTTAAATATTGTTCTGTCAGTTCTTTTCTAGGATTCTTGGGGTTGAATTGTGTTCCTAAATTTAGTTTCCTTCAATTCTTTTATGGACACTCCTAGTTTTTAACCATTATTACAAATTTAGGATAAAGAAATACAATGCTATTGACTAAAATAGATTTTAATTTACCTGATAAAGCCTTTTTTAGGTGAGTAGTCTTTGTGATTGACGGAGTGATTTATAATTAATTTCTCATCCCCCATGTCCAGCCATGACCTCTGAAGGACGAAGTCCCTATTTTTAACAGGAGTAGGACAAGATACTAAAAAATAAATATATATGTGTTTATCACAATAGAAATATAAAGTAAAAAATACACTAGGATTTACCTAGACTGATATTATATTAATAATGCGACATCTATTATTAGTTGAAAATACTCGTGGTTTTTATAAGAATGTTGATAATAGCTTGATGTGAAATATAGAAAGTACTATGATTTATAATTTGCATGCATGAAAATGAATTATTTTAGTTAGATCTACAATTATGCAATAAATGTTCCAAGAATAAAGTACCTGTAAATGTAAGGACTGTTAGACCAAGAGAGCGACCCGAAATTTTAACCTGTCACACAGTCGGACGAAGCCCCACTGTGCCACTCAAATTACCCTACAGGTCTTAATTTTGAAGCAATCGGAAAGATTTTTTTTTTAATTATTCCTTTTTTATGACCAATCGATCTGTCGAGCTAGATTTTAGGTTGTTTTCTACAGTTTTCCAGAATTTTTCAGAAGAAATATTAATTTATACGAAAAAAAAACGGCGTTTTTCGCGGAAAAAACACTCTATAGATCGTAATTTTCACTTAATCATGACACATTTTGTTTTTAAATATTCGTTTTTTTATTGCCAACTGATCGGTCGGGCTGGATATTTTCAAAAATTTGAAAAAAAATTTGTATTTCCATGCGGTTTTTCCACAAATAGCTATTTATAAATGGTTTTCAGGACAGATTTTTTTTACAAAATCAATTCTTTGTATTTTTGCCCCAGGTTTTTTTCAAAAATTGCAAGCATCCTTGGGATTACCCAGGATACACCACATGGAAGTAATGTCTGCTGGTATCCCTTTGTGTGTGTCAGTGCGTGTGCGCGTGGGCGTGGGCGTGTGCGTGTATGTGTGTCTTATCTACGATAACTCATGTACCTACAAAGAATACTGCTGTTTTTAGTTTTAGACTTTAAAAGAACGCATGTGAATTTTTCAAATTTTACTACAATATTCATTGTCAGGATGTCGAGGAATAATCATGAATGAATTTAAAAATAGCCTGGTTATTAAAACAGCGAAAATTTATGCAGGACCGTCTTGAAGAAGAAGAATCCCATTAAATCTAAATGATTTCATTATTATTGAGTCGAAGAAATAACTTGAAATTTAAAGAAATCGCTAGCTTAGTACATAAATTTACTTAAATTTATCAGAAAAATTTTTCGAGCAACTGAGCAATTTCAAGTAGTTTCAATTAAATTTAGACAAATTTTAGGTAAATTTGGTAGAATACTTGGTGATTTTTGCTAATAGCTACTAATTTAAACAAAGTTCCATATCCTAGTAACACTAAGTGGAAGTTTGAATTATTTTAATGAATCTTACGTAATTGATTTGAGTTTGAATTTACTGAAATTCACATTAATTTAATTCATGTTATTTACACAAAATCATAAACTTTTTTTTTGTACAGTCAATATGGAACAACTTTATTTATATTAATATTTTACATAATTTCTTAATTTCAATACGTTTTACGGATTTAGTGATTAAAGTGTTTGAAATGAAAAAAGATATTGATATTAGATTTTGTAATCTTTACCCAAATTTTGAAATTTCCCATACCACAAAATTCGCTGCATTTCTTTGCTGATTTCGCAAGATTAGGACGTCTTCATTTCTATCAAATTTCATCTTCATTTTTTGTAAAAATAATATATATCCTGAAATTCGTTTCTATAAAATTTTTTACACATACACATACAGACACACACACACACAAAGTGATACCAGCAGACACTACCTCCATGTAGTGTAGCCTGGGTAACGCCAAAGATGTCTGCAATTTTTGGAAAACCTAGGGCAAAATAATAATCCAAGGTCAGTAGATTGATTGTCCATCAAAATAAGTGATTTGTGAGAAAAATCTGTCCTGAATATGGAAGGAATTCCATCTATGAATAGCTATTTGCGGAAAAACCGTACTTCCATGGAAATACGAATTTTTTCTCAAATTTGTGAAAAACACGAGGGGAAAATCAAAAATCTAGCTCGACCGATCGATTGGCAATAAAAAAAAAAAAAAACAACAACGAATATTTTTAAAAAAAAGTGCCATGATTAAGTGAAAATTACAATCTATAGAGTAATTTTCCCGCGAAAAAAACGCCGTTTTTTTTTCATAAAAATTAATACTTCTTTTGAAAATTCCGGAAAAAAACTGTAGAAAAAACCTGAAATCTAGCTCGACAGATCGATTGGGCATAAAATAACCGGTTAAGTGCAAGTTGAACTTGCGCAATTAGTGTTCCGTACGTTGATTGCTTTTAAAATAAAAAATTTTGTTACGGAGGTATAAAATGATCAGTGAGTTCACAAAACACACCCCAAATGAGTTTTCAACAAAGTTTGTTTCCAATCTTTACTGAAATCTGATGACCTTGAATTTTTTTTTTTTTTATATACCTGATAAATTATTAAAGGTAATGCGCTCGTGATAATTTTGGTTCAATCTACATCCCGTGGAGAATATTCCAGAATTTTTTCAAAATTTTTTGTTAAGTACTTTTCGAGACGAGGCGGAGGGACAGCGATTTTTTAATAATAATACAAAGAAAAGTGCGCGCAAGTATTATATTATATATATATATATATATATATATATATATATATATATATATATATATATATATATATACATACATATTTTACTCGTGTTTTCACAAGCTTTTCATTTGACACCACCTCGATGACCTAGTAAATTTTTTTTTTCACTTCCGATTTCGGACTTCGGACGAAGCCCCACTGTGCCACTCAAATTACCCTACAGGTCTTAATTTTGAAGCAATCGGAAAGATTTTTTTTTTTTACTTATTCCTTTTTTATGACCAATCGATCTGTCGAGCTAGATTTTAGGTTGTTTTCTACAGTTTTCCAGAATTTTCAGAAGAAATATTAATATTATACGAAAAAAACGGCGTTTTTTTTTTCGCGGGAAAAAAACACTCTATAGATCGTAATTTTCACTTAATCATGACACATTTTGTTTTTAAATATTCGTTTTTTTTTTCATTGCCAACTGATCGGTCGGGCTGGATATTTTCAAAAATTTGAAAAAAAATTTGTATTTCCATGCGGTTTTTCCGCAAATAGCTATTTATAAATGGTTTTCAGGACAGATTTTTTTCACAAATCAATTCTTTGTATTTTTGCCCCAGGTTTTTCAAAAATTGCAAGCATCCTTGAGATTACCCAGGATACACCACATGGAAGTAATGTCTGCTGGTATCCCTTTGTGTGTGTCAGTGCGTGTGCGCGTGGGCGTGGGCGTGTGCGTGTATGTGTGTCTTATCTACGATAACTCATGTACCTACAAAGAATACTGCTGTTTTTAGTTTTAGACTTTAAAAGAACGCATGTGAATTTTTCAAATTTTACTACAATATTCATTGTCAGGATGTCGAGAAATAATCATGAATGAATTTAAAAATAGCCTGGTTATTAGAACAGCGAAAATTACCACCAATTTATGCAGGAACCGTCTTGAAGAAGAAGAATCCCATCAAATCTAAATGATTTCGTTATTATTGAGTCGAAGAAATAACTTGAAATTTAAAGAAATCGCTAGCTTAGTACATAAATTTACTTAAATTTATCAGAAAAATTTTTCGAGCAACTGAGCAATTTCAAGTAGTTTCAATTAAATTTAGACAAATTTAGGTAAATTTGGTAGAATACTTGCTGATTTTTGCTAATAGCTACTAATTTAAACAAAGTTCCATATCCTAGTAACACTAAGTGGAAGTTTGAATTATTTTAATGAATCTTACGTAATTGATTTGAGTTTGAATTTGCTGAAATTCACATTAATTTAATTCATGTTATTTACACAAAATCATAAACTTTTTTTGTACAGTCAATATGGAACAACTTTATTTATATTAATATTTTACATAATTTCTTAATTTCAATACGTTTTACGGATTTTAGTGATTAAAGTGTTTTTGAAATGAAAAAAAGATATTGATATTAGATTTTGTAATCTTTACCCAAATTTTGAAATTTCTCTCATACCACAAAATTCGCTGCAGTTCTTTGCTGATTTCGCAAGATTAGGACGTCTTCATTTCTATCAAATTTCATCTTCATTTTTTGTAAAAATATTATATATCCTGAAATTCGTTACTATAAAATTTTTTACACATACACATACAGACACACACACACACACACACACACACAAAGTGATACCAGCAGACACTACCTCCATGTAGTGTAGCCTGGGTAAACGCCAAAGATGTCTGCAATTTTTGGAAAAACCTAGGGCAAAATAATAATCCAAGGTCGGTAGATTGATTGTCCATCAAAATAATTGATTTGTGAGAAAAATCTGTCCTGAATATGGAAGGAATTCCATCTATGAATAGCTATTTGCGGAAAAACCGTACTTCCATGGAAATACGAATTTTTTCTCAAATTTGTGAAAACACGAGGGGAAAATCAAAAATCTAGCTCGACCGATCGATTGGCAATAAAAAAACGAATATTTAAAAAAAAAAAGTGCCATGATTAAGTGAAAATTACAATCTATAGAGTAATTTTCCCGCGAAAAACGCCGTTTTTTCTTAAAAATTAATACCTCTTTTGAAAATTCCGGAAAACTGTAGAAAAAAACCTGAAATCTAGCTCGACAGATCGATTGGGCATAAAATAACCGGTCAAGTGTAAGTTGAACTTGCGCAATTAGTGTTCCGTACGTTGATTGCTTTTAAAATAAAAAATTTTGTTACGGAGGTATAAAATGATCAGTGAGTTTCACAAAACACACCCCAAATGAGTTTTCAACAAAGTTTGTTTCCAATCTTTACTGAAATCTGATGACCTTGAAATTTTTGTTTTTTTTTTTTATATACCTGATAAATTATTAAAGGTAATGCGCTCGTGATAATTTTGGTTCAATCTACATCCCGTGGAGAATATTCCAGAATTTTTTCAAAATTTTTTGATAAGTACTTTTCGAGACGAGGCGGAGGGACAGCGATTTTTCGCGATTTTTTAATAATAATACAAAGAAAAGTGCGCGCAAGTATTATATTATATATATATATATATATATATATATATATATATATATATATATATATATATATATATATATATATATATACACATATATTTACTCGTGTTTTCACAAGCTTTCATTTGACACCACCTCGATGACCTAGTAAATTTTTTTTTTCACTTCCGATTTCACCCCCAAAACTAACCCCTTAAGTCAAAATTTAACTTTCAAAACTACATGACTCTGATGAGGCCATCGATTCCTATGTTATTACCAAATTTCAACTTTCTCAATCAAATAGTTTCGGAGAAAATCGGGTGTGACAGACAGACACCGAAGTCATCTTATAAGTGTTCCGTACGGAACACTAAAAACGAATGATTAAAAAAAATCTTTCCGATTACTTTAACATTAAGACCTACAGCACAGTAAACATACTACAGTAGCGAAACTGAGCTCCAATTTGGTGACAAAATTTTGACGGCGCATGTGTCGACGGGTCCTTTTTCAAAATGGCCACTCAGTGTTTACATCCGATCTCTGAATTGTCTTTGGAAATGTATTGTTCATCGTTTCTTGATGTGACTGCAGTTTATATGAATATAAAGACAGAAGGAAGAGAGAATTTGTAGAAAAAGAGAATTAAAAATGTTTGTAAGTGAAGAGAATCGAAAAGGTCGAGAAACAATTTATATAATCATGAGGAAAGGAGGTTATTGTTGTGCCGTTGAGAATTGTAATATTCCATATAATTATTTTCGCAAATTATTTGCTCGAGACACTTTTTTATGCTCTAAAATTTGCAAATAAGAAATTTCTAACTCAGTCAGGGCGCGCTAAGACTATTATTCTAAATCATAACTAAATTTAATTATGCTTTATTTGCATCACATGTAATCATCAACAGTATTATCTGTCAAAGTTTTAAGTTGCTGCATTAATGATTTTTTTTTTTGCAGTTCCTCTGTTGTTAGCTGAAACAATGATTTCATAGAAATCATGGTATGGAGTTGTTGATTATTTTAATAAAACCTCTATTGCTTGCTTTCACAAGACAACTTTTCACTATCTTAAATGCATTTTTGAAAAAATACATATGCATAAAACAATATTATCATTACTAATGTACGTTTTGTTTAGGCGTATTTGCTCAAGAGACGGCCTTCCAGGGAACCTTGATTGATTTAATAAAACGTTCGTATTGGTAGAGTGGTTTGGTCATTAGAGCTTGAAATTTATATTCTAAACTTAGTTCGGCTGGTTATTTAAAAAATCCTGACGTGATTGCTCAATTCTGACCTCAGATTCGGTTTCAGCGTCCAAAAATACATATAGGTATAGCGATCTGTTCGGTAGTGAAAAAAAAACTTTTTTTTTGTGTGCCTGTGTAATTTTTTTACGATTAATAAATAATCCTCCAAATTCTGGTTTTTAGAAAGATTTATTTTTGTGTAAACTAATATTCAGTTATTTAAAACTATTTATATTTGTGTAAATTATAAATAAAACATTTTTTTTTTTCTTAAAGGTGTATTTTCAAGAGGCTTCTAGTTTTCAATAACTTCATCTGTATTAATTGTTTGACACACCTTTTCTAATAATAAACCTGATAAATTTAACACTGTTTAATTGCAAGTACAATTAATACTCTGAAAGTGATTTTTTTTTCTATTTTTCTCTATAAATTGCATTGCTCCTTTTTCATGCCAATCTTTCAAAAGTTTCTGTGAATATATTGTAAGGAATACAGAACCTATAACAACATATTTATTATTTTCAAATTTTAGACAGTATATTTTATTTTCTTATAAGCTGGGTTTGAAAGTTTAAATATTAAGTGTCGTGTTGAGATCACAAAACCACTGGGGAATGGGATTATTGAAATAACTGATATAAATCGATTATTGAATAAAAATATGCTATTAAAATAAAAAAAAATTAATGTGATTCCAAAGAAATTTTTGTAATATGATTTTGTCAGACGATGTATGCCAAAGGGTAAAATATTCTCAAAATAAGTTCGTTAAGTGGACAGTACACTTAATCGAAGTCCATTTTGATGGTAATTATGCTTACTATTAAAATTCTGAAGATTTAGTTACCTGTTGTTAATATTCCTCCTATAAAGAACTTATTTCTATTGTTGTATACCATACTATAAATTAAACATAGTTATTTTCCTTTTAAACTGTAATTGACAATACTCAGTATA
Organism: Pachyrhynchus sulphureomaculatus; assembly: GCA_019049505.1. Classification (NCBI taxonomy): domain Eukaryota; kingdom Metazoa; phylum Arthropoda; class Insecta; order Coleoptera; family Curculionidae; genus Pachyrhynchus; species Pachyrhynchus sulphureomaculatus. The sequence goes on along the minus strand of CM032456.1, from coordinate 11,713,576 downwards.
TACGAGTCAATCATTTCTCCTAATGAAGCTAATATGGTTAGCGAAACACGCGTAGAGTGCAAAAATAAAGTGTTTGGTGTAGTGGTGATATATACTGAGTAGTGTCATTGTGCCAAAGATTCCACATTCCCAACATAGTTGTAATTGACAAGTCAGCTTGGTCATAACTAAGTATTGTATGTAAATATAATTAGGAAATTACTGTATTGACTCTTTGATGTAAATATTAATTCATTGTACATAAAAGCAAGCGTTAATTACGTAATCAAAAGGCAATACGGATAACAGAACACAAAAAGATATGGAACCTCTAAGAATCATTCACATAGAAAATAGAGGGTCTATACATATACGTTCATAATTCATTAATAATATTATATTAACCTTTCTCGAAGTTACACAATATAGTTTTGTAGTTTAAGAAAAAATAAGTACCAAAAAACTAGATACAGTGTTTTTTAATTAACAAGAGATCTATCACACCAAACAACACAAAACTGCTTAGAAAAAAATGCTCTTATTTTAGATGTTGACAATATGTTTTTATTTCACGGTACAAGAAAAATAGCATTAAGTATTACGTATGTTAAAATTAAATTAATTTAGTCCTTAAAAAACATCTTTAATCACAAATTTACTTGAAAAATGATGTAAATAAAACTTTAACCTCAAACAGTGACGTTTAACTTTGATAGACTTTTGAATTTTTGGATAAGGTTATTAAAAACTGAAGTTGAATATGAAGAATTCCATCAAATACCCTCCTATGAAGTTTTTCCCCTGTATTCATGTAGGGCTTTCGTCCAACTGTGTGTCGCCTAACCGTCTGCTTAGTTGTTCATTCTATCAGCGAGTCGAATAAAAGTCTCTAACGTTGATTTTTGCGGCCCCCGTGCCCTGTAATCCTCAGATAAGGCCAAAAATGCTACATCCAAAAATGGACTGTCGTTTAACCACTTGAACCAAGTTTGTTGACATTAAAAAAGTCGAGCGCAACAAAGGGTAGACGCCGCCGAGACCGGACCCAGCTTTAGGGCCCAAAAAACGTCAGTCTAAAAATGGACTGTCAACCATATGAAATCAATAAATTGAGTTTGTTCTTGATAAAATAAGAGGGAACATGCAAAAGGCAGACGCCGCCAATACCGAAGGACGAAGCTGGACCCGTTCTTTCCAGCCAAAAAACCGTCGTTTTTCAAGTATTTTAATAAATAAGACCGTAAGTCCCAAGTTTTGGGTCCTACGCGTTTGCCCAAGATATTTTTGGAAAATTTAAGCCTTAATTAATAAAATAATCACGAGGGCAGACGCCTCGCTCGTACCCGAACAAGTCAAGACATTTTCAGAGTTCAAAAAAAAATCGAAATTCTGACAGTATAAACGCTATTATAGGTTCTACATAAAATTCGTACCGGATGACTGAAATTGTTGTTTGTTTTTATGTTTTTTCGACCCATAGAATCCGAATTTGCCATTCTCGAAGCCCCATAGTGTTCGGTTCTTTCGCCACGGGCCCAAAAAAGTCTTTTTTATGCAATTTCTGGGAGAGCCTATCTATTGGGAGGGTAAATTGGCAATTTTCGTATGTAATAGAATTCGTGGAATTTCGGAACAACTAATCCCAGGGAACAAAATCGTTTGGGTCCATTGCTATGGGCCCAATTAGGCATAAACAACTAGGCAGACGGTTAGTCGACAGGTCAAAATTTCGGGTCGCCTTTTTGGTCTAACACATGGGCGGAAAAGTCCCGGGCCTAACACATAGATGGCGCTAGTTTTATTGCAGTCACCTTTTTTTCAGTTAATACTAACCTTCAAAAGACAGCTGTTAAAATTTCATGATATTCTATTCATTAGTTTGTGAGTTATTGTGCTAAGAGTGACGCTACTTTTGTTATTTTCAAAACAATGGATCAAAAAACAATTTCGTGTTTTAATTTTACACTGCTTCTTGATGGGAAAAAATACCGTTCAAGCGAGGCAATGGCTTGAAAAGTGTTATGGGGACTCCGCTCCATCAGAAACAACAATAAAACGTTGGTTTGCTGACTTCAAACGTGGTCGTAGAGACACCGATGATGCAGAACGCAGTGGACGTCCCAAATGAGGCGGTAACACCAGAAAACATCAAAAAAATCCATAAAATCGTTTTGAATGATCGAAAAGTGAAGTTGCGTGAGTTAGCTGACATCGTAAAGATATCAAAAGAACGTGTTGGCTTTATATTGCATGAGCATTTGACTATGAGAAAGCTCTGTTCAAAGTGGGTGCCGCGTTTGCTCACTGTTGATCAAAAAACAAGAACGTGTTGATGATTCTGAGCAGTGTTTGGCCATGTTTAAAACGTAACAAACCGGAATTTTTGCGTCGATATGTGACAATGGATGAAACATGGATCCATCACTTCACTCCGGAATCAAAACGATCGTCATCTGGGTGGACAGCAACTGGTGAACCTCGTCCAAAGCGCCCGAAAGCACAACAATCGGCTGGAAAGGTTATGGCCTCGGTATTTTGGGATGTGCGTGGTGTAATATTCATCGACTATCTTGAGAAAGGAAATACTATCAACAGTGAATATTATATAGCGTTATTGGAGCGTTTGAAGGCCGAAATTGCAAAGAAACGACCGCATATGGCAAAGAAAAAAATTTTGTTTCATCAAGGCAACGCACCGTGTCACAAGTCAATCAAAACAATGGCAAAAACTACATGAATTGAACTTCGAATTGCTCCCACATCCACCGTATTCGCCAGATTTGGCTCCCAGCGACTACTGGCTGTTCGCAGACCTGAAAAAAATGCTCGCCGGTAAGAAATTTCGCACGAATGAAGCGGTTATCGCTGAAACTGAGGCCTATTTTGAGGCAAAATATAAATCGTTCTACAAAAGTGGTATTGAAATGTTAGAGCGGCGCTGGAATGATTGCGTTGCTCTTGATGGAGATTACGTTGATGAATAAAGCTAATTTTGAACCAAAAAAAAAACCGTGTTTTCTTTGTTAGGCCCGGGACTTTTCAGCCCATGTGTTATATGGTAATATTGCAAAATGAAAAAACTTAACGTCACGCTTTTTTTGGATTTACATACTTTCAACTGTAGAAACCTTATTCCTATAATGTGATTGGTAAATTCGTCGATTTATGTCTCTCTTAAATACTAGCAGGTATTTTTTCTAATTTAATGGTCTTACAGTGGTAATTATGAATTAATTTTAACTCTGGGTTGATGCCGACTTGCGGTAAGGGTTTGTGAAAGGCAATAAAAGTTCCGAGTTGCGTTATAGACCTTTGTCAAAATATTTACAATCTTCTAAAGGCCATTAGGCGGACCGCAACTCGGTAGCTTTCCTTTACTTTTGAAAATAATTAACAAGTGGATAACATATAAAGAAATACGTAGAAATTGCAGGAAAACTACAGCAGACTTTTCCTACAATGATACTTCGATGCTACATAATAGGAGATTTGAAAGTATTATACTCTCTGTGCGCGAGTTTGTCTAGTTTCTTACTGATACTTACACGCATAATACCCAACGTCATTATTAGGATTCAAGTAGCCAATTTCTGTGGATACCAGCATGTGTTCATCCCACTCTTTCCTGTATCTGGATCGTGTAAAACATCAAACATCGTATTAGCACTGATATTTGGGAAGACTGAATGTACTTTCACCATTTTGAAATTCGTTGCCATTGTTGATTTAGTCCATACCTAAAAAATTAATTAAGTTTTCTAAATGTCCGGCTATAATAAACCGAGAATAATCCAATTTTAAAGCATTTTTCTTTCACTGTAGATACACCATCTGACCATGTTGTCCAGTATATTTCATTAAATTTGATTCAGTAACTTCGGAAATATTAAAAAAAAAACACGGAGTGACATTATACTGTAACAGTAGGTACACACACAAATATTTAAGGGAGACGGAATTCCATTTAACATATATTTAGTACGCAACTCTTATCACAGAGTAAAGAGTGAAAGCACCCGTGGTTAGCAGTAAGTATGAGACTCCTGTGACGTTTGCTATGCTATTTGTTATTCTAAAGATGCAATTCTTATTGTACACGCCGCGCCGCACAGAAGAAAATGTCCCGAAACGCTGGCCAAAAATATGAAGGTATTATTCGATTTCGACAAAACTCGGTAAATCGGGGTTTTCGGGACCGCTGATCACGAATATGAAGTTAAATTTTCAAAAAACAAAATGGCGGACTACTTTTGGAATAATATGAGGTATTTTTATGAAACTCTTTATACATGGGTTTTTGGAGGTCACTGACTAGGAATATAAAATTCAAATTTCAAAAAACAAAATGGCGGCTCCAAAATGGCGGACTATTTTTGGAAAAACGTGAGTTATTTTTATGAAACTCTATATACATGGATTTTTGGGGTCGCTGATTGTGATTATGAAACTGAAATTCCAAAAAAGAAAATGGTGGACCATTTTTGGAAAAACAGAGTTATTTGTATGAAAATTTTTATCAATTTTTAAACAGTTTGCTAAATTGTGCAACAATTTCCATATTGCCGTATTTTCCCGAATTGTTTAACTAACTTTACCATTTTGCGACAATTTATAGAATTTTTAAAGTATTTTGCAACATTTACCCGAATTTGTTAACTATTTTTCATATTTTGCAACAATTTCCCGAATTTTCAAACAATTGGTTGAATTTTGTAACATTAACGCATACCTTCGCAACAAAACTAACACAGATACCAAATTTGCAACATCTAGCGCTCATTTTTTCGATATTTTGACAAAAAATGTCTAACAAACAACCTCCAACTCATTTCACGTTAGAGTTCAATGGAGTTTTTAACTTAGTGCTTGTTCTTTCCAGATTTTTGGGAATATTTTCTTAAAAAACTCGATAACTGCTCACTTAGCATTAAATAAATATGAAATTCCAGAAACGCAGTGAAATTATACTCACCTTCAGGGACGGAATTCATTTTACACAATTAAAATTCGTTCACTTTTGCACTTTCTATAACAGTTTAAAATTGATGACGTCGGACATGCTGCGTGACACTCGACGCTTCGAAATAAAATGAAAGTTATGAGACAGGTGCAAGAGAAGATGCACAGCGACATTATGGCTAGCTTTTCGGGTTTTCGGATTACTGTGCGCCGGCGGAGCCTCAGAAGCTTCAAGCCATTACCGAACGTTGTGTATTCACCGAATTACAATATCCACCCTATAGCCCTGATTTAGTGCCATGCAACTTCTTTTTGGTCAAAAATCTAACGAAAGACCTCAGGGGGTCCTTTTTTTTCTCATAATGTGTTGAAAGCTGCCCTAGCGTCCCGTTTTTTGAGGCGCAAATAAATATATTTTTTTCGATGGAATGAAACAGCTCGAGAAACGCGAGACTAAATGTGTTAGGGTAGATAATAATCGTCTAGAAAAGTTATATATTTTTAAACTCTTCGAGTTTTTCCTCATAGCTAGGTAGATAACTTAAAAATACCCTCGTAAGCAATGATTTCTGGGAGTGATTATCGATTAAAAAAGTACGTTTTGCAAATCATATTTTAACCAACATTATTAACCTTGATAAAATAGAAAAAGAAAGTGTTTATTTTGGTTACTATAAACACCATTAAGTGATGTAACGCTATTAAGATTTGCAAGTAATATTATTTCGGAAATTCTATTTAAAGCTGAGTCAGATATTATCAATTAATCAAAACACTCTCCAGAGACTTTTACTATTCTAAATCGGAAAATTATTTATTAAAGTCTGTCGACTGTGTTGGTAAATGCGTGACTATGACAACAAAAATATTGTGGAATACAATACGCTACCAGAAATTTTTTACTTTTAATATTTTTAGCGTCGTGTTCGTGAAAAAATCACCTTCCGAGATTTTTGCAAATTTTCATGTTTTTGGGTTCCTAACTGGTGAAAAAAAATTTCTCACTGTTTATTGGCAAATCGGTTTCAAATTTGGTACGGACAAAGTACGCAAAGTGGGAAATGAACCTATAGTTTTAGCTATATCATTTTAAGGAAAGAGGGTAGAGGAGAATCAAAACATTTGATAGAGTTTCAATGGTATCAAAAGATTTTTTTCCTGATTTTTGGGGCATAATGAATCAAATTTAAGAATTAAAGTTACACATATCAGAATGGAAAGGGAATTAGAGGGAGTAGCTTCGAACATGTCATGTTATATGTCCTTGCCAGAATGCTCCGGGTCAAGGAATCTAAAAATCATGTTATTTTTTTTCATTACTTCAATCTTAGCTGAAATAACATATAGATCAGGGGTCGGCAACCTTTTAACTAAGGGGTGCCAGTTTTCATCCATACATTTTGCGTGCCGACATAGGTACTTACTACAACTAAAATTAACAAAAATTAGCTTAAATTAACTTAAAATATTGTTTTTAAAAAGTTTAATTACAAAAAAATTTTAACATTTAACAAATCATTTTATTATACTAGTCCTAGGACCTAGTGTGAACCCTGTGCTTGAAGTTCTTTAGAGAATTTTCTTATATCCGGTTCATGTCTGGTTATTTGCAGTGTCACACATGCTTCCGAGTTGTCTGTTGTCAGCCTGCTTCGGTACGGGTTTAACATCACTCTCATATGGGAAAAAAGTTGTTCACAGATATAGGATGATCCGAAAGCTGTAAGCATGGCAAACGCTACAAATAAATTTCTCTGGTAAACTCATCCAACAACTGAGTATCTCGTTTGAATGGTTCTGGCAGGGACCTTCTTAATTCTACAAATTTCGTGTTCCATAACTCGGAGCTTTTAAATTCAATGTATTGAAGATCAAAATCATTAATGTCCATCCATGAGAAAAGAAATATGTCAAAGCAACTGCTGGAAGAATCCATTAAATCTGGTTTGATTAAAAAAGCGAATATAGGACCATGTTTATCAAAATCCTGACCCCTCTCGATAAACTCCTCTTTTAAATTAGTCATATATTTAAGAATTTCGTCTATTAGTGCACCATCGTCGACACTGGATATATAAGTTTTTAAATTTGGAAAATATTTATATGTGTTTGTAGTAATATCGCTCATAAATATATATATATATCTTTAATTTGAATGATTTCCAGGATTTGTATAAATCCAGAACTGTTTTGCCTGAACCTTCTAACTTTAAGTTGAGTTCACTGAGGTGGTTTGTAATATCAGTAAGAAACATTAACATACAGATCCAGTTCTTATCTTCTAGTTCAGGATAACCATCCACTTTTTTCAAGAATGATTTAATTTCGCCCAGACATTGCACAAATCTATAGAGCACTTTACCACGGCTGAGCCCGCACACATTATTGTGCAATGGTATATCTGAATATGCACTTTCTAATTCCTGCAGAAACGCCTTAAATTGTCTATGGATCCATAAAGAACGACCGACAATGTAGTTAACTATTTTAACCACCCTATCCATCATGGATTTTAAACTTCCAGCGGAGATTTTAGCGCACAAACTCTCTTGTTGAATTATGCAATGAAAATTCAAAACTGATCGACCCATGCGTTCAATAAGAAGGGAAACAAAATCCTTTATGTCTCGCAATCATAAGAGGAGCGCCACTGTCGTTACGCAAAATTTTTTATTTAAAATCAATGTTCCGCTTTTCAAAATGTTTAACAAATTCTGAAAATATATCCTCTCCTCTTGTAGTTCCCTGCAATGGGAGCAGACAAATCAGGTCTTCATACACACTGCCATCATCGAAGTATCACGCAACGATTGCCAGACGGGCAATGTCATTAATATCAACACTTTCATCCAATGCTACACTAAATACAAAACTCCGTTTGATAGCGTCTCTCTGCTGTTTTTGGACATTTTGTGTCATTTCGGTAATTCGTCTCTCGATGGTCCGCGCTGATGCCGGTATATCCCTAATCCTGGCCAATATTGTATCCTTATTGGGCAAGTCGTCGAATAAAATCTCGCCAGTACTCAAAAACGTTTGCTTCATAAATTCTCCGTCAGTGAACGGCCTACCCTTTTGTGCCAACGATTGTGCAATTTTGAAACTGCATTCAGTTACCTGATTTTTTTCCTTGGAAAACTTTGCTAAAGAATGTTGACTGTTTCTCGTATTGTTTACTTGCTCTTTGTATTGCCTCCCTTTTATCAGCGTTATTTTTAAATGACGATTCATGTTTTATCTGGAAATGTCGTTGAACACTAGATGTCCGGAAAACTACGCTTTCCCGACATAGGAGACAAATGGCCCGATCGTTTTGCTGTACAAAACCGTAATCTGTTGTCCATGAAGTTTGAAATGATCGAACGTTTACCTTCTGTTTCTTCGCGGCCATAACGCAACGTAATTTTAATTTTTAAACTTTTCGACGACTATTGACTGGAAACGGATGTTACTTCTATACTGAATGATCCAAACGTGTAGCCGCTTGCTATATATAGAAAAATAATGTTTCCAGAAAATTCCAATAATTACGTTTATTAAATTTCTTAGAACAAAAATTATTATCTACAACGCGCCCATTGCAATCAGAGGGCCGCTTAGAAGTTAAATCTAACAAAAACTAAAGTTCGGCAATACAACGATTGAAGTCAAGTCAAACAAAAACCGCCTTATAGCGGCTCTTTTGATCTGAATTGAGGACGTTTATTTGTGTTTTTGCCTAGGCTTATATTTTGAGGCTTGCCGTCTTTAATACTTGCCGAAATTAAAGCCAAACCAATGCATTCAGTAAAGTTATAAATTACAAAATATATATTTTGTAGTTTTTGGTAATAATAGCTAGTGACCTATATAATATATCGTTTTTGTTTCTATCGTTAAAGTAATACTGTCTTCGATTATTTACTTAATTTCGAAACATGTCACAGTTTACAGAATTAATGTGTAAACTTTGAATAGGTACGCGTGCCATTCAAAATTGCTTGGCGTGCCAGAGATGGCACGCGTGCCATAGGTTGCCGACCCCTGATATAGATCATTAGGATGTGATTTCCGAGTAGCTCAAAAAAAGTATATCCACTTGTTTTTACGAGAAAAATACTGAGTTTAATCATATTACGATCTAAGTTTTCGTTTATATAAGAAAATACATAATACCGTACTGGATTCCTTAGTTTATACGCTTTTATTTTGATACCCTACAAGACGAGAATTGATTCAATTCATTCACGAACAACGTGAATCGTTTTTTCCTCACACATGCCGCTTCTGGAGCGCTTTGAGGACTTCCCTGTAGCACGTGTGCCAAACCCATAAAAAAAAAATAATAAAAAAAAAATAGAAAACAAATTCGGTCATTTATTGAATCTTTCAAAAATCAAGTTTCTATAGCTGAATTTAACTTAGTTAAATGTATCAAAAATCAACGTTTTACATTAAACTGTATCGGCCATTACAGTCTGTCAAGTAAGAACGTGTCCACGATAATTAATTTTAGGTAAATACGATTCTAGCGATTCAGAAAAAAATCGTCTGTGACCGATTTTAGTAAAAGTGTCAGTCGATTCTGAACTTTCGTCGAACATCCTAAATGAGTCACTTGTTTGCGCATCGGTTCGAGGCAGTCTTTCTTTATTCCCATACAAATAGGCTTAAAATGACACATTCCGCAGCCTCTGAATATATTCAAAAGTCGGTATCGTTTATGAAGAAGTGTGTAAATCATTTTATCATGACGAAAAATTTCGAAGACTTACCAAAATGTGGCTCGGCAGGCCCTAGTCACTCTGCCGGGACCCGTAATTGACGCTGCGTCAAGGAGAGGGCAAAATTAAGAAAAATCGGGTTTGAATGTGTCCCACGAGACCATTCGACAACATCTTCGTGCTCATGATGTCAAATTCCGAAACACGCTGAAGAGACCTTTGCTGGGCGAAAACCACATCGCGAGGAGGCTCGCTTAGAGCCACGATAAGATACTAGAGTGGCCCTCACAATCGCCGGACGCCAACTCTATTGAAGACATTTGGTCCCCTTGTAAAGAGAAAGCTCAGAGGACAGATTCGATGGTCTCGCGAGATTCGAGAAATTTGGAGATCATTGCCGTAGTATGTAGAAAATCTCGTCGACAGCATGCCTTGAAGATGTCAGACCATTATTGATGCAGGAGGCGATTAAGCAACTTACTAAGGTAAGTGTGCCGTTGTTAGCACACCAAAGAATACATTGATATTTATGGCGTACTTTCAAAAAATTCTTTATAATTACAATATAAAAAAGGTATTTTCTTATAATGTAAAAAAACAATATTTTAATGTTGTGGTTATTGGGCGAGAATAGATGCCAAGCATGAAGAGAATATTGCGAATAATTTAAACTAATTTAGAGTTTATATAACTAATTTTAATTACCTTTATTTTACTTAAAATTTCGATTCATTGCATTTTTATTATTGTAGTAAGTAAAAGAGTTACTGAACCAAGAATTACTGCTTATATGCGTCATATTAGAGTCTGACGATTGTACATCAGCAACAATAAGGAATTTTTTAATTAAATATTTTAGTTTTAAAAAACCACCAATACAGAACTAGCTAGTTTAATTTTAATAGGTTTTTTTTTTAGGAAGTACGCGTGTTACCTTTGTTTCTTCACTTTTATTGTCATACTCCAACTTCCACGCATCGTGAATGTCTACCAACCATTTTAACATGCAAAAAATCGCTGTCCTCTGCGATCTTTACTACTCCAACTTCCATTGTTTTCTGTAAAAGAAAATATAAGGTTTGTAAAAGCAAAATTATTTGTGTTTTTTATCTATATTATTAAAAATACCCATAGCGGAAGACAAGATATTTTCGTTGAAATAGTGTTGAAATGTTGATGAAGAGCGTTTGATTGACAGATGCTCGGAAGAGTTGAACCGTAGAGTTTCCGTACCACTACCTCAAATTTTTCAACCACAATGTTCTCCTTCTCCCTGGACCACGTCTGCCTGGAATCTTTCCCTCTATAATCAGGTGCACGATTTCGTATTTTTCTGGACGTCTCACAATGTGGCTAATTTGCGTCGCTTGATGGTTGTAGCCACCTCCAAGTCCTTGTCTATAGTGGTGGGCGTTGAATGAACGAACAGTTTTTTTTAGACTATTTATTTCGCATTAACTGATAAAACTAGTTTATAGTCTACCGATAAACTAGTTCAGTCGTGAACGACATTTGTGCACGGTCACAACTCGACCGTCGACGAGATAAACTGTATAGCCCTATGGTCTACTACAGACGAGTCGACGCGAACAGACGACGACGACGGTCCGAATAAACACGAACTAACACGAAGCGTTACGAATGAAATGAACTAACCGAACCGACGGCGATTAGCACGTGTCAATAGTCATATCTAAACTGTTTACTCTTTATTCTGTTTGACGTTTACCAATAAACTTAGGAATGAACTGGTTTAATTTGTCATAGTTCATTCGTGGACGTTGTTCTGTCGACGACGGTCGAAACAAGTCGAAAATTAAACTGTTTTATAAACTAGTTTATCATCGACGATAAAATTGTATCGTTTCGTTGACTGTAAAAGCGTCAACGACCCACCACTACTTGTCTATGCGAGTGAGAACGTTGTTGTTACTAATTATGTCCATCCAACTGATTTTCAGCAGTCATCGATACATCCACATCTCGAATGCCTCCAGATGTTTAAGCATTGCTTCAGTTAGCGTACACGCTTCCATGTCGTACAAGAGGATCGGAAAGATATCTCAATCTACCATTTTCATCCGTAGTTTCAATAATATAATAGATCGTGACTAGTTAAGATTTTTCGTTCTTCATAAATGCAGCTCGGGCCTTCCCTATTCGAATTTTGATTTCCACAGTTAGGTCCCAGTAGTCGAGGGGTTCACCCCTAGACAAAATCTTGGATCCACCCCTATTCACAATAATGCCTATATCAAAATAAAAAAAAACTATGCTAAGAAAAGCCTCCCTAAAATTTTAGAAAATCTCTTACTTAATACTACTCTCGTTATTTCACAATATCATCGCCGTATTCGATTGATGACAGCCTAATCGATCTAAATCTCTATACTATCCTACAGTGTTATTTTGTTTTTTTCTATTACATGCATTCTTTCACACGCTTACTTCGGCACAAAAACGTAGTCATCTGCAATGGTGTCATATCGGAATATCGCACTATTGGGAATTTTAACTCACTACAATGTCGACTGTATATATATATATATATATATATATATATATATATATATATATATATATATATATATATATATATATATATATAATATATATAACAATAAAATTCCGGATTTAAATCAGTTTGTCTAACAATGAATTTGCACGTTTCGTCAAAATCTCATTTGGCATTTTCAAGTGCTCCCGCTGCAGCTGCTACTCGATACTGTGATATTGCTGCTGCTGCCGCTCGAAGCTGACTGAGAAAACCGACGTGCGGTCGCGGTCTTTTATAGGTCAGCGTCTACGCAGATTGTAGGTGAGGGGGTCGAAAGTGTTCGCCCGAGCATCGATGTTTACCAGCTGGCTGGTCATTACGGGTTCCGGCGCTATGCTGACTGCCTTCCCGATGTTTTGGTTATTCCTTGGTTTAGCTAGTAGACCCTTCCATGTAGTGGAGATATTCAGCGCATCATCTGGCTTATTTAGCTGTCCATTCTTTTCAATTTCCAAGGCTTCTCTGACTATGCGTGTTTTATAAAATGTGAAATCGAGGCTATTTGTTTAGATCCCTCAAAATTGATGTTGTGATCAGTATCATGATGGTACTGAAAAAGAGCTGATGTTTGTTTGTTTTTGATACTTATTTTATGTTCTTGGATTCGGGTAGAAATTCTTCTGAAATTTTTGTTTTTTTAATATACCAGATAAATTATTAAAGATAATGCACTCGTGATAATTTTCGTTCAATCTGCACCCTGTGGAGAATATTCCAGAATTTTTTCAAAATTTTTTATCACTACTTTTCGAGATGAGAGGGGGGACAGTTATTTTTCGCAATTTTTTAAAAATAATACACAGAAAAGCATGCGCAAGTAGTACATTATATATATATATATATATATATATATATATATATATATATATATATATATATATATATATATTTGAGCTCGTGTTTTACAAGCTTTCATTTGACACCCCACTCGATGACATTGCAAAAAAATTTTTTTCACTTCCGATTTCACCCTCCAAAACTAAACCCTTAAGTCAAAATTTAACTTTCAAAACTAAACATCAATTCCTATATTAGTGCCCAATTTTATCTTTCTATATCAAATAGTTTCGGAGAAAAATCGAATGTCACAGACGGACAGTTAGACACCGTGATCTTATAAGTGTTCCGTACGGAACACTAAAAACACCGTATTAATAAACAATGCACCAGCATTCTTATTTAAGGAATTACGTTATATTTTTAAATGATCTCTGTTCGAGATATCAGAACAACTTCTACACTTAAGAACTCCATTTCTTATAAACGAAATGATAGTACAAAGTTTGAAAACGGATGACGGTATCCAAAAGAAAAACTAGAAGAAAATATTATGGCCAATCATAAAGGTGTTGTTCCTTTATGTATCCCATTAAAGACGTATTCAGAATTTTTTGAAGATTACAACGAAATAATTTTGAATTTCCAACAAGTACTAATTTTCATAAAAATTTACGATTACAATAATTCCGTTGCTGTTGAAGATGACAAACCTAAAATTACAACAACCAAACTTTGTGCTCATCTTACTATAGCGATTCCTCAAGAGCTTACTTAAGCTCTTGCTAAACTTATTGATAGAAATGGTGATATTCTTATCACTTTCCGAAGTTGGAAATAAGTTGAATATCCTGAATTAGTAGAAACTACTAGATATAATTGGCCTAAAAAACTCCTCCAATCTCCATCTCTTTCGGTCGTTCCATAGATCTTCCAGGTTCCCTTCTTCAATTTCCCTGTCCATCCCCTCTCTCCAAATTGTTCTCGATTTACCTCTCTTTTGCCTACCTTCTGGTTGCTATTTTAGTATTTGTTTTGGGATTCGACCTCCGTTCATTCTTTCGATGTGCCCAAACCATATAAGTTGTTTGGTTAGAATATCGTCTGTAATACTGTGTTTGATTTCTATGATTTCTTTAATTCGTTGATGACTCTTCTGGATATTCCTGCTACTCTTCTCCAGAAGAGTTTCCGTTACTCTCAGCGTGGCTTACGCTCTGTCCTTCAGAGGCCATACTTCAGAGGTATATAATGTGATACTTTTACTATAGTTTCATATATCCTCTTTTTGTTGGTTTTATTTATATATTTATTCCATAGAATACTGTTTAGCAGTTTAATGGCCTTTCCTCCTGCCGTATTTCTCTCTCTTATTGCCCTGTCGAGTTTTCCATCCTCCAAAATTTTTATGCCTAGATACTTCTAGTTGCCGCAGTGTTTTATCGTGTTTCGATCATTCAGTATAAGATCTTTTTGATAAATACAAGATAACTAAGGAAGCAAAGACAAATCAAACCCGAAAATTTTGAGTTCGTTGATATATTAAAGTAGCAACTAAACTGAAATTATTTAGATCAGCATTTTTAAGAGAGGCTACTGTCCGAATTTTTGTAGCGTTAACTTCTATTGGTTACTGTCCCCACAAGATTTTCTCTCAGGTCTTGGTTAACAACAGACAACTTCTCGTTGTAGGTGGATATTTACATCAAAAGTTCGTGTTCAAGCGTTGATTCTTTTTGGTGTTTTCGTTACATTTTTTAGTTCATCGCTTAGTCACTTTCCCTCTAAATAGAGTAAACTTTAATAAAGAAAGGAATCGTGTTAGAAATATAACTAGAGTTAATGGTTGTGACGATGACTTAGTAAATAAGCTAATAAATAGACATAAGTTTAGGTTTAATATTCAGAATTTTTACCTTTTTTACACGCGAAGAAAATAACACCAAGTGTGTCTCCATACCATATAACCGAAATATAGCAAGGGACTCAATAAGGTATTTAATAAGGTAGGCTTCACCTCATCAGACAATCTGAGGAATATCTTAGGAAGTCCCAAAGATAAGATTCCTAATTGTGAGCAAAGTGAAATGTATGAAATTAGTTGTAATGATTGTGACAAAAAGTATGTTGGGCAAACTTAAAATACAGTAGAACAGAAAAGTCTAGCATTGTCGAACATGCCCTTGAAGCTGATCATACTGTAACATTAGATAATCTAAGATTAATAAAAAATGTATCTAATAGGAGATTGTTGAACGCATACGAAAGTATGGAAATCATAAAATGTAAAAGTAGTTTAAATAAAGACAAAGGGCCTATTCCTGATAGTATCCTCTACTGGTTACTTGACCTGAACTGATGGCCTTGCCTATGTCATTAGTTCCGCTTGAGTAATTCAAGGGTTAGGCTAAGTATAAATAGGGTAGATTTGTAGTTTAGCTTTAGTCAATCATCGCTCCTGATGAACCTAACACGGTTAGCGAAACGCGTGTCGAGTGCAAAAATAAAGTGTTTTGGTGTAGTGGTGATATATACTGAGTAGTAACAGTGGTAATGTCACATCTCAATGGCACCATCTAGTGGTCATTTGTAAAAATTTAAAAGGCGGCCCTCCTATAGGTTACATCTTCCTTAAATTTTTGCTGCTAATATTAAATTCTTTCCAGATATTTTAAAGGACCTGTTAGAACAAATACAATGCTTTGTGAACAGAATAAAGATTAAAATATTTAATTATAGCAAAAATACTCCCCATTTCTCGTTAAAATATTACGTAATATTGGTTAATATACGTTTTATAAATACAGACTGTTGGTTGTTTAAATATTTGTAGACTAATAAAAATATTTACTTGTACTTACGCTTATTAAAAAAGACGATATTTTGGCCTCATTTTCGTTTTTCTATCGGTGATAAAAATTTTGATTAACAGTTAAGGCTAGTTGTGTCTTTTTCGACCCTTTTTTATCCTACCCACTTAGTCTGTGAGATAAGACGACCACTTAAATACAGCTTTTTTAAATTGGGTTTAAGTTTTTAAAGTTTCACAGTATGAGAGGGTTTTCTTTTCGGGAAAAACCTCCCCTCCCTTCTCAGCCATAGGATTTTCGTTAACTTTGCTAAAGTTGGTAAGTTTTTAAAGTTTCAGTGCAAAAGGATTTTAAAGGGCTTGGCACTACGATTTTCGTTTGACGCATCCTGTCTGTCTATTATCCCATCCCTCTATAAGTAGCTTCGTTCTTAGGATTAATTTTTCCTTAAAGAAATGCTCTCTTCGCCTTAAATTCTGCGTAAAATTTTATAACTCTTTTATTAATAATGTTATATACCTAAACCTAGTAGTTTTTTTAATATTTCAATTTTTTTAAAAAAATACTAGTTTTCAGTTGTGTAAAAAATTGGCAGTAGCGCCATTGTTTCTGAAGGTGGAATACTCATAATTAGTACGAGCATTCTATAGAGATGAAAAAAAGATATACATAAGTAAAGAAATTTGAGTTAGATGCTACAGGGTGTTCAAAATAAATCTATGCATTTCGACTATTTTAAATTAAAAAATCTTAAATTTTTTTTAACGGCACACCCTGTATATTATTATTTTTTTCTGATAGATTTTACAAAACCCTCCAACTTTTATTAAGTATGTAATATACCTATTTCTAATAGTTTTCGATTTATTTTGAATTTTTCAATGTTTACCCTTATTTTTAATACACTTACGCCATTGTGAAAACATAAACAAATAGTTAATAATAATTTTAATATAGTTTAACTTATCTAATGATTAATTATTATGACGAAGTAAATGTTCAAAAAATGTGCCCGTTTACTTGAATACACATATTTAGTCGTTTTACTATATTTTGCTTCACTTTCCTTAACATAAAGGTCGTTATAGTCCTGCACGCATCCCGTATCCTATTTTCCATATCTACTAGTGTAGGGGGATGCACATAAACACGAGCTTGAATGTAGCCCCACAAGAAGAAGTCTAAAGGTGTTAAGTCACATGATCGAGGGGGCCACTGAATGAATCCATCCCTACCAGTCCATTTTTATGGGTAACAATCGTTTAAAAATTCCCAAACTTCCCGGTGGTAATAAGCAGGAGCTCCATCTTGTTGAATCCACATTTGTTCCCTTTCAAAGTTATCAACTTCTTCAAGAAGTTGGGGTAATTTGTTTTGCAAAAACTTTAGATATCTAGGCCCGTTAAGCGGTTCGCGGAAAAAAAAGAAAAAAAATATTCCACACCATACATTAAGCGACCAATGGTTTTGGTTTTGTACTTCCCGGACCCAAAATGGATTAACTGTTAAATAATAATGCATATTATGGCTGTTAACTGCGCCATTACTGCGAAAAGTATATATATATATATATATATATATATATATATATATATATATATATATATATATATATATATATCAAGGATTTTTCTACAGCTGACGCTGTCTTCCTTCTCTCAGCCTTTGATTCCATCCGTTTCTATCTTCCCAGTCTCCATCTGTTAGATCCCTGACCTCCATAGCATCGTCCACATCGTCTCTCCACGATCGTCTGGGTCTTCCTCTTTTTCTTCTCCCTATAGAGCTCCACTCCGTTATTTTCTCTATTATCTCATCTTCGCTCCGTCTTATGTGTCCATACCATTTTAAATCGTTTTTCTTCAATGGTGTTTATTGCGTTCTCTTTGATGTTCATTTTGCTTCTTATTTCTTTATTTGTTATTCTCTGCATACGTGTCCCTCTACAACATCTTCTCCAATATTCCATCTCTACCGCATTAATTTTAGATTTATTTCTTTTGTTGATCGTCCATGTTTCTGACCCGTATGTCATTATGCTTTGTATTATTGATTTGTATATGCATGTTTTTGTTTCTCTTTGTAATGTGCTTGTCCCACAGGAACGAATTTAATTGTCTTATGCATGTCCGCGTTTGTCCTAATCTAGCTTTAATCTCTTTCTTCTGATGTTGCGTTTCTTGAAAGGATTGTTCCTAAATATTTAAATCTATCGGTTCCTTTGATAATTGTTTCGTTATCAACTTCTAGATTGTCCACGTTTCCCTCCTTTGTTGTTAAATATTCCGTTTTATCAAAGTTTATTGCTAATCCTGCTTTAGTGTATTCTTCTTTCAGTTTTCTTACCATATAACTGAGGTCTTCCTCATTTTGCGCTATGATTACTTGGTCGTCTGCGAAACTTAGAGTATATAAGTAATCTTCTCGTATTGGGACTCCCATTCCACTACATTTTTGTTCGAGGTATATTTTGAATAGTGTGGAGGATGTAGAGCATCCTTGTAATAGGCCTTTTGATGTTTGAAGTCTCTTCCCTATTTTATGTCCTATTTTTATGTTCACTGTGTTGTTTTCGCAGAGAGCTTTTACTGCGTATATTAGTTCTTTGTCAATGCCTATTTCTTTCATTGCGTTCCATAATCTTTGTCTTGGTACTGAGTCATAGGCCTTTCTTATGTCTATGAAGGCTAAATGAACTTCTCTATTCTTTGCCAGTTTTTTTCCATTGTTTGTTTTATAGTGTATATGTGGTCTATACATGATTTTCCGGCCGTAAAACCTGCTTGGTCTTCTGCATTTGCGAAAAGTAGCTTCATCATTTTGGATACAAAATTTGGATCGGCCTCTATCGCTTCATTCATGGTGGTACAAAAGTTTACTCGTTGTTCAAAATCACAGTCTTGGAGTTCTTGGTGTAGTTCCATATGAAAGGGATGATACTTGTATTTTCTCGTGATGCGATTAGCCGTAGATTGAGATGTGTCAGATAAGTTAGCTACTTGGCGGCTGCTGACCTGGGGATTATCTTCAACATGAAGTAAAATCTCCATTTCTTTTTCCTCATTGGTAGCATTCTGGTTTACTGCTTTCCGTTTAGTATACTCAACGCTACCACTACCGTCAAACCGTTCCATTAAGCACTGAAAAGATTTTCTATATGGTATACGTCTATTGGGGGTACTTCGCTCCGTAAGGCCTTACTGCCAAAAGACAATTTTTTCCCGCCTCGCCCAGTATATAAACTATATCAAACTATAATGTTACAGCGTTCCATAATCGTATTAAAGCGTATTAAAAAATAGGGTAAAAATTGAAAATTTCAAAATAAATTGAAAAGTATTAGAAATAGGTATATGACATACCTAATAAAAGTTGGAAAGTTTTTGTAAAATCTATCCGAAAAAATAATAATATACAGGGTGTGCCATTTAAAAAATTTGAGATTTTTCAATTTAAAATATTCGAAATGTATAAATTTATTTTGAACACCTGTAGCATCTAACTAAAATTTCTTTACATTATATCTTTTTTTCATCTCTATAGAACGCTCGTAACAATTATGAGTATTCTACCTTCAGAAACAATGGAGCTTCTGGCAATTTTTTACAAAACTGAAAACCAGTATTTTAAAAAAAAAATGAAATATTTTAGAAAAATTACTAGGTTTAGGTATATAACATTATTAATAAAAATGTTATAAAATTTTACGCAGAATTTAAAAAATAAATTAGAAAATAGGATGTTCCATTTAAAAAAACATGCTATATCGGCCACACTTTTTTGAAATACTCTGTATACTCAAAAATAATTTTAAACTGTGCACCTTAACATTCCCTAAAACATTTGTATTTAACATTTTTTCGTCATTCCCGAAACAAATGAGATAATGAACTTTATCTATCGTTGACTCACCCTGTACACGTACCTACTATTTCTCTGCGAAAATTGAAAATATTGAAAAAATAACATTGTTCATTTTCTCAACCAAAAAACGTTCTGATGTTAGAGTTGTATCGACAGACAAATAGACAGATAGACTAGCGGAAATTGGAAATTACGTTTTTCGTAATCTAGGAACCTTGTATTTCTAACATATTATTATAGGTATTATTTATTATTTTTTAGAACTCAAATTAGTAATTTTCCTGTAAGACACTAAGAATAATTTGATGTTTTAAACAATAAAATACTTACCAGAAAAATCACTTGTAAAACAAGAATTCCTTAACATGAAATCTGCAATACTTGACCTAAATGCAGTCATATTTTAGAACATTTCTATCAAAAAACCGTGTCAAGGACAAACAATGTAACTTTCTACTTCACACCCCGTAAATATTACAAAAATGATCGACTTTTTAACTGGACACACTCGACCGAATTGCTCTTTGAAAGTCAACTAACTAAAAACAATCATGAAAACCAGAAATACGCTAGTACACGGCTGCAATAAATCGCAACTAGCCGTGGCAAACAGACGAACGTCATATTATTCTCTTGTTTCACGATCGATTATCACATTTTCACGTCATCGCTATCTATTAGACTAGTCTCGCGTGGGCCATGAAAGATTTATTTGTCAAAAAAAAAATCTGCGCTAAATGGGTTTATACGACGAGTTGATTGGCTGGAAAATACAACTGGTGACGTCGACGAGCGGCGTCTTAGGAAAGCGTCGACGCTAGCGCTCGGCGTCTACTACCGTCGCGGTGCGGTTGGCCGGTGGAAAAATGCTGAATTGGAAGCGATTGTGTGGCCCACGCATTGGCAAATAGGTTAATTGACCGAGGAGTTTTAGAGCCAGGTGTTCAATTCGATAGGTAATAAATAGATAAGGATTAGGGGGATTTCGAAATGAAACTAAAATTGAAGCAGGTGTTTCATAAAATAATCTATAATATATATAAAATGCAACGTCTCTCTGTCTGTCTGTCTGTCTGTCCGTTAGTGGGCTTATCACTTATCCGATTTACGTGTTTTTTTTTAAACATATATATGTTTTCTGGCCAGGTTATAGGCTATATTTTATTACGTTAGATAATATAAGGAATAAGGTCGTGAAGCCGAATTATTTTCAATCAGTTGTGGTTTAACTCAGCTTATTGACGAACCAACACGGATCCCTGATCGAGACGGGGAGTTCGCCAGTCTTCTTGATCGGTTTTAACCACCAATCCGGAGATTTACACGATCGGGGTAAATCCGCCGTTAGGTTCTTCTGACCATAAACTACTTTCGACATCGAGTATCCTACCAATCAGACAGAGAGAGACGCCTGAACCGCACAAAATTTGGCACTACAAATCTGCTAAAATGGGAAAATCTCATGGAATATTTTCGAACTTTCCCTTGGTTAGACGTTTGTTTTCGATCCGACGACCCATCTAACTGCACCAGGGAGGTTTCCAATGTTATTTTGACCGGTATGGAGACATACATCCCTTTTTCGAAGAAATGCCCTTCCAACGACAAGCCTTGGTTTGACCGAAAATGCAAAGAAACTGTTGCTTCTAAACATCTTGCCTACCGACAATGGCGTGAAAATCCTAAACCATAAACCGTAACACCTTTGTTCGTGCCAGGAACAGATGCAAAGAAATTATCGACGAAACCAAGGAGGCACACAATCAACGAATTAGAAACAAACTTCTGGCTTGTCCCAACAATTTCAGGTCCTTTTGGTCAATCGCTAAGGCAGTCAGTCAAAATTTCACCAAATCCACCAGACCACCACAGATAATTCTATTGCAACGACACCTGTTGAGAAAGCGAACTTGTTGGCTGAACTCTTTGCTTCACATTCTACTGTCGATTTCCAAGGAAAAAACACCACCTACTATTCCCATAGTGCAGTCAAGGATGCCCGATATTGTCTTCAGACAGCGTATCATAAAACGTTTGTTTTTGTTTGTTTCTGTTGGGCAGGGCGCATCGACAGCTAAGATCATTTAGCGCCCACTAGAGTTAGTTTGGTATAAATAGATTAGACTATGAAGTTGAATTCTTTTAAGTAATTGGTTATCTTTTCTTTAAGTGGGACAAAAGATTTTGTGAGGATGGTGATGTTGGATGGGATGCCGTGGGTGTCTCTCAAGTTTTGATGTTGAATGGATTCGATTAGATGTAACACTGATAAGGGGGAGTCACATTTAGGACAGAATGGAGGGGGATCTCTCTTTAATAGGTGTACATGCGTGGAGTAGGTGTGTCCCAATGCCAGTCTTCTCTTTTTTACATTATGTCTTCGGTTCAATTCTGTGGAGTTAAGGCGAGGAAATACATTGGTTTTGATGGACCATAATTTGTTGTTGGGATCTTCCAAGTCCCATTTGAGTTGGAAGAGAGAGCTGTGTAGGTGTTTTATGAAGATGTTAAGATCAGAGTAGTGATTCTCTCCCATGTTCATACTGCCCCTTTCTATGGCAAGTTTAGCAAGATAATCCGCTCTGTCGTTATGAGGGTTGCCTATGTGACTGGGCAACCAAAGCAAGGATATGGTACGTTTCTTCAAGGTGGCCGTGTACATCCGATCCAGAATTTGCCTGATATAGTTGAAATTGAGATTTCTAGAATTGATGGCTTTGAGAGCGCTTAGGGAATCAGAAATTATGAGAGTTGGTTGTTGGATGTTTGCTTGGAGGGAATATCTGATAGCCTCCTTTATTGCCAACAATTCTGCGGAGAAAATAGAGATATGTTTAGGTAATTTAAACATTTGGGGGACGATATTATCAAAAAAGAAGGCAGCCCCAACTCCCTTTTCTGTCTTTGATCCATCTGTGAAGAAAAGTAAATGATTGGGATAGATATTGGATAGTCTGTCAAGAAAGAGCTTGTTAAAGAATATGTTTGAATGTTCTGATTTTTTATAGGAGTGCAAAGTTAGGTCAATGTTGGGGAGAGGGGAGAGCCAGGGAGGAAAGGTGGTTTGGAGGGGGTAGTTGTATTAAGGGGGGGAGATATTGTGCTGAATGAGTAATTTGTGTTGATTCTGTGGGGAATAGAATCAGTGGGGAATGTAATGTTTGGTCTGTGGACATTGACCAGGTTGAGTGAGGATCTGGTATGAGGTCGATGTAGGGATGTTGAGTAAAATTTTAACAGTGACAGTTGGCGAGATAGTTGGAGTGACTGAGTGGATGCGATGCACTGTAAGCTAGTGATTGGGGTGGTTCGGAATGCGCCTGTGGCCAGTCGGAGACAGCAATTTTGTATAGTTTCAAGAGGTTTCTTGACCTGAGGGCTTACGGAGTCATAGATGAAGTTGCCGTAGTTGATTCTGGAAAGGATAAGAGACTTGTATAGATGAGAGAGAGAATGAAAGTCTGCGCCCCAGGTCGCGCCATAGAGCATTCGAATGAGATTGATGTTAGAGAAAGATTTGGTTTTAAGGATTGTATGTGAGGTTTCCAGGTGAGTCTATAATCGAATATTAGGCATAGGATTTTTAGTTGGTCTGCTGAGGGGATGGAGATGTTTGCAATGGTTAGCGGATTCATTCTAGGACAGCATTTCTTCTTGCAGAAATGAACGGATGAAGATTTATAAGGGGAGAAAATATAGCCGTGTTTGGTTGCCCAGGTGGATAGTGAGTTAACGGAGCGTTGCAACAATCTGGTGCAATCTGAGGAGGAAGGAAAGGAGGTGTACACGAGGATATCATCAGCGAATATTTTGCATTTTATGTTGGGGGCAATGTGTTCTGAGAGTGTACTAAGGGCGATGTTAAAAAGGGTGGGGCCGAGTACGAGGGAACTAACACCAGTTTTCTGTAGACTTTTCAACCTATCCTACAGAAAAGGAATATTTCCTTCCTGCTGGAAATGTGCCACAGTTCAGCCGATACCTAAAAAAGGCAAGAAGGATTCAACATTATTAGCGATCATCAATATGGCTTTCGTAAAAAATAGATCAACAGGAGATCTTCTGACTTATGTAATACACGTTTGGAACAACGCAATTGAACACTTTGGAGAATCTCGAGCGGTTGCTCTTGACATATCCAAGGCATTCGATCGTGTTTGGCACGATGGGCTGTTGGCTTAGCTACGCTCTTATGGTATGTCTGCAAAGTTCTGTTTGTGGCTCTCATGTTTCCTCAGAGAGCGTTCTTTACGAGTGGCAGTCGACGGATCTCTTTTCTAACACCTTTACTATCAACGCCGGTGTACCTCAAGGCTCCATACTGTCTCCTACTCTTTTTCTCATTTACATTAATGATTTGCTGGATGCTGGAAAAGACCGAGAATCCAATCTACAGCTTTGCAGATGACAGTACGCTTATCTCTTCATTCACTTTGAACGCTCGGACATCGGCTACTCAGACGAATATCTGCAGACAGCAGGAAGTCATTCAACTTAACAAAGACCTGGAAGAAATTCTTGGGGGTGACATCTGGTTTTCGGTCTATCTCACTTTTTTTTTGTCTTCTGGTTGCCATTTTAGTATTTGTTCTAGGATGCGATCTACGTCTCTATATATCTATAAAAATATAGATAATTTATTAAAAATAAATAATAAAAATTATTTAAAGCTGATTTGAATGTGCCCAAATCAGATAAGTTGTTTGGTTAGAATGTCGTCTGTAATACTGTGTTTGATTCCCATGATTTCTTTACTACGGTGACTCTTTCTCTGCTGGATATTTCTGCTGTCTTCTCCAGAAGTCCATTTCCGTTGCTCTCAGCGTGGCTAATGCTCTTTCCTTCAAAAGCCATACTTCACAGGTATATAATGTGATGCTTTTCACTATAGTTTCGTATCTCCTTTTTTGTTGGCTTTATTAATGGACTTATCCCATTTAATGGTGTTTGGTAGTTGAATGACCTTTCTTCCTGCCATATTTTTCTCTCTCTATTGCCCTGTTCAGTTTTCTATCCTTCGAAATTCTTATACCCAGATACCCGTGGTCGCCGCAGCATTTTATCGTGGTTTATTTGTCCAGTATAAGATATTTCTGTTGCCTTCCAATTCATAGATATACTATTTTCGTTATATTGACTTCTAAACATCAATCTTTGTATTCATCAAATATATTTTTTTCGTCGTTCAGGTCGTCGCGATCTTGGGCCATTACTACTTGATCATCCGCGATGCATAACATGTACAGCACAGTGTTAGTTAATAGTATCCCCATTTGTCTACATTTCTGCTTCCATCTCTTTAGTATACTTTCCAGATATATCTTCAAGAGGGTGGGTGATAAACAGCATCCTTGCTTTAGACCTTTTGACCTAATAAATACTAGTGTTATTTGTGTTCCTGTTTTAGTTAATTCTAGTTAATCCAAGTGGAATTTAACGCTATAAAAACCCAGGCGGCAGTTTTTCCTAAAAAAGTTAACGTTGCGAAACCCGACATAGTTATATCGGGGCACTCCATTCCTCTAACATCGTCACTCAATTTGTTGGGCGTTAATTTGGGAGCAAATATGTCCTGGCATGAACATGTTGCAGGCATAGCAAGGAGAGCTTCTCAAAAGTTGGGAATATTATTTCGAACCAGAAAGCTTTACACTCCACAACTGTTAATTCTTTACAAAGCTCAAATTCGACCAACTATGGAATACTGCTCCCATGTTTGGGACTCCGCTCCCAAACATACACTGCATTTGTTGGATTCTATTCAGAGAAGAGCTGTTCGTCTAATTGGAGACCCGGAACTGACCGGCGGCCTTAATTTGCTGGAACATCGAAGAACGGTTGGCGACTTGAGCCTATTCTACAAGTATTTTCATGGAAAGTGTTCGAAGGATGTGACCCGCTTAATTCCTCCCAAAGCGGTGCATGTTAGAAGTACACGTCGCGCTAATACTTCACATCCGTATGAGGTTCAGCTTGTTACTCCTCGTACAACGCTTTTCAAGCAGTCTTTTATATGGAGAACATCATCCCTTTGGAATAATTTGCCCAGGACTGTGTTTCCCACCGAGTACAATTTACAGCGATTCAAGAACAACGTGAATCGCTTTTTCCGCACACGTGTCGCTCCTGTAGCGCTTTAGGGACTTCTTCCCTGCAGCACATGTGCTAGACTAATAAAAAAAAAGCAATGACGATAATAGTGATTCAAGTCGGAAAAACAGTTTGCCGCTAGCACGTTCTCTTGCAATACACTGCCTAAACCATTAAATATGGAACAATATCATGTAGCAAAGAATACCTGTAATATATATAAAATGCAACGTCTCTCTGTCTGTCTGTCCGTTAGCGCGCTTATCTCTGGAGAACCACTTATTCGATTTACGTGTTTTTTTTTTAAATTCATACATTTGTTCTCTTGCTAGGTTATCTATAACACAGGGCAACAAAAAAATATTTTTGTTTTGGTGCCTGGGATTTTAGAGCTGATTTTAACTATATTTGGGACGCTAAATCTATACATGCAATCCGTTTTTCTCTATCAGCTCTACTTTTTTAGGTCAACTTATCTACCAATGTGGTTTTTATTCAGTATATTCATTTATGAGAGTTCTAAAATTATTATATATTCATTAATGTAGGTACAATGGTTTTATTGTCAGTCTGTAATTGAGTAAATTCCAGTTAAATCTATAAATAGTGGAACCATTGCCTATCAGGTACCTGAACTGACCCTTTTAATCACCTAACTCGGGTAAGTCTCGTCAGTTTGTGCGTTCTTACTAATGAGAGTAGATCGAATTCGGTGTGTTATTTTATGTTAAGAAAAGAGTGTTTTTGTGTTATGGAACAGAATTAAAATGAGTTCAGGTTCCAGTTCAAGAAGAAGTTGTGTAAATCAACCTGATGTGTTTTGCTATATATGCGGAGAATACATGTTTCAACAAAACAGACAAACTATTACTGACTTTGTAAAGCGAGCGTATCTTGGATACTTTGGAGTTAAGCTTGGTGATCAGGACAAAACGTGTGCCCCGCATCTCGTCTGTAAAACTTGTACAGAGCATTTACGGCAGTGGACTACCGGGAAAAGAAAATGTCTAAAATTCGGCGTACCAATGGTTTGGAGAGAACCAAAAAACCACTTCAATGATTGTTATTTCTGTTTAGTAGATACTAATGGAATCAATCGAAATAACCGCAGTAAGTGGACTTATCCCAATTTAGACTCGGCAATACGCCCTATCCCGCACTCAGATGAAATATCGATTCCAACATTTCATCAGCTACCACATATCTCTGATGACGAATATTTTCCCTCTGATCGCTCTTCTGATGCTAATAAAAGTTCTGATGCTAATAAAACTAACAGTGACTATGAGGGGACGTCATCAGTTCCTCAACGCTTCAATCAAAATAAATTAAATGATCTCACCAGGGATCTCAATTTATCGAAAAAAGCTTCTGAAGTACTGGCTTCTAGGTTGAACGACAAAAATTTACTGGAACAAGGAACCAAAATTACCTTTTACCGTACAAGAGAAAAAGATCTGCTACCATTCTTTTCTCAAGAAGACAATCTTGTATTTTGTCACGAAATTAGGGGACTCATGAAAGAAATGGGACTTTCTGAATATATTCCAGATGATTGGCGCCTATTTATTGACAGTTCAAAGCGAAGTTTAAAATGTGTCCTTCTACATAATGGGAATAAATATGGTTCAATACCACTAGCTCACTCAACGAAACTGAAAGAAGAATATAATACCATAGCTTTGGTCTTGCAGAAGATAAAGTATTACGAACATCAATGGATGATTTGTGTAGACTTAAAAATGGTAAACTTTCTTCTTGGGCAGCAAAGTGGTTACACGAAATATCCGTGTTTCTTGTGCCTCTGGGATAGTAGGGACAAAACACACCACTGGGTTAGAAAAGATTGGCCTCAGAGAGAAAACATGGACGTTGGGGAAAAGAATGTCATTAACGACGCTTTGGTTGAAAGAGAAAAAATCATACTTCCTCCGTTACATATAAAGTTGGGCTTAATGAAGCAATTTGTAAAGGCTCTTGATAAGAATGGGTCTTGTTTTGCATATATAGGGGTAAAAATGCATCAGTTGAGCACATAAAAACTCAAAGCAGGGATATTTGACGGCCCACAAATAAGACAATTAATTAAGGATCCTGCCTTCATAAATTCAATGAATCAAGTTGAACGAGAAGCTTAGGGTGCAATATGAGTATTAAAATACACTATTTACACAGCCACTTAGACCGTTTTCCAGAAAATTTAGGAGACATGAGTGAGGAACAAGGTGAAAGATTTCACCAAGATATTAAAGTTATGGAGGACCGCTACCAAGGAAGATGGGACATGCACATGATGGCAGATTACTGCTGGAGTTTAAAAAGGAACTGTTTAAAAAAACATTCAAGAATATCGCGGAAAAGAAGCTTTCCAAGTGTTGAGTGACTATTTCATTTCTTCAATGTTTTTTTTTGTTTGTAAGTACGACATAATATTGTATTTTGTATAACTAAAATAAAAATTTCGTATCTACTTTTGTTTACTACACTTACGGATTTGAGTTACAATAATGTAACTTATATTTCTCTAAAATTGTATATCTTAAAAATTTGAGCTCCTAGGTACAAATGAATACGTTATTTGAATTCAGGACATCAAATTGATATAGAATCAGCTCAAAAAACCTCGACACCAAAACAGCTGTTCCCCTGTGTAATCTTCTATAATATATATGATATAAAATGCAACGTCTCTCTGTCTGTTTGACTGTCCGTTAGTGCGTTTATCACTCGAGAACCACTTATCCGATTTACATGTTTTTTTTTTTAAATTTATACGTATGTTCTCTGGCCAGGTTATATAATATAATAATAATAATAATCTATGTAATATATATAAAACGTAACGTCTCTCTGTCTGTCTGTCCATTAGTGCGCTTAGCACTCAAGAACCACTTCAACCACCGATTTACCTGTTTTTTTTTATAAAATACAAAGGGAATAAACAGAGACAAAATGCTAATATGTAGGAAAAAAGATAGAAATTTACCAGTAAGCTTGGCAGAAAGACTGAATAGATGGGCGGAATACTTTAAAGAAATATTAAATGGAGAAGAAAATGAGGAGTTGAATGAGAAATAGGAAGCAAAATTAACTGAAGGGCAGGAGGGGACAAACAAACCTTGCAAAGAAGAAATAATTTCTCTTATCAGAACCCCCAAAAAAAATAAGGTCCCAGGTGGAAATTGTATAACAGCAGAAATGATAAAAGCCTGAGGAATAGATCTGGAAAATGAAATATGCCGGTTGGTGCAAGAAATATGGGAAACAGAAAAGGTGCCAGTGAGCTGGAGAGAGTCACTCATTTGTCCAATATACAAAAAAGGAGAAAAAACTATATGTGCTAATTATACACCAATAGCCTTACTGGATGTCGTGTACAAGATAGTACGGGACTATTAAAGCCAGATTAGAAGAGAAAACCGAATCTGTTCTGGGAGAGTACCAGTGTAGATTCGGGAAAAATAGATCGGTTACAGACCAGATATTTTCGATCAAGCAAATCCAAGAAAATAGCTTAGAACAAAATTTGCACTACTCTTGATCTTTGTGGATTTCAGAGAAGTATACGGCTCTGTAAATAGAGAAGGACTCTACAAGATAATGGAAGTACTAAAAATTCCAAGTAAATTGATTCGCATGGTGAGAATGACCCTAAATGGTGAAGAGAGGATTAAGACAGGGGGATCCAGTGTCGACATGTCTATTTAATTTGGTACTAGAGAAGATGATCCGTGAGTCAGAAATAAAAACAAATGGATCGATATACCAACAAACCTGCCAATGCTTGGCCTATGCGGATGATGTAGCAGTGATTGCAAGAGCAAAAGAGAACCTCAAAAAAGCCATAAGTAGGATAGAAGACGGTGGAAGGATGAGAGGGCTAAAGATAAATGACGAAAAAACAAAATACATGGAAATTACAAAGAAGAAAGATAATAAAAACAACGAAAGTTTAGATATAATAAACAACTTAGGGAAAAGATATGTGTTTGAAAAACTAGACAAATTTAATTATCTGGGAGTAATAATAACAGAGAGTGGACAAGAAAGGACGGAGATAGAAGAAGGAAACGCCAAAGGACAGAGATGTTTGGGGGTAATGAATCCAATACTGAAATCAAAGAATCTATCAAGAAAAGCAAAAGAAAGCACGGTGACATGGATGCGAAACCTGGAAACTGAATGCAAGAGAAAAGGAGACGTTGGAGGTGTGGAAAAGTAAAGCTATGAGAAGAATCTACGGAGGAAAGAAAGAAGAGAGATTGTGGAGAAGAAGAACAAACTTCGAATTAAAATGCCTATATAAGAAACCCCTTATAAGCCAAATCATAAGAAGCCAGCGATTAAGATGGTTGGGACACGTGGCAAGGATGAAGAAAGAAAGACAGGCAAAGCAAGCCATAATAAGAGTAGTGACTGGAAGAAGAGGCAAGGGTAGACCTCGATCTACATGGATTCAG
>CM032456.1:11535360-11683277 GCA_019049505.1 Pachyrhynchus sulphureomaculatus | reverse complement strand
TTCTGCTTCAGATTTATTCTCGTTTTTGCTCTGAGCATCTGTATATATAAAAAGACTTTCAAATTATATTAAAGAATTTTCCGGACATTTAATTGATATAAAAAGAGAATATTTTGAGAACATTCTGATTGCTTTGTAATTATCCAAGTGAAATCAATACTTTGAAAAGGAAATTGAGGTATTTTAAGTACAACCCAAAAATAAATGGCTAGCGACGTCAAAAAAAGAAGATCGATTCATTACAATGGCTTTCCATTTCTATGAAGTTACCGTGGTGGACAAAAGAAAAGCTGGGAATAACTTAGAAAAGATTACGAAGAAAGTAAAAACTGGAGTAAGCGACGACTGACACATGAAAAGGATGGAGTATCGGATTAGGAATTGATGTTTGCTACTAAATCTAATATCTGCCGGTAAATCGACGCTCCTGTCGGATAAAAAAATTTCCACGAAAACCCGATTCAATGCAATGTTTATGGAAGCTAACTTATCTCGCATACAATACCCTATAATAATAAGAAACCCTAGCCTGGTTAATCAGTGCTGCAGGAAGCGTAAATTCAATGTTATCCAAAACTGAAATCGTATCATGTAACAGATACGGTCAAACTAAAGAACTGCTAGACATTAGGCAATACAGATGTAATAAATAGATTATTACTCCCCTCAGATCTACTACTTTAATGTTTATGTCCAGTATTTAAGACTAACGGAATACCGTTCTCTGAAAAATCTTAGGACTTTCTTTTGTCGACTGAAACACTACAACCGTAAGATAATAAAAGCAACGGAAAAGATTCTGTTGATGAAGTATTCCACTACGACGGTGATTGAATTTCAAATGGGGATGATGACCTTTAATTAAAAATAAATAATAGTAATTTCATGAAATTACTAATTTTATTTACATTCAGGCTAACAAGTATAAAAAGTTATCTAACTAGAAATTGCTAAAAATGACTAAACATTTGACCGTAAGTTATCCAGTAATAGGATTGGTTGTTTAATAAAAATCAAATAACTAACTGAATTTGTTGAAAAAAGTATTTTTCGATAAGTTTTTGGGTTAAGTATTCCTAATTTCTAACCGTAATATTCGTATTAGACGAGATAAATAACATAAAGCTAAATAAATAATTGCATAATTACCTTTATTAAAATTAAAAATAATATTTATGCGTGTTCCTACTTTATGCATATTATATGTTTAATCTATTTATTTGTTGAAGTCATTTTATTAACTTTCGTTATCTCTAAACACTTGAAATGATAAAATGGAGTATTTATGTGAAAATATTTAGTAGACGATAATGTTATGGGTTATAGAGGAAAGTGAAAACCAAGCCAGTTAAGTTGTACTATGACAAAAACGTCACATTTATGTCCTCAATGTTCAAAATAAGATGATCTTATCCTGAGGGTCAAAAAGGGTATTGATTTTCTATAAACTCTCTATTTAAAAGCAATAGGCAATACAATATATACAGTCTGTCAAGTAAGAACGTGACCGTTCGTATTCTTGAAAAAATGTGTTTCGAAAAAAAATTTTTCCATCAATGTATTCTTTGGTGTGCTAACAGCGACGCAATTACCATAGTAAGTTGTTCAATCGCCTGCTGCATCAATAATCGCCTGGCATCTTCGAGGCATGCTGTCGACGATCTCCAAATTATTCGAATCTGGCCAGACAACTGCGTCAAAGTCCTCAGAGGTTTTTCTTTACAAGGAATCAAGCGTTTTCAATAGGATTGGCATTCGGTGATTGTGAGAGCCACTCTAGTATCTTTTCGTGGGCCTATGTGAGTCACTTCACGACGTGATATTCGCGCAGCAAAAGTTTCTTCAACGTGCTTCGGAATTTGACATCATGAGCACGAAAATGTTGTTGAATGGTCTCATGGGACACATTCAAACCCGATTTTCTTAATTTTGCTGCTTCTTGACGCAACGTCAATTTCGGGTGCCGTGAAAACAAAGACACGATTAGTTTCTCGATTTTCGGAGTGACTTTGCCTACCAAGCCACGTTTTGGCAAGTCATTTTGTCTCGTTAAACTGATTTAGACACTTCTTCACAAACGATACCGACTTTTTAATATATTTAGGCCTCTTTGGATGGGAACAAGGAAACACTGCCTTGAACCGACGCGCAAACAAGTGACTCATTTTCGCGATTTCGACAAAAGTTCGGAATCGACTGATACTTTTACTAAAATGCGCCATAGACAAAGTTTCCCTCTACCGATTTTTTGTTGAATCACTAGAATTCCATCTACCAAAAATGAATTATTGCGGACACGTGCTTACGTGACATACTGTAGGTTACGGAGGAAAGTGAATACTAAGCCAAGTTGGACTGTGATTAAAACGTCACATTTATGTCATAAGTCTCCAAAATAAGGTGATCCTATCAGGATGACCAAAAATGGTAATGATTTTCGATAATCTCTCTATTTAAAAACAATACGCAATACAATATATGTTAGCTTTTATTTAAAAAATTAAACACTTTTGGGCAATATCAACAACAATTACTTTTATTAATAATTGCAATCAGACATCTAACAAAGCTAGCCGACTTCATCAGCTCTCTAAATTATTATTCATAGTGCGCACCAAAATATGGCATATCTGTCACATAAAACAAACTTAAGGGTTTAGTGATTTGAGACATGTCAATCACAGTAATTTAAGTATAATGCGTACGTAATGCCAGTCTGCCTGAAAACAATTATCAATAATCGTTATTCTCCTTCTCATATTGCATCGTTCAGCCTATCCTAACTTTTTTCAACCAGGCCCGGAAACAAAAAATTCACAAACAGAAAAATATTACTTTTGATTGACAAGTATCCAGCGCACCGTGAAGTTGATCTACAGCAAATAAAATTGGTTCTTATGCCTCCAAATACAAGTGTAAAGCTCCAACCGATGGATCAAGGTGTGACACATTCTTTAAAATGCCATTATAGAAAGATTTTACTTATGCAAATGTTAGAGGCGATCGATAACGGTAACATTTCTTCTGTAACTCTCTTGGACGCTATAGACTTTATACATATGGCTTGGCAGAGTCAGTAAAGAAACCATTGCAAACTGTTTTAAACATGGAGGATTTTTAAGAAAGGAATGTATATATGACTCAGATGATGAGCTACCGTTGACTCAGTGGTTTGAAAAACATCGAAAAGATCCTACTGATTGTTTAGAATTTGTTTATAATACTGACATTCAACAAAGTACAGTGGAAATCGAGATTAAAAGGATGTTTAATCACTTTAATTTTGAAGAATATGTATGTGCTGATAATGGATTAATGATGATCAAATCAGTGACTTCTGGAAAGATTTTAAGCGATAATGACGACGAAGATGAGCTTGGAGAAGGAGATAATATTTATATTCTATCCAATGCAGAAATGACTAAGAAAATGACTGAAACTCGCAATTTTTTGAAATCTCGTGAAGTTCCTGAACATATATGGAGCAGTTTTTTATGATCTTGACAATTATATAAACACCATTTGTTTTTCAAGTAAAATTGTACAAACGAAAACTAATTTTATTGTATAAACTACGTATTTTAACGTTTTCATTTATACTCATACTAGCAGGGCCCGCGGCTCCGCTCACGTGGATTTGATTCACTACTATCGTCACTGCTTATTCCTTATGTTACCCAACGTAATAAAGTATCTCCCATTATTTCCCCTTATCTCCCAATATTTCTCCTTATCTCCCATTATCTCTACATAATATCCATTATCTAGGCTTATCTCTGCTCATCTCCCATTATTTCTCCTTATCTCCCATTATTTCTCCTTATCTCCCATTATCTCACCTTATCTCTCATTATCTAGGCTTATCTCGACTTACGTCGCAATATTTCTCCTTATCTCCCATTATTTCTCCTTATCTCCCATTATCTCACCATAACTCCCATTATCTAGACTTATCTCTACTTATCTCCCATTATTTCTCCTTATCTCCGATTATTTATACTTATCTCCCATTATCCCACCTTGTCTTCTATTATCGAGGCTTATCTCGACTTATCTCCCATTATTTTTCCTCCAATTATCTCACCTTATCTCCCATTATCTAGGCTTATATTGAATTATATAGAAACATATGTATACATTTATAAAAACACGTATATCGGATAAGTGGTTATCAAGTGATAAGCGCATTAACGGACAGATAGACAGGCAGGCAGAGAGACAGAGAAACGTTGCTTTATATATATATATATATATATATATATATATATATATATATATATATATATATATATATATATATATATACGAGTATATATTTATTTTATATTCTTTGCTACATGATATTGTTCCATATTTAATGCTTTAGGCAGTGTATTGCAAGGAGAACGCGCTAGCGGCAAACTTTTCTCCGACTTGATTCATTATTATCGTCACTACTTATTCCTTATGTCATCTAACGTATTAAAATATATCCTA
The DNA here is from genome assembly GCA_019049505.1 of Pachyrhynchus sulphureomaculatus. Lineage (NCBI taxonomy): Eukaryota > Metazoa > Arthropoda > Insecta > Coleoptera > Curculionidae > Pachyrhynchus > Pachyrhynchus sulphureomaculatus. The sequence continues at coordinate 11,678,801 of CM032456.1, read as the reverse complement.
TAACCTGGCTAGAGAACATATGTATGTTTAAAAAAAAAAAGCACGTAAATCGGATAAGTGGTTCTCCAGTGATAAGCGTACTAACGGACAGACAGACAGAGAGACGTTGCATTATATATATATATATATATATATATATATATATATATATATATATATATATATATATATATTACAGATATTCTTTGCTACATGATATTGTTCTATATTTAATGGTTTAGCATGTTTAAAAAAACGCACGTAAATCGGATAGGTGGTTCTCCAGTGATAAGCGCACTAATGGACAGACAGACAGAGATACGTTGCATTTCATATATATTATAGATGTAATAAAATATATATCTATAACCTGGTCAGGGAACATATGTATGAATTTAAAAAATCACGTAAATCGAATAAGTGGTTCTCGAGGGATAAGCGCACTAACGGACAGACAGACAGACAAAGAGACGTTGCATTTTGTATATATTATAGGTATAGATTATTATTATTATTATATAACCTGGCCAAAGAATATATGTATGAATTTAAAAAAAGACATGTAAATCGGATAAGTGATTCCCGCGTGAAAAACGCACTAATGGACAGACAGACAGAGAGGCATCGCATTTTATATATATTATAGATTATAGATATTCTCTGCTACATAATATTGTTCCATATTTAATGGTTTAGGCTGCGTATTTCAAGGGAACGCGCTAGCGGCAAACTTTTTTCCGACTTCATTCACTATTTTACGTCACTGCTCATTCCTTATGCTACCTATCGTAATAAAATATAGTCTATAACCTGGCCAGAGAACATATGTATGTTTTAAAAAAAAAAATACGTAAATCGGATAAGTGGTTCTCCAGTGATAAGCGCACTAACGGACGGACAGACAGACAGAGAGACGTTGCATTTTATATATATATTATACAGTCCCTGGCCAAATTATTAGACGCACTGCAAGATTTCATGTAAAATATTAATTACCGAGTGATATTGTACCGTTTTATTATTTTAAATTGATTTGTTTTTTATTTTTATATTATCCAATCAATTACCTATTTATTTGACATAAATAAAACAGCATTAATTTAGAAAAGCATAAGTTTATTAAGTTTTAAAGAAAAGTGAAATTAATGTTAGTAAAAGTCAATATTTAGTTGAGCCACCTTTAGCCTCTATCAAAGCTTTAATTCTGCGCGGCATGCTATCAATGCAAGATTGTACTGTCTCCTGCATTTGAGGATGATGATTCCACACATGAATAATCTTTTCTAGGAGCTGGGTTTTGTTAGTAATCACATTTTTAGCCACTTCTCTTTTCATCAGCATTACATTTTCAATGGGGTTCATATCAGGGCCAATCCAACAGAGGGATATTTTTTTCTGCCAATTCAATTATTGATTAAATTGCTGTATCTTACCGATCTCCAGAAGTCCACATCTTTGTCTTGCCATTGTTTGGCCCACTTCAGGCGCTTTGCTTTCATTGCAGCTGTTAACTTGGGCTTCCTGGCGGGGCGACAGACCTTAAAATCTAATTCTTTCAATTTTCTTCGAACAGTGCGCTCAGAAGCATTTACGCTAGCATCCTGGAGTTGTGATTTTATTACCTTTGTGGTAGCAAATCTGTTTTCTACACAAATTTTCTTCAAACATCTCTCTGACCGTGGAGTGAAAATTGGTTTTCTACCGCATATTTTCTTTCTTTTCGGGCCTAATTCCTTCCCTGACTCAATTTTCTTTTTTATGCGTCGTACACTAGCTTCAGAAACCTCCAATCTTCGTGATATTTCTCGGTTTGTAAATGTTTTCGCAATCACAAGAGCCTTCACTTCAGCTTTTTTACGTGGTGAAAGATCGCCTTTTCTATCCATAATGAAAATAGTCCAATTACTTTTTTAAAACACTGCATATAAAATAAACTAATAACTGAGTAGTATAAAACTGTTAAACAAACAATCACAGTCCATAAAGCCACAGAAACACGTCCGTACCTGACTCGATTCCGATCGCGACTGATACAGGTTTGTACTTGTTTACGTTCATGTATCACTTTGTCAACACAGTGTTGCCATATGTTAAAAATAAATACAAATATGTAGTCTACAACAATTCTTTTAAATAAAAATCAATAATATTGTAGTTTAAATATACCATTATTGCATAAAAACTCTTAAGAAACATAAAAATTACTAAAAAAAAATACAGTGCGTCTAATAATTTGGCCAGGGACTGTAGATATGTACCAACATTTATCATAATAACTTTAGTGTGACTTGTTTTATTTTCCTTTGAACGTTTTTCTTTTAATTTAATAATTATTATTATCCATTTTTCTAAGCATTAGCGTCTAATCTAAATAAAAAAGTAACTTCGGATATAGCGAACCATTTTTAGTGATTTTTTGGAGATCGTTTATAAACGGACTTCACTGTATATATTTTTGAACTCGTGTTTTTACAAGCTTTCATTTGACACTTCACTCGATAACGGTAAAAAAAAATTCATCCTCTAAAACTAACCCCTTAAGTCAAAATTTAACTTTCAAAATGACACGGCTCTGATGAAGCGACCAATTCATATATTTAGTATCAAATTTCAACTTTCTATGTCAAATAGTTTGGGAGAGAAAATCGGGTGTGACAGACAGACAGACGGAATACTAAAAACGAGAGCCGAGCAGTCATTAATAATTTAACCGGTCTCTTAAAATTTTGTCTGGAATATGGAAATAGTTTTCCAAGAACTACAGTTTGCTTTATGTACAACAGAGCATTTTTTTATTAATCAGGTTGTTTTCTTACTGTATTTTAAAATTAATTTTTTTATAGGACACTTTATATATCATATACCAAACCAAAAGTACTCTTTAGAGATATACGAGTACTGACAGATATTCCATATCAGAAATCGAAAATGTAATAACGTAATAGTTATTATAAATAAGCAATACGTCTCTAATTTGAAGTACTTATCATGGAATTTATCCACCTGTCTCAGTATGTGGCAACTTGCGTACTTTTTCAGTTGACAGAATTTTAAAATGTATAAATCGTGTCAAAACGATAATTTGAGTATTCTTCATAGGGTTAAGTTAATAAATAAATTTTAAGTGAACTGATGTTGCAAGGGACCATTCTTTTAGCCTACAAAGCATCAAAAATATATTAGAAAGGAAAAAAAAACATTGAATACAAGTGTAAGAAAAGTGTGTAGTAAAATTAAAACAGTGTAACGTGTATAGGAACAGTCGTAACATTGAATTAAACTAAATAATTTAAAAAGGAAACTTTGTAGTGAAACGACAGGATGGTAATCACTCTACAGAGTATTTAAAATTTTGAAACCGTTTTATCTTTCTAAAACGTTGAATAAATCAAAAAGATCAATGTCAGGTTTACCGGTACTTAATGGTTTAAGTCATATGGTAAGTAAAAAATAATAATAAAGTATATAGAGAAATACGGTTTGCGTAGACGAAGTGCTTTTTCTTGTTCTTCTGCTTCTTTGTTAGCCGTTTTCTATCCACTGGATATATGCCTCTCTCATATTTAACCATTTTTCCCTGTTCTGGGCGATCTAGTACCAGTCCAATTAAACAAATCTCTTTAGTTCGTCGTACCTACCTGCGCTTCTTTTCTCGTCTCAAGATCTCCACCTGGTGATGTTTCCGCCCCAGTTTTCCGTGTGTCTAACAACATATCGTGACCATTGTCACTTTAAAAAGCCGATTCTCTTCACGATTTCTGTTACTTGGGTTTTTCCCGTAATCTATTCGTGGGTTTTTCGATTATCTGAGCGATATGCCCAACAGTTTTCTTTCAATAGCTCTCTGGTGTACCGTCAGTTTATTAATAACCTTTTTAGTCAGGACCCATGTTTCAGGATCGTATGTAACAACTGGGAGTACACACTCGTTATAGATTTTTGTTTTTAGTGTGATGGGGATTTTCATATTTATTATGTACTTCAGATTGCTATAGGCAGCTCATTCCAGTCTGATTCGTCTGTCGATTTCAACTTCTTGGCTTTGTTTGCCCATTGTGACAGACTATTTGACCAAGTATTATAATTGTTTCGTTCTTTATATGTACTTGTCATGAACTGCGTCTTTTCATTATTCATCTGTAGTCCTATTTGTTTTTTAGTGTTCCGTACGGAACACTTATAAGATGACTTCGGTGTCTGTCTGTCACACCCGATTTTCTCCGAAACTATTTGACATAGAAAGTTGAAATTTGGTAATAATATAGGAATTGATGGCCTCATCAGAGCCATGTAGTTTTGAAAGTGAAATTTTGACTTAAGGGGTTAGTTTTGGGGGGTAAAATCGGAATTAAAAAAAAAAATTTACTAGGTCATTGAGTGTGGTGTCAAATGAAAGCTTGTGAAAACACGAGTAAAAAATATATATATAATGTAATACTTGCGCGCACTTTTCTTTGTATTATTTTTAAAAAATCGCGAAAAATCGCTGTCCCCCCGCTTTATCTCGAAAAGTACTTATCAAAAAATTTTGAAAAAATTCTGGAATATTCTCCACGGGGTGTAGATTGAACGAAAATTATCACGAGTGCATTACCTTTAATAATTTATCTGGTATATAAAAAAAAAAAAAAAATTTCAAGGTCTTCAGATTTCAGTAAAGATTGGAAATAAACTTTGTTGAAAACTCATTTGGGTTGTGTTTTGTTAAGTCACTGATCATTTTATACCTCTGTAACAAAATTTTTTATTTTAAAAGCAATCAACGTACGGAACACTAATTGCGCAAGTTCAACTTGCACTTGACCGGTTATTTACTCAGGACTTACGTAGGACTACAGACGAAGTACAGTTCGTCTAAATAACATTCTGTCATTTTAGAAAGTCAAAGTAGTTTTGTGTAGTACCTATATTAAATTAAAGAAAAAAACTTTTATGTTTGATACCAGATAACCAAAAGTTTTTTATTCAATCGAATCCTAGGTCCAGAAGCAACTTAAATAACTGGTTTAATTTTATTTTTGCCTTTGCCTTAAGGGATAAAGGAAAATGAACTTCAGATCCAAATTATTCATGCTCTAATCCCAATATCTGATATATTATTCTATTTCATCTCATTTCGGCTACAAGGAAGGTGACCAGGGATATTTAATAAAAATCCCACGTCTTATTGTTTATTTAGAGTCAGTTATTTCTGAATACGCTTGATACACTTGAAAATATAAAGCTTATCTAAAACCTTAGTACATATTTTATCTAAATAATAACAACAAATTTTATCTGGAAAGATCCCACATTTTATTTTTTATTTAGAGTCAGTTAACTAAAAAAGTGTGCTGACCACTGTCCAAATTCGTTTCTTCTGTGCCTTGTTCCAAATTTGATGATACGGTATTATCCACGAGGCGACAGAAACGTTTTCAATCTTCCCTTGTTATTTACGATGCCCTACATCTATAGCGACTAAGGTCCCATAGTTTCAAGTTTAATCGAATCACAATCCTTGTTGTATAAACCACTCGTAATGTGGATCATGAATTCCGTTAAGAAATCTTTTGCCTCTGGCATGAATTTTAATAAATTATATTTGGTTTTAGTTCGAGTTGGATTTTAAAGGAATTTGGGTATTTCTGATACGTTGCCTACACTTGAAAATATAAAGCTTATCTAAAACCTTAGTAAGTATTTTGTCTAAATAATAACAACAAATTTTATCTCGAAGGATCCTACATCTTATTATTTATTTAGAGTCAGCTAACTAAAAAAATTTGCTGACTACTGTCCGAATTCGTTTCTTCTGTGTCTTGTTCCAAATTTGATGGTACGGTATTATACACGAAGTTTTCCTGTTCAACGTTGCCAACGCTTATCTAAAACCTTAATAAATATTTTGTCTAAATAATAACAACAGATTTTATCTCCACCTAGCCTGTAATGTTTACTAGTCTACGAATTCTAGACAAATGTTCTAAAACTTTTACAAATCATACATGTAATATTTATAGGACAGCTGAACGTAGGCAGGCAGGTTTGAACCAGAGTATGCAGATGTGCTTAATTCATTCATCAAACACATTTTTCTTTTTTGCAAAATTCGACTTTATTCATCAATATAGTCTCCTTGAAGAGTGATACAATCAGTCCAACGCTTCTCTAACATTTCTACACCTTTCTTGTAGAAGGATTTGTCTTTACCTTCAAAATCAGCCTCAGTTTCGGCAATAACTTCTTGACTGGAGCTAAATCTCTTTTCCGCGAGCATTTCTTTGAGGTCTGCGAATAGATAATAGTCGCTGGGGACCAAATCTGGAGAATACGGTGGATGAGGAAGCAATTCGAACTTCCATTCATGCAATTTTAACATCGTAACCATTGAGTTGTGGCACGGTGCACTGTCTTGATGAAGGAGTACTTTTTCTGTGCATTTGGGACCGTTTATTTGCGATTTCTGCCTTCAAATGCACCAATAAGTTTATATAGTATTCGCTACTGATGGTTTTTCCCTTCTTAGTATAGTCGATGAAAATTATTCCATGCGCATCCCAAAATACAGAGGCTAAAACCTTTCCAGGTCGCTTCGGGAGGCTTTTCACCGGCTGCTGTCCATTCGGCTGACTGCCAATTTGATTCCGGTGTGTAATAGTGGAAGCACGTTTCATCCATTGTCACATATTGCATGAAAAAATCCTTTTTATTGCGCTTAAACAGTTCCAAACAGCGCTCAGAATCATTAACACGTTGTTGTTTTTGGTCCACTGTAAGCAAACGCAGTACCCATTTCGAACAGAGCTTTCTCATGCCCAAATGTTCATGCAAAATACGCCCAACAGACACATATCTTGATATCTTTAGGGTGTCAGCTATCTCAAGCAATTTTACTTCACGGCCATCCAAAACAATGTTGTGGATTTTTCTTTATGTTTCCCGGTGTAACCACCTCATTTGGGCGTCCAGAGCGTTCAGCATCATTTGAATCTGTACGACCGCGTTTAAATTCAGCATACCAGTAAATGATGAGTGATATTCCAGAGACAGAGTCCTCGTAACACTTATCAAGCCATTGCTTTGCTTGAATTTTTTCCAATCAAAAACCAGTGTTTAATCAACACATGAAATTCGAATTTGTCCATTGTTTTGAAAATATTAAAAGTAGTGTCACTAAAACCACTGTAACTTGTAAAACTAATTGTCGAAAATCGTCACGAAATTTTGACACGTATCGTTTGAAGGTTGGTACTTCCTAAAAATCATATGGATTTTTTGAAAAGGGCGACTTCTATGTGTCAGACTAAAAACTTTTCAGCCTACGTGTTAGAATAACATGATATGTTGAAAGCAAATCTCTCTTACCCCTTCCCCAACCTTTTATATGTTATCAATTAAGCAAAGAAAATGTTTCAGAAATATTTAAAACTAGAAACTAACATTTCCCCCTACTCAGTAATTCTGGTAAAATAGAAAAAAGTTAAAAAATAACATACTTCTCAGATTTGTCAATCTCGAGAACCTCAAAAATCATGTATACCTAGGCTAAGTTAATTAGGTCCCTGACATGTATATATATCTTAAGATCCAATATGTATTTTCCCGTTTTTTCTCAGTCAATAATGTATCATGGTTATAGCAGCTTAGCAACCTAATAGCCAATAAATCAATCTAGCTCAATCTGGAATCTAGTAATAAAAGTGTAAAACAAATATTTACCATCTAAATATTTGTTTCATTATAAACAAATAAAATAAAATTCTTTTGTCTTGGTACCTATCCGTGTACTGAAAAGTATATTAAAAAAAACAGCACCATATTGTCAAGCCACGTGATTTTTTTATACCAGATGAATTATCAAACGTAATGCACTCGGAATAATTTTCGCTTAATTTACACTTCATGGAGAATATTCCAGAATTTTTTTAAAATTTTTTGATTAGTACCTTTCGAAATAGGGGGTGGAAACCGATTTTTGGCCATTTTTTTTAAAAATAATACAAAGAAAAGTGTACGCAAATATTATATCAGACAGACGGACACCGAGGTGATTCCATAAGTGTTCCGTACGGAATACCAAAAATTACTCACTGTCCAAATTCCTTGATTTGAAGAACCCTGAAGAGGGGGTAAACCACGATTTATATGAAGCAACCGCTCTAACCCCGTCTCGTAAGTCATTATCTTCTTAGATGTTTTACTATAAATGATTGAAAAATCTGAAAACTTGATATGACACGATAAATACTGTTCATTTAACACCCTTTCCCCTCCTTTTAACTCTTTATAGGTTTACGTATAAGAATAATAAGATAATGTGTTCATTATCTTATCTAAAAACCAGTCAGCTCGAGTGAAAGTAGGATCTGCGTTAACCAAGAATATTGATATCCAGAAAGGTGTGCGCCAGGGTTGTATTTTGTCTCCCCTCCTCTTTAACATCTACACCGAAGAAGTATTCAAGATAGCGCTAGAAGAAAGTACTGAAGGCATAAAGATAAATGGAGAAACACTTAATAACATAAGATATGCTGACGATATAGTAGTACTCGCTAGCAGCATAGATGAACTAAATAGCCTGATGGAAAGGTTACAAAGGACAAGTGAAGATTATGGGCTAAGCCTAAACCTCGCGAAAACCAAATGGATGTTTATAAGTAAAAACCAACAACTAGCAAGAGAATTAATACTAAACAATCAGAGAATTGAACACGCAGAATCTTACACCTATTTGGGAACAACAATTAACTCAGGATGGGACCAGGCAACAGAAATACGTGTGAGAATAGAAAGAGCGAGAGCATCCTTTAATAATATAAAGAGATAAATATTATCTCCAACAGTATAACCCTACCTCTTAAAATCAGACTGCTCCAATGTTATACATATATTTCCGGTACTGTTATACGGAGTAGAAGCGGGGACAATGTCCGAAACGCTCATGAAAAAGGTTGAGGCCTTTTAAATGTGGGCGTACAGACTTATCCTGCGTATATCTTGGACGGACCACATCACTAACGAGGAGGTATAGTATTTTTCACGATCTAAGAAAGTGACTTAGCTACCTATACCCATTCAAAATTCAACAAGATTCGAAAGTGATTAATTTATGGCTGTTTAATGACAAGGCATTGTGCAGGGCCGCACTATACCTGATTGTATAATTGTTGGGTTTAAAATTTCATTGTAATAAGAATTTTAATGTTTTATATACTGAATAATACACAATATAGTAATTACACAAATATATTAAAACAGTGTACAGTGTCCTCGCATACATTTGTTACAATTTTAGTTATTAATTAATATCTAGTTCAATTTCGCTATCGCTACTATCTTGCAAATCAATAATAAGTTCTTTACAGGTTTTAAACTATTTATATTTATGTACATACATCTATAGGAGTTTTCAATTTTTTTGACGTGTTGAATACAATTTCTCCAGTTTTCAGTGGTTACATTTTTGACTTCTGTCTTTATCAACCCAAACACACTACTGTTTAAAGTGGGTGTATTATTGTGAGCATGTATATTAGACTTTATTTTATGCCATATCAACTCGATCGATCGCATTAACGATACAATAATATGGTGGAAGCCGATTTATTTCGTGTCCTGCTTCCTTTGCAATTTTATCACAAACATATTCCTTTGAAAAATTGTAACTTTTTAAAACTTCTAACAATTGTTTAACTGTATAACTTTCATGGAAATATATGTCACGCTCGCACAAAAAGGCTTGTATTTCCCTTTTTCTACTGGTGGAACTTAGTACCTTATTCATTTGGCGACTATGATAGGATGCATTATCCATCACAATACAGCTATTCGGTGGTATATTCGGCATTAATTTGTTTCGAAGCCAATCTTCAAAAACTTTAGCGTTTGTATTACAATGATAATCCAAGCTGGAATCCGAAATATTCTTGGCTGTTAGAAATATACATTCTGGTATCCAGCCTTCTTCTGACCCCGCATGTAAAATAGTTATTCTTTTACCTTTATTTGATGGAGCTTTGGTGTGGCATTTTTTGGATTTATCAATCCATCCTTTACTGGGTGTGTCGTGGGTGTCCTACCAAGTCTCATCTAAGTAGATCATCGTTCGATTTTTCGATCTAGCTGTATTTATTTTTTCAAGATATTTCATTCTGAGTTGTAAGCGCCGTGATTCCATTATAACTTGCCTTTTGTCTATTTTTTTTTTTTAACAAAAACCCCAAACGACGTAGAATACGCTATAAAGTTGTAGTGGAACATTTTATGTCACAACTATCCTCGAACAGCCTCCGTGAAAGTGATAATAACGTAGGACCTTTTTGTTCTGCATACATTTCATAAATTTTGGGGCGGATTAAGTCGTCTTGACAGAAATCAATACATTTCGACACACATTTGTCTTTCGTGTTTTTTTAGGCGCTATCGAATTATTTACAATTTTCCAAACTGTACTTTCAGGCATGCTTGTTAAAGCTGATGTCTCCATCAGTGAAAAGTACTTTTCGTGGCCTCGCTCCACTAACTGCCTCAACAGGCAAACATTTGCGGCTTCTGATGGAAAGGGCTTCGGACATTTTAAGACACTATTTCAGTATAACACTGCAGATAAAATGAAGAATATTCTTTATATTTATAACTACGGAGTAGCCAATAAAATGTTAGATTGAAAGGGAGGTATATATATTAATTACGACCCTGTTACTGCCAGGTACATGCGAACATCCTAACGGTCATTTAATGTTTTTATTGCATCAATTTGCCAAATCACTTTCTTAGATCTTGAAAAATACTATACTGCGTCTGACTGGTAAAGAAAGACAGGTGGAAATAACCATTAAGAAAAGAAAGTTGGAATACCTCGGACATCTTATGAGGCACAGTAAATATCGGATACTTCAGATAATAATCCCAGGAAAGATAGACGTCAAGAGGGGACCCGGGAGCAGAAAACAATCTTGGCTCCAGAATTTGCGCCATTGGTTCGGGCTTTCATCTGCCCAACTGTTCGGATCTGCCGCAAAATAAAATCAGAATAGCCATGTTAACAGCCAACGTTCGCAACGGACAAGGCACGTAAAGAAGAAGAAAAGCTAAAAAAAATCGCCATAATGATGCAGCAAATGTATAGAATTACCCTACAGCGATAAAGCACAAAAACTGTAGGTTCTATTCCTATCTTAGGTATTATATATGGACCAAATTTTAAACCGGTATCTCATTTCGTTTCAAAGTAATCATGCCAATAGAGACAGACAGACTGACTGACAGATCTACGGAAATGCGGGACTATCTTTTTATTGTGATCTACAGAGCGTAAAACGTGAAGAAATGTAAAAATCTCGGGGGGGGTGATTTTTTCACGAATATAATACTTCCGTTTATCAGCGGAAGTAAAAAGACGATGAATTTTATATACACATACTCGTACATATACAATACTAGCCGTGCCCGCGGCTCCGCTCGCGTGGGCTTGATTCACCTTTATCGTCATTGCTTATTCGTTATGTTTATATTATTATATATCTCAAGGGGCCTTAAAGGCTCATGGCTTGGTTGTATACTTGTCTCCACTTCTTTTTGTCTCCTGTTAGCTTTTCCCAGTGCGGGATTCCCATCAACTCCGGATCTTGCTTTACTGTCTGAATCCATGTAGATCGAGGTCTACTCTTGCCTCTTATTAGGGCTTGCTTTGCCTGTCTTTCTTCCTTCATCCTTGCCACGTGTCCCAACCATCTTAATCGCTGGCTTCTTATGATTTGGCCTATAAGGGGTTTCTTATATAGACATTTTAATTCGAAGTTTGTTCCTCTTCTCCACAATCTCTCTTCTTTCTTTCCTCCGTAGATTCTTCTCATAGCTTTCCGTTTCCACACCTCCAACGTCTCCTTTTCTCTTGCATTCAGTTTCCAGGTTTCGCATCCATATGTCACCGTGGGTCTGACAACTGCCGTATATATTCTTTCTTTTGCTTTTCTTGATACATTCTTTGATTTCAGTATTGGATTCATTGCCCCCAAACATCTCTGTCCTTTCGCTATTCCTTCTTCTATCTCCGTCCTTTCTTGTGCACTCTCTGTTAATATTACTTCCAGATAATTAAATTTGTCTACTTTTTCAAACACATATCTTTTCCCTAAGTACCAAATTAAATAGACATGTCGACACTGGATCCCCCTGTCTTAATCCTCTCTTCACCATTCAGGGTCATTCTCACCATGCGAATCAATTTACTTGGAATTTTTAGTACTTCCATTATCTTGTAGAGTCCTTCTCTATTTACAGAGTCGTATACTTCTCTGAAATCCACAAAGATCAAGAGTAGTGCAAATTTTGTTCTAAGCTATTTTCTTGGATTTGCTTGATCGAAAATATCTGGTCTGTAACCGATCTATTTTTCCCGAATCTACACTGGTACTCTCCCAGAACAGATTCGGTTTTCTGGCTTTAATAGTCCCGTACTATCTTGTACACGACATCCAGTAAGGCTATTGGTGTATAATTAGCACATATAGTTTTTTCTCCTTTTTTGTATATTGGACAAATGAGTGACTCTCTCCAGCTCACTGGCACCTTTTCTGTTTCCCATATTTCTTGCACCAACCGGCATATTTCATTTTCCAGATCTATTCCTCCGGCTTTTATCATTTCTGCTGTTATACAATTTCCACCTGGGACCTTATTTTTTTTTTGGGTTCTGAGTATTTCTCTTATTTCTTCTTTGCAGGGTTTGTTTGTTTGTCCCCTCCTGCCCTTCAGTTAATTTTGCTTCCTATTTCTCATTCAACTCCTCATTTTCATCTCCATTTAATGTTTCTTTAAAGTATTCCGCCCATCTATTCAGTCTTTCTGCCAAGCTTACTGGTAAATTTCTATCTTTTTTCCTACATATTAGCATTTTGTCTCTGTTTATTCCCTTTGTATTTTATAAAAAAAAAAAAACAGGTAAATCGGTGGTTGAAGTGGTTCTTGAGTGCTAAGCGCACTAATGGACAGACAGACAGAGAGACGTTACGTTTTATATATATTACATAGATTATTATTATTTATAATATTATACGAGGCTGGTTTGAAAAGTCCGTGCAAAGTCCGAGAGATGGCACCACCGGCGCGTATCGAGGTCATGTTTAGTTAGTAGCATCTCTTGAATGAACGCACACCAAGTTTCAGCCATATTGGTCTATTTCTTTGTGTTTGGCATTTGTGTGAATCAAGGAAGTCGAGTGATTTTCAAGAAATGGACGAAAAAGAATTTCGTGTGGTGATTAAACATTACTTTATGAAAGGCAAAACGCCTCAGGAGACTAAAGAGAAGCTTGATAAACATTATGGTGACTCTGTACCTTCGATTAGAACAGTTTATAAGTGGTTTCAAAATTTTTGGACTGGCCATATGGGCACAAGTGACGCTGAACGTTCTGGACGGCCTGTGGAGGTTACGACTCCAGAAATCATTGATCAAATCCATGATATGGTGATGGATGACAGAAGAGTTAAGGTGCGTGAGATTGCTAGTGCTGTGGGCATCTCGACTGAACGGGTACATAACATTTTGCATAAACATTTGGACATGAGAAAGCTATCCGCAAGATGGGTGCCGCGATTGCTCACGCTTGACCAAAAACGGAATCGTGTGAAGTGTTGCAAGGATGGTTTGCAGCTATTCCAGAAGAATCCGGAGGACTCTAAGCGTCGTTTCGTCACTGTGGATGAAACATGGATACATTACTATACTCCTGAGGCCAAACAACAATCTAAACAATGGGTTACCAAGGGGGAATCTGCACCAAAAAAGGCGAAGACCGTTCCTTCGGCCGGAAAGGTTATGGCGACTGTCTTTTGGGATTCGCAAGGGATAATCCTCATCGACTATCTGGAAAAGGGTTTTAAAACTATTACAGGTGAATATTATTCATCGTTATTGGACCGTTTGAAAACCGAGCTGCAAGAAAAACGCCCGCGATTGGCCCACAAGAAAGTCCTTTTCCATCATGACAACGCACCAGCACACACCTCAGCAGTTGTGGTCGCAAAATTAATGGAAATAGGATTCCAACTCGTTTCACATCCCCCCTATTCTCCAGACTTGGCTTCCTCGGACTACTATTTGTTCCCCAATTTGAAGAAATGGCTGGCGGGACAAAGATTTTATTCAAACGAGGAGGTGATTGCAGACACTAATGGATTTTTTGCAGACTTGGACAAATCCTATTATTCGGAAGGGATCAACAAACTAGAACATCGTTGGACGAAGTGTATAAGCCTAAAAGGAGACTATGTCGAAAAATAAAAAAGGTTTACCCCAAACACATAAGTAGTTTTTATTTTTGCACGGACTTTTCAAACCAGCCTCGTATAACCTGGCCAGAGAACATACGTATAAATTAAAAAAAAAAACGTGTAAATCGGATAAGTGGTTCTCGAGTGATAAACGCACTAACGGACAGTCAAACAGACAGAGAGACGTTGCATTTTATATCATATATATTATAGAAGATTATAGATAACCTAGCAAGAGAACAAATGTATGAATTTAAAAAAAAACACGTAAATCGAATAAGTGGTTCTCCAGAGATAAGCGCGCTAACGGACAGACAGACAGAGAGACGTTGCATTTTATATATATTACAGATATTCTTTGCTACATGATATTGTTCCATATTTAATGATTTAGTCAGTGTATTGCAAGAGAACGTGCTAGCGGCAAACTGTTTTTCCGACTTGATTCACAATTATCGTCATTGTTTTTTTTTTATTAGTCTAGCACATGTGCTGCAGGGAAGAAGTCCCTAAAGCGCTACAGGAGCGACACGTGTGCGGAAAAAGCGATTCACGTTGTTCTTGAATCGCTGTAAATTGTACTCGGTGGGAAACACAGTCCTGGGCAAATTATTCCAAAGGGATGATGTTCTCCATATAAAAGACTGCTTGAAAAACGTTGTACGAGGAGTAACAAGCTGAACCTCATACGGACGTGAAGTATTAGCGCGACGTGTACTTCTAACATGCACCGCTTTGGGAGGAATTAAGCGGGTCACATCCTTCGAACACTTTCCATGAAAATACTTGTAGAATAGGCTCAAGTCGCCAACCGTTCTTCGATGTTCCAGCGAATTAAGGCCGCCGGTCAGTTCCGGGTCTCCAATTAGACGAACAGCTCTTCTCTGAATAGAATCCAGCAAATGCAGTGTATGTTTGGGAGCGGAGTCCCAAACATGGGAGCAGTATTCCATAGTTGGTCGAATTTGAGCTTTGTAAAGAATTAACAGTTGTGGAGTGTAAAGCTTTCTGGTTCGAAATAATATTCCCAGCTTTTGAGAAGCTCTCCTTGCTATGCCTGCAACATGTTCATGCCAGGACATATTTGCTCCCAAATTAACGCCCAACAAATTGAGTGACGATGTTAGAGGAATGGAGTGCCCCGACATAACTATGTCGGGTTTCGCAACGTTAACTTTTTTAGGAAAAACTGCCGCCTGGGTTTTTATAGCGTTAAATCCACTTGGATTAACTAGAATTAACTAAAACAGGAACACAAATAACACTAGTATTTATTAGGTCAAAAGGTCTAAAGCAAGGATGCTGTTTATCACCCACCCTTTTGAAGATATATCTGGAAAGTATACTAAAGAGATGGAAGCAGAAATGTAGACAAATGGGGATACTATTAACTAACACTGTGCTGTACATGTTATGCATCGCGGATGATCAAGTAGTAATGGCCCAACGACCTGAACGACGAAAAAACTATTTGATGAATACAAAGATTGAGGTTTAGAAGTCAATATAACGAAAATAGTATATCTATGAATTGGAAGGCAACAGAAATATCTTATACTGGACAAATAAACCACGATAAAATACTGCGGCGACCACGGGTATCTGGGTATAAGAATTTCGAAGGATAGAAAACTGAACAGGGCAATAAGAGAGAAAAATATGGCAGGAAGAAAGGTCATTCAACTACCAAGCACCATTATATGGGATAAGTCCATTAATAAAGCCAACAAAAAAGGAGATACGAAACTATAGTGAAAAGCATCACATTATATACCTGTGAAGTATGGCTTTTGAAGGAAAGAGCATTAGCCACGCTGAGAGCAACGGAAATGGACTTCTGGAGAAGACAGCAGAAATATCCAGCAGAGAAAGAGTCACCGTAGTAAAGAAATCATGGGAATCAAACACAGTATTACAGACGACATTCTAACCAAACAACTTATCTGATTTGGGCACATTCAAATCAGCTTTAAATAATTTTTATTATTTATTTTTAATAAATTATCTATATTTTTATAGATATATAGAGACGTAGATCGCATCCTAGAACAAATACTAAAATGGCAACCAGAAGACAAAAAAAAGTGAGATAGACCGAAAACCAGATGTCACCCCAAGAATTTCTTCCAGGTCTTTGTTAAGTTGAATGACTTCCTGCTGTCTGCAGATATTCGTCTGAGTAGCCGATGTCCGAGCGTTCAAAGTGAATGAAGAAATAAGCGTACTGTCATCTGCAAAGCTGTAGATTGGATTCTCGGTCTTTTCCAGCATCCAGCAAATCATTAATGTAAATGAGAAAAAGAGTAGGAGACAGTATGGAGCCTTGAGGTACACCGGCGTTGATAGTAAAGGTGTTAGAAAGAGATCCGTCGACTGCCACTCGTAAAGAACGCTCTCTGAGGAAACATGAGAGCCACAAACAGAACTTTGCAGACATACCATAAGAGCGTAGCTTAGCCAACAGCCCATCGTGCCAAACACGATCGAATGCCTTGGATATGTCAAGAGCAACCGCTCGAGATTCTCCAAAGTGTTCAATTGCGTTGTTCCAAAGTGTATTACATAAGTCAGAAGATCTCCTGTTGATCTATTTTTACGAAAGCCATATTGATGATCGCTAATAATGTTGAATCCTTCTTGCCTTTTTTAGGTATCGGCTGAAGTGTGGCACATTTCCAGCAGGAAGGAAATATTCCTTTTCTGTAGGATAGGTTGAAAAGTCTACAGAAAACTGGTGTTAGTTCCCTCGTACTCGGCCCCACCCTTTTTAACATCGCCCTTAGTACACTCTCAGAACACATTGCCCCCAACATAAAATGCAAAATATTCGCTGATGATATCCTCGTGTACACCTCCTTTCCTTCCTCCTCAGATTGCACCAGATTGTTGCAACGCTCAGTTAACTCACTATCCACCTGGGCAACCAAACACGGCTATATTTTCTCCCCTCATAAATCTTCATCCGTTCATTTCTGCAAGAAGAAATGCTGTCCTAGAATGAATCCGCTAACCATTGCAAACATCTCCATCCCCTCAGCAGACCAACTAAAAATCCTATGCCTAATACTCGATTATAGACTCACCTGGAAACCTCACATACAATCCCTTAAAACCAAATCTTTCTCTAACATCAATCTCATTCGAATGCTCTCTGGCGCGACCTGGGGCGCAGACTTTCATTCTCTCTCTCATCTATACAAGTCTCTTATCCTTTCCAGAATCAACTACGGCAACTTCATCTATGACTCCGCAAGCCCTCAGGTCAAGAAACCTCTTGAAACTATACAAAATTGCTGTCTCCGACTGGCCACAGGCGCATTCCGAACCACCCCAATCACTAGCTTACAGTGCATCGCATCCACTCAGTCACTCCAACTATCTCGCCAACTCTCACTGTTAAAATTTTACTCAACTTCCCTACATCGACCTCATACCAGATCCTCACTCAACCTGGTCAATGTCCACAGACCAAACATTACATTCCCCACTGATTCCATTCCCCACAGAATCAACAAATTACTCATTCAGCACAATATCTCCCCCCCTTATTACAACTACCCCCTCCAAACCACCTTTCCTCCCTGGCTCTCCCCTCTCCCCAACATTGACCTAACTTTGCACTCCTATAAAAAATCAGAACATTCAAACATATTCTTTAACAAGCTCTTTCTTGACAGACTATCCAATATCTATCCCAATCATTTACTTTTCTTCACTGATGGATCAAAGACAGAAAAGGGAGTTGGGGCTGCCTTCTTTTTTGATAATATCGTCCAAATGTTTAAATTACCTAAACATATCTCTATTTTCTCCGCAGAATTGTTGGCAATAAAGGAGGCTATCAGATATTCCCTCCAAGCAAACATCCAACAACCAACTCTCATAATTTCTGATTCCCTAAGCGCTCTCAAAGCCATCAATTCTAGAAATCTCAATTTCAACTATATCAGGCAAATTCTGGATCTGATGTACACGGCCACCTTGAAGAAACGTACCATATCCTTGCTTTGGTTGCCCAGTCACATAGGCAACCCTCATAACGACAGAGCGGATTATCTTGCTAAACTTGCCATAGAAAGGGACAGTATGAACATGGGAGAGAATCACTACTCTGATTTTAACATCTTCATAAAACACCTACACAGCTCTCTCTTCCAACTCAAATGGGACTTGGAAGATCCCAACAAACAAATTATGGTCCATCAAAACCAATGTATTTCCTCCCCTTAACTCCACAGAATTGAACCGAAGACATAATGTAAAAAAGAGAAGACTGGCATTGGGACACACCTACTCCACGCATGTACACCTATTAAAGAGAGATCCCCCTCCACTCTGTCCTAAATGTGACTCCCCCTTATCAGTGTTACATCTAATCGAATCCATTCAACATCAAAACTTGAGAGACACCCACGGCATCCCATCCAACATCACCATCCTCATAAAATCTTTTGTCCCACTTAAAGAAAAGATAACCAATTACTTAAAAGAATTCAACTTCATGGTCTAATCTATTTATACCAAACTAACTCTAGTGGGCGCTAAATGATCTTAGCTGTCGATGCGCCCTGCCCAACAGAAACAAACAAAAACAAACGTTTTATGATACGCTGTCTGAAGACAATATCGGGCATCCTTGACTGCACTATGGGAATAGTAGGTGGTGTTTTTCCTTGGAAATCGATAGTAGAATGTGAAGCAAAGAGTTCAGCCAACAAGTTCGCTTTCTCAACAGGTGACGTTGCAATAAAATTATCTGTGGTGGTCTGGTGGATTTGGTGAAATTTTGACTGACTGCCTTAGCGACTGACCAAAAGGACCTGGAATTGTTGGGACAAGCGAGAAGTTTGTTTCTAATTCGTTGATTGTGTGCCTCCTTGGTTTCGTCGATAATTTCTTTGCATCTGTTCCTGGCACGAACAAAGATGTTACGGTTTATGGTTTAGGATTTTCACGCCATTGTCGGTAGGCAAGATGTTTAGAAGCAACAGTTTCTTTGCATTTTCGGTCAAACCAAGGCTTGTCGTTGGAAGGGCATTTCTTCGAAAAAGGGATGTATGTCTCCATACGGGTCAAAATAATATTGGAAACCTCCCTGGTGCAGTTAGATGGGTCGTCGGATCGAAAACAAACGTCTCACCAAGGGAAAGTTCGAAAATATTCCATGAGATTTTCCCATTTAGTAGATTTGTAGTGCCAAATTTTGTGCGGTTCAGGCGTCTCTCTGTCTGATTGGTAGGATACTCGATGTCGAAAGTAGTTTATGGTCAGAAGAACCTAACGGCGGATTTACCCTGACCGTGTAAATCTCCGGATTGGTGGTTTAAAACCGATCAAGAAGACTGGCGAACTCCCCGTCTCGATCAGGGATCCGTGTTGGTTCGTCAATAAGCTAAGTTAAACCACAACTGATTGAAAATAATTCGGCTTCACGACCTTATTCCTTATATTATCTAACGTAATAAAATATAGCCTATAACCTGGCCAGAAAACATATATATGTTTAAAAAAAAACACGTAAATCGGATAAGTGGTTCTCCAGTGATAAGCCCACTAACGGACAGACAGACAGAGAGACGTTGCATTTTATATATATTATAGATTATTTTATGAAACACCTGCTTCAATTTTAGTTTCATTTCGAAATCCCTAATCCTTATCTATTTATTACCTATCGAATTGAACACCTGGCTCTAAAACTCCTCGGTCAATTAACCTATTTGCCAACGCGTGGGCCACACAATCGCTTCCAATTCAGCATTTTTCCACCGGCCAACCGCACCGCGACGGTAGTAGACGCCGAGCGCTAGCGTCGACGCTTTCCTAAGACGCCGCTCGTCGACGTCACCAGTTGTATTTTCCAGCCAATCAACTCGTCGTATAAATCCATTTAGCGCAGATTTTTTTTTTTGACAAATAAATCTTTCATGGCCCACGCGAGACTAGTCTAATAGATAGCGATGACGTGAAAATGTGATAATCGATCGTGAAACAAGAGAATAATATGACGTTCGTCTGTTTGCCACGGCTAGTTGCGATTTATTGCAGTCGTGTACTAGCGTATTTCTGGTTTTCATGATTGTTTTTAGTTAGTTGACTTTCAAAGAGCAATTCGGTCGAGTGTCCAGTTAAAAAGTCGATCATTTTTGTAATATTTACGGGGGTGAAGTAGAAAGTTACATTGTTTGTCCTTGACACGGTTTTTTGATAGAAATGTTCTAAAATATGACTGCATTTAGGTCAAGTATTGCAGATTTCATGTTAAGGAATTCTTGTTTTACAAGTGATTTTTCTGGTAAGTATTTTATTGTTTAAAACATCAAATTATTCTTAGTGTCTTACAGGAAAATTACTAATTTTAGTTTTAAAAAATAATAAATAATACCTATAATAAAATGTTAGAAATACAAGGTTCCTAGATTACGAAAAACGTAATTTCCAATTCCCGCTAGTCTATCTGTCTATTTGTCTGTCGATACAACTCTAACATCAGAATGTTTTTTGGTTGAGATAATGAACAATGTTATTTTTTCAACATTTTCAATTTTAGCAGAAATAGTAGGTATGTATTCAGGGTGAGTCAACGATAGATAAAGTTCATTATCTCATTTGTTTCGGGAATGACGAAAAAATGTTAAATACAAATGTTTTAGGGAATGTTAAGGTGCACAGTTTAAAATTATTTTTGAGTATACAGAGTATTTCAAAAAAGTGTGGCCGATATAGCATGTTTTTTTAAATGGAACATCCTATTTTCTAATTTATTTTTAAATTCTGCGTAAAATTTTATAACATTTTTATTAATAATGTTATATACCTAAACCTAGTAATTTTTCTAATATTTCATTTTTTTTTTTTAAAATACTGGTTTTCAGTTTTGTAAAAAATTGCCAGTAGCTCCATTGTTTCTGAAGGTAGAATACTCATAATTGTTACGAGCGTTCTATAGAGATGAAAAAAAGATATATGTAAAGAAATTTTAGTTAGATGCTACAGGGTGTTCAAAATAAATTTATACATTTCGACTATTTTAAATTGAAAAATCTCAAATTTTTTAAATGGCACACCCTGTATATTATTATTTTTTCTGATAGATTTTACAAAACTCTCCAACTTTTATTAGGTATGTCATATACCTATTTCTAATACTTTTCGATTTATTTTGAAATTTTCAATTTTTACCCTAGTTTTTAATACACTTACGCTGTAACATTATAGTTTGATATAGTTTATATACTGGGCGAGGCGGGGAAAAAATTGTCTTTTGGCAGTAAGGCCTTACGGAGCGAAGTACTCCAATAGACGTATACCATATAGAAAATCTTTTCAGTGCTTAATGGAACGGTTTGACGGTAGTGGTAGCGTTGAGTATACTAAACGGAAAGTAGTAAACCAGAATGCTACCAATGAGGAAAAAGAAATGGAGATTTTACTTCATGTTGAAGATAATCCCCAGGTCAGCAGCCGCCAAGTAGCTAACTTATCTGACACATCTCAATCTACGGCTAATCGCATCACGAGAAAATACAAGTATCATCCCTTTCATATGGAACTACACCAAGAACTCCAAGACTGTGATTTTGAACAACGAGTAACCTTTTGTACCACCATGAATAAAGCGATAGAGGCCGATCCAAATTTTGTATCCAAAATGATGAAGCTACTTTTCGCAATTGGAGAAGACCAAGCAGGCTTTACGGCCGGAAAATCATGTATAGACCACATGTACACTATAAAACAAACAATGCAAAAAAAAACTGGCAAAGAATAGAGAAGTTCATTTAGCCTTCATAGACATAAGAAAGGCCTATGACTCAGTACCAAGACAAAGATTATGGAACGCAATGAAAGAAATAGGCATTGACAAAGAACTAATATACGCAGTAAAAGCTCTCTACGAAAACAACACAGTGAACATAAAAATAGGACATAAAATAGGGAAGAGACTCCAAACATCAAAAGGCCTATTACAAGGATGCTCTACATCCTCCACACTATTCAAAATATACCTCGAACAAAAATGTAGTGGAATGGGAGATTACTTATATACTCTAAGTTTCGCAGACGACCAAGTAATCATAGCGCAAAATGAGGAAGACCTCAGTTATATGGTAAGAAAACTGAAAGAAGAATACACTAAAGCAGGATTAGCAATAAACTTTGATAAAACGGAATATTTAACAACAAAGGAGGGAAACGTGGACAATCTAGAAGTTGATAACGAAACAATTATCAAAGGAACCGATAGATTTAAATATTTAGGAACAATCCTTTCAAGAAACGCAACATCAGAAGAAGAGATTAAAGCTAGATTAGGACAAACGCGGACATGCATAAGACAATTAAATTCGTTCCTGTGGGATAAGCACATTACAAAGAGAAACAAAACATGCATATACAAATCAATAATACAAAGCATAATGACATACGGGTCAGAAACATGGACGATCAACAAAAGAAATAAATCTAAAATTAATGCGGTAGAGATGGAATATTGGAGAAGATGTTGTAGAGGGACACGTATGCAGAGAATAACAAATAAAGAAATAAGAAGCAAAATGAACATCAAAGAGAACGCAATAAACACCCATTGAAGAAAAACGATTAAAATGGTATGGACACATAAGACGGAGCGAAGATGAGATAATAGAGAAAAGATGCTATGGAGGACAGGGATCTAACAGATGGAGACTGGGAAGATAGAAATGGATGGAATCAAAGGCTGAGAGAAGGAAGACAGCGTCAGCTGTAAAAAATCCTTGATATATATATATATATATATATATATATATATATATATATATATATATATATATATATATATATATATATATATATATATATATACTTTTCGCAGTAATGGCGCAGTTAACAGCCATAATATGCATTATTATTTAACAGTTAATCCATTTTGGGTCAGGGAAGTACAAAACCAAAACCATTGGTCGCTTAATATATGGTGTGGAATATTTTTTCCGCGACCCGCTTAACGGGCCTAGATATCTAAATTTTTTGCAAAACAAATTACCCCAACTTCTTGAAGAAGTTGATAACTTTGAAAGGGAACAAATGTGGATTCAACAAGATGGAGCTCCTGCTTATTACCACCGGGAAGTTTGGGAATTTTTAAACGATTGTTACCCATAAAAATGGACTGGTAGGGATGGATTCATTCAGTGGCCCCCTCGATCATGTGACTTAACACCTTTAGACTTCTTTTTGTGGGGCTACATTCAAGCTCGTGTTTATGTGAATCCCCCTACACTAGTAGATATGGAAAATAGGATACGGGATGCGTGCAGGACTATAACGACCTTTATGCTAAGGAAAGTGAAGCAAAATATAGTAAAACGACTAAATATGTGTATTCAAGTAAACGGGCATATTTTTGAACATTTACTTCGTCATAATAATTAATCATTAGATAAGTTAAACTATATTAAAATTATTATTAACTATTTGTTTATGTTTTCACAATGGCGTAAGTGTATTAAAAATAAGGGTAAACATTGAAAAATTCAAAATAAATCGAAAACTATTAGAAATAGGTATATTACATACTTAATAAAAGTTGGAGGGTTTTGTAAAATCTATCAGAAAAAATAATAATATACAGGGTGTGCCATTAAAAAAATTTAAGATTTTTTAATTTAAAATAGTCGAAATGCATAGATTTATTTTGAACACCCTGTAGCATCTAACTCAAATTTCTTTACTTATGTATATCTTTTTTTCATCTCTATAGAATGCTCGTACTAATTATGAGTATTCCACCTTCAGAAACAATGGCGCTACTGCCAATTTTTTACACAACTGAAAACTAGTATTTTTAAAAAAAAATTGAAATATTAAAAAAACTACTAGGTTTAGGTATATAACATTATTAATAAAAAGAGTTATAAAATTTTACGCAGAATTTAAGGCGAAGAGGGCATATGAATACAAAGAGCATTTCTTTAAGGAAAAATTAATCCTAAAAACGAAGCTACTTATAGAGGGATGGGATAATAGACAGACAGGATGCGTCAAACGAAAATCGTTGTGCCAAGCCCTTTAAAATCCTCTTGCACTGAAACTTTAAAAACTTACCAACTTTAGCAACAAAGCTAACGAAAATCGATGGCCAGGAAGGGAGGGGAAGTCTTTCCCGAAAAGAAAACCCTCTCATACTGTGAAACTTAAAAAACTTAAACCCAATTTAAAAAAGCTGCATTTAAGTGGTCATCTTATCTCACAGACTAAGGGTTAGAATAAAAAAGGGTCGAAAAAAGACACAACTAGCAGCAGCCTAGCTAACCCTTAAAAAATTAGATTTTAATTAATTACCTGTTAATCCAAATTTTTATCACTGCTAGAAAAATGAAAAATGAGGCCAAATTATCGTCTTTTTTAATAAGCGTAAGTACAAGTAAATATTTTTATTATTCTACAAATATTTAAACAACCAACAGTCTGTATTTACAAAACGTATATTAACCAATATTACGTAATATTTTAACGGGGGATGGGGAGTATTTTTTCTATAATTAAATACTTTAATCTTTATTCTGTTCACAAAGCATTGTATTTGTTCTAACAGGTCCTTTAAAATATCTGGAAAGAACTTAATATTAGCACCAAAAATTTAAGGAAGATGTAACCTATAGGAGGGCCGCCTTTTAAATTTTTACAAATGACCACTAGATGGTGCCATTGAGATGTGACATTACCACTATTACTACTCAGTATATATCACCACCAAACACTTTATTTTTGCACTCGATACGCGTTTCGCTAACCGTGTTAGCTTCATCAGGAGCGATGATTGACTAAAGCTAAACTACAAATCTACCCTATTTATACTTAGTCTAACCCTTGAATTACTCAAGGGGAACTAATGACATAGGCAAGGCCATCAGTTCAGGTCAAGTAACCAGTAGAGGGGACTATAAGGAATAGGCCCGCTGTCTTTATTTAAACTACTTTTATATTTTATGATTTCCATACTTTCGTATGCGTTCAACAATCTCCTATTAGATACATTTTTTATTAATCTTAGATTATCTAATGTTACAGTATGATCAGCTTCAAGGGCATGTTCGGCAATGCTAGACTTTTCTGTTCTACTGTATTTTAAGTGTGCTAAATGTTCCTTAAATCGTATTTTAATTGACCTTTTAGTTTACCCAACAGTTCATCGTTTGGTCACTTTTCCTCTAAATATATTTCTAATACGATTCCTTTCTTTATTAAAGTTTACTCTATTTAGAGGAAAAGTGACCAAACGATGAACTGTTGGGCAAACTAAAAGGTCAATTAAAACACGATTTAAAGAACATTTAGCACACTTAAAATACAGTAGAACAGAAAAGTCTAGCATTGCCGAACATGCCCTTGAAGCTAATCATACTGTAATATTATATAATCTAAGATTAATAAAAAATGTATCTGATAGGAGATTCTTGAACGCGTACGAAAGTATGGAAATCATAAAATGTAAAAGTAGTTTTAATAAAGACAGAGGGCCTATTCCTTATAGTCACCTCTACTGGTTACTTGACCGGAACTGATGGCCTTGCCTATGTCATTAGTTCCGCTTGAGTAATTCAAGGGTTAGGCTAAGTATAAATAGGGTAGATTTGTAGTTTAGCTTTAGTCAATCATCGCTCCTGATGAAGCTAACATGGTTAGCGAAACGCGCGTCGAGTGCAAAAATAAAGTGTTTGGTGTAGTAGTGATATATACTGATTAGTATCATTGTGCCAAAGATTCCACATTCCCAACTTAATTACCACTGTTGAAAAGTTTGACATTTATTATTTTTAAAACAGTGGCAGAGTAGTTTGTTTACAGTAAGCGTTTAAAAAAAAAACAGTTTTCTGAACAAATGGAAATTTCACGTGAGGGTTCTGTTGGATGATTTTTTACAATTTTAGTAAAGACCTAACTTTTGGTAATAAATCACCATCAGAAAGGACTATTTACAATTGGTTTGCATAATTTCGTCATGATCGTGCTTACGTCAGCGATAAATTTCGTGAAACTAGTCCAAAATCGGTTGTTATTTCAAAAAACATTGATGCTGTGCGCAATATGATTGAAGAAGATCGACATCTAACTTACCGTGAGATAGAGGCATCCTTAGGCATATTGAAGGTTACAGTACATTCGATTTTGCATGAACATTTAGCTGTCAAAAAGATCTGTTCCCGATGGATTCTGCATAATTTTACCCAAAACTCAAAAACAGGTTCCTGTCAATTGGTGTAGGAAGACGCTCAAAAAATTCGACCGAGGACATGCAAAATCCATATACAACATCGTAACAGGAGACGAAACTTGGATATATTTGAACGAGCCGGAAATTAAGCAACAGTCAACTGTCTGGATGTTGCAAGATGAACCGAATCCAATAAAAGTTGACATGTTGCAACCATTACTTTAGAGGATCGAAGAACAGTTAATGCTGAATAGTATACAACAATTTGTTTGTCAGAAGTCGTCGATGAAATTAGGACAAACAACCGAAAACGTCGCATCATTCTTCATCATGACAATGCCAGCTCTCACACAGCACGTCAAACAATTGATTATTTGAGGGAGAAAAACATCGAATTAATATCTCACTGCACGTATTCACCTGATTTATCGCCTAACGACTTCTTTTTGTTCTCGAATCTCAGAAGCTATTTAACCCTTCTAAAACCATGAGGTACCAACTTCCTAGTGGAAAAAATGTTTCGAGAATTAGTTCGAACGCATGCAAAAGTGTATAAATCTTAAAGGCGAATATTTTGAGAAATAATAAAACCACCAAACCAAGATTTTCTCTGTCTTTCATCGTTTTTGTAAAAACTAAAAAGGCACTCGTATTTCACATTTTTCAAACAAAGTAAATAAACATTATGGGGAGACTCGAGTGGTTCCCCTCGATATATCCAAGACGTCCGATCGTGTCTAGCATAATGGATTGTTGGTTTAGCTGCACCCTTATGATACATCAAAAGAGTTTTTTAGGCTCTCGAGTTACCTCAGAAATTAGTCCTTGATGGATTTATTTTTGACACCTTCACCATAAGTGTCGACTGGAAAACACCAAAAAGAATCAACGCTTGAACACGAACTTTTGATGTAAATATCCACCTACAACGAGAAGCTGTCTGTTGTTAACCAAAACCTGAGAGAAAATCTTGTGGGGACAGTAACCAATAGAAGTTAACGCTACAAAAATTCGGACAGTAGCCTCTCTTAAAAATGCTGATCTAAATAATTTCAGTTTAGTTGCTACTTTAATATATCAACGAACTCAAAATTTTCGGGTTTGATTTGTCTTTGCTTCCTTAGTTATCTTGTATTTATCAAAAAGATCTTATACTGAACGATCGAAACACGATAAAACACTGCGGCAACTAGAAGTATCTAGGCATAAAAATTTTGGAGGATGGAAAACTCGACAGGGCAATAAGAGAGAGAAATACGGCAGGAGGAAAGGCCATTAAACTGCTAAACAGTATTCTATGGAAATAAATATATAAATAAAACCAACAAAAAGAGGATATATGAAACTATAGTAAAAAGTATCACATTATATACCTCTGAAGTATGGCCTCTGAAGGACAGAGCGTAAGCCACGCTGAGAGTAACGGAAACTCTTCTGGAGAAGAGTAGCAGGAATATCCAGAAGAGTCATCAACGAATTAAAGAAATCATAGAAATCAAACACAGTATTACAGACGATATTCTAACCAAACAACTTATATGGTTTGGGCACATCGAAAGAATGAACGGAGGTCGAATCCCAAAACAAATACTAAAATAGCAACCAGAAGGTAGGCAAAAGAGAGGTAAATCGAGAACAATTTGGAGAGAGGGGATGGACAGGGAAATTGAAGAAGGGAACCTGGAAGATCTATGGAACGACCGAAAGAGATGGAGATTGGAGGAGTTTTTTAGGCCAATTATATCTAGTAGTTTCTACTAATTCAGGATATTCAACTTATTTCCAACTTCGGAAAGTGATAAGAATATCTCCATTTCTATCAATAAGTTTAGCAAGGGCTTAAGTAAGCTCTTGAGGAATCGCTATAGTAAGATGAGCACAAAGTTTGGTTGTTGTAATTTTAGGTTTATCATCTTCAACAGCAACCGAATTATTGTAATCGTAAATTTTTATGAAAATTAGTTCTTGTTGGAAATTCAAAATTATTTCGTTGTAATCTTCAAAAAATTCTGAATACGTCTTTAATGGGATACATAAAGAAACAACACCTTTATGATTGGCCATAATATTTTCTTCTAGTTTTTCTTTTGGATACCGTCATCCGTTTTCAAACTTTGTACTATCATTTCGTTTATAAGAAATGGAGTTCTTAAGTGGAGAAGTTGTTCTGATATCTCGAACAGAGATCATTTTAAAATATAACGTAATTCTTTAAATAAGAATGCTGGTGCATTGTTTATTAATACGGTGTTTTTAGTGTTCCGTACGGAACACTTATAAGATCACGGTGTCTAACTGTCCGTCTGTGACATTCGATTTTCTCCCAAAACTATTTGATATAGAAAGATAAAATTGGGCACTAATATAGGAATTGATGTGTAGTTTTGAAAGTTAAATTTTGACTTAAGGGGTTAGTTTTGGAGGGTGAAATCGGAAGTGAAAAAAATTTTTTTACAATGTCATCGAGTGGGGTGTCAAATGAAAGCTTGTAAAAACACGAGCTCAAATATATATATATATATATATATATATATATATATAATGTACTACTTGCGCATGCTTTTCTGTGTATTATTTTTAAAAAATTGAGAAAAATAACTGTCCCCCTCTCATCTCGAAAAGTAGTGATAAAAAATTTTGAAAAAAAATTCTGGAATATTCTCCACAGGGTGCAGATTGAACGAAAATTATCACGAGTGCATTATCTTTAATAATTTATCTGGTATATTAGAAAACAAAAATTTCAGAAGAATTTCTACCCGAATCCAAGAACATAAAATAAGTATCAAAAACAAACAAACATCAGCTCTTTTTCAGTACCATCATGATACTGATTACAACATCAATTTTGAGGGATCTAAACAAATAGCCTCGATTTCACATTATAAAACACGCATAGTCAGAGAAGCCTTGGAAATTGAAAAGAATGGACAGCTAAATAAGCCAGATGATGCGCTGAATATCTCCACTACTACAAGGGTCTACTAGCTAAACCAAGGAATAACCAAAACATCGGGAAGGCAGTCAGCATAGCGCCGGAACCCGTAATTACCAGCCAGCTGGTAAACACCGATGCTCGGACGAACACTTTCGACCCCCTCACCTATAATCTGCGTACACGCTGACCTATAAAAGACCGCGACCGCACGTCGGTTTCTCAGTCAGCTTCGAGCGGCAGCAGCAGCAATATCACAGTATCGAGTAGCAGCTGCAGCGGGAGCACTTGAAAATGCCAAATGAGATTTTGACGAAACGTGCAAATTCATTATTAGACAAACGGATTTAAATCCGGAATTTTATTGTATTATATATATATATATATATATATATATATATATATATATATATATATATATATATATATATATATATATACAGTCGACACTGTTTATAGTGTATCTCTATATAATGAAAAACTCTTTATAGTGCAATTTTTTCAAGACCTAGAATATCTTACATACGTAGCAATATATACGGATTTTTTCTTTATATAGTGAAAAAAACTCTCTATAGTGAAATTTCGGTCAACATTTTGGTCTTTCACTATATAGAGTGTCGACTATCTATATATATATATATATATATATATATATATATATATATATATATATATATATATATATATATATATATATACGAGGCATGTTTTTTAAGTAAGTACCGTTTTGGAATTAAAAAAAGATGTGCAAAGATATCGCTATAATTTTATTTTTACATGAAAGCCTGTACCTTAATCTACTTTTCTACATAATTTCCGTGAATATTGAGGCACTTGTCATAACGTGGCACCAGTTTTTGAATACCCTCCTCATAAAATTCTGCCGCCTGACTTGTTAACCACTGTATCACAAATGTTTTGACTTCGTTATCGTCTTGAAGACGCTGACCACCCAGGTGCTTCTTCAAGTGCAGGAACAAATGGTAGTCGCTGGGCGCCAGATCAGGGCTGTATGGAGAATGATCTAGAGTTTCCCATTTAAAAGATTTGATGAGATCTTTGGTCCGATTAGCCACATGTGGACGGGCATTGTCATGCAACAAAACGATACCCTTACTCAACTTGCCACGTCTTTTGTTCTGGATTGCACGACGCAGATTGTTCAATGTCTCACAATAAGACGCTGCATTGATTGTCTCATTACGAGGCAGAAAACTCCACTAGCAATACTCCTTTTCTGTCCCAAAAAACTGTGCACATGATTTTGCGGGCAGAAATTGTTTGCTTAAACTTCACTTTTTTGGGTGATGATGAATGTCGCCATTCCATGGATTGTTGTTTCGATTCTGGTGTGACGTAGGCCACCCATGTTTCGTCACCAGTAACAATTTGGTCTAAAAAATGTTCACCTTCATTGTGGTACCGTTCAAGGAAAGTCAATGCACTGCCTAAACGTTGGGTTTTGTGCAAATCCGTCAACATTTTTGGAACCCAACGTGAACACAATTTCCGGTAATTCAAGTTCTCGGTCACAATGCGATACAAAACACTACGAGAATATTGAGGAAAGCAGTCGCACAATGATGAAATTGTAAAGCGTCTGTTTTCTCTCACCTTTTCGTCCACTTTCTGCACCAAATCTTCATTAACGACCGAAGGACGCCCACTCCGTTCTTCATCATGCACATTTGTGCGGCCATCTTTAAATGCTCTCACCCATTTCCTTACCATTCCATCACTCATAATGTTTTGTTCGTAAACTTCACAGATCTCACGATGAATATCGATCGGTTTTACGCCTTTAGCACTAAGAAATCGTATAACAGCCCGTACTTCACAATCGGCGGGACTCACGATTGTCGCAGGCATTTTAAACACTCAGTAAACAACGTATACAATGAAGAATCAGACTGTAATGGCGTCAGTGCGTAGACATGAGATGTAGGTTACCAGCGCGCATGCGCGGAACGCCGACCGTATCGCTGCGGCGGCGGAATCGCAAAACGGTACTTACTTAAAAAACATGCCTCGTATATATATATATATATATATATATATATATATATATATATATATATATATATATATATATATATATATATCTCCTGAGTTAAAATTCCCAATAGTGCGGTATTCCGATATGACACCATTGCAGGTGACTACGTTTTTGTGCCGAAGTAAGCGTGTGAAAGAATGCATGTAATAGAAAAAAAACAAAATAACACTGTAGGATAGTATAGTGATCTAGATCGATCAGGCTGTCATCAATCGAATACGGCGATGATATTGTGAAATAACGAGAGTATTAAGTAAGAGATTTTTCTAAAATTTTAGGGAGGCTTTTCTTAGCACAGTTTTTTTTTTATTTTGAGATAGGCATTATTATGAATAGGGGTGGATCCAAGATTTTGTCTAGGGGTGAACCCCTCGACTACTGGGACCTGACTGTGGAAATCAAAATTCGAATAGGGAAGGCCCGAGCTGCATTTATGAAGAACGAAAAATCTTAACTAGTCACGATCTATTATATTATTGAAACTACGGATGAAAATGGTAGATTGAGATATCTTTCCGATCCTCTTGTACGACATGGAAGCGTGTACGCTAACTGAAGCAATGCTTAAACATCTGGAGGCATTCGAGATGTGGGTGTATCGATGACTGCTGAAAATCAGTTGGATGGACATAATTAGTAACAACAACGTTCTCACTCGCATAGACAAGTAGTGGTGGGTCGTTGACGCTTTTACAGTCAACGAAACGATACAATTTTATCGTCGATGATAAACTAGTTTATAAAACAGTTTAATTTTCGACTTGTTTCGACCGTCGTCGACAGAACAACGTCCACGAATGAACTATGACAAATTAAACCAGTTCATTCCTAAGTTTATTGGTAAACGTCAAACAGAATAAATAGTAAACAGTTTAGATATGACTATTGACACGTGCTAATCGCCGTCGGTTCGGTTAGTTCATTTCATTCGTAACGCTTCGTGTTAGTTCGTGTTTATTCGGACCGTCGTCGTCGTCTGTTCGCGTCGACTCGTCTGTAGTAGACCATAGGGCTATACAGTTTATCTCGTCGACGGTCGAGTTGTGACCGTGCACAAATGTCGTTCACGAGTGAACTAGTTTATCGGTAGACTATAAACTAGTTTATCAGTTAATGCGAAATAAATAATCTAAAAAAACTGTTCGTTCATTCAACGCCCACCACTATAGACAAGGACTTGGAGGTGGCTACAACCATCAAGCGACGCAAATTAGCCACATTGTGAGACGTCCAGAAAAATACGAAATCGTGCACCTGATTATAGAGGGAAAGATTCCAGGCAGACGTGGTCCAGGGAGAAGGAGAACATTGTGGTTGAAAAATTTGAGGTAGTGGTACGGAAACTCTACGGTTCAACTCTTCCGAGCATCTGTCAATCAAACGCTCTTCATCAACATTTCAACACTATTTCAACGAAAATATCTTGTCTTCCGCTATGGGTATTTTTAATAATATAGATAAAACACAAATAATTTAGCTTTTACAAACCTTATATTTTCTTTTACAGAAAACAATGGAAGTTGGAGTGGTAAAGATCGCAGAGGACAGCGATTTTTGCATGTTAAAATGGTTGGTAGACATTCACGATGCGTGGAAGTTGGAGTATGACAATAAAAATGAAGAAACAAAGGTAACACGCGTACTTCCTATAAAAAACCTATTAAAATTAAACTAGCTAGTTCTGTATTGGTGGTTTTTTAAAACTAAAATATTTAATTAAAAAATTCCTTATTGTTGCTGATGTAAAATCGTCAGACTCTAATATGACGCATATAAGCAGTAATTTTTGGTTCAGTAACTCTTTTACTTACTACAATAATAAAAATGCAATGAATCGAAATTTTAAGTAAAATAAAGGTAATTAAAATTAGTTATATAAACTCTAAATTAGTTTAAATTATTCGCAATATTCTCTTCATGCTTGGCATCTATTCTCGCCCAATAACCACAACATTAAAATATTGTTTTTTACATTATAAGAAAATACCTTTTTTATATTGTAATTATAAAGAATTTTTGAAAGTACGCCATAAATATCAATGTATTCTTTGGTGTGCTAACAACGGCACACTTACCTTAGTAAGTTGCTTAAGCGCCTCCTGCATCGATAATGGTCTGACATCTTCAAGGCATGCTGTCGACGAGATTTTCTACATACTACGGCAATGATCTCCAAATTTCTCGAATCTCGCGAGACCATCGAATCTGTCCTCTGAGCTTTCTCTTTACAAGGGACCAAATGTCTTCAATAGAGTTGGCGTCCGGCGATTGTGAGGGCCACTCTAGTATCTTATCGTGGCTCTAAGCGAGCCTCCTCGCGATGTGGTTTTCGCCCAGCAAAGGTCTCTTCAGCGTGTTTGGGAATTTGACATCATGAGCACGAAGATGTTGTCGAATGGTCTCGTGGGACACATTCAAACCCGATTTTTCTTAATTTTGCCTCTCCTTGACGCAGCGTCAATTACGGGTCCCGGCAGAGTGACTAGGGCCTGCCGAGCCACGTTTTGGTAAGTCGTCGAAATTTTTCGTCATGATAAAATGATTTACCCACTTCTTCATAAACGATACCGACTTTTGAATATATTCAGAGGCTGCGGAATGTGTCATTTTAAGCCTATTTGTATGGGAATAAAGAAAGACTGCCTCGAACCGATGCGCAAACAAGTGACTCATTTAGGATGTTCGACGAAAGTTCAGAATCAACTGACACTTTTACTAAAATCGGTCACAGACGATTTTTTTCTGAATCGCTAGAATCGTATTTACCTAAAATTAATTATCGTGGACACGTTCTTACTTGACAGACTGTAATGGCCGATACAGTTTAATGTAAAACGTTGATTTTTGATACATTTAACTAAGTTAAATTCAGCTATAGAAACTTGATTTTTGAAAGATTCAATAAATGACCGAATTTTTTTTCTATTTTTTTTTTGTTATTTTTTTTTATGGGTTTGGCACACGTGCTACAGGGAAGTCCTCAAAGCGCTCCAGAAGCGGCATGTGTGAGGAAAAAACGATTCACGTTGTTCGTGAATGAATTGAATCAATTCTCGTCCTGTAGGGTATCAAAATAAAAGCGTATAAACTAAGGAATCCAGGACGGTATTATGTATTTTCTTATATAAACGAAAACTTAGATCGTAATATGATTAAACTCAGTATTTTTCTCGCAAAAACAAGTGGATATACTTTTTTTGAGCTACTCGGAAATCACATCCTAATGATCTATATCAGGGGTCGGCAACCTATGGCACGCGTGCCATCTCTGGCACGCCAAGCAATTTTGAATGGCACGCGTACCTATTCAAAGTTTACACATTAAGTCTGTAATCTGTGACATGTTTCGAAATTAAGTAAATAATCGAAGACAGTATTACTTTAACGATAGAAACAAAAACGATATATTATATAGGTCACTAGCTATTATTACCAAAAACTACAAAATATATATTTTGTAATTTATAACTTTACTGAATGCATTGGTTTGGCTTTAATTTCGGCAAGTATTAAAGACGGCAAGCCTCAAAATATAAGCCTAGGCAAAAACACAAATAAACGTCCTCAATTCAGATCAAAAGAGCCGCTATAAGGCGGTTTTTGTTTGACTTGACTTCAATCGTTGTATTGCCGAACTTTAGTTTTTGTTAGATTTAACTTCTAAGCGGCCCTCTGATTGCAATGGGCGCGTTGTAGATAATAATTTTTGTTCTAAGAAATTTAATAAACGTAATTATTGGAATTTTCTGGAAACATTATTTTTCTATATATAGCAAGCGGCTACACGTTTGGATCATTTAGTATAGAAGTAACATCCGTTCCAGTCAATAGTCGTCGAAAAGTTTAAAAATTAAAATTACGTTACGTTATGGCCGCGAAGAAACAGAAGGTAGACGTTCGATCATTTCAAACTTCATGGACAACAGATTACGGTTTTGTACAGCAAAACGATCGGGCCATTTGTCTCCTATGTCGGGAAAGCGTAGTTTTCCGGACATCTAGTGTTCAACGACATTTCCAGATAAAACATGAATCGTCATTTAAAAATAACGCTGATAAAAGGGAGGCAATACAAAGAGCAAGTAAACAATACGAGAAACAGTCAACATTCTTTAGCAAAGTTTTCCAAGGAAAAAAATCAGGTAACTGAATGCAGTTTCAAAATTGCACAATCGTTGGCACAAAAGGGTAGGCCGTTCACTGACGGAGAATTTATGAAGCAAACGTTTTTGAGTACTGGCGAGATTTTATTCGACGACTTGCCCAATAAGGATACAATATTGGCCAGGATTAGGGATATACCGGCATCAGCGCGGACCATCGAGAGACGAATTACCGAAATGACACAAAATGTCCAAAAACAGCAGAGAGACGCTATCAAACGGAGTTTTGTATTTAGTGTAGCATTGGATGAAAGTGTTGATATTAATGACATTGCCCGTCTGGCAATCGTTGCGTGATACTTCGATGATGGCAGTGTGTATGAAGACCTGATTTGTCTGCTCCCATTGCAGGGAACTACAAGAGAAGAGGATATATTTTCAGAATTTGTTAAACATTTTGAAAAGCGGAACATTGATTTAAATAAAAAATTTTGCGTAACGACAGATGGCGCTCCTCTTATGATTGCGAGACATAAAGGATTTGTTTCCCTTCTTATTGAACGCATGGGTCGATCAGTTTTGAATTTTCATTGCATAATTCAACAAGAGAGTTTGTGCGGTAAAATCTCCGCTGGAAGTTTAAAATCCATGATGGATAGGGTGGTTAAAATAGTTAACTACATTGTCGGTCGTTCTTTATGGATCCATAGACAATTTAAGGCGTTTCTGTAGGAATTAGAAAGTGTATATTCAGATATACCATTGCACAATAATGTGTGCGGGCTCAGCCGTGGTAAAGTGCTCTATAGATTTGTGCAATGTCTGGGCGAAATTAAATCATTCTTGAAAAAAGTGGATGGTTATCCTGAACTAGAAGATAAGAACTGGATCTGTATGTTAATGTTTCTTACTGATATTACAAACCACCTCAGTGAACTCAACTTAAAGTTAGAAGGTTCAGGCAAAACAGTTCTGGATTTATACAAATCCTGGAAATCATTCAAATTAAAAATATATATATTTATGAGCGATATTACTACAAACACATATAAATATTTTCCAAATTTAAAAACTTATATATCCAGTGTCGACGATGGTGCACTAATAGACGAAATTCTTAAATATATGACTAATTTAAAAGAGGAGTTTATCGAGAGGGGTCAGGATTTTGATAAACATGGTCCTATATTCGCTTTTTTAATCAAACCAGATTTAATGGATTCTTCCAGCAGTTGCTTTGACAGATCTCTTTTCTCATGGATGGACATTAATGATTTTGATCTTCAATACATTGAATTTAAAAGCTCCGAGTTATGGAACACGAAATTTGTAGAATTAAGAAGGTCCCTGCCAGAACCATTTAAACGAGATACTCAGTTGTTGGATGAGTTTACCAGAGAAATTTATTTGTAGCGTTTGCCATGCTTACAGCTTTCGGATCATCCTATATCTGTGAACAACTTTTTTCCCATATGAGAGTCATGTTAAACCCGTACCGAAGCAGGCTGACAACAGACAACTCGGAAGCATGTGTGACACTGCAAATAACCAGACATGAACCGGATATAAGAAAATTCTCTAAAGAACTTCAAGCACAGGGTTCACACTAGGTTCTAGGACTAGTATAATAAAATGACTTGTTAAATGTTAAAGTTTTTTTGTAATTAAACTTTTTAAAAACAATATCTTAAGTTAATTTAAGCTAATTTTTGTTAATTTTAGTAAGTACCTATGTCGGCACGCAAAATGTATGGATGAAAACTGGCACCCCTTAGTTAAAAGGTTGCCGACCCCTGATCTATATGTTATTTCAGCTAAGATTGAAGTAATGAAAAAATAACATGATTTTTAGATTCCTTGACCCGGAGCATTCTGGCAAGGACATATAACATGACATGTTCGAAGCTACTCCCTCTAATTCCCTTTCCATTCTGATATGTGTAACTTTAATTCTTAAATTTGATTCATTATGCCCCAAAAATCAGGAAAAAAATCTTTTGATACCATTGAAACTCTATCAAATGTTTTGATTCTCCTCTACCCTCTTTCCTTAAAATGATATAGCTAAAACTATAGGTTCATTTTCCACTTTACGTACTTTGTCCGTACCAAATTTGAAACCGATTTGCCAATAAACAGTGAGAAATTTTTTTCACCAGTTAGGAACCCAAAAACATGAAAATTTGCAAAAATCTCGGAAGGTGATTTTTTCACGAACACGACGCTAAAAATATTAAAAGTAAAAAATTTCTGGTAGCGTATTGTATTCCACAATATTTTTGTTGTCATAGTCACGCATTTACCAACACAGTCGACAGACTTTAATAAATAATTTTCCGATTTAGAATAGTAAAAGTCTCTGGAGAGTGTTTTGATTAATTGATAATATCTGACTCAGCTTTAAATAGAATTTCCGAAATAATATTACTTGCAAATCTTAATAGCGTTACATCACTTAATGGTGTTTATAGTAACCAAAATAAACACTTTCTTTTTCTATTTTATCAAGGTTAATAATGTTGGTTAAAATATGATTTGCAAAACGTACTTTTTTAATCGATAATCACTCCCAGAAATCATTGCTTACGAGGGTATTTTTAAGTTATCTACCTAGCTATGAGGAAAAACTCGAAGAGTTTAAAAATATATAACTTTTCTAGACGATTATTATCTACCCTAACACATTTAGTCTCGCGTTTCTAGAGCTGTTTCATTCCATCGAAATAAATATTTATTTGCGCCTCAAAAAACGGGACGCTAGGGCACCTTTCAACACATTATGAGAAAAAAAAGGACCCCCTGAGGTCTTTCGTTAGATTTTTGACCAAAAAGAAGTTGCATGGCACTAAATCAGGGCTATAGGGTGGATATTGTAATTCGGTGAATACACAACGTTCGGTAATGGCTTGAAGCTTCTGAGGCTCCGCCGGCGCACAGTAATCCGAAAACCCGAAAAGCTAGCCATAATGTCGCTGTGCATCTTCTCTTGCACCTGTCTCATA
This sequence comes from Pachyrhynchus sulphureomaculatus, assembly GCA_019049505.1. NCBI lineage: Eukaryota > Metazoa > Arthropoda > Insecta > Coleoptera > Curculionidae > Pachyrhynchus > Pachyrhynchus sulphureomaculatus. The sequence continues at coordinate 11,640,265 of CM032456.1, read as the reverse complement.
ACTTTCATTTTATTTCGAAGCGTCGAGTGTCACGCAGCATGTCCGACGTCATCAATTTTAAACTGTTATAGAAAGTGCAAAAGTGAACGAATTTTAATTGTGTAAAATGAATTCCGTCCCTGAAGGTGAGTATAATTTCACTGCGTTTCTGGAATTTCATATTTATTTAATGCTAAGTGAGCAGTTATCGAGTTTTTTAAGAAAATATTCCCAAAAATCTGGAAAGAACAAGCACTAAGTTAAAAACTCCATTGAACTCTAACGTAAAATGAGTTGGAGGTTGTTTGTTAGACATTTTTTTGTCAAAATATCGAAAAAATGAGCGCTAGATGTTGCAAATTTGGTATCTGTGTTAGTTTTGTTGCGAAGGTATGCCTTAATGTTACAAAATTCAACCAATTGTTTGAAAATTCGGGAAATTGTTGCAAAATATGAAAAATAGTTAACAAATTCGGGTAAATGTTGCAAAATACTTTAAAAATTCTATAAATTGTCGCAAAATGGTAAAGTTAGTTAAACAATTCGGGAAAATACGGCAATATGTCGCAAACTGTTTACAACTTCGGGAAATTGTTGCTAAAACTGAAAAATACTTGAAAATTTCAACAAAATGTTACTAATTTGGAAAAATAATTTTAGAATTCTGGAAATTGTTGCACAATTTAGCAAACTGTTTAAAAATTGATAAAATTTTCATACAAATAACTCTGTTTTTCCAAAAATAGTCCACCATTTTCTTTTTTGGAATTTCAGTTTCATAATCACAATCAGCGACCCCAAAAATCCATGTATATAGAGTTTCATAAAAATAACTCACGTTTTTCCAAAAATAGTCCGCCATTTTGGAGCCGCCATTTTGTTTTTTGAAATTTGAATTTTATATTCCTAGTCAGTGATCTCCAAAAACCCATGTATAAAGAGTTTTTTTTTTTTTTTTTTTTTTTTTTTTTTTATTGGTCTAGCACACGTGCTGCAGGGAAGTCCCTAAAGCGCTCCAGGAGCGGCACGAGTGCGGAAAAGCGAAAAAAGCGATTCACGTTGTTCTTGAATCGCTGTAAATTGTACTCGGTGGGAAACACAGCGCTCGGCAAATTATTCCAAACGGATGACGTTCTCCATATAAAAGATTGCTTGAAAAGCGTTGTACGCGGAGTAACAAGCTGAACCTCATACGGATGCGAAGCACCAGCGCGTCGTGTATTTCTAACATGCACCGCTTTGGGAGGAATTAAGCGGGCTACATCCTTCGAACACTTTCCATGAAAATACTTGTAGAATAGACTCAAGTCGCCAACCGTTCTTCGATGTTCCAGCGAATCAAGGCCGCCGGTCAATTCCGGGTCCCCAATCAGACGGACCGCTCTTCTCTGAACAGAATCCAACAAATGCAGTGTATGTTTGGGAGCGAAGCCCCAAACGTGGGAGCAGTATTCCATAGTTGGTCGAATTTGGGCTTTGTAAAGAATTAACAGTTGCTGTGGGGTGTAAAGCTTTCTGGTTCTAAATAATATTCCCAACTTTTGAGAAGCTCTCCTTGCTATGCCTGCAACATGTTCATGCCAAGACATATTTGCTCCCAAACTAACGCCCAACAAATTGATCGACGATGCTAGGGGAATGGAGTGCCCCGACATAACTATGTCGGGTTCAGCAACGTTAACTTTTTTAGAAAAAACTGCCGCTTGGGTTTTCGTTGCGTTAAATTCCACTTGGTTACTGTCACCCCAAGATAGAATTTCTTCCAGGTCTTTGTTAAGTTGAACGACCTCCTGCTGTCTGCGGATATTCGCCTGAGCAGCCGATGTCCGAGCATTCAAGGTGAATGAAGAGACAAGCGTACTGTCATCTGCAAAGCTATAGATTGGATTCCCGGTCTTTTCTAGCAGATCGTTAATGTAAATGAGAAAGAGAGTAGGAGACAGTATGGAGCCCTGGGGCACACCGGCGTTGATAGTGAGGGTGTTAGAAAGAAATCCGTCGACCGCCACTCGTAAAGAACGCTCTCTGAGGAAACATGAGAGCCACAAACAGAACCTTTCAGACATACCATAAGAGCGCAACTTAGCCAACAGTCCGTCGTGCCAAACACGGTCGAATGCCTTGGATATGTCAAGAGCAACCGCTCGAGATTCTCCAAAGTGTTCAATTGCGTTGTTCCAAACATGTGTTACATAAGTCAGAAGATCTCCTGTTGATCTATGTTTACGAAAACCATATTGGTGATCGCTAATAATATTGAATCGTTCAAGATATTTTAGAAGATGCTCATTGATAACCTTTTCCATGACTTTCGATATTATTGAAAGCAGTGCAACTGGTCGGTAGTTATTTGGCAAGGCCTTCTTACCTTTTTTAGGTATCGGCTGAACCGTAGCACATTTCCAGCAGGACGGAAATATTCCCTTTCTGTAGGATAGGTTAAAAAGCCTACAGAAAACTGGTGTTAGTTCCCTTGCACAGTTTTTGAGAACTATGGCAGTTTCATAAAAATACCTCATATTATTCCAAAAGTAGTCCGCCATTTTGTTTTTTGAAAATTTAACTTCATATTCGTGATCAGCGGTCCCGAAAACCCCGATTTACCGAGTTTTGTCGAAATCGAATAATACCTTCATATTTTGGCCAGCCTTTCGGGACATTTTCTTCTGTGCGGCGCGGCGTGTACAATAAGAATTGCATATTTAGAATAACAAATAGCATAGCAAACGTCACAGGAGTCTCATACTTACTGCTAACCACGGGTGCTTTCACTCTTTACTCTGTGATAAGAGTTGCGTACTAAATATATGTTAAATGGAATTCCGTCTCCCTTAAATATTTGTGTGTGTACCTACTGTTACAGTATAATGTCACTCCGTGTTTTTTTTTTAATATTTCCGAAGTTACTGAATCAAATTTAATGAAATATACTGGACAACATGGTCAGATGGTGTATCTACAGTGAAAGAAAAATGCTTTAAAATTGGATTATTCTCGGTTTATTATAGCCGGACATTTAGAAAACTTAATTAATTTTTTAGGTATGGACTAAATCAACAATGGCAACGAATTTCAAAATGGTGAAAGTACATTCAGTCTTCCCAAATATCAGTGCTAATACGATGTTTGATGTTTTACACGATCCAGATTACAGGAAAGAGTGGGATGAACACATGCTGGTATCCACAGAAATTGGCTACTTGAATCCTAATAATGACGTTGGGTATTATGCGTGTAAGTATCAGTAAGAAACTAGACAAACTCGCGCACAGAGAGTATAATACTTTCAAATCTCCTATTATGTAGCATCGAAGTATCATTGTAGGAAAAGTCTGCTGTAGTTTTCCTGCAATTTCTACGTATTTCTTTATATGTTATCCACTTGTTAATTATTTTCAAAAGTAAAGGAAAGACAGAGTTCCGTAGCTACCGAGTTGCGGTCCGCCTAATGGCCTTTAGAAGATTGTAAATATTTTGACAAAGGTCTATAACGCAACTCGGAACTTTTATTGCCTTTCACAAACCCTTACCGCAAGTCGGCATCAACCCAGAGTTAAAATTAAATCATAATTACCACTGTAAGACCATTAAATTAGAAAAAATACCTGCTAGTATTTAAGAGAAACATAAATCGACGAATTTACCAATCACATTATAGGAATAAGGTTTCTACAGTTGAAAGTATGTAAATTTGCAATATTACCATATAGACCAAGAAGGCGACCCGAAATTTTGACCTGTCGACTAACCGTCTGCCTAGTTGTTTAAGCCTAATTGGGCCCATAGCAATGGACCCAAACGATTTTGTTCCCTGGGATTAGTTGTTCCGAATTCCACGAATTCTATTACATACGAAAATTGCCAATTTACCCTCCCAATAGATAGGCTCTCCCAGAAATTGCATAAAAAAGTCTTTTTGGGCCCATGGCGAAAGGACCGAACACTATGGGGCTTCGAGAATGGCAAATTCGGATTCTATGGGTCGAAAAACATAAAAACAAACAACAATTTCAGTCATCCGGTACGAATTTTATGTAGAACCTATAATAGCGTTTATACTGTCAGAATTTCGATTTTTTTTTGAACTCTGAAAATGTCTTGACTTGTTCGGGTACGAGCGAGGCGTCTGCCCTCGTGATATTTTATTAATTAAGGCTTAAATTCTCCAAAAATAACTTGGGCAAACGCGTAGGATCCAAAACTTGGGACTTACGGTCATATTTATTAAAAAACTCGAAAAACGACGGTTTTTGACTGGAAAGAACGGGTCCAGCTTCGTCCTTCGGTATTGGCGGCGTCTGCCTTTTGCATGTTCCCTTTTATTTTATCAAGAACAAACTCAATTTATTGATTTCATATGGTTGACAATCCATTAGACTGACGTTTTTTTGGGCCCTAAAGCTGGGTCCAGTCTCGGCGGCGTCTACCCTTTGTTGCGCTAGACTTTTTTAGTGTCAACAAACTTGATTCAAGTGGTTAAACGACAGTCCATTTTTGGATGTAGCATTTTTAGCTTTATCTGAGAATTACAGGGCACGGGGGCCGCAAAAAAATCAACGTTAAAGACTTTTATTCGAATCGCTTGATAGAATGAACAACTAAGCAGACAGTTAGGCGACACACAGTTGGACAAAGCCCTGCTGTGCCACTCAAATTACCCTATAGGTCTTAATGTTGAAGTAATCGGAGAGATTTTTTTTAATTATTGGTTTTTAGTGTTCCGAACACTTATAAGATGACTTCAATATCTGTCTGTCTGTCACACCCGATTTTCTCCGAAACTATTTGAAATAGAAAGTTAAAATTTGGTCATAACATAGGAATCGATGGCCTCATCAGAGTCATGTAGTTTTGAAAGTTAAATTTTGACTTAAGGGGTTAGTTTTGGGGGTGAAATCGGAAGTGAAAAAAAAAATTTACTAGGTCATCGAGGTGGTGTCAAATGAAAGCTTGTGAAAACACGAGTAAAATATGTGTATATATATATATATATATATATATATATATATATATATATATATATATATATATATACGAGGCTGGTTTGAAAACTCCGTGCAAAAATAAAAACTACTTATGTGTTTGGGGTAAACCTTTTTTATTTTTCGACATAGTCTCCTTTTAGGCTTATACACTTCGTCCAACGATGTTCTAGTTTATTGATCCCTTCCGGATAATAGGATTTGTCCAAGTCTGCAAAATATCCATTGGTGTCTGCAATCACCTCCTCGTTTGAATAAAATCTTTGTCCCTCCAGCCATTTCTTCAAATTGGGGAACAAATAGTAGTCCGAGATAGCCAAGTCTGGAGAATAGGGGGGATGTGAAACGAGTTGGAATCCTATTTCCATTAATTTTGCGACCACAACTGCTAAGGTGTGTGCTGGTACGTTGTCGTGATGGAAAAGGACTTTCTTGTGGGCCAATCGCGGGCGTTTTTCTTGCAGCTCGGTTTTCAAACGGTCCAATAACCAATTCACCTGTAATAGTTTTACCCTTTTCCAGATAGTCGATGAGGATTATCCCTTGCGAATCCCAAAAGACAGTCGCCATAACCTTTCCGGCCGAAGGAACGGTCTTCGCCTTTTTTGGTGCAGATTCCCCCTTGGTAACCCATTGTTTAGATTGTTGTTTGGTCTCAGGAGTATAGTAATGTATCCATGTTTCATCCACAGTGACGAAACGACGCTTAAAGTCCTCCGGATTCTTCTGGAACAGCTGCAAAACCATCCTTGCAACACTTCACACGATTCCGTTTTTGGTCAAGCGTGAGCAATCGCGGCACCCATCTTGCGGATAGCTTTCTCATGTCCAAATGTTTATGCAAAATATTATGTACCCGTTCAGTCGAGATGCCCACAGCACTAGCAATCTCCCGCACCTTAACTCTTCTGTCATCCATCACCATATCATGGATTTGATCAATGATTTCTGGAGTCGTAACCTCCACAGGCCGTCCAGAACGTTCAGCGTCACTTGTGCCCTTATGGCCAGTCCGAAAATTTTGAAACCACTTATAAACTGTTCTAATCGAAGGTGCAGAGTCACCATAATATTTATCAAGCTTCTCTTTAGTCTCCTGAGGCGTTTTGCCTTTCATAAAGTAATTTTTAATCACCACACGAAATTCTTTTTCGTCCATTTCTTGAAAATCACTCGACTTCCTTGATTCAGACGAATGCCAAACACAAAGAAATAGACCAATATGGCTGAAACTTGGTGTGCGTTAATTCAAGAGATGCTACTAACTAAACATGACCTCGATACGCGCCGGTGGTGCCATCTCTCGGCCTTTGCACGGACTTTTCAAACCAGCCTCGTATATATATATATATATATATATATATATATATATATATATATATATATATATATATATATATATATATATAATATAATACTTGCGCGCACTTTTCTTTGTATTATTATTAAAAAATCGCGAAAAATCGCTGTCCCTCCGCCTCGTCTCGAAAAGTACTTATCAAAAAATTTTGAAAAAAATTCTGGAATATTCTCCACGGGATGTAGATTGAACCAAAATTATCACGAGCGCATTACCTTTAATAATTTATCAGGTATATAAAAAAAAAACAAAAATTTCAAGGTCATCAGATTTCAGTAAAGATTGGAAAAACAAACTTTGTTGAAAACTCATTTGGGGTGTGTTTTGTGAACTCACTGATCATTTTATACCTCCGTAACAAAATTTTTTATTTTAAAAGCAAACAACGTACGGAACACTAATTGCGCAAGTTCAACTTGCACTTGACCGGTTATTTTATGCCCAATCGATCTGTCGAGCTAGATTTCAGGTTTTTTTTTTCTACAGTTTTCCGGAATTTTCAAAAGAAGTATTAATTTTTATGAAAAAAAAAAACGGCGTTTTTTTTTTTCGCGGGAAAATTACTCTATAGATTGTAATTTTCACTTAATCATGGCACTTTTTTTTTAAAATATTCGTTTTTTTTATTGCGAATCGATCGGTCGAGCTAGATTTTTGATTTTCCCCTCGTGTTTTTTTACAAATTTGAGAAAAAATTCGTATTTCCATGGAAGTACGGTTTTTCCGCAAATAGCTATTCATAGATGGAATTCCTTCCATATTCAGGACAGATTTTTCTCACAAATCAATTATTTTGATGGGCAATCAATCTACCGACCTTGGATTATTATTTTGCCCTAGGTTTTCCAAAAATTGCAGACATCTTTGGCGTTACCCAGGCTACACTACATGGAGGTAGTGTCTGCTGGTATCACTTTGTGTGTGTGTGTGTGTGTGTGTGTGTGTGTGTCTGTATGTGTATGTGTAAAAAATTTTATAGTAACGAATTTCAGGATATATATTATTTTTACAAAAAATGAAGATGAAATTTGATAGAAATGAAGACGTCCTAATCTTGCGAAATCAGTAAAGAACTACAACGAATTTTGTGATGTGGTAAATTTCAAAATTTGGGTAAAAATTACGAAATCTAATATCAATATCTTTTTCAATTTCAGACACTTTAATCACTAAATCCGTAAAAACGTATTGAAATTAAGAAATTATGTAAAATATTAATATAAATAAAGTTGTTCCATATTGACTGTACAAAAAAAGTTTATGATTTTGTGTAAATAACATGAATTAAATTAATGTGAATTTCAGCAAATTCAAACTCAAATCAATTACGTAAGATTCATTAAAATAATTCAAACTTCCACTTAGTGTTACTAGGATATGGAACTTTGTTTAAATTAGTAGCTATTAGCAAAAATCAGCAAGTATTCTACCAAATTTACCTAAAATTTGTCTAAATTTAATTGAAACTACTTGAAATTGCTCAGTTGCTCGAAAAATTTTTCTGATAAATTTAAGTAAATTTATGTACTAAGCTAGCGATTTCTTTAAATTTCAAGTTATTTCTTCGACTCAATAATAATGAAATCATTTAGAGTTAATGGGATTCTTCTTCTTCAAAACGGTCCTGCATAAATTGGTGGTAATTTTCGCTGTTCTAATAACCAGGCTATTTTTAAATTCATTCATGATTATTCCTCGACATCCTGACAATGAATATTGTAGTAAAATTTGAAAAATTCGCATGCGGTCTTTTAAAGTCTAAAACTAAAACTAAAAACAGCAGTATTCTTTGTAGGTACATGAGTTATCGTAGATAAGACACACATACACGCACACGCCCACGCCCACACGCACTGACACACACAAAGGGATACCAGCAGACATTACTTCCATGTGGTGTATCCTGGGTAATCCCAAGGATGCTTGCAATTTTTGAAAAACCGGGGGCAAAAATACAAAGAATTGATTTGTGAAAAAAATCTGTCCTGAAAACCATTTTATAAATAGCTATTTGCGGAAAAAAACCGCTTGGAAATACAAATTTTTTTTCAAATTTTTGAAAAACACGGGGGGAAAATCAATATCCAGCCCGACCGATCAGTTGGCAATAAAAAAAACGAATATTTAAAAACAAAATGTGTCATGATTAAGTGAAAATTACGATCTATAGAGTGTTTTTTTTTTTTTTTTCCGCGAAAAACGCCGTTTTTTCGTATAAATTAATATTTCTTCTGAAAATTCTGGAAAACTGTAGAAAACAACCTAAAATCTAGCTCGACAGATCGATTGGTCATAAGAAAGGAATAATTAAAAAAAAAATCTTTCCGATTGCTTCAAAATTAAGACCTGTAGGGTAATTTGAGTGGCACAGTGGGGGTTCGTCCGACTGTGTGACAGGTTAAAATTTCGGGTCGCTCACTTGGTCTAACAATCCTTACATTTACAGGTACTTTATTCTTGGAACATTTATTGCATAATTGTAGATCTAACTAAAATAATTCATTTTCATGCATGCAAATTATAAATCATAGTACTTTCTATATTTCACATCAAGCTATTATCAACATTCTTATAAAAACCACGAGTATTTTCAACTAATAATAGATGTCGCATTATTAATATAATATCAGTCTAGGTAAATCCTAGTGTATTTTTTGCTTTATATTTCCATTGTGATAAACACATATATATTTATTTTTTAGTATCTTGTCCTACTCCTGTTAAAAATAGGGACTTCGTCCTTCAGAGGTCATGGCTGGACATGGGGGACGAGAAATTAATTATAAATCACTCCGTCAATCACAAAGACTACTCACCTAAAAAAGGCTTTATCAGGTAAATTAAAATCTATTTTAGTCAATAGCATTGTATTTCTTTATCCTAAATTTGTAATAATGGTTAAAAACTAGGAGTGTCCATAAAAGGATTGAAGGAAACTAAAGAGATAAACCTCAATTTAAGAACACAATTCAACCCCAAGAATCCTAGAAAAGAACTGACAGAACAATATTTAAATTTATTGTTTTATTAACACTCTAATTTTTATTTTTCTTCCATCAAGTTAAATTAAAAGAAAGAATAAATTAAAAAATGGTTATGGCCATAACTTATTTTGTTCCTAGAAAATTATAGTTTATCCTTATTTTCCTTAATTCCAAAGAAATATTTTTAGTGTTCCGTCTGTCTGTCCGTCTATCACACCCGATTTTCTCCGAAACTATTTGACATAGAAAGTTGAAATTTGGCACTAATACAGTCCCTGGCCAAATTATTAGACGCACTGTATTTTTTTTAGTAATTTTATGTTTCTTAAGAGTTTTTATGCAATAATGGTATATTTAAACTACAATATTATTGATTTTTATTTAAAAGAATTGTTGTAGACTACATATTTGTATTTATTTTTAACATATGGCGACACTGTGTTGACAAAGTGATACATGAACGTAAATAAGTACAAACCTGTATCAGTCGCGATCGGAATCGAGTCAGGTACGGACGTGTTTCTGTGGCTTTATGGACTGTGATTGTTTGTTTAACAGTTTTATAGTACTCAGTTATTAGTTTATTTTGTATGCAGTGTTTTAAAAAAGTAATTGGACTATTTTCACTATGGGTAGAAAAGGCGATCTTTCACCACGTAAAAAAGCTGAAGTGAAGGCCCTTGTGATTGCGAAAACATTTACAAACCGAGAAATATCACGAAGATTGGAGGTTTCTGAAGCTAGTGTACGACGCATAAAAAAGAAAATTGAGTCAGGGAAGGAATTAAGCCCGAAAAGAAAGAAAAGATGCGGTAGAAAACCAATTTTCACTCCACGGTCAGAGAGATGTTTGAAGAAAATTTGTGTAGAAAACAGATTTGCTACCACAAAGATAATAAAATCACAACTCCAGGATGCTAGCGTAAATGCTTCTGAGCACACTGTTCGAAGAAAATTGAAAGAATTAGATTTTAAGGCCTGTCGCCCGCCAGGAAGCCCAAGTTAACAGCTGCAATGAAAGCAAAGCGCCTGAAGTGGGCCAAACAATGGCAAGACAAAGATGTGGACTTCTGGAGATCGGTAAGATACAGCAATTTAATCAATAATTGATACATTATTATCATTTTCAGTTAAATAAAGCAAATAAACATGGAAGTTTTTATATTTTTCCTATTTTTGACAGGTCTGCTTCAGTGACGAAAGCACATTCGAAATTTTGCAGAATAAAGCTCAGTATGTGCGTCGTCGTCATGGAGAAAAGTTTTATCCTGATTGTGTCGTCCCGACGGTTAAACATCCCACCAAAGTGATGATTTGGTCAGTCATCAGCGGCAAGGGCACTGGACGTCTGTACGTCGCCAAAGGAATAATGAGGCAAGATCAGTACAAAAAAGTATTACAAAATCGGTTGATTCCGCAGCTCAGAGAATGGTTTCCAAATGGGGAACCATTCACTTTCATGCAAGATGGAGCTCCCTGCCACACTGCTCGGTCTGTTAAAGCTTTTTTGGCAGAAAAAAAATATCCCTCTGTTGGATTGGCCCTGATATGAACCCCATTGAAAATGTGTGAGAGCTGATGAAAAGAGAAGTGGCTAAAGATGTGATTACCAACAAAACCCAGCTCCTAGAAAAGATTATTCATGTGTGGAATCATCATCCTCAAATGCAGGAGACAGTACAATCTTGCATTGATAGCATGCCGCGCAGAATTAAAGCTTTGATAGCGGCTAAAGGTGGCTCAACTAAATATTGACTTTTACTAACATTAATTTCACTTTTCTTTAAAACTTAATAAACTTATGCTTTTCTAAATTAATGCTGTTTTATTTATGTCAAATAAATAGGTAATTGATTGGATAATATAAAAATAAAAAACAAATCAATTTAAAATAATAAAACGGTACAATATCACTCGGTAATTAATATTTTACATGAAATCTTGCAGTGCGTCTAATAATTTGGCCAGGGACTGTATAGGAGCTGATGGCCTCATCAGAGCCGTGTAATTTTGAAAATTAAATTTTGACCTAAGGGTTTAGTTTTGGGGGGTGAAATCGGAGGTGAAAAAAAAAATTACCGGGTCATCGAGTGGGGTGTCAAATGAAAGCTTGTAAAAACACGACTTCAAAAATATATATAATGAAATACCTGCGCATATTCTTCAGAAATTTTTATTTTAAAAGCAATCAACGTACGGAATACTAATTGCGCAAGTTCGACCTGCCGGTTTTTATTTAATTTTAGGAATTAGGCATACTTTTTCCATTTTTTTGAAAATTTACTAAATATTTTAGGGCGGTATCTTATCTAACCGGCTTCGTTATACGAAAGAGAGGCGAAGGCTGTTTCTTAGGCTATATTTCCCAAACGGACCCTAAAGGTAAACTACCCACATGGCTAGTAAACAAAATAACCCAAAAATTTGCTCCGAAAGTAGTTAAACAACTGAAGAGGGCGGCAGAAGGATACGAAACGTGGAAAGCGAGGCAACCGAATTCCATGCATAAACCCTGGATTTATCCCGAGTTAACGTTAATGAGTCCTAGGATTAATATTACAGACGTAAGTATTCAGGAAACTACTTTAATGTATCCGCCATAAAATCCTATTTAATCCTATTCTGTTGTCGTGGTCAATATAAAGTGTATAAAAACAAACTCAGTGAATCATCTTCACGTTACGATATTCAGTTGACAATTAAAACAAATCTGAACGTGAAACAGCCATCAAGAATTTAAGCGTGGCTTATTAAGTTTACAACTGAAATAAACTCATTCAGTAAGGACGATATCTTATCATAGTTATTACTCAACTTTTATGTAACCTATATAGGGTGTTATGAAAATCGTTTAATATATTGAATCTTGGAAATACAGTTGAAGAAAAACAATGATAAATGGCGTTTCTTTATAACTAATGAATAAATCTGTATGATTTTCGGCATGGCCGTCAATAGATGTAGCAAATAGACACGTCAAAGACAATCGATTGAGATTTTGATAATAACCTGAACGGGGTAATGTAGCTATATGGTATTTACTTTAAAATCAAGACTTTTTTATTCTATATATACATATATCAAGGATTTTCTATAGCTGACGCTATCTTCCTCCTCTCAGCCTTTGATTCCATCCGTTTCTATCTTTCCAGTCTCCATCTGTTAGACCCCTGTCCTCCATAGCCTCGTCCACATCGTCTCTCCACGATCGTCTGGGTCTTCCTCTTTTTCTTCTCCCTATAGGGCTCCACTCCGTCTTATGTGTCCATACCATTTTAATCGTTTTTCTTCAATGGTGTTTATTGTGTCCTCTTTGATGTTCATTCTGCTTCTTATTTCTTCATTTGTTATTCTCTCCATACGTGTCACTCTACAACATCTTCTCCAATACTCCATCTCTACCGCGTTAATTTTGGATTTATTTCTTTTGTTGATCGTCCATGTTTCTGACCTGTATGTCATTATGCTTTGTATTATTGATTTGTATATGCGTGTTTTGTTTTTCTTTGTAATGTGCTTGTCCCACAGGATCGAATTTAATTGTCTTATGCATGTCCGCGTTTGTCCTAATCTAGCTTTAATCTCTTCTTCTGATGTTGCGTTTTTTGAAATGATGGTTCCTAAGTATTTAAATCTATCGGTTCCTTTGATTATTGTTTCGTTATCTACTTCTAGATTCTCCACGTTTTCCTCCTTTGTTGTTAGATATTCCGTTTTATCAAAGTTTATTGCTAATCCTGCTTTAGCGTATTCTTCTTTCAGTTTTCTTACCATATAACTGAGGTCTTCCTCATCTTGCGCTATGATTACTTGATCGTCTGCGAAACTTAGAGTATATAAGTAATCTTCTCGTATTGGGACTCCCATTCCACTACATTTTTGCTTCCATTTTTTTAATGTTTGTTCGAGGTATATTTTGAATAGTGTGGGGGATGTAGAGCATCCTTGTAATAGGCCTTTTGATGTTTGGAGTCTCTTCCCTATTTTATGTCCTATTTTTATATTCATTGTGTTGTTTTCGTAGAGAGCTTTTACTGTGTATATTAGTTCTTCATCAATGCCTATTTCTTTCATTGCGTTCCATAATCTTTGTCTTGGTACTGAGTCATAGGCCTTTCTTATTATTCTATATTATAACAAATTAAAACAATTTTACTTTTTTCAGAGTAAAAAAAAAGACATTTGAAGCTATAAAAACAGACAGTATGTTCTATGGTTTACAAATAATTAGGGTTTTGAAAAAAAAAAGTTGTCATAAATGGAAAGATCATATATAAGTTTCATAACAAAACTATTTTTATTTATTTTTTTTTTCGTTCTAATTAAAAAGTTATACTAAACTGAAAATAAATTTTTAAACTTATTACTGATGACGCGCCGAAAAAACCCGAGCGCGTGTGACGTCATAATGTTTATTTCTCTTCGACATCACCGACAGCTGATACAAGTATTTTAGTTTTCAATCAATTTATTCTTGTTATTATCATCATTGTATTGATAAATTTATTGAAAATGTCTAACCTAAAAAGTTATCGTGCCTGTTTCGTATCATTTTGTACGAACACCTCAAAAACAATTCCCGAAAAAATGTTTGAATGTTGAAATAGCATTTGAAGATTATCAGTCAGACTAAAATTTTACCGAAATCAACATTAATCCGTTCCACTTTAATCATTACCAATAGTACCGTTTTTTTTTCCAATCAATAGGATACCGTATAATAAAACTTAATCACAATAGATCGTGGAGTATGCCTACTGGGGAAACCACGTTAAAAAAAAAATGCGCCAAGTACACCTCCTCATAGGTGGAGCGGAAATGTGCGCGTATTATGTAGAATACGACTTCTCCAACTTTTGGAATCGCGATATTTCAGGAATGGTGATTCGTAGGAAAAAAAAAGTATAAGAACCATTTTTGTAGGGAATTGCATGATCTACAACTTTTGTCTGGCCTATTTTTACGATAACACTTACCGTTTACGAGAAAAAATGCGAAAAACCGATATTTTTGACCTTTGACCTTGAATAAAATTTTTAGCAGACGTAGGATCGGTGGGGACTTTGATATTTTATTTGTAATAGTGTATTTAAGACCTATACCAATTTTAAGCTTTATGCGAATTTTTGCAAAGTTAAATGTGGATAAATGGAACATACGAGGCTGGTTTGAAAAGTCCGTGCAAAAATAAAAACTACTTATGTGTTTGGGGTAAACCTTTTTTATTTTTGCACATAGTCTCCTTTTAGGCTTATACACTATAATAGAATTTGTCCAAGTCTGCAAAATATCCATTAGTGTCTGCAATCACCTCCTCGTTTGAATAAAATCTTTGTCCCGCCAGCCATTTCTTCAAATTGGGGAACAAATAGTAGTCCGAGGGAGCCAAGTCTGGAGAATAGGGGGGGGATGTGAAACGAGTTGGAATCCTATTTCCATTAATTTTGCGACCACAACTGCTGAGGTGTGTGCTGGTGCGTTGTCGTGATGGAAAAGGACTTTCTTGTGGGCCAATCGCGGGCGTTTTTCTTGCAGCTCGGTTTTCAAACGGTCCAATAACGATGAATAATATTCACCTGTAATAGTTTTACCCTTTTCCAGATAGTCGATGAGGATTATCCCTTGCGAATCCCAAAAGACAGTCGCCATAACCTTTCCGGCCGAAGGAACGGTCTTCGCCTTTTTTGGTGCAGATTCCTCCTTGGTAACCCATTGTTTACGATTGTTGTTTGGTCTCAGGAGTATAATAATGTATCCATGTTTCATCCACAGTGACGAAACGACGCTTAAAGTCCTCCGGATTCTTCTGGAACAGCTGCAAACCATCCTTGCAACACTTCACACGATTCCGTTTTTGGTCAAGCGTGAGCAATCGCGGCACCCATCTTGCGGATAGCTTTCTCATGTCCAAATGTTTATGCAAAATATTATGTACCCGTTCAGTCGAGATGCCCACAGCACTAGCAATCTCACGCACCTTAACTCTTCTGTCATCCATCACCATATCATGGATTTGATCAATGATTTCTGGAGTCGTAACCTCCACAGGCCGTCCAGAACGTTCAGCGTCACTTGTGCCCATATGGCCAGTCCGAAAATTTTGAAACCACTTATAAACTGTTCTAATCGAAGGTGCAGAGTCACCATAATGTTTATCAAGCTTCTCTTTAGTCTCCTGAGGCGTTTTGTAGTAAGTAGTAAGTAATGTTTAATCACCACACGAAATTCTTTTTCATCCATTTCTTGAAAATCACTCGACTTCCTTGATTCACACGAATGCCAAACACAAAGAAATAGACCAATATGGCTGAAACTTGGTGTGCGTTCATTCAAGAGATGCTACTAACTAAACATCACCTCGATACGCGCCGGTGGTGCCATCTCTCGGACTTTGCACGGACTTTTCAAACCAGCCTCGTATTTTTAATGTCATATTGAATTCTACTACAAAGTTCTAGATAGTCTCTAGACACTATTTTAAATTTTTTATTTCTTTTTCTTACACATGACGTTATTAAAAAGTTCCTAGATAATAAATAACTGAAAACTGACACCTGTCAGTTTCCAATAACTTGGAAATTGCACAAAAGAATTGTTTCCTGTTAAAATTTTATCATTCTATTGTGTTCTATAGTTGTTATTCGGCAAACAGCAAGATGCTGTAACCTTAGTTATACTTGTATCAATAAGTCGATGATTCTGCTGTTTTAGAATATACTCTAACTATAAAATATTCTACAACTAGATGCACTTGTCCATTTGTTTTTCAGCCAGTTTCAACAATTAGTTTTCATAAAAATGTAATTATTTTATTTATTTATATCATAAACATAAAAATAGAATAAAAGCATTCAAAAGGGAGCATTGGATTAAATTTACAAGTGACATGGAACATGATATGTATAGTGCATAAAGGAAGGTATGGAGGATGCTGAAAAATTGAAAAAAGCTTATTAATGAATACGTGCCAACAAGCGGAATCTCGGCTAAGACATGAGAAACATACTTAAAATAACTCTAGGACACCAAAGAAACTAACAACATAAAAGAGTCTAAAACGACGATCGAGGAAACAAAAGTAACAACAAGAATGAAGAAATTAAAGAACAAAAGGAGACCAGTGATGGATGGAATATCGAACGAACTGCTGAAATATGGTGACCAGGAACTTGGTAAGAACCTTACAACTTTGTTCAGTAAAATATTAGAGACAACAGAGGTATGAATGACTGGCACACTAGCACCACAAAACTACAGAGTAGCAATGAAATTGTACATAGGCCTGTTGAAGGAAAAACTGGATTCACAGATAAAAAATAGAGAAGAACAACAGAGGTTCCGGAAAGATAGATCTACTACAGACAATAGAAGCTGTAAAATCACTAGGAATGGGATACAGAATGAGTAATAACAGAATTGGTCTGGTCTGTCATGAAGATGACCCAACTCTGATCGCCGAAGGTGAAGACTACAGAGACTTTAAATTTGTTGACAGCTTAATATGAGCATACTACTGAAAAGACAAAGAGCGTCACTATTGCCAAAGATCCCATTAGGTGCAAATTCATAGTAGAAGATAAACCCATAGACCTGTCAAGTTATCACGACCCACGACCTTGGAAGATTAATTAATAAAGCAGCAATTATCTCAGGCCGCTTAAGAGATGTTATATGGACTAGTCAATGTATGCGAACAGACAGCAAGATTGAAATATACAGACTTGACCTACGGTACAGAATCATGAGAAGACACCAATAAAACAAAAAGTATCTATGTATCGTCGAAATAAAAACCCTAAGAACAATAGATGGTAAAACAAGGAGGGCCAGGATACGAGATACTGACATCAGAGAACAATATGGCGTGCAAGTAGTAAGATAGGGAAGACAAAGAAAAAGACATTGGCATAACCACGTAAAAAGAATGGAGGTGCACGGACTACCAAAGATCGCTCTAGAAGGAAAATCAGCAGGCAAACGTCCACTGGGGAGATCACCAAAAAGATGGAGAGATAGTTGGCAACCTACCTCTGAAGAAATCTCACAAGTTTAGAATTAACAAATCATCAGATCTATAAAAAGAATAAGAAGATAAACATAAACGTCAATTTAGTTCATTAAAATATCTTTTCCTTCATTGGGAGGTAGTAAGACATCTTCCGAGTACAGTAACAAGGATGTAAAACAGATTTATTAAGTAAATTCCGCCGGTTTAATTTGCTGTTGTTACATAAATATATAAAAATGTCATTGCTTGTGAGATGTAAATTAGAGAAAATGAATTGCATTCTTTTATTTTAGCTTTTGATACCCCACTCAATAATGATAACCCTTGTACTACTCCGTATATATCACCACTACACCAAACACTTTATTTTTGCACTCGACGCGCGTTTCGCTAACCATGTTAGCTTCATCAGGAGCGATGATTGACTAATATGAGCATACTACTGAAAAGACAAAGAGCGTCACTATTGCCAAAGATCCCATTAGGTGCAAATTCATAGTAGAAGATAAAGCCATAGACCTGTCAAGTCAATCATCGCTCCTGATGAAGCTAACATGGTTAGCGAAACGCGCGTCGAGTGCAAAAATAAAGTGTTTGGAGTAGTGGTGATATATACTGAGTAGTATCATTGTGCCAAAGATTCCACATTCCCAACTTAGATAACCCTTGTAGTCGTTTCTGATATCAGGGGTTTGTTAATCTTATATCAAATAACCTGTATATTTCCTCGTATTCTATTAGGTATTTCGGTAAGGATGTGCAGTAATGTACTAGTGACCAAATAAAAAAAAGGTCGTTTAAGTATACATTACCACACACACTGTGGTGCTAATGTTCTCATCGTGGGTGATTTCAATCTACCCGCATTCTCCTCCTCTCTAAACGACCTCAAGGTTGAATGCCTAAGAAACGTCTGTAACATGTTCTCTTTAAATCAATACAATGGCGTTCCCGATTTTAACGACCGAATACTAGATCTTGTGCTTTCCAATCTTCACTGCTCGGTTTCTAGGGATCTCTTTCCTCTTGTTGCAGAAGATCTACGCCACCCTACTCTTGATTTTCTTTAGGGATACAGAGCGACGTGCAATCTCTGGCAATACAGAGGGTTCTGCTACAATTTTCGAAAGGCTAATTGTCCCCTTCTCTATGAGGCATTTCTACACATTGACTGGCTTAATTTATATGCTAAGTTGGGAATGTGGAATCTTGGCACAATGATACTACTCAGTATATATCACCACTACACCAAACACTTTATTTTTGCACTCGACGCGCGTTTCGCTAACCATGTTAGCTGCATCAGGAGCGATGATTGACTAAAGCTAAACTACAAATCTACCTATTTATACTTAGCCTAACCCTTGAATTACTCAAGCGGAACTAATGACCTAGGCAAGGCCGTCAGTTCCGGTCAAGTGACCAGTAGAGGGGACTATAAGGAATAGGCCCTCTGTCTTTATTTAAACTACTTTTACATTTTATGATTTCCATACTTTCGTATGCGTTCAACAATCTCCTATCAGATACATCCTTTATTAATCTTAGATTATCTAATGTTACAATATGATTAGCTTCAAGGGCATGTTCGGCAATGCTAGACTTTTCTGTTCTATTGTATTTTAAGTGTGCTAAGTGTTCTTTAAATCTTGTTTTAATTGACCTTTTAGTTTGCCCAACATACTTTTTGTCACAATCATTACAACTAATTTCATAAATTCCACTTTTCTCACAATTAGGAATCTTATCTTTGGGATTTCCTAAGATATTCCTCAGATTGTCTGATGACTTGTAGACTAAGGTGAGGCCTACCTTATTAAATACCTTATTGAGTCCCTTGCTATATTTCGGATTATATGGTATGGAGATATACTTGGTGTTATTTTCTTCGCGTGTAAAAAAAAGGTGGAATTCTGAATATTAAACCTAAACTTATGTCTATTTATTAGCTTATTAACTAAATCATCGTCATAACCATTAACTCTAGTTATATTTCTAATACGATTCCTTTCTTTATTAAAGTTTACTCTATTCAGAGGGAAAGTGACCAAACGATGAACTAAAAAAATGTAATGAGGCTAATTTATGTTGTTTGCAATGAAATGAATCATTAGGAATATATCTATCTGTTACTGTATCCTTCCTATAGATATCAAATTCTAATCTATTATTATTTTTAATAATATATAATATTTTAATTATTACTTACGAAGTTGAGAACAAAGGACAATTGCCTTTTCTAGATATTTTAATTATTAAAAATAATAATAGATTAGAATTTGATATCTATAGGAAGGACACAGTAACAGATAGATATATTCCTAATGATTCATTTCATTGCAAACAACATAAATTAGCCTCATTACATTTTTTAGTTCATCGTTTGGTCACTTTCCCTCTGAATAGAGTAAACTTTAATAAAGAAAGGAATCGTATTAGAAATATAACTAGAGTTAATGGTTATGACGATGATTTAGTTAATAAGCTAATAAATAGACATAAGTTTAGGTTTAATATTCAGAATTCCACCTTTTTTACACGCGAAGAAAATAACACCAAGTATATCTCCATACCATATAATCCGAAATATAGCAAGGGACTCAATCAGGTATTTAATAAGGTAGGCCTCACCTTAGTCTACAAGTCATCAGACAATCTGAGGAATATCTTAGGAAATCCCAAAGATAAGATTCCAAATTGTGAAAAAAGTGGAATTTATGAAATTAGTTGTAATGATTGTGACAAAAAGTATGTTGGGCAAACTAAAAGGTCAATTAAAACAAGATTTAAAGAACACTTAGCACACTTAAAATACAATAGAACAGAAAAGTCTAGCATTGCCGAACATGCCCTTGAAGCTAATCATATTGTAACATTAGATAATCTAAGATTAATAAAGGATGTATCTGATAGGAGATTGTTGAACGCATACGAAAGTATGGAAATCATAAAATGTAAAAGTAGTTTAAATAAAGACAGAGGGCCTATTCCTTATAGTCCCCTCTACTGGTTACTTGACTGGAACTGACGGCCTTGCCTAGGTCATTAGTTCCGCTTGAGTAATTCAAGGGTTAGGCTAAGTATAAATAGGTAGATTTGTAGTTTAGCTTTAGTCAATCATCGCTCCTGATGAAGCTAACATGGTTAGCGAAACGCGCGTCGAGTGCAAAAATAAAGTGTTTGGTGTAGTGGTGATATATACTGAGTAGTTAATTTATATGGTTTAGATGATATGAATCAGGCATGTGGAATGTTATACCATTCACTATATAATGTGCTCGATTCCTATGTACCAAAATCTGTAATTCACAAGAGAGATTTCCCAGTATGGTATACATCGGACATAATTAGGGCGATTAAGAGGAAGCACAGGGTCTTTAAAAAGTACAAAAGTTTCAAATCTCCTACTCTAAAAAACCAGTTCAACGAACTGCGTGCCCTAGTGAAAACTATGATTGACATAGCGTATGATGATTATATTGAAGGGCTGAAAACTCCATAACTAATGAGCCTAAAACCTTCTGGGCGTTTGTGAAATCATGGAAATCCTCTTTTTTCATCCCTGAGATCATCAGGGATGGGGCGACCCAGTATTCAGATCCACAGGAGATTGTAAACTCGTTTGCTAACTTTTTTAGTAGTGTTTATACTGGTTCGTCAATTCAAGAACCTGCTACGCTTCTACCAAATACCAGTACACTCATAAGTCTCAAAAATATCCCGTGTGACGAGATCTTGAATGCTTCTAAACGACTAAAAATTAAAACTACTCAGGGTCCTGATAAAATTCCATGCTTTTTTGGTGAGGGATTGCATTTCTGCCTTCGTGGAACCGCTCGCTTTTATCTTTAATCTTTCTCTTAAAACTAGTACTTTTCCAAACATTTGGAAGGAAGCACGAATTACACCTGTCTTTAAAAAGGACAATTCCACCGAAATTTCAAATTACAGGCCAATATCTATCCTGTCTGCCTTTGCGAAGGTCTTTGAGACGGCAGTGTACGAGCGGGTTAGTACCCAGGTAGCCCAACTGATCACATCCAATCAACATGGCTTTATTTATAAACGAAGCACTAATACTAACCTAACTTGTTTCACCCAATACGTAAGCGAGGCTTTGCATGGGCGCCAGCAGGTTGATACGCTCTATACGGACTTTTCGAAGGCCTTTGATAGAGTGGATCATAGGTTATTCCTGGCAAAAATTGATGCTATGGGATTTGATAACAACTTGGTCAGTTTTTTTGCTTCCTATCTCACTGGTAGATCTCAGTATGTCGAAATTCGCGGTCACAAGTCAGCAAGTTTCTCAGCAATGAGTGGTGCAACACAGGGAAGCAACTTGGCTCCTCTGATTTTCTCTCTCTTTATTAATGACATAGTCTCTGATATTTCCAGTGAAGTGCTCGTATTCGCGGATGATCTAAAACTTTTCCGGATAATAAACACCACCTCGGATTGCCTTGACCTGCAGGCGGATCTAGAAAGAATCAATTTATGATGTGAACGTAACAACTTACCGCTGAATATCAAAAAATGTTACGCCATGACCTTTTCCAATAAGTCAAGTATTCATTACAATTACGAGTTAAACCGTTCGCAACTTCAGCGGTGTTCTGTCATTAGGGATTTGGGGATTACTTATGATGCCAAGCTTGCTTTTGACACTCATGTGAACAGCGTTTGCCCAGAGGCGTTGGGATTTGTTTTGCGCAATGCTAAAAGTTTTACAAATATTCAGACACTTTATACTACTTTAGTTCTGTTATGACCGCTCAAAACTTGAGTATGGATCTGTGGTCTGGAACCCAATATACAATTGTTATATCCAGAAATTAGAAGGCATACAGAGGAAATTCCTTAAATTTTTAGCATTTAGAGTTGATGGTTCTTTCCCTCCGAGAGGCTGTGATCACGAGGGCTTGCTGGAGAGATTTCAGATACCATCACTGCTGCGACACAGGAACTACCTACTTACGAGTTTTCTGGCAAAACTTGTGAGGTCTGTTATTGATTGCCCTGAATTATTGGCCCAAATTATGTTGCATGTGCCTGGTCGTACAATGAGATCCCCCTCGACTTTTAGTGTGTGTATCCCACATAATAATTTTCTGATCAAATCACTTTACCGAGCAATGGCGTTTTATAATGAGACATTCCAAAACATTGATGTTTTCTATTTAACAATTCCTCAATTGCTTGGACTCTTCAAGAACAGGTTATTGAGATGATCCAAAATTTTTATTTAGCATACTTTTCTTATTGTGCGATGAATAGGCTGAGCAGTATTTGTGGTGTGTAGTTGTTGAATTTTTGTAAAAATTATTATTATAACTTAAGTAGGTTTGATTCTTTTTTCACCTATTGTCGAATTGTCTTGTAAATGGATGTAGTTCTGTTAGAGAATAAATGCTTATTATTATTATTATTATTATACGGTTGTTGGAAAACTAAGTGATTATTTTAGAAAATACGATATTATCGGAAAATTAAATTGTATTATTATAAACACGTTTTTTTTTTCAGTGCATTAACGTAGAACCAACACACACGGAAATAGAAACTGATGATGAAAATTAACGAATATATTGCATTTAGTACTGCGTTCTAAAAGTTACCTACCGGACCGGCGTCCACCTAATGTTTTACAGTATTGTATACCAAAAATTGTAGGTTTACCGTTTTTATTAATATTATGCGTTTAATAATAATAACAAATATATTGTACTGCAAGTTAAAATGAAACATAAAATTAAAAATAAATCAAATGTTATAAAATTGGATTTAAACAATCATTAGCCACGAAACAAGGGCTCTGTTTGGTTTTCCCTGACCACCACAATATAAAATTATTACTACTATAGTGAACTTCTATAGCTCATTAATAACTCAAGTTTATTATGATTCAAAACCCTAGTTCTGTGCGTCCATTTCATTTGTGACTTGTTCTATTTATTCTTTGACAATTCATTTTTATGTCATTTATAGTCAAAAATTGTATTGGGATAAAAATTTCCTAAGTGAGCCCATGATTCTCGATGTTCTGAGAAAAAACTGAAACTAAATATTGAAACATAATCCAGTAAGTGCTAGAATATCACACCATCAAATTTTTTTAGAAAATCTGATTTATTTATTTATGTCGTTTGATACAAAAATCATTTTCTCGGAGAGTATTTATGGAAAATTGATGAAAATTCGGGAGAATGGTAAGAACTAAATGCAGTTAACAGTAACATTGTCGTGTGAGACTGACAAACTGGCATTTTATAATCAGAACCTCCGTAGTCAAAAAATTTACACGTTCGAACTTGCATAAAATTGTTCATATGCCACGAGGGTAAGCAAAAGTCTGTTAAGTGATCGCCGCTGTACGCGCAGCGCGCCAAATAATATCATTTTTCGTTAATTCAAAAGCATCCAGAGCTTCTATACTCCTCGAAAAAAAAAATTTCGTAAGTAGAATAGTGCCAAATCAGTTTTGTTTTATTAAAAATAATAAAAAATTAATGCAGCAATGAATAACTAACGCGTAGGCTGAAAAGTTTTTGGTCTAGCCACTTAAAACACATTTTTTTTTTGCAAAATTCGACTTTATTCATCAATATAGTCTCCTTCAAGAGCGATACAATCAGTCGGCCGCTCTTCTAACTTTTCTATACCTTTCTTATAGAAGGACTTGTCTTTGCCTTCAAAATAGGCCTCAGTTTCGGCGATAACTTCTTCGTTGGAGTAAAATCTCTTTTCCGCGAGCATTTTTTTGAGGTCTGCGAATAGTCGCTGGGGGCCAAATCTGGAGGATACGGTGGATGAGGAAGCAATTCGAACTTCAGTTCATGCAATTTTGCCATCGTAACCATTGATTTGTGATACGATGCATTGTCTTGATAAAAAAGCATTTTTTTCTTGTTCATTTAGGGCCGTTTCTTTGCGATTTCGGTCTTCAAACGCACGAATAACTTTATATAATATTCGCTATTGATGGTTTTTCCCTTCTCAGCATAGTCGATGAAAATTATTCCATGCGTATCCCAAAATACAGAGGCCAAAACCTTCCCAGCCGATAGTTGTGTCTGGTTGCTTCGGGCGGCTTTTACCGGCCGCTGTCCACTCAGCTAACTTCTTGATTTAATTCCGGTGTGTAGTGGTGGATCCATTTTTTCATTCAATGTCACATATCGTATGAAAAAATCCTTTTTATTGCGCTTAAACAGGTCCAAACAGCGCTCAGAATCATCAACACGTTGTTGTTTTTGATCGATCCACTGTGAGCAAATGCGGTACCCATTTCGAACAGAGCTTTCTTACGCCCAAATGTTCATGCAAAATATGACCAACACGTTCTTTTATATCTTTAGGGTGTCAGGTATCTCACGCAATTTCACTTTACGGTCATCCAAAACAATTTTGTAGATTTTTTTGTTTTCCGGTGCAACCACCCCATTTAGGCGTCCAGAGCGATCAGCATCATTTGTATCTGTACGAATGCGTTTAAGTTAAGCATACCAGTATATGATGAATGATTTTCCAGGGGCAGAGTCTCCGAAACACTTATCAAGCCATTGCTTTGCTTGAACGGTATTTTTTCCCATCAAAAAACACTGTTTAATCACCACACCACAAATTCGATTTTTTTCATTGTTTTGAAAATATCAAAAATAGCTTAATTAAAACCACTGTAACTTGTATACTAATCGTCGAAATGTCATAATTTTGACACGTATCGTTTGAAGGTTGGTACTTCCTAAAAATCATATGGATTTTTTGAAAAGGGCGACATCTATGTCAGGCCAAAAACTTTCAGCCTACGTGTTACATGTTTTTAAAAATGTTATTGTTGACTGCATTTAGTTCTTGCCATTCTCCCGAATTTTTATCAATTTTCCACGAGTACTTCATGAGAAAATGATTTTTTTTATCAAATGATGCAGAAATTTTTTTTCACACATTGTAAATAAATAAACCAAAGTGTTTCAAAAATATTGATGCTGTGACATTTTACGATTTAGTGGATTATGTTTTAATATTTAGTTTTAATTCTTTTCAAAATGTCGAAAATCATGGGCTCACTCGGGAAACTTTTGTCCATTTATAACTGGGATGCTATTATGAAAAGTGATTATTAAAAACATGAAATTATTGTTTTAAAAGACTCTATTGATTATACAAAACATGATGAAAATTGAGTCGATATCTTTCCAAGGCCATATATTGGCCAAAATTTTATCGACAATAATCTCTTTCTAAGATAAAATGTTTCAAACCACTTTAAATAATGACTTCCCTCAATAGTAGTTACGTTTTATATCAAATGATCACATTTTTTCTGTATAGTCATTTTCTCATAAATAATTATTTATTTTCACCACCTAATTTCTTTCAGGGCGTTCTAAATACAAGTTCATTGGCTTCTAATAAGATTTTGTGCTTAAATTGTGATCGTTCTGTTGTAAAGATGAGAAATGTACATAGTGTCTAGTCACCAAAACCGAAATTGTTTAATAAAATTAAATATAAAGTTAGCTGCTATTATACTAGAAATTTAGGTAGGTAATTTGCCTCTGAAAAATATGTGATATTGTTGTAATCACGAATGATAAACGAACTAATATTTTTAGAGTTAGAAAAAAAAGGCTAATCATAAAGTGAGTTACCTATATAAAGTATTTTTAAGAAGAATCAACTATAACACCACATATTTAAAAAAAACAATTTTTCAAAACGCGAACAATTTTCTCAAATGCCTAAATCAAATTTTTATATTTCTATCATATTTATGTATATTTTTTACCTACGTATATCTTATGCACAATATGCTCCATATCCGCCTCCTGGGCTGGGATTCTATAACGAAAATAAGCAAAAAAAGGAACCAGGAAAGCGAAATAGAAGAGTTCATCTTTCCTTTGAAATTTCATATTCTGTAAAACCTTGGTTGTCCTATCGTTATACCAGGTGTACAAGTATGAAATGCGGATTTCAGACAACAGATGCACAACCAATGCAGTTTGTGCTATAAAGATTTGACACTGCGCCATTTTGTTGTGTCAGACGCGCACGAGTGATAAATTGGAAAAGTGTGTGCATAGTATTGTATTGTTGTGTTCAATATGTCGAAATTTATACCGAACAAAGAGCATTCGCGGACAGAGTTATTTTTTTGTTTTCATTTGAAGAAAACCGCTGTTGAATCATACCGATTACTTCGAGAAGCTTATGGTGAACATGGTCCATCGCAAGATACGTATGAACGAAGGTTTCGGCGTTTCAAAAAGTGGTGACTTCGATGTTGCAGATAAGGAACGTGGAAAAGCGCAAAAAAAATACGAAGATGTGGAATTGCAAGCATTGTTGGACGAAGATGATTCGCAAATACAAAAACAACTCGCCGAGCAATTGGGCGTTAGTCAGTAAGCTGTTTCCAATCGGCTACGAGAGATGGGAAAGATTCAGAAGCCGGTAGATGGACACCACATGAGTTGAACGACAGGCAAATGGAAAAGCGCAAAAAACACGTGTGACATTTTGCTCGCTCGGTACAAAAGGAAGTCGTTTTTGCATCGTATAGTTACAGGGGATGAAAAGTAGTTTTATTTTGAGAATCCCAAGCGCAAAAAATCATGGGTAGACTCAGGCGCACCATCCACATCAACCGCAAGACCGAATCGCTTTGGCAGAAGTTTGGTGCGACCAATTGACCGATTTCAACCGTTCGCTGCTTGAAAAAAGGCCAGAATACCGAAAGAGGCAACACAAAGTCATTTTTCTTCATGACAATGCTCCATCACATACGGCAAAACCAGTTAGCGACACGTTGGAAGCACTCAGCTGGGAAGTTCTACCCCATGTGGCTTACTCACCAGATTACCACTTGTTTGCATCGATAGGTCACGCACTTGCTGAGCAGCGCTTTGGTTCGTACGAAGATGTGAAAAAAATGGCTCGATGAGTGGTTCGCAGCAAAAGGGGAAGATTTTTACTGGCGTGGTATTCACAATTTGCCCGAAAGATGGGAAAAATGTATAACAAGCGATAGAGCATACTTTGAATAAAGCACTTTTTATCATTCTTCCGAATTTAACATGTTTTTTTAGAAAAAAAAAATCCGCATATCATACTTGTACACCTGGTAGTTGGGCTGGGCTCGAATCCTTACGCAAATTCATTCAAAAACATTTTGTATTGTTGATTTTAAAAATGTCGGCTGGTCGTTTTATTCACCGCACCTCATAGGGTTTAAACATTAACTGTCAGTAGTTAGTTATATATTCTGGCATTTTTGGTTGTGATTTGTTTTCTTCAGTACCGTTTAATGTTTATTGTAAAGAAAAGTGTGTTTAAATTTTATTTTTTGCAGTTATGTTTCCCCTACAGGGTTTTTCCTTTAAGCAGTTGTTTCCTTCACTTTTGTAATTTATTTTTCTTATTCGTTTTTTTTTAATATAAAAATTGAATGTAATTAAAAAATAAATTAACTGGCTAGATCGCAAAAGGCCAAAAATTCGAAACGGCAGGTTAAAATACAAATATATAAACAAGGCGAAATCGGCGCCATCGTTGGAAAAAATTTTCTAATTGAATTTTTTTTTCATAACCTTCTCCAGGAGATGCCCCTGAAAGAGGATCAACATG
Source organism: Pachyrhynchus sulphureomaculatus (assembly GCA_019049505.1). Taxonomy (NCBI): domain Eukaryota; kingdom Metazoa; phylum Arthropoda; class Insecta; order Coleoptera; family Curculionidae; genus Pachyrhynchus; species Pachyrhynchus sulphureomaculatus. Next base: position 11,612,320 of record CM032456.1, on the reverse strand, counting down.
TTGCCGGGCGGTAACCTGGTCCGAATTTGTTTAAACAAATTTTTTTTTAAACAAAGTCCAAAAATTGAAATTTTCGCCCCGGAACAAGTTTTTTTAGGTAAATTGGACCATTTTGAACAAAAAATGTCTCTTGTGAATTTTCTCTAAAATGCGCCGTTTTCGAGATATCGGCGATTTTAGGTGCGAGAAAACGCGAAAATGGCCACTTTCACCTCCCAATATTGGGGTCAAAAATTAAAATTTTCAATGTTGCCAAGTGTCCAAATTAAAGTTTGAGATCTCTTCTACAAATTACCGTAGGAAATATTGCAATATCTTTATTTTTAAACATTGTTTTTTAACAGTTAACAAATTGCGTTCGAGCGCCCGCGGCTGCATCGAAACTGTATACATAGATATATACGCAACGCCCGTACGTAGGCGCACGGAACTGTATACGCACTGCGATGCTCTATAAAGCTTTGTTTCTTGATTTCTTATTAAAATTAATATATTTGAAAAGTATGTAAAAAATATTTATTTATTAAAGAGTAATTGTTATATCAAATTTAATTATTATAACAAATGAATATAAATAAAAATTCAATATTCGATTAGGATGGTAGAAGAATTAAAACAATTTTATGAAATATAACTTATATATATTTAATAGAATTTTCGCAAATATTTAAATTACACCCACACATGAGTATACAACTTAACATAACACTTTCTGTGCCAAGAAAAAGTTTGTTCACTGCTACTTGGATTATATAAATCGTTAAATTTTGTACTTATGTCATCTTTCCGACGATTAGCTGCTTGTTGAATTTTTTGAAATGATTCAAAATTTGGTTGTTGTACAACATCATCACACTTACCACAGAAAATGCACTTATGATCACATTTAATTCGTTTAATAGAAAAAGACATAATTACACATGTACATACTTGTAAGGGCGGAAAAGAAATGAATAACTATTAAAGTGTCCGACTCTTATTTAAGCAATAGCATGTTTGAACTTTTGCATGATACTTCACGTTACAGCGAGTTGCAGCGCGTATACAGTTCCGCGCGCCTACGTACGGGCGTTGCGTATATATCTATGTATACAGTTTCGATGCGGCCGCGGGCGCTCGAACGCAATTTGTTAACTGTTAAAAAACAATGTTTAAAAAATAAAGATATTGCAATATTTCCTACGGTAATTTGTAGAAGAGATCTCAAACTTTAATTTGGACACTTGGCAACATTGAAAATTTTAATTTTTGACCCCAATATTGGGAGGTGAAAGTGGCCATTTTCGCGTTTTCTCGCACCTAAAATCGCCGATATCTCGAAAACGGCGCATTTTAGAGAAAATTCACAAGAGACATTTTTTGTTCAAAATGGTCCAATTTACCTAAAAAAAACTTGTTCCGGGGCGAAAATTTCAATTTTTGGACTTTGTTTAAAAAAAATTTGTTTAAACAAATTCGGACCAGGTTACCGCCCGGCAACATGTTGATCCTCTTTCAGGGGCATCTCCTGGAGAAGGTTATGAAAAAAAATTCAATTAGAAAATTTTTTCCAACGATGGCGCCGATTTCGCCTTGTCTAATAGGTAAAAATAAAATATAAAATGGTTTTGATTGAGGTTACATTCTTACTAGAAAAAATAAAAACTATGTGATGTGCCTTCCATTTCTCGTTTAAATTCGGAAGTCGTTCGGCTCAGCCGATGATAATTGAACTCGGTTACGGAATGACATTTATTATGAAAAAAGGGATCTCTTTCCTTTTGTTGCTTATAGAATCTCAGTCCTCTGACCCCAAATATTGGGCCTTCAAAATAATGTTAGTTTCCTATTATCGACAAAAACTTTGATAAACTTAAAAATTAGTAAATCTTATTATTAGCTTGTAAGATCTTTATTAACGTGTTTTTTTATGTCTTATTAAAAACACAAAGACTTTTTAAGTAGGCGATTTTCTAACTTTCTTTATATAGAAAAATTAATAGTACTTATTATAAGATATGTTCTTTACTCTACAAGGGTTTATATTCCTTCTGTTTCTTTCAATGTTCATTGCTAAATAAAGAAACTGTGATTTATTAAATTGTAGAATGTTTACGTTATTAACAATTAAAAAACGAATTTTAGTACTATTGTTAAATCAAAAGAGAGTTATTTAATGTATAAGTACAATAAAATAAAGAATTATTAAATTATTGTGTGTAATTATGTTATTACAAATTATTTACAAAAGAAAACATTTTATTCTAACATTTAAACCTTAAGCGGCCCATAGACGGTCAATATTATTGTGCAATATGGATTGCACAATATTTTGACAGCTGCCCATAGACGTTCAATATTATTGCACAATAATTGGGTTTGTACAATACATAGAATCATATGGAGGCGATATTGATGGTTGTGCAATATTTTGCGCAATCACCAGTACGGACGTACAATGTGCTTGGCAATATTGTCAGGGTATTGTAAAGTGAAGTCATGTTGAGTGACACTCTCGAGTTCTTTCCGGAAGTTTGTCCGCAAAGAATTTACTTTTTTGACACCATCTTGCTTCTCGGCATCCGGGTATCTTTCGCGATATTTCTCTACCAGCACGTCATATTGCTCACCTTTTTTAACGCGATTAGTACAATCTTTGCATTTAACATCCCATAGAGCCGGAAGTCCATGGTAAACTTCGATAAATTCCAAAATGAACTGTTTATCCAATTTTTTATCCGCCATCACGACGCGTTGGGTACCGCCTGTTGATACCGACTGACGAGATATTGCGCAATTCTGCCCACAGACGGCACAGTATTTTCCAGGTTGCGCAATATATTTCAACAAATTTTAATTTCGTACAATCTATTGCACAACCTTTCAATACTGTCTACACACGTTCAATTATATTGCACAAACCCAATTATTGCGCAATAATATTGACGGTCTATGGGCCGCTTTACAAGAATACAAGATATTCGAGCACCAAAATAAGCATGGAAACCTAACATCTGAGTCGCAAGCAAGTAGCCATCTTTGATAAGGATTGTGGGGAATATAATTCCATAAATTCAAATGTGCATGAAAAATCTCTAGAAATCTAGTCTTAAGTCTTGTTTATTTATAAACGATTCTTTAAAATTCCGACAGTTATCGATTGTCAAAGTGGCTTATCAACCGAGTCTAAAGAAAAAAATGAAGAGACGAGAAAAAGACTTCCATTTGACAGTTCGAAGCACAAGGACGTGTGTTTCCGTTTGATTCTTCTGAAGGCGAAGTTCGAGTGTTTTTGGGGTTCCGGAGTGTGGAACGAGGGTCCACAAACTGCTTGGTAGGGGTTCTAATCGCAGAGGGTTGTTAAGCGCTGTGCGGAGTGATTCCTAAAACGTCGGTTTGAGGTTGTGATTTGAATAGGTGGTCGAGCACATGTAGCCGTGATTTTGGTGAAAGTTGCGTAATCGGGTTGACAGAAAAAAGTTATATCCAAAACCAGTAGCAGTTTCTTGAGGAGAACATTTAGTAGAGCCCGTGAAGTATATGAAAAGCTTAAGCTAAATATTTAAAATATAAAATCCCTACAAGGTTATGGACATAGTATCTAGATTTCCTTCGTTGTGGACCTTGTTGGGAATCATTTAATATAACAGAAAAATAAGGGTTTTGAAATATAAACCGACACTCGGCCGAATAATCCGAACAGCTGTGGCCCTAAAACGTATCGAGAGAGAGAGAGAGGGAGAGAGAGGCAAGAAAAAAATTATTAACGAATTATGTGAAAATCCAAACAGCTAAAAATTTCAAGATCTATTATCGAGTCTGTCATATATTTTTTTTATTGTGCCTCTCCCCACCTGAGTAGGGATTTCCCCCTTTTATATATCCTAAGGATAGCGGCGTAATACCCGTCAACGTTGACCAAGCGCAGGAACATACATTCTTGTATTTCACAGCACCTTTTTAGATAACGTGGTAGTGCTGCCACGGACGGTATTGGTCTGCAAACAACTACTATATATGTACATGACCAGGCAAACTATACTTAAATAAATTAATAAATACGTATACCGACCTGCCGAGATTGAACACGAGACTTTCTGCACCGCAAGCAAGTACTACTCCACGAACCGCCACGCTAACTCCAACCTTAACAACTACCGGATATGCCGTGCTGCTGCGAAAAGTGGTCTTCATGGTCCAAAACTTTAACAGAAATTGCTAATTTAAGCGTATATTCAGAATAATAAGTGGCAAGTTTCAGTTGTACAGTAAGTAATAATTAAAAAATCATTCAGAAAGTTGTACGACACGATTGGGGAGAAAAATGCCTCCGTGGTTTTGGACGATGAATGTCAAGGTCGACCTTTTGACGTTACTACGTAAGCAATTTGCCCGAACGAATAACTAACTAGTGGCAGTTGGATCTTAAACATTGTGATGTTTGGGGAAATAAAACAGCCTGCCAATTTTAAAATCAACAATATAAAATGTTTTTAATTTGCATAACGATTCGAACCGAGCCAAAATATAACGACACGAAAACGAGCTTTTTATAGAATATGCAATTTCAAAGAAAGTTTTCTTTCCCTTATCTTCGTTACAAAATGTCAGCCCCTATTTAGTTATTAAGTTACTAAAAAATAACTGACATGAAATCAGAATTCTCCGTCATTTAGAATTTTACAAAATATATTCGGTAAAGTTAAAAAGAGAAATACGTTGTAATTTAAAGGAAAATAAAGACAATTTCCAGCCTGACTACAACGTGGTATTGTACAGTTGCCAATAGCTAACATCAGTTTTGACATGAAATGTGAATGTTAACCGAGTTTAGACTTCGAGAAATGTGCCAAAAAAAACTGCAGGTGGAACTATCTCGGGTGACCAAGCCACTTGATTAATGTTAATGTTTATGCAAGAATATAAGTCAAAGTAAATTTTGATACTTTAATGAAAAAATTTAAAATTGATCTCCTTTATTTAGGAAAAAAACTCATAACCTTGTATTTTAGACTTCACTTATATTTACTGAACTAATGCAGTTATTTCATCTACAATACCTCTTAACTTACTACTCTTAAATACAACTATTCTTCTATAAGGGATAAGTTGCTTATCTGTAGATGACCATTGACCACTAACCACCGAGTCAGTTTGGTTTTCTACGCTAAATTCAAAAGTTAAATCTGCATGTTTTGTAAAAATTTCTTCTTCATCATTTGTATAGAGCTCTTCACCTCCTAAAAAGTAATTTTTAATTTGAAAAAACAAACTTTTTTTGGTGTTTGTTAAATTTTTTCGTAAGAACTTCATTTCATAACGATACAAGGGTGATTATTTAGTGAAATATTTGAAATAGGTTATGGATAACTCAATGATATACCTTTCTCTCCTTTAGGCTTAGAGGTTTTACAAATAAGAACAAAATAATCAAATTCGTAAGATTTATCCTTCTTCTTTATCCTCTCCAATTCATCGTCCAGAGAATTTAACATTACAGCTGATATTTTAGCCGGAATGTTCACAAACCTTTCGTTTATTAAAAAACCTAAAATAGATTTTACATGTAAAAAACCAAAAAAAAAGCTGAATGTAGTTAAGATTTCTGACTTTACGCCGGAGATTTGAGTTCGAATCTCGGCTCGGAAAAAAAGCAACGTGACGGTAGCCTCTCTCGAGAAGACACTGGCAAACCATACGTCGTATCTTGCCTAGTGAAGCCTTTGGCCGCTCGGAACCGGCATTATGCCACAAAGAAAACTTGCTGCTTTAGATCTAATAGTGGTGTTGATACTAATATATATTAATTTTAAGAATTAGTCACATATAACTTATTAAAACATAAAATCAACAAATATTCAGCTGTTAATTATTAATATATTATTTACTTCTCTATAAATTAAAATCATGCACTTCATTAGCCCTTTAATTATATTATGAAAACTGTTGAACTAAGGAGTCTTTCCAATGTTAGAAATCTGATCACAATATAGAGTGACTGCAAAATTTGCCCATTTTTGCAACCTCTATAATTTTGAGACAAAAAAAGCAAATTTAACGTGAAAGATCTTAAATTAAAGCTAATTAAAAATCTAGAAGGATATATTTTTTCATTTTTTTATTTAGGGGTAACTAACCCCTATTTTGAGGATTAAAAGGGTGAAAATAAATAAGTTTTTAACAGAAAATAAGAAAAATATTTATGATGTGTAATTCATGAAAATAGGTCACTTTAATTATTTACATATTCTCTACCCAATAACATATAGTCAATCAAAAACCACCCTCTAAAAGGGGGGTCGCAATTAATAGGAGATCCTGTCATACTCATAAACAAGACTCCCAAGACTAGGAAAAAATACAAAGAAATAATCAAAATACTGAGAATATTGCGCTGGATTTATACATCGCTACTTATCGCTAAACGATAACCAGCCCCTAAAATGGGGTTGAAATTCATGTTGGTGCTATTTTAACCTAAAAAATAACTTTTAATTTTGGTGAAATCTTATTTATTTTCACACTTTTAACCCTCAAAATCGGGGGTAGTTACCCCTAAATAAAAAAATTGAAGAATATGTCCTTCTAGATTTTTAATTAGCTTTAATTTAAGACCTTTTAGGTTAAGTTTGCTTTTTGTCTCCAAGTTATAAAGGTTGCAAAAACGGGCTAAAATTCACACTTTCTTGCAGTTACTTTTTGATTGTTTCATTACTAGTCGATGCAATTAAGCAATTTTGAATGCACAATAGATGACTGATTTTTTCGTGTACATAATATTCTATATTATGAAAAGCTAAGGTTTAAACTATACTTTTGGAGCAGTTTACTAATCAAAAACTAATGAGATCCTTATCTCAGAAATAACTCAAGACAGCAGAAAAAGCTACATCTAATAGTTGATGTACATTTTTATTTATTTAGGGTGTTTCAAAAATCTTGAGAACACTTTTTTATGACACATTTGAAGGAATATTTTTAGAAGAGGCTTTTTATCAAAATACAATTGTTTTTGTGATATGAAACTCTTTTTTTTTTTTTTTTTTTTATGGGTCTAGCACACGTGCTAGGAGCGGCATGAGTGCGGAAAAAGCGATTCACGTTGTCCTTGAATCGCTGTAAATTGTACTCGGTGGGAAACACAGCGCTGGGCAAATTATCCCAAAGGGATGACGTTCTCCATATAAAAGATTGCTTGAAAAGCGTTGTACGCGGAGTAACAAGCTGAACCTCATACGGATGTGAAGCACCAGCGCGACGTGTATTTCTAACATGCACCGCTTTTGGAGGAATTAAGCGGGCTACATCCTTCGAACACTTTCCATGAAAATATTTGTAGAACAGACTCAAGTCACCAACCGTTCTTCGATGTTCCAGCGAATCAAGGCCGCCGGTCAATTCCGGGTCCCCAATCAGACGGGCCGCTCTTCTCTGAACAGAATCCAACAAATGCAGTGTATGTTTGGGAGCGGAGCCCCAAACGTGGGAGCAGTAATCCATAGTAGGTCGAATTTGGGCTTTGTAAAGAATTAACAGTTGTTGTGGGGTGTAAAGCTTTCTGATTCTAAATAATATTCCCAACTTTTGAGAAGCTCTCCTTGCTATGCCTGCAACATGTTCATGCCAGGACATATTTGCTCCCAAACTAACGCCCAACAAATTGAGCGACGATGCTAGGGGAATGGAGTGCACCGACATAATTATGTCGGGTTCAGCAACGTTAACTTTTTTAGAAAAAACTGCCGCCTGGGTTTTTGTAGCGTTAAATTCCACTTGGTTATTGTCACCCCAAGATAGAATTTCTTCCAGGTCTTTGTTAAGTTGAACGACCTCCTGCTGTCTGCGGATATTCGCCTGAGCAGCCGATGTCCGAGCGTTCAAGGTGAATGAAGAGACAAGTGTACTGTCATCTGCAAAGCTGTAGATTGGATTCCCGGTGTTTTCCAGCAGATCGTTAATGTAAATGAGAAAGAGAGTAGGAGACAGTATGGAGCCCTGGGGCACACCGGCGTTGATAGTGAGGGTGTTAGAAAGAAATCCGTCGACCGCTACTCGTAAAGAACGCTATCTGAGGAAACATGAGAGCCACAAACAGAACCTTTCAGACATACCATAAGAGCGTAACTTAGCCAACGGTCCATCGTGCCAAACACGGTCGAATGCCTTGGATATGTCAAGAGCAACCGCTCGAGATTCTCCAAAGTGTTCAATTGCGTTGTTCCAAACATGTGTTACATAAGTCAGAAGATCTCCTGTTGATCTATGTTTACGAAAACCATATTGGTGATCGCTAATAATATTGAATCGTTCAAGATATTTTAGAAGATGCTCATTGATAACCTCTTCCATGACTTTCGATATTATTGTAAGCAGTGCAACTGATCGGTAGTTATTTGGCAAGGTCTTCTTGCCTTTTTTAGGTATCGGCTGAACCGTGGCACATTTCCAGCAGGACGGAAATATTCCCTTTCTGTAGGATAGGTTAAAAAGTCTACAGAAAACTGGTGTTAGTTCCCTTGCACAGTTTTTGAGAACTATGGCAGGTATTCCGTCAGTACCAGAAGCCTTCTTGGTGTCTAGCTTCATTAAAATACGCTTTATGATGCACTGTCTGAAGACAACATCGGGCATCCTTGACTGCAATATGGGAATAGTAGGTGGTATTTTTCCTTGGAAATCGACAGTAGAATGTGAAGCAAAGAGTTCAGCCAACAAGTTCGCTCTCTCAACAGGTGTGGTTGCGATGGAATTATCTGGCCGTGTGAGTGGAGGTATGGTGGATTTGGTAAAATTTTGACTAACTGCCTTAGCGACTGCCCAAAAGGACCTGGAATTGTTGGGACAAGCGAGAAGTTTGTTTCTAATTCGTTGATCCTTGGTTTCGTCGATAATTCCCTTGCATCTGTTCTGGGCATGAACAAAGATGTTACGATTTATGGTGTTAGGATTTTCACGCCATTGTCGGTAGGCAATATGTTTAGAAGCAACAGCTTCTTTGCGTTTTCGGTCGAACCAAGGCCCGCCGTTGGAGGAGCATTTCTTCGAAAAAGGGATGTAAGCTTCCATACCAGCCAAAATAACATCGGAGACTTCCCTGGCGCAGTCAGATGGGTTATCGGATCGAAAACAAAGTTCTAAAGTATTCCATGAGATCTTCTCATTTAGCAGATTTGTAGTGCCAAATCTTGCGCGGCCTAGGCGCCTCTCTGTCACTGATTGGCAGGATACTCGATGTCGAAAGCAGTTTATGGTCGGAAGAAGAACCTAACGGCGGATTTACGGTGACCGTGTATATCTCCGGATTGGTGGTTAAAAACAGATCAAGAAGACTGGCAAACTCCTCGTCTCGATCAGGGATCCGTGTTGGTTCGTCAATAAGCTGAAGTTGATATTGTGGACATTAAAGTCGCCCAGGATGGCAATTTCGGCACTTGGATAGTTAATTTGTAAATGATCGATGGTGTCTGCAAGAGAAGCAAAAAGTGTTCGAAAATTGGTATCACTTGGTGGTCGATACAGGATACAGATGAACCTTGTGGTTTGTTGAGTCGTTATTTTTAACCACTTGGTGCTTTGTTGCAAAGTCTTTTTAATATTCTGCTGAATTTCTGCACTTGCATACTGTGAACTTAATTCTTCCAAAAGTGAGTAAAATTGTTTCACACAAGGAGTTTCTCTGTGTGAAGTTAAATTTAATATGCTAGTTATTCCAAACACATCTGATTCTGATGTCAGTTCCATGTCATCATCATCGTCTTCATCATCATCATTGTAGCTCTACATTATTAAAAGGAAATTAGAAAGAATTATTTACACTTCTTATTTTGTATAAAAAAGTAATGCATGGTATAATTTCTTTAATAAATCAGTTGGCACAAGAAATTCATTAGCTCTGTTACAAACTATAGCTTATTAATTGAATTAATATACTTCATTAGTTATCAATATACAGTATATAGTAACTATTCTATTTTCAAGAAAAATATTGACTGCAAATTCATTTCAAGTTCTGAGAGCAGACAGAGACGTTATATAAATAGAGTTTGTTGGTGTCATGCTAATATATTTATTATTTTTTAGTGCTAATATAGTATGAGTTCCTGACTAACAAGGGGTAATACCATAGTATAATGAGACCTATGCTATAGTAGTACCATAGCATAAGCAGATGTTAGGGTAGTACTTAATACGTAGGATGAAAAGTTTTTGGTCTGACACATAGATGTGGCCCTTTCCAAAAAATCCATATGATTTTTAGGAAGTACCAACCCTCAAACGATATGTGTCAAAATTTCATGACATTTTGACAATTAGTTTACAAGTTACAGTGGTTTTACTTTTGATATTTTCAAAACAATGGAAAAAATCGAATTTCGTGTGTTGATTTGTGATGGAAAAAAGTATCGTTCGAGCAAAGCAATGGCTGCATAAGTGTTACCAGATTTCTGCCCCTGGAAAATTACTCATCATTTACTGGTATGCTGAATTTAAACTCCTTTGGACGCCCAAATGAGGTTGTTACACCGGAAAACATAAAAAAATCCACACAATTTTTGGATGAGCATAAAGTGAAATTGCGCGAGATAGCGGACACCATAAAGATATAAAAAAAAACATGTTGGTCATCTTTTACATGAACATTTCGGTATGAGAAGCCTCTGTTCGAAATGGGTACCGAGTTTGCTTACAGTGGACCAAAAACAACATGTAGATGATTCTGAGTGCTGTTTGGACCTGTTTAAGCACAATAAAAAGGATTCTTTTATGCGATATGTGACATGGATTCACCACTACACACCAGAATCAAATTGGCAGTCAGCTGAGTGGACAGCAGCCGGTGAAAGCTGCCCAAAGGAACTGAAGACACAACAGTCGGTTGGGAAAGTTTTGGCTTCTGTATTTTGGGATGCGCATAGAATAATTTTTATTGACTATGCTGAGAAGGGAAAAACCATCAATAGCAAATATTATATAAAGTTATTGGTGCGTTTGAAGGCAGAAATCGCAAAGAAACGGCCCCAAATGAACAAAAAAAATTGGTCTTTCATCAAGACAATGCACCGTGTCACAAGTCAATGGTTATGATAGCAAAATTGCATGAATTGAAGTTCGAATTCCTACCTCATCAACCGTATTCTCCAAATTTGGCTCCAATGAAGAAGTTATCACCGAAATTCGAGCCTATTTTGAAGGCAAAGACAAATCCTTTCAGAAGAATGGTATAGAAATGTTAGAAAAGCGTTGGACTCATTGTATCACTCTTGAAGGAGACTATATTGATGAATATAGTTGAATTTTGCAACAAAAATGTGTTTTAAATAGTTAGATCTAAAACTTTTCAGCCTACGTGTTAAGTGATGATAATATTGGTAAATACCATAGGAAATATTTGAGCAGTACTAAACAATTGTGGAAAATCCTTCAGAATCAGAAAATCATAAAGAAGTGGGAACAATTTTTTAACTCCCTCCTATATTAAAAGAACACTAAACAAAGACAAACTTTAAATAGATATTTATCAGAGGTATATTTTATTGAATTTGTAATATAACAAATTGACTAATAAATCAATATTTCCCCTTTAACTCCATTTGCAACCCCTTTATTTCCTTATACATTTGACTATAAATATTATTGCTTATTGTTTGTTTATTATCTCAACCAAAAATTAGAAAAAATTATCATAATTTGAAACTGTACAAAATTACTAATCTTCTTTTGATGTCTTTCACCCTTTACCACGAACATAATATCGCTAAAAAACCACAGGTTTTTTTTCCTACTTCAAGTTTTTTTTTCCAGGTAGAAACTGTATACCAAATTTAAAATCAATGTCTCACTGTGCTCAAGATTTATTGAGCTGATAGACAGAGAGATGGAGAAACTATTTGATAAGCAGACATAAAATAGATAGCATTTCTCTCATGATCTATGACCAAAAATTGCACCATAATAACAACAACATTATCTAGAATTATTATAAAATGTTTCATTTTATTTTTTAATTAACTCAAGCAAACTTATTAAGTAATAATGGGTAACAGTTGAATAATAAAAACAAATTCTTAAAAAATAAAATTTTGTCATATCTATCTGCTTAATCATATTTCAATTTTCTGATAAAAATATTTTTTTCCTGTTTTACCTGCTTCAAAACGGACCCAATTCCAGTCTGTGCAATTAACATATCGGCAATTTGTGAAAGATCTATTTGGGCTTTAAGAAAGAGTTGCATTAATAATTGTTTGATACCATGAAAATCTTGTCCTTCTGGATTTCTACCTTCAAATGTAGCTTGAACCTCCTGAAAATAAATCTTTGATAATTTACATTGTAACAAACCCATATTCCTGGAAGGATTTTTTGTAGATTTGGTTTTGAAGGTGACAACAGTGTAGATTCCCAAATCATTTGTAAAAAATATGTTACTCTTAAAATTTGTAGGACATTAAAAAATTATTAGTAAAAACATAATCGTATGGCATAAAATGATGTTAGTAAGAAGAATGACAAAAGATCAATAATTTGAAATTTTCAATTGAATCGTAGGTAAAATTTTGGTATGTGGGCTTTTCAGAAAAAGGGAGATTTTTCTTTTGGAATAGGCCTAAAATGGTCTAATTTTGAAAGATTTACGAGAAAAAATTGGGGGGAGGCCGTTTTTGTTAACATGAACTTACTCTCCAGTCACTAATAAAACACATACATCATTTCTTCACATTAAGGTAGGACATTTTTTTTTCATTATTAAATGTATTTTGAACTTACTGATTATTTAGTTCAGGTTAGTTCCGGTTAGTTTAGGTTAGAAAAAACGGCCTCTCCCCGATTTTTTCTCGGTAAGTTTTTTGAAAATTAAGCCTATTTCAAAAAACCTCCCTTTTTCTGAAAAGCACGCGAACTGAAATTTTACCGAATCGTATTCTGGTACCTGCTAGCTCAGTTACAGTATCAATAATCTTAATATAATTCTTATCCTACTTGCTTACTTGTTGTCCATGATAAGTTCCAGATTCACTTTCGTCGCTCATAGACTCCTGGTCTGATTGAGGTTCTGCAGGTTTTTTGGGTTTTTTAGTGGGCCCAGCCATTTTTTCCAAATGCAAGATAATATTAAACAGGGATTTTTTTTAAAGTAAACACAATGCTGCGTGCGGTAAAAAGCGAGGTTAGAAAAACAAAATGTAAAAAAATGACTTTGACGTTTACAATTTTGATAGCAACATGCACTTAAGAACTATTATTTGGTGGGAGTGTTTATATCGTATCTTATTTTATACCATCGGAAAAAGACAGAACTATATTTTGATAACTCTGGTTTCTCCAATAAAAGCTTATTGTTAGGGAACTTTTTTATGCCTGTATCCTAAATTTCACAAGATTGAAATTCTGTTTTATACCACCTTGAATTTTAATACTAAAAATCTAATGCTGGGCAGCCAAAAATTAACATTGATGGCATTAATTATGAAAAGTTTACTAGGATTTTCAGTATTCAGTAGTTATTTATTACATTCTTAACTTTATTATTTTAACCATATATGAAAAACTTCAATTTCTTACACTCGATATGTTTTTTCTCCTTTTATGAAATCGATCTGACAAAGTGAGCTGGTAACCCTGACAATCCATCGATACTAAAATGGTGATGTTTCGCAGCTAACGTTAAATCTAGCGGTTAGAAAAAAACACCAACAAAAGATCTTTTACCCATAGTCTAACCTGAATTAGAAAGCTCTACACTCTACAAGTGTCAATTCTGTACAAAGCTTAAATTCAACCAACAATGGAATACTGTTTCCATCTTTGGAGCTCTGCTCCCAAACATACATATTTGTTGGATTCTATCGAAAGAGAGCTGTTTGCCTGATTGTAGACCCAAAATTGACCAGCAACTTTGATTCCTTAGAGCATCGAAGAACGGTTGGCGACTTGAATCTATTCTACAAGTATTTTCATGGAAAGTGTTCATGGATGTAGCTCGTTTAATTCCCCGCAAAGTGGTGGATGCCATATGAAGTTCAGCTTGTTTCTCTTCGTACAACCCGTTTCAAGCAGTCTTTTAAATAGAGACCCCCTTGCCTTTGGAATGATTTGCCCAGGACTGTGGTTTCCACCGAGTACAATTTACAGCGATGCAAGACCAACGTGAATCGCTTCTTCTGCACACCTACCGCTCCTATAGCGCTTTAGTAACTTCTCTGCAGCACGTATGCTATATCAATAAAAAAAAAGTGTATTTCTACCTTCTGGCTATAATATCCTTATTGTCTTTTGCTATAGGCTCAGTTTTTTTTTATTGGGATGGATATTGGGATCTTACCTGTGGGCGTAGCCTACTATGTTTATTATTAAAACGTGTGTTTGAGATAAATGATACATTCAACAGTAGAACAGAGGAAATTTTATGTATGAAATGCTCTTGTAAAGCCGCTGAAGGTGAAAAATGCAAACATATCTTCGCAACTCTTTTGTATTGTTACCAGTAAGATTCTAACCTATAAATGTCTAATATTTACATTTCATTTTTTGTATGAAAATTATTTTTTTACAGCCCTCTTAAAGATGAAGCATCTGAAACGCAAAGAATATATTTAATTACAAAATATTTATACAAATTTTAGTGAAATGATACGTTACAATCAATGACAATGACAAAAAATTTTAACTGGTTTTAAATCAAATGTCAACTCACTTCGGAGCAGTGGCGTAACAATAGGGTGGCAGGATGGGCAAAATCCCAGGGGACCCCGGCCGTAGAGGCTCCCCAGTCCGACAGGGCTGTGAGAACAGAAGGATCCTAACATTCATTATTACAAAATTTAGTAAAATTTATTAGTTTTGTATTGAATAAATTTAGTTACCTACTAAAGTACATACACAAATTTAACAAAAAAATGTATGAAGATTTGAATGCATTAGTAAGAAAAAGATATCGCCCAGTTTTGGAACGCATCCCGTACGTAGTAATAACTCGCCACTTGTAAACGCAGCGCTGTAGTCAACGCTGTCAGCTATGGAAGAAATGTTTTGTTTTGTCTATGGTTTTTTTGTTAGTTCATATTTTCGCCGCGGGACTTCTTTCGTGACGCGGTCTCTAGTAATAGTGACGCTCGCTTTCTGTTTTGCAAGTATAAGAAAGGCTCCACTACGCATATATTATTTGATTGGAAAATTGGTTGTTTGTGGCATAGATTTTTTTCGTTAATTCATATAGTTTTTGTCTTATCGGTGTATTGGATCCACGATAACTTGCAAAGTTAATTAGTTAATTGTGGAAAATAGATAATAATATGTCTAGTTCTAGAAAGTATTTAAGTGGGAGCGAAAAACGAAAGAGAAAGAGGGAATCTGAAGAAAAAATAAAAAGGTGCCTAAAATAAGTCAGTACTTTAAGAATGAAGAGTTTATTGATGGAGAATCAAATGAACAGTGAGGCGGAAATGAAGAAAATGACGTGACTAAAATCTTTGCCATATGTTACTGATAAGGGTAATTTTAAAGAACTAAATGATCAAGTGAGACGGTTTGTGATCGAAAACGGGCAATGTAAACCTAAACGCCCCTTCTTAAAAGACAGTGACAATAGATCTTTCTTAAAAAAAATATTATTATATTATTTCTAAGTCTGGCAAAAAACTAGAACGTACATGGCTGTCCGATTCTTTATTGCTTCAAAAGGCATATTGTTAACCATGTTGGTTATTCGCAAATAGGGCATCTAAAAATATACAAAATGTTTGGATAGAAGGCTATGACGATTGGAAACATATTGTAGAAGCCATAGAAAGACACGAGACAACGAAAAATCATTTGCATTCATGTCTTACAAGACAGACATCAACAATGGCGGTTACATGGAACATTAGATGAATAGTCCAAAATCAAGAAAGAAAAATCTTTTTGGCGCCAAGTACTCACTAGACTCCTTGATGTTACTCTGTCACTTTCAACCTGTAATTTAGCTTTTTGTGGCCATAAAGAAAAGGCATACAGCAATGATTCAAGTCCAAGAGGAAATTTTTTGAGAATTGTTGAGTTATTAGCTAAATACGATCCTGTTTTACAAGAATTGTTAAGTAAGCCAAAGGGTTAAACAAAATACTTAAGTCCAAAAATACCAAATGAGCTCATTGCTGTTCTGGTTCAATAAATGGAAAACGCGCTGGTAAATGAGATAATAACCGCACCATTTTACTCTATTATATTTGATACGACTCAAGATATTTCGAAAATAGATCAATTACGTGAACTTTACCGTTATTGTGTGATCGAGAGAAAGATGAAAATGGAACTCAAAAGGTGCTCGTAATTAAAGAGTCATTTTTTAGGATTTCATGAAGTTAAGGATCAAATTGCTTTAGCAATGTCTAATTAGATTATAAAATCCATAAATGACAAAAATATTCCTCTGAATAAGTGCCGTGGACAAGGATATGACGGTGCTACTAATATGAAAGGTACTTATGGTGGAGTTCAAAAACTCATAAGAGATGTCGAGTCAAATGCGATGTATGTCCATTGTGCTGCTCATAATTTAAATCTGGTAGTTTATAATACAGTAGAAGAGGTTATAGAAATGCAAACATTTTTTGAAACTGTGCAACAAATTTATAATTTTTTTGGGCATAGTAACAAAAGATGGAATATATTATCAAGTTTTATATCTAATAAAGAAGGGGAATCTTCAACTTCGGTAATATTAAGAACATTAAATCCAACTAGATGGGCAGGACGTTTCGATGCCATTTTTGCTTTAAAAGTTCGGTTTGTTGAAGTTCAAAAAGTGCTAACAAAAACTATTTTATTAAATTCCAAAGCAGACAAGAGAAATGAAGCTATTTCACTGAAGAAGAAGGTCGTTATGTTACTGGTTTTCCATTGCAAAATTTTATAGATCATCGGCGCGGCCTTTAAAGCACTTCGGTCTAAAGTCATTGATCTTTCAAATGCCTCAAAGCGTTTCAAGTCTGTTTGGAAGAACTTGAAAAGTATCGACGTGAATTTGGAGATTTTAAAACGAAAGCTAATAATGTAGCAGAAAAATGGTCTATCAACCCTGAATTTCCTAAAACTCGTCAGAGGAAGGTGTCATTTTGATGAAATTTGTGAGAATGAACCTCTCGGAGATCCTGGAAGCTTGTTTAAAGTGAATGGACATAATCATTAATCAACTAAGATCGCGTTTCCTTGGAATGAATGAAATTGTTTTCAATTTCAGTGTCTTGCAACCTGCCACTTTGCCAAATTTAAATGATACCGATTTATTGAAAAAGGCTTTAGAATTTGTTGATTTATATAAAAACTAGCCGGCTCCCCTTGCCCCGCCCTTGACTATGCCACCCTTTGAAAGTTCTTGGAGGTGGGTATTTTTAACGGGCAAGGAATACAATAAGATTATGTTTAAATTATCTTTTTATTTAGTTACTAGCCGTGCCCGCAGCTCCGCTCGCGTGGACTTGGTTCACTACTATCGTCACTGCTTATTCCTTATGTTACCTAACGTAATAAAATATCTCCCATTATTTCCCCTTATCTCCCAATATTTCTCCTTATCTCCCATTATCTCTACATAATTTCCATTATCTAGGCTTATCTCTGCTCATCTCCCATTATTTCTCCTTATCTCCCATTATTTCTCCTTATCTCCCATTATCTCACCTTATTTTCCATTATCTAGGCTTATCTCGACTTATCTCGCAATATTTTTCCTTATCTCCCATTATTTCTCCTTATCTCCCATTATCTCACCATAACTTCCATTATCTAGACTTATCTCTGCTTATCTCCCATTATTTCTCCTTATCTCCCGTTATACTTATTTCCCATTATCTCACCTTATCTTCCATTATCGAGGCTTATCTCGACTTATCTCCCATTATTTCTCCTTATCTCCCATTATCTCACCTTATCTTCCATTATCTAGGCTTATATCGAATTAAAGGGAACATATGTATAAATTTATAAAAAAACACGTCAATCGGATAAGTGGTTCTCGAGTGATAAGCGCACTAACGGACAGACAGACAGAGAGACGTTACATTTTATATATATTATATTCTTTGCTACATGATATTGTTCCATATTTAATTCTTTAGGCAGTGTATTGCAAGAGAACGCGCTAGCGGCAAACTTCTCTCCGACTTGATTCACCATTATCGTCACTGCTTATTCCTTATGTCACCTAACGTAATAAAATATATCGTATAACCTGGCCAGAGAACATAAGTAGGTTTAAAAAAAAAACACGTAAATCGGATATGTGGTTCTCCAGTGATAAGCGCATTAACGGACAGACAGACAGACAGAGAGACGTTGCATTTTATATATACTATAGATATTCTTTGCTCCATGATATTGTTCCATATTTAATGGCTTAGCGTGTTTAAAAAAAAGCACGTAAATCGGATAAGTGGTTCTCCAGTGATAAGCGCACAAACGGACAGACAGAGAGACGTTGCATTTTTATATATATTATAGATATCCTTTGCTACATGATATTGTTCCATATTTAGTGGTTTAGGCAGTGTATTGCAAGAGAACGCGCTAGCGGCAAACTTTTTTCCGATTTCATTCACTATTATCGTCACTGCTCATTCCTTATGCTACCTATCGTAATAAAATATAGTCTATAATCTGGCCGGAGAACATATGTATGTTTTAAAAAAAAAAGTACGAAAATTGGATAAGTAGTTCTCCAGTGATAAGCGTACTAACGGACAGACAGACAGACAGACATACAGAGATATATTGCATTTTATATATATTATAGATGTAATAAAATATATATCTATAACCTGGTCAGAGAACATATGTATGAATTTAAAAAATCACGTAAATCGGATAAGTAATTCTCGAGGGATAAACGCACTAACAGACAGACAGACAGACAGAGAGACGTTGCATTTTATATATATTATAGATATAGATTATTATTATTATTATTATATAACCTGGCCAAAGAATATATGTATGAATTTAAAAAAAAGACAGGTAAATCGGATAAATGGTTCTCGCGTGATAAACGCACTAATGGACAGACAGACAGACAGAGAGACATTGCACTTTATATATATTATAGATTATAGATATTCTCTGCTACATAATATTGTTCCATATTTAATAGTTTAGGCAGTGTATTGCAAACGAACGCGCTAGCGGCAAACTTTTTTCCGACTTCATTCACTATTTTACGTCACTGCTCATTCCTTATGCTACCTATCGTAATAAAATATAGCCTATAACCTGGCCAGAGAACATATATATGTTTTAAAAAAAGTACGTAAATCGGATAAGTGGTTCTCCAGTGATAAGCGCACTAACGGACAGACAGACAGACAGACAGACAGACAGAGAGACGTTGCATTTTATATATATTATAGAAGACATATCTGTCCCGTATGCCAAGGAAATTCTCAGTTTTCGATCCACTTTTAGACACGAAATAGAAAAGTCATCTTGTGTAGGAGAACTTGCGGATTTATTAATCATAAAGAATTATTTTATCTCTTCTGAAGTGTGCACTGCATTTCTGCAATTTGTAACCATTCCTGTGACTACGGCTAGTGCCGAGCGATTCAAAATTAAAATTGATAAAAACTTATTTGCGAAATTCTATGGAACAAGAAAGGTTATGCAACTTAGCTATTTTATCCCTCGAACATTCCATGGCCCGAAATTTGAACTTTGATGATGTCATTAATAGTTTTGCTGAACAGAAAGCCCGAAAAAGGAAATATTAATAATTAAAATTTTTACTAAAAATAAAATTGTTATTTCAGTCCAATCCGCTCTTTGAATTAAAAGTTACTAGAAAATCAACAAAAAATGCACAGAATAATTATAATAGCGTTTGTAGGTATTTTACGTGGTGACTTATTAAAAAGAAACTACAACTGAGCTTCTTTACATTGAGGGAGGGCTTCATCCGATGAATTTGCCAGGGGCTTCGACGGTATAGTAGGTTAATATTTACTATTTATGACTTTGAATGAATATAAAATAATTGAGACAGTATTTTATCAAAAAAAAATGTTATCTAATAAGGAATTTTTGTTTGACATACGCACACAAATTACAAAAAAAAAATAAATGACTATTCAAGAATAAATAATTTTACTTACTTGGAAGAATGTAATGTTTTTTTTTTAAATGTTTAGAACAAACTTTATCATCAATTTAGATTTTTCGTTCAATTAGGAGAACTTTTTTCCACACTTTCAGTTTGTCAACTTTGTCCACTTGCCTAAGTTCACTAATAATATTTAAAAACATTTAAATCCTTTTGCAGCCGACTTTCACAATTGTAAACATAGCATAATTTTTCATGAAAAGCAATAATTTCGGTGTTCATTATTAGGAAAATTTGTAATATTAATTTACACAGACGCTTATGACAGATTTAAAAATGCACATCAAGTTTAATTCCTGAAAGAGCCGCGTATTGAATAGGTAAGATTTCAATACGCATAATGAGTATAAGGAAAATCGACTGACGTTAAATTTTTGCAGTAGAGGTCATTACGCGTAAGCTCTCTAAGATATTATCGACGTTTGTAGTTTCTGACGTAACCACAGAATGACCTTGCATATGTTTGTAAATATCCAGACACGTTTTGATTGTTTGTGTAGTTTTACAGTTTTTTCGCAAATTTATAGATTTTAAAAAAGTTTTTTTGTGTCGCAATGGATTACCAAGAAATGTCAGTGATTGATGAAAATGTTGCCACGGTAAGTAGGCCGTGACAATTTCGCTTTTTGCAGAAATCTTTGTTGTTTGAAATTTGCACTGTGGTCTTTGGAAGACATTTTGGAAGCTTGAGCAATGATATTATTTTTATTGGTTTAAGTTGATTGCCAGTTTCGGATAAATTATGAAGTAAAATTAAAGGAAATTAGGAGAGCTGCCTTGAAAATTTTGTTTGTTTCGAGGGGCCTAAAAGGGTTTTTTTTTATGGAGGCACTTTTGGGTTATATAAAGTATGTAGACGCATGCGTAGTTACTGAAGATATCCCGCCTTTTTCAAATTTTATTTTTGTTCTGGTAGTCCACTATTCAAAATTACTAAAGTTACTTTATTTAACTAATCGTCATGAAAAATTAACAAATAATAAAAGTAAATTAATAAAAATTTTATAAATCATTTCACAACATTGCGCCATACTATTTAGTATAAGAAGTTTTCGTAAGATGGTGCTGTAAAAATCTATATAGAAGTTTCCTGTATACCTAGTATTCTAAAGTGATTTTATACCGACAGTAACAGTATCGTTTGTAATTACCGGGAACCACCATTTTACCAGACTAAAAAAAAGTACATAACCAGAATTTAGTGGGATTATCTGTTTTGATTGGTATTATTAATCTCGCTAAATTCTGGTTGATGTTACTACGTTTCTTGCTCTTTTGTTTGTAATGTTGTGTAGTGGTGTTTTTCCTAATGAAAATAACAAATGCCCATTAGTTGATAGTAGGTAAAAATACATATATGTATTCAAAATAATTAAATAGTTATTTAGATGAAAAAAATGTCCCCCAGTGGTTCAGTAGTATCGTGGAATTACTATAAGTATAAAATTAGTTTCAGATTAGACCCAGATTTAAGAAAGATAGTTTTTTTGTTTGTGTCTCTGCTTCTCTTTACTGGATGGCCCTGTTCCAGTTTCCTTGGATTTTAATGAAATCAAATTTAGATCCGAAATTTTTTTAGTTGGGTTTTGTTACTGATAGTTATATTCCATTGTTTATTGCTTTGGTTGAAGGTCTTAAGCCGTTTTGTCCAAAAAATCGTGGAAGTGCCTAAAATATAGTTATCTCGTAGAAAAACATGATTTGTTAATTGAAGTCTTGTCCTCGAAGATAAATTCGACCAGACTTGTCGCCATGTCAGTTCTTTTTAAGTTGGCAGTATTTTCATGTTCTGTTTCCTGGAGCAAAGGATAGAATTACTTCGCCTCTTTTTCTAAATCGGTAATGAAAACGAGAGAACCAAACAATTTTATTATAAACATAATATACATATAACTTGATAATTTTGAGATAAAGTTTATCTCATAATCATCTGTCGTTTTCAATTTCCTGTTGTAGAAAAGCACAGAGTAGTTCTTCCTTTTACTGTTGCTCGTAAACATAGGATAGATATACTCCTAAATTAGTTTACCAGTTCAAAAATACTCTACGTGGCGGTTAGTATATATGTATATGCGTATATATATCAAGGATTTTCTACAGCTGACGTTGTCTTCTTTCTCTCAGCCTTTGATTCTATCCGTTTCTGTCTTCCCAGTCTCCATCTGTTAGATCCTCCATAGCCTCGTCCACATCGTCTCTCCACGATCGTCTGGATCTTCCTCTTTTTCTTCTCCCATGTAGGGCTCCACTCAGTTATTTTCTTTATCTACCTATTATCTTCGCTCCGTCTTATGTGTCCATACCATTTTAATATTTTTCATCAATGGTGTTTATTGCGTTCTCTTTGATGTTCATTCTGCTTCTTATTTCTTCATTTGTTATTCTCTCCATACGTGTTACTCTACATCTTCTCCAATACTCCATCTCTACCGCCTTAATTTTAGATTTATTTCTTTTGTTGATCGTCCATGTTTCTGACCCGTATGCCATTATGCTTTGTATTATTTATTTGTATATGCGTATTTTGTTTCTCTTTGTAATGTGCTTGTCCCACAGGATCGAATTTAATTGTCTTATGCATGTTCGCGTTTGCCCTAATCTAGCTTTAGTCTCTTCTTCTGATGTTGCGTTTCCCTCCTTTGATGTTAGATATTCCGTTTTATCAAAGTTTATTGCTAATGCTGCTTTAGTGTATTCTTCTTTCAGTTTTCTTACCTTATAACTGAGGTCTTCCTCATCTTGCGCTATGATTACTTTGTCGTCTGCGAAACTTAGAGTATATAAGTAATCTTCTCGTATTGGGACTCCCATTCCACTACATTTTGGTTTCCATTTTTTTAATGTTTGTTCGAGGTATATTTTGAATAGTGTTGGGGATGTAGAGCATCCTTGTAATCGGCCTTTTGATGTTTGGAGTCTCTTCCCTATTTTATGTCCTATTTTTATGTTCACTGTGTTGTTTTCGTAGAGAGCTTTTACTGCATATATTAGTTCTTTGTCAGTGCCTATTTCTTTTATTGCGTTCCATAATCTTTGTCTTGGTACTGAGTCATAGGTCTTTCTTATGTCTATAAAGGCTAGATGAACTTCTCTATTCTTTGCCAGTTTTTTTTCATTGTTTGTTTTATAGTGTATATGTGGTCTATACATGATTTTCCGGCCGTAAAGCCTGCTTGGTCTTCTCCAATTTTTCCTTTTATATTTTCCTCTATGATATTTTTAATAATTTTTCCATACAAACGTCCCAGACTCGATATTATACTTAGGCCTCTATAGTTTGTGCATTTTTCTGCGGCTAGTATGATGCGTTTATTTTTGCTCAGGTGGATTTTAGGTTTATTCTACCGCATACGTGTTATGAAAACATATTTCTATCAACAGATGTTTTGTCTCTTTCTTATTAGGTACTTCTCTTGCTAAGGAAAGCAATGTATTTGCGAAAAAAAAACATATGACGAGAATTTTCAATTTATGTGGGTCTGTTGCGTCCGTTGGCACGATAATTCCCGACCGAAAGAAGATATCGACTTTAAACTTGATACATAATATTTGAAGAAGGTAAGGAATCTACAGGCTGAGCCATCTTGCTTCGAGAGAAGGTGATGCAAAGGGTGGGAGCCGATAAATTTTCTAGATTTCTACTTCTTCTTTTTCTAGAGGGCTGCAATGTCATTATTGCTAACTGAAAAAAAATATTGTTAATATATTTTTATAGTCTTCAATGGATCTTTGCAGTCATGTGATCAACGCGACGTCAAGATTATTCATACGATTCAATCGGCTGTCTGAGTTTCAAATGGCAATTTCAAAAGTCAAATAGAATTTAAATTTTTTTATCCGATTTGGTAATTAACGAAAACTACTAATATATTAAATGTGTATGATGTGTAAAACACCCTAGTTCTTACTTGTGAAGGACATTTACCTCTCTGCATAAATCCAACGTCTAATATCACCTATTCTTATATTTCAGGTCGCTATTAGATTATTTCGTGAGTAAATTTACTTTATGAAAAGTTTACAATTGTTAACTTTTAGTTATTTGAAGTTTGTGTAATGTTTGTAATCAAATTACAATACACACTTAACACAGCTGTAAATTGTAAAAAGTTGCACCGTAGAACTCATTAACCTCTTCACGACCGAATTTATTTGGGAAAGTAGGACCAAAATGCCCTATTTTTTTTATGGTATGTGTTAAATCTGCAAATAGGACTTACCAAATATGTT
The DNA here is from genome assembly GCA_019049505.1 of Pachyrhynchus sulphureomaculatus. Classification (NCBI taxonomy): domain Eukaryota; kingdom Metazoa; phylum Arthropoda; class Insecta; order Coleoptera; family Curculionidae; genus Pachyrhynchus; species Pachyrhynchus sulphureomaculatus. The sequence continues at coordinate 11,587,980 of CM032456.1, read as the reverse complement.
TTTTTCAAAGTTTCAAAAAAACAAGTGTTTTCAAAAAAAAATAAAAACATTTTAATTCTGTTCTTGACATCACCCGAATTAACTCGGGCGTTCAAAGAAATGCTAATTTGAAACAAAATTTGAGCCAAATAACAAAAAAGTGGCTTATCTTATCAACTAAATAGTACTAACTGTATGATATACTCTAAAGCAGGGTGTAACACAGAGCGGTACGTCACAAATAGGGCAGTAGTAGCGTGTTTCCTTTCGAACTTTTTTGCCGCGGGCATCACGCACTCTACAGCATACACCACATTGCCGAGTTGGAAATTGTTTTTTTTCGGTTGCCGGGATACACTCAGGGAAATGACGACCTGTCAGTCTAAGTGGTGTAGGTTGGCTTGAAGGTCGTCCTTTTCTGGAAGAAAAATTCCGTGCGGTGATATTTTTCCATGATCTGTTTGATTAGATCCAACCTATAAACTAGTGCTGACTTTGTTCCTCCAGTTTTTCGATATAACACAAAAGAGTTCCACAGTGCCAAATCTAATAAATGAAAAAATATTTTTTTGTAATACTTTTTTTCCACGCTTTCTTGGAAGGTTGTAGTCTGCTAAGTGTTGATCCACCCGATCAACACCGCCCATGGTGTCGTTATAATCGATGGCAACTTTCGGCTTTATTATAATCTCTCTTGGCTTTTCTACCTCTACACAGGTGTTCGTATGAATGGTTGAAATCAAAGAAACATCTTTCTTGTCTTTCCACTTTAGGACACAAACTTTACCTCTTTGAAAGGCTACAACTTCTCCTTTTTTCAGCTTCTTTTTTTTTTAGCTCTGAAGGAACTTCTTTCCGTGTTAATTTTAGTGTTCCATAAACGTCGGTTTTCTTTGTAATAAGTAAATCCGCAAGCTGGGGGGAGTTATAAAAATTATCCATCGTTATGCAATAGCCCTTCTCTAACAATGGCTTAGACAGCGTCATGACAACTTGCGACGAAATTGGTAGATTTTCATAGTCTTTGTCAAGGTTGGTTTGTTTTCCAGTGTAGATGATAAAATTCCATACATAACCACTTTTAGATTCACACAGTAAATAGGTTTTTATACCAAATCGAGCTCTTTTTAGTGGAATGTATTGGATCCAACCAAGTCTACCCTTATATAAAAGGAGACTTTCGTCAATAGACAGGTTTATTTCAGGTACGACCAGTTCTTGAAACTTGCTAACCAATTTTTCGTATACTAGCCATATTTTATTAAGTTTTGGGTTTGGATGAGTTACTTCATCAAATTCATCATTATTAGAAAAATGGATGTTTTGATGGATAGCCTCAAATCTATTTCTGCTCATACAACTGGCAAAAAAGGGCGTCACCAAAAGAGGATCGGTTGACCAGTATTGACGCAATTCTGTTTTTTTTATAACGCTTTGTAAAATTGTCAATCCTAAAAAGACTCTAATTTCTTCGCTAGTCACAGGGGTACCACATTTTTCCTCTTTTTTTTTTTGCTCAGCATACCTGTTGGTTTCTGTTACTATATGGCCAACCAGATCGTCGTCAACGAACTGTTCAAAAAAATCCAACATGTTCCAATCATTGCAGGATACACAATTTATAGACGGTACAGCCGTAAAAGGGAATGATGGTGGGGCTGGGGAATCAGGTTGCAATTCAAACCAATCACGTGCTTCAAGTAAATCCGCCGAATTATCTGAATTCGAGCTACTACTTGAAATATTGCCGTAAGATGTATCAGAGCCACTTTCGTCTATTGGTTCGCCAACTTCTGACTCATCTGACAGATCATAATCGTGCCTGTCCATAATATACTAAGTACTTGGGTTTCAGCTACTAAAATGTAAATAACAGGTATAATAAATATATTTACTTATTGTAGACAAAAACTCACGTAAAATTTAATTCACAGAAGCAGCGCAACAAAACTTATCAAGTCGCAACACAAACTAAATTTACCCGCTGGCAGCTTATTTTGCCTCAAGATCAAATAAACAGTCGCAAAAATCCGACAAGACCCGAGGGGTTGGAGTTAAATGTGTAAAAATGCGTATTCCCGCTTTTCACGAGACAGTTCGGGTGATGGCGCATAACATCCATAAAAATTAGAGATGCCCGAGTTAGGCCCGGGCATAGGAAAATCGAAACGTTGACCGTGCCCGAGTTATCTCGGGTACAGTCATTAAGCGGTTAAATAAAATTTTAAAATAGAAAACTGAAATATAATACTTTTAAAAGCAGAAGGATATTTCATGACGAGGGTATAAAGTATGAATAGGAGATATAAATTGCATAATCAAATTTTAATATGATTTTTCAAATCAAACTAATAGATAAGATAGATAAGTCTATATTTGTTCTGCAAAATTTACAATGAATGTTGCCGAAGGGGCTTGGAACGTGTCAATAAGTAATATTTAAATTATTAATTGAATAATGACACTAATCGCTAGAAGTATATTCTTCACTCTCGCTTTCATCAATCCCAACACGAATAATGATTTCTGGAATCCCTTCGATTATTACCTCACGATCATACCACTTTTGAATTAGGTTTTCTGGATGTTGTACGCTGGCATGCCATACCTCTGGTATACACTTTTCTAAGGCTCTATTTTCCATCTAAAGTACTTGTTTATCTCCATATCCCTCTTCACCAATGTAATTTCAACACTTCATGCCCATGCTCTTGAAAAATTTTATCAATTTGATATTCCTTTTTTATGAGCTTTTGCAATATTTAACAATTCTGTCTTAAACATCTGTTTGTTATGAGGTAAACTTATGTAACCACTCAAGAATTTCTTCTTTTTTCCATGCTGAAGATGGCTGTTTTTCTATTTCAACTGAATGGTATGAACCATATAAAGTTGGTTCTTCTAAATTAGGAATCAACTGGCTTCTGACCCATTTCGTAAACATTTCACTATTCATTTCTCCATGATAATCGAGTAACTTTGACTTGCTAGCAAATAGTAAATTGGCATTTTTCATGAAACCCCCACTGTGTTCCAGCATATAAAACAATAAACCTTTTACTATCAAATCCCCCAGGCTTACGAACACTTTTAATGTTGTCATCTTGTCATGATTTTCTTTGACTGCCTTTTGAAAAAATCCATGTTTCGTCTATGAATACAAGCTGACGGGCAAGGTGTGCATTTTTATTTTGCATATACTTTCTAAGAAAAGCTGCCCTCATTGAACAAATTCTTGGTATCTCCATTAATGCTCGTCTGTTGTCATCTATCTTAAATTTGAAACCCAAATCTACAGTCCCTGGCCAAATTATTAGACGCACTGTATTTTCTTTAGTAATTTTATGTTTCTTAAGAGTTTTTATGCAATAATGGTATATTTAAACTACAATATTATTGATTTTTATTTAAAAGAATTGTTGTAGACTACATATTTGTATTTATTTTTAACATATAGCAACACTGTGTTGACAAAGTGATACATGAACGTAAATAAGTACAAACCTGTATCAGTCGCGATCGGAATCGAGTTAGGTACGGACGTATTTCTGTGGCTTTATGGACTGTGATTGTTTGTTTAACAGTTTTATACTACTCAGTTATTAGTTTATTTTGTACGGAGTGTTTTTAAAAAAGTAATTGGACTATTTTCATTATGGGTAGAAAAGGCGATCTTTCACCACGTAAAAAAGCTGAAGTGAAGGCCCTTGTGATTGCGAAAAACATTTACAAACCGGGAAATATCACGAAGATTGGAGGTTTCTGAAGCTAGTGTACGACGCATAAAAAAGAAAATTGAGTCAGGGAAGGAATTAAGCCCGAAAAGAAAGAAAAGATGCGGTAGAAAACCAATTTTCACTCCACGGTCAGAGAGATGTTTGAAGAAAATTTGTGTAGAAAACAGATTTGCTACCACAAAGGTAATAAAATCACATCTCCAGGATGCTAGCGTAAATGCTTCTGAGCGCACTGTTCGAAGAAAATTGAAAGAATTAGATTTTAAGGCCTGTCGCCCCGCCAGGAAGCCCAAGTTAACAGCTGCAATGAAAGCAAAGCGCCTGAAGTGGGCCAAACAATGGCAAGACAAAGATGTGGACTTCTGGAGATCGGTAAGATACAGCAATTTAATCAATAATTGATACATTATTACCATTTTCAGTTAAATAAAGCAAATAAACATGGAAGTTTATATATTTTTCCTATTTTTGACAGGTTTGCTTCAGTGACGAAAGCACATTCGAATTTTGCAGAATAAAGCTCAGCATGTGCGTCGTCATGGAGAAAAGTTTCATCCTGATTGTGTCGTCCCGTGGTCAGTCATCAGCGGCAAGGGCACTGGACGTCTGTACGTCGTCAAAGGAATAATGAGGCAAGATCAGTACAAAGAAGTATTACAAAATCGGTTGATTCCGCAGCTCAGAGAATGATTTCCAAATGGGGAACCATTCACTTTCATGCAAGATGGAGCTCCCTGCCACACTGCTCGGTCTGTTAAAGCTTTTATGGCAGAAAAAATATCCCTCTGTTGGATTGGCCCTGATATGAACCCCATTGAAAATGTGTGGGAGCTGATGAAAAGAGAGAAGTGGCTAAAGATGTGATTACCAACAAAACCCAGCTCCTAGAAAAGATTGTTCATGTGTGGAATCATCATCCTCAAATGCAGGAGACAGTACAATCTTGCATTGATAGCATGCCGCGCAGAATTAAAGCTTTGATAGCGGCTAAAGGTGGCTCAACTAAATATTGACTTTTACTAACATTAATTTCACTTCTCTTTAAAACTTAATAAACTTATGCTTTTCTAAATTAATGCTGTTTTATTTATGTCAAATAAATAGGTAATTGATTGGATAATATAAAAATAAAAAACAAATCAATTTAAAGTAATAAAACGGTACAATATCACTCGGTAATTAATATTTTACATGAAATCTTGCAGTGCGTCTAATAATTTGGCCAGGGACTGTAGAAGTAATGTTCGAGGAGTTCCATAACTGACATTAATTATCTCTTTTTGTCGCAGTTCTTTACGTAAGTTGTTAATAGTAACATGTTTTTCTAAAAGTACAATATGATTTACTTTGGATTTCACTTAAGTTGATAGATATTAATAGCTACTTACTTTGTGCATACATATCATATAATGTATTACGAACGTCTATTTTAGAACTTTCACTCGGATCATGAATTTTAGCTTGTTTCCTTGGTCGTGATTTTCTAGGTGTTGAAAGCAGTTCATTTTTATCACTACGAATTTTGATGCTCGTTACAGTTCTCGTATTAATCTGTAAAGCAGCAGTGACTCTTTGGAACCAAAACATTGTAAACACATTAAAAAGATATACCTGTGTGATTTATTTACCTCTTGTACAGCATGTACAGATATAAGAGGACCCTTGTTATCCCTTTCCGATGTCAAATACACTATTAAATTTGCCCCAAAATCTCTTGCTTGACTAGTCAGACGTTTTCCAGTCATTTTGGTGGCTTCATATGTAGAGTATTTGGTCAATATTCCAGAAATGTTAGAGGTCTGAACAGAACTATTTATTAGTTGGCAAGTATATTCCAAAATTCAATAACGGGATAGAAACGACAGTGACCGTTTTGCCGTAAAAATTGAGAAAGTGCTTACTGCATGGTCCAATATATGTTGAATAAAAATTGCTGCACTGTTCACGTTTTTTTGTAGGAAATTCTGGTTATGTTTGATTTTTATGGTAAAACTTCCGTAACGTGGCTTTATTTATTTAAAAAAAGTTGTTACAAACACCCTCCCTGCATACAACAAATTTCCCACACAAAACGTGGACAGTGCAGCAATTTTTATTATGTCGACGTCCAATGAATCATGCATTAGACACTTCCAAAAATTAAACATAAAGATGTCGTAATTTCAATCCGTCAAAGAATTATCGATTATTTTTATTGCCTACAAACTCGGCGGTACTGGCTTCTAAAACATGAAGCTGTACCCAAATTCCAGTTGGTTCGCTGTCTTTCTTGCATGTGGACAAATAACCGAGACAGATAATAGAGCGAATGTCGTAAATAATTTCAGATGACAGAAGACCTACGTTTTTAAGTTTTTAAATATACTTAACATGTTGACAAGAATAATATTGAAGGATGTTTACACCATATTCATGACGTACATGCAAAGAATCGTTGATCGTTGATAATGATGCTTTATAACTGAAAAAAACGTATTGTTTTTCTAAAAAATATTAAAATTAATCAAAACAAATAACTAATTTTGTTGTCGATTTAACATTCATCGAGGATGTTTTTTAAAAAAATTACAATTAATATGAGACAGAAAAGTACGCAATATTTTCCCAGATGTTCGAATGTAGTTCACTGACACAATGTTGTTGTTTTTAAAGCTTAAAGCGTAGTATGTTCAAAAATCTTTCTAAAGTTTACCGCTTGGCTTACGTGACTATACCTTGTTTGTGACTGAAACGATAAATATAGAGTTTTGGCATATCATTTCTCATTTGTTACCGTTACGTTAACGATAGACGAAGCGAAATTTTACTGTTTAAGGCCGCTCCCTAAATTGTCGGTGTCGAATCGTTTTTCTCGACTTGACTGACTTGCTCCGCGCTGGCGTATCCCGCGCAAGTCAGGCACACTGAGGAAAACGATACCGCATCGACAAATCAGGGAGCGGCCTAAGACGCAATTAGTGTTCCGTACGTTAATTGCTTTTAAAATAAAAAATGTTGTTACGGTGGTATAAAATCATCAGTGACTTCACAAAACCCACCCCAAATGAGTTTTCAACAAAGTTTGTTTCCTATCTTTACTGAAAACTGATGACCTTGAAATTTTTGTTTTTTATATACCAGATAAATTATTAAAGGTGATTGTGATAATTTTCGTTCAATCTACACCCCGTGCAGAATATTCCAGAATTTTTTCAAAATTTTTTGATCAGTACTTTTCGAGATAAAGTGGGGGGACAGCGATTTTTCGCGATTTTTTAAAAATAATATAAAGAAAAGTGCGCGTAAGTATTACATTACATATATATTTTTTACTTGTGTTTTCACAAGCTTTCATTTGACACCACACTCGATGACCTACTAAAAAAAAAATTTTTTCACTTTCCATTTCACCCTCCAAAATTAAGTCAAAATTTGACTTTCAAAACTACAAGGCTCTGTTGAGGCCATTAATTCCTATATCGGGTGTGACAGACAGACAGACAGACAGACAGACAGACAGACAGACAGACAGACAGACAGACAGACACCAAAGTTATCTTATAAGTGTTCCGTATGGAACACTAAAAATTACCAACGATAACTTCATTCGTTTTTAAAATTAGAAACCAAGAACATTACTTTTGCTACGTTTTATCGAGTGATCAACTCGCTAGCATATCTTTGTCTTGCGGAACCAAGAAAGGGACTATCCTTAAATTACGTCACGCAAATTTCGTGGTTTTTCGACCTCCCTCCCTTTATGTCATAGGTTGTCATATATCCCTACCCCCCTGTTTTGACATTACATTTTTTGTAAATTTCAGTATATTACTGCTTGAATGCAGACATAGTAGGTACCCATAGGTTGTTTTTTATATTTATGAAGTGATGCCACAAAAGTCTTAACCCTCTTCTCCCCCTCTGTCATACTATGTTACACTCTAGACCCCCTCCCCCTCAATGTGTGATGTAAGTTATGGATGGTCCAAATGAGTAATTGATGCAATTGTTTCAGAAGAATTTTGATTTTTAATATATTCTCTCCTTGGGGTTAGTTTTGCCTGCTTTTTCTATTATATGCTGCTAGAAGCTAAGGGCGAGACTACTTCGTGAATAAATGGCAAACACAAATGTCATCTGGAAGTGATTCGATGGATGTAGCCCCCCTAATTCCTTTCAGAGTGGTGCATGGTAAGAATGAATATACGTCGCCTTAATACATCAAATCCGTAACTGAAAACGGACGAAGTCCATATTTCAGCAGTTTACCTACTGTTCTTTTATTCGTCAAATCTATTCTGAGACGTGCTTAGTACATTTCGTTGTATCCTACCATCGTATTCCGTAAATTCTATTCTTTTGTTTGTCAATCCTATCCTGATTGACGAGCCGAGATACGGGGAAGCGCGTTTCAAGATAGATTTGACGAATAAAAAAACAATGGAGAAACTGCTGAAATGTGGACTTCGTCCGTTTTCAGTTGTTTTACATTAACTAGTTATTCTAGCTCGTGTGCTATGCCCATAATAGGCGAATTTTATGACATTTTAGTCGGAAATCTATGGATTGGGATAAAAATTTATTGCTGCGTAGTGACTCATGTCATCTAAAATATATATCTCCCACCTTGTAGCTGCAGGTAACGAGTGTTCGACAGTAAGATACAAATTATAGTACAAAGCGTGAACCAAATGCAAATTCCTATTGAGTTATGCTCAGAATGGTTAGAATATAACGGAATTTCCGCCACAAGGGTTTCTTTTCATTTGCTGTAATCCCGAAAACCGGAAAATTTATATGGAAGTTGAGTATAAGTAGCTTTTTATTTAGCAATTTGTCGTAGTTGACCTGTGTTAATTTTGACATCTGATATACCAAATAAGAATTTTGCCTCTTTACTGCCATGTAAGATGTTGAAACAAAATAACGTTATTGCTTGTATACATCTGTATACATTATTTTGCAGCGGTGTTTCTTAAACGAAAACTCTTTATAGAACAGTCCTGAAACTGCGCATTATTGGGACAAGTACGTTGCCACATCGTTATATAAGAAGTTAAGATAAAATAATTTTACGGGAGAAACTTTTCCACTTACTACTTAAATTTATTTTAAATTTTACTTGTTATATGTGAGATATAAATCTGATTTTTTTTAGAATATAAGAAAGGTATGAACCTATGAAAACACACATCTTTGTAGTCAACATATATTTTTATCATTATTATCGAATAAAATAAAACAATCGAAACATAGACGTTTCATATTTTTAATCTTAATAATTATAATTAACGAATATTAGCTTAAAATCAACTAAAAAATATATATATTCTTTAATATTTTCAGGCGAAAAAGTATGGAGCTTTTTTCTCGTTAAATGCCGTACTGTCAGATAACTCTTCTTCTTCTTCTTATGCCTTCTCCTAATGGAGGTTGGCGACCATTTCTTTAAATGTCTTTCTGTCTTTCGCAACACGAAACAACTCCCTACATTCATGCCGGTTCATTCTCTGATGTTTCTCAGCCTTTTTCTTTCAGGGACAACATGAGTGAGTAAAAAATTACTCTCAGTGTCTTTGTGGATCTGAAGCGTGCTTTTGAGACGATAGACAGAAATATTCTTATTATGAAGTTAGCTTTATATGGTGTAAAAGGGCGGGCATTAGATTGGATAAAAGATTTCTTAAATAATTTATATCAGCAAACTAAGGTTGAAAACAGAATTTCTGGCAAAAGAAGTAGTGTCTGGGGTGTGCCGCAGCAGAGTGTGCTGGATCCATTCTTGTTCATCATTTATGTTAATGACGTATATGTAAGACTATCCGGCTCTTTTGTCAGTTTGTTAGCGGATGACACACTGATCTCTGTGGCTAGAAGAGATTTTGAAAAGGTAACAGCTATTATGATCCGTGAGTTAAGAACTCTATCAGAGTGGATATGTGAGAATAGAATAAAGCTGAATAGTTCGAAAACCAAGTGTATGGTGATTGGTTCTAGAATTAATTGTCAGAGATATTTTGATTTAAATTTGGCTCTAGTTATAAATGATGATATTATAAATTAAATACTTAGGAGTAGTCTTAGATCAACAGTTATGTTTTAGTAATCATGTAGATTATATGTGTAAAAAATAGGGAAGAAAATAGTTTTTTTTAGACGTGTGTCAGGGTGCCTATCTCCATGGGCTAAACAGCTGGTGTATAAATAACACTATTATATTGCCGCCTTTCTCGTAGGCCTATTCATTGTTGATTGCACCTACTGGAGAGGATGTGCTATGTTTGCAACTGTTACAAAATAAAACAATGCGAATTCTCTTGAACCGTAATAGGTACAGACCTATTAAATATATGTTAGATTCGTTAAATTTGCTTGACATTCGTCATTTTATCAGAAGAGCTAATCACATTTTTATATATAAGATTGAGAATGATCTGCAGCCAGATTATCTCAGATCATTTTTAAATGAAAGCTGTAACTACCATAGTTATAACATTAGAAATATATAATATAAAATTAGTGAGAAAAGCGTGGTTGCAAAAAACACTTTTTTATGACGGCGTGCATTATAATGATTTGCCGAGTAATGTAAATAACCGGTCAAGTGCAAGTTGATCTTGCACAATTAGTGTTCCGCACGTTGATTGTTTTTAAAATAAAAAAAATTGTTACGGTCGTATAAAATGATCAGTGAGTTCACAAAAACACATCCCAAATGAGTTTTCAATAATGTTTGTTTCCAATCTTTACTGAAAATTGATGACTTTGAAATTTTTTTTTTTTTTTTATATACCAGATAAATTATTAAAGGTAATTCACTCGTGATAATTTTTGTTCAATGTACACCCCATGGAGAATATTCCAGAATTTTTTTTCAAAATTTTTTGATCAGTACTTTTCGAGATAGGAGGAGGAGGACAGCGATTTTTCTCTATTTTTTAAAAATAATACAAAGAAAAGTGTGCGCAAGTATTACATTATATATATATATATATATATATATATATATATATATATATATATATATATATATATATATATATATATATATATATATACAAGGTATATCCACAAAGTAAGTTCCGTTTGGTTATATAAAAAAAACGTGTACAGATACAAAAAAAAAATATTTATTTTACAAAAATCTACAACTGTTAAACTAATTTTCTACATAGCTTCCGAAATTTTGTAGGCACTTAGCATAGCGTGGCACAAGTTTTTTGTATGCCTTCTTCATAGAAGGTTGCCGCCTGTGTTTTCAACCATGTGGTAACATGTTCTTTCAGCTCGTCATCATCAGATTTGCGGAAATTCCATAGCAAGAGCACTAATTGTAAACTTACGGTTTTGCTTAAGCTTCTCTTCAATTGCGTGAACCAGTTCATCAGTAACCAAAGACGGGCGTCCACGTCGTTCTTCATCGTGCACTTGAACACGTCCTTCATTGAACTGTCTGACCCATCTTCTAACCATTGAATCACTCATAGCAGTTTGTCCGTAAACCTCGCAGATTTGCCGATAAATTTCACTTGGTTTAACTTTCTTTGCATTTAGAAAAACGAATCACAGATCTGATTTCACAAGCGGCGGCATTTTCAATTAAGGCTGACATCATAAAGAAGCACTACAAAGAACACGTCGGCAGCAGCGATCTGAAAATGGCGTACATTTCTTCTGCTTGAGTCAGAGTAACTGCCACGCATGCTCGGAACTGCGATCGCAGCGCTGCCGCGGATAGAAATAGAAACGGAACTTACTTTGTGGATATACCTCGTATATATATATATATATATATATATATATATATATATATATATATATATATATATATATATATATATATATATTTATTTTACTCGTGTTTTCACAAGCAACATTTGACACCACACTCGATGACCTAGTAAAAAATTTTTTTTTTTCGCTTCCGATTTCATCCCCCAAAACTAACCCCTTAAGTCAAAATTTAACTTTCAAAACTACACGGCTCTGATGCGGCCATTAATTCCTATATTATTATCAAATTTCAACTTTCTATGACAAATAGATTCGGAGAAAATCGGATGTGACAGACAGACAGACACCGAAGTCATCTTATAAGTGTTCCATAAGTATTTTCAAAAAAAGATTGTTTTTACATTTAAGAACTTAACACTTAGCATCTAAGTTGTATATTGTTTGTTTGTTATCAACTAGCCAAGAGCTAAATACATAAAGATTTCTTCTATCTTTCTTCTTCCGACAGCCTTTCTACCGTCAACTCTTCCCTGCATGGTAGTTTGCAATAGTGCATCTTTGTCGTTTCTGAGTACATGACCTAAGTAGGATATTTTTCGTACTTTTATGATTGTCAACAGTTTTCTGCTTTGACCTATCCTTCGTAGAATTTTCTCATTAGTGATCCTGGCTGTCGATGAGATTTTTAATATTCTAGTAGTGTATTGCTTAAACAACCATGTCTCGACTCCATGTAAACGTTGGAACCACATGTAGCTTTCCAGGAAACGCAATCTTAAAGCGAGGGATAAGCTTCTGTTGCAGAACATCATCCGGAATTTTAAAAATGATTTTCTTGCAACCTCTATTCTGGTTTTAATTTCAATGTCTTGGTGAATGTCGGATGTGACATAGGTGCCTAAATATTTGTACTTTTCTACACGTTCTATTTGTTTTCCTTTGAGGAATAATTGGCAGTTGTTGGTTTGATGTTTAGAAACAACCATAAATTTTATTTTTTCCGTGTTGGACACTTTCTTTATTCTCCTTGTCAACCAATGCGATGCTTGCAGATCCTCTAATATTTCTGCTAAGATCACGGTATTGTCGGTAAAGTGAATGGTGTTTATCACTTCACCCCCTATTCTGATTCCTTCATTTTGCTCTCATACTGCTTTGTTGAAAATGACTTGGGAATATAAATTAAATAATATAGGTGACAGTACGAAGCCTTGCCTAACTCCTCGCTAAATCAGTATTTCATCTGTTACTATTTCATCTACTTGTACTACAGCAGTCTGATTCTAATAGATGTGTTCTATTATTTTTGTCTTTCTTGTCAAGTTGGATGTTCTTTAAATCTTCAGTTTGATAGGCTGTACAGGGTGAGTCAACGATAGAGTAAAGTTCATTGTCTCATTTGTTTCGGGGAATGACGAAAAAATGTTAAATACAATAGTTTTAGGGAGTGTTACGGTGCACAGTTTAAAATTATCTTTGAGTATACAGGGTACTTCAAAAAAGTGTGGCCAATATAACATATGTTTTTTTAAATGGTACATCCTATTTTCTAATTTATTTTTAACTTCTGCGTAAAATTTTATAACTTTTTTATTAATAGTCTTATATACCTAAACCTAGTAGTTTTTCTAATATTTCAATTTTTCAAAAAAAAATACTAGTTTTCAGTTTTGTAAAAAATTGCCAGTGGCGCCATTGTTTCTGAAGGTGAAATACTCATAATTGATACGAGCGTTCTATAGAGATGAAAAAAAAAAAGATATATGTAAAGAAATTTGAGTTAGATGCTACAGGGTGTTCAAAATAAATTTATACATTTCGACTATTTTAAATTGAAAAATCTCAAATTTTTTTAATAGCACATCCTGTATATTGTTATTTTTTCTGATAGATATTACAAAACCCTCCAACTTTTATTAAGTATGTCATATACCTATTTCTAATAGTTTTTAATACACTTACGCTATAACATCATAGTTGCCAAGACACAACAAAAATATAGGCATTGTCAAATTTTGACATGTCTATTAAGCAAGTAAAAATAGTTTAATTTGTTGTAGTAAGTGACGTATAAAGGTAATAGTTATGGATTTTCCTAAAAATGAATTAATTGACATGGTTTATATACTGGACGAGGCGAGAAAAAATTGTCTTTTGGCAGTAAGGCTTTACGGTGCGAAGTACCCTAATAGACGTACCATCTAGAAAATCTTTTCAGTGCTTAATGGAACGGTTTGATGGTAGTGGTAGTGTTGAGTATACGAAACGGAAAGTAGTAAACCAGAATACTACCAATAAGGAAAAAGAAATGGAGATTTTACTTCATGTTGAAAATAATCCCCAGGTTAGCAGCCGTCAACTAGTTGACTTATCTGACACATTCCAATCTACGGTTAATCGCACCACGAGAAAATAGAAGTATCATCCCTTTCATATGGAACTACACCAAGAACTTCAAGCCCGTGATTTTGAACGACGAGTAAACTTTTGTACCATCAAGAATGGAGCAATAGAGGCTGATCGATCCAAATTTTTTATCCAAAATAATGATTTCTGATGAAGCTACTTTACTACAGTTAATCCATTTTGGGTCCGGGAATTTCAAAACTAAAACCATTGGTCGCTTAATGTACGGTGTGGAATATTAAATTTTCGAATTATTGTTCCATATTTTTTCCGCGAACCGCTTAACGGGCCTAGATATCTATATTTTTTTCAGAACGAATTACCCCTTGAAGAAGTTGATCATTTTGAAAGGAAACAAATGTGGATTCAACAAGACAACTCTTGCTCATTACCACTGGGAAGTTCGGGAATTTTTAAACGATCGTTACCCAGAAAAATGGATCGGTAGGGATGGATTCATTCAGTGGCCCCCTCGATCATGTGACTTAACACCTTTAGACTTCTTTTTGTGGGGCTACATTAAAGATCGTGTTTATGTGAATCCCCCTACAACCCCAGTAGTTATGGAAAATAGGATACGGGATGAGTGCAGGACAATAACGCCCCTTATGCTAAGGAAAGTGAAGGAAAATATAGCAAAACGACTAAACATGGGTATTCAAGTAGACGGGCATATTTTTGAACATTTATTACGTCATAATAATTAATCATTAGATAAGTTAAACTATATTAAGATTATTATTAACTATTTGTTTATGTTTTCACAATAGCGTAAGTATATTAAAAACAAGGGTAAAAATTCAAAAATTCAAAATAAATCGAAAAAACTATTAGAAATAGGTATATGACATACTTAATAAAAGTTGGAGGGTTTTGTAAAATCTATCAGAAAAAATAATAATATACGGGGTGTGCCATTTAAAACATTTGAGATTTTTCAATTTAGAATAGTCGCAATGTATAAATTTATTTTGAACACCCTGTAGCATCTAACTCAAATTTCTTTACATATTTTTTTTTTCATCTCTATAGAACGCTCGTACCAATTACGAGTATTCCACCTTCAGACACAATTTAAAAATTGAAATATTAAAAAAAACTACTAGGTTTAGGTATTTAACATTATTAATAAAAAAGTTATAAAATTTTACGCAGAATTTAAAAATAAATTAGAAAATAGGATATTTCATTTAAAAAACATATGTTACATTGGCCACACTTTTTTGAAGTACCCTGTATGCTCAAAAATAATTTTAAACTGTGTACCTTAACATTCCCTACAACTGTTATATTTAACATTTTTTCGTCACAAATGAGATAATGAACTTTACTCTGTCGTTGACTCACCCTGTACAAGCATTTTTGATGAAGAACGTCCAGGTCGTTCAAATGAGGCCATCACATCAGAAAAAATCCACGGTATAGTGATAAATGATCGGAGAATGAAAGTGCGTGAGATTGTTGAGACTGTGGGCATCTTAGTTGAACCCTATCCCCAATCTCCAATGCATCTCGTCCACTCCCCCTCTTCATTTTCACAGACAATATTCATTAATGAAATTTTATTCATAGGGTAGATTTGTAGTTGTAGCTTTAGTCAATCATCGCTCCTGATCAAGCTAACATGGTTAGCGAGACGCGCATCGAGTGCAAAAATGTAGTGTTTAGTGTCGTGGTGATACATACTGAGTAGTGATATTGTGCCAAAGATTCCACATTCCCAACATAACAAATATAGGAATTGATGGCCCAATCCGAGCTGTGTAGTTTTGAAAGTTTAATTTTGACTTAAGGGGTTAGTTTTTGGGAGTGAAATCGGAAGTGAAAACAATTTACCAGGGTTATCGAGTGGAGTGTCAAATGAAACTTTGTAAAAATGAATTCAAAAATATATATGACGTAATACTTACGCACACTTTCCTAGGTATTATGTTTAAAAGGTGATCAAAAATCGCTGTACCCCCCACCCTGTCTCGAAATTTACTGATCAAAAAATTATATAAAAATTCTGTAATAGTCTTCATAAAGTGTAGATTGAGCGAGAATTATTACTAGTACATTACGTTTGATAATTTATCTAATATAAAGAAAAAAATTATGTTGCTTGACAATATGGTGGACGTTTTTAATATACTTTTCAGTTCATTACTGCTATCGCGTCGCGTATCGAGGTACCGAGACAAAATAATTTTATTTTATTTGTTCATAATTAAACAAAAATTTAGGTAGTAAATATTTCTTTTACACTTTTATTACTAGATTCTTGATTGAGCTAGATGGATTTATTGGCTATTAGGTAGCTAAGATGATATAACTATTATAAATTACTGATTAAGAAAAAAAAACGTGAAAATACATATTGGATTTTAAGATATATACATGTCAGGGACCGCGGCTCCGCTCGCGTGGACTTGAGTCACTACTATCGTCACTGCTTATTCCTTATGTTACCCAACGTAATAAAATATCTCTCATTATTTCCCCTTATCTCCCAATATTTCTCCTTATCTCCCAATATTTCTCCTTATCTCCCATTATCTCTACATAATTTCCATTATCTAGGCTTATCTCTGTTCATCTCCCATTATTTCTCCTTATCTCCCATTATTTCTCCTTATCTCACCTCATTTCCCATTATCTAGGTTTATCTCGACTTATCTCGCAATATTTCTCCTTATCTCCCACTATTTTTCCTTATCTCCCATTATCTCACCATAACTCCCATTATCTAGACTTATCTCTGCTTATCTCCCATTATTTCTCCTTATCTCACATTATTTATACTTATCTCCCATAACTCACCTTATCTCCCATTATCGAGGCTTATCTCGACTTACCTCCCATTATTTCTCCTTATCTCCCATTATCTACGCTTATATCGAATTATATAGAACATATGTATAAATTTATAAAAAACACGTAAATCGGATAAGTGGTTCTCGAGTGATAAGCGCACTAATGGACAGACAGACAGACAGAGAGTCGTTGCATTTTATATATATTATATTCTTTGCTACATGATATTGTTCCATATTTAATGCTTTAGGCAGTGTATTGCAAGAGAACGCGTTAGCGGCAAACTTTTCTCCGACTTGATTCACTATTATCGTCACTGCTTATTCCTTATGTTACCTAACGTAATAAAATATATCCTATAACCTGACCAGAGAATATACGTATGTTTAAAAAAAAGCACGTAAATCGGATAAGTGGTTCTCCAGTCATAAGCTCATTAACGGACGAACAGACAGACAGACAGACGGAGAGACGTTGCATTTTATATATATTACAGATATAGATTATTATTATTATATAACCTGGCCAAAGAATATATGTATGAATTTAAAAAAAGACACGTAAATCGGATAAGTGGTTCTCGCATGATAAACGCACTAATGGACAGACAGAGAGATTCTCTGCTGCATAATATTGTTCCATATTTAAAGATTGTGTATTGCATGAGAACGCGCTAGTGGCAAACTTTTTTTCCGACTTCATTCGCTATTATCGTCACTGCTCATTCCTTATTCTACCTATCGTAATAAAATATAGCCTATAACCTGGCCGGAGAACATTTGTATGTTTTTAGAAAAAAAAAAGTACGAAAATCGAATGAGTGGTTCTCCAGTGATAAGCGCACTAAAGGACAGACAGAAAGACGGACAAACAGAGATACGTTGCATTTTATATGTTATATTTTATAGATGTAATAAAATGTATATCTATAACCTGGTCAGACAACATATGTATGAATTTAAAAAATCACGTAAATCGGATAAGTGTTTCTCGAGGGATAAGCGCACTAACGGACAGTCAGACAGAGCAGGGTTGCATTTTATATATATTATAGATATAGATTAATATTATTATTATATAACCTGGCCAAAGAATATATGTATGAATTTAAAAAAAGACACGTAAATCGGATAAGTGGTTCTCTCGTGATAAACGCACTAATGGACAGACAGACAGACAGAGAGACATTGCATTTTATATATATTGTAGATTATAGATATTCTCTGCTACATAATATTGTTCCATAATTAATGGTTTAGGCTGTGTATTGCAAAGGAACGCGCTAGCGGCAAAGTTTTTTTCCGACTTCACTCACTATTTTACGTCACTGCTCATTCCTTATGCTACCTATCGTAATAAAATATAGCCTATAACTTGGCCAGAGAACATATGTATGTTTAAAAAAAAGTACGTAAATCGGATAAGTGGTTCTCCAATGATAAGCGCACTAACGGACAGACAGACAGAAAGAGAGACGTTGCATTTTATATATATTATAGAAGCAATCACCGTTTTTG
The DNA here is from genome assembly GCA_019049505.1 of Pachyrhynchus sulphureomaculatus. Classification (NCBI taxonomy): domain Eukaryota; kingdom Metazoa; phylum Arthropoda; class Insecta; order Coleoptera; family Curculionidae; genus Pachyrhynchus; species Pachyrhynchus sulphureomaculatus. Next base: position 11,569,832 of record CM032456.1, on the reverse strand, counting down.
TCAGGAGATAATTATAGAGAACAGGCTTCTATATTCTATGGAGATAACTATAGCGAAAAGGCGGGGCTGTTTATGGAGACCGGGTGTCAATCGATAATCAAACGACAATCCAGGAGCGAAACATCCCATCTTTATAAAAAAATATCTTCTTGCACTACACTTGCGTTCTAAAAGTTTAAATCTCACTCAATAAAGAAAATTAAAAATGACTCGAGATGGGTGTAAATTTTTCACAAAAAGAGGCCTGCCTACTGTGGAACTATTAAAACTTTAAAAATCGATAACCGTTTATGAATATTTTTCACAAAAGAGAACCCCCGTTAAAAAAATTCTATTTCTAAGGCGCGTATTTTCTATCTGCATAAGGGCTGGGGGCATAGGCTCCCCCCGCCCGCCCTTGACCATGCCACACGTTGAAAGTTCTTGGAGGTGCGTATTTTTAACTGGCAAGGAATACAATAAGATTATGTTTAAATTATCTTTTTATTTAGTTACTAGCCGTGCCCGCGGCTCCGCTCGCGTGGACTTGATTCACTACTATCGTCACTGCTTATTCCTTATATTACCTAACGTAATAAAATATCTGCCATTATTTCCCCTTAGCTCCCATTATTTTTCCTTATCTCCCATTATCTGTCCATAATTTCCATTATCTAGGCTTATCTCTGCTCATCTCCCATTATATCTTCTTATCTCCCATTATTTCTCCTTATCTCCCATTATTTGTCCTTATCTCCCATTATCTCACCTTATCTCCCATTATCTAGGCTTATCTCGACTTATCCCGCAATATTTCTTCTTATCTCCCATTATTTCTCCTTATCTCCCATTATCTCACCACAACTCCCATTATCTAGACTTATCTCCCATTATTTCTCCTTATCTCCGCTTATCTCCCCATTATTTCTCCTTATCTCCCATTATTTATACTTATCTCCCTTTATCTCACCTTATCTCCCGTTATCTAGGCTTATATCGAATTATATAGAACATATGTATAAGTTTATAAAAACACGTAAATCGAATAAGTGGTTCTCCAGTGATAAGCCCATTAACGGACAGACAGACAGACAGAGATACGTTGCATTATATATATATATATATATATATATATATATATATATATATATATATTATATATATATATTATATATATATATATATCATAGATGTAATAAAATATATATTTATAACCTGGTCAGAGAACATATGTATGAATTTAAAAAGTTACATATATCGGATAAGTGGTTCTTGAAGGATAAGCGCACTAACGGACAGACAGACAGACAGACGTTGCATTTTATATATATTATAGATATAGATTATTATTATTATTATATAACCTGGCCGAAGAATATATGTATAAATTTAAAAAAAAGACACGTAAATCGAATAAGTGGTTCTCGCGTGATAAACGCACTAATGGACAGACAGACAGACAGACAGAGAGACATTGCATTATATATATAATATAGATTATAGATATTCTCTGCTACATAATATTGTTCCATATTTAATGGTTTAGGCTGTGTATTAAAAAGGAACGCGCTAGCGGCAAACTTTTTTCCGACTCCATTCACTATTATCGTCACTGCTCATTCGTTATGATACCTATCTTAATAAAATATAGCCTATAACCGGGCCAGAGAAAAAAAAGTGCGTAAATGGGATAAGTGGTTCTCCAGTGATAAGCGCACTAACCGACAGACAGACAGACAGACAAACAGACAGAGAGACGTTGCATTTTATATATGTTATAGATTAGTGTTTCGTACGGATCACTTCGGTGTCCGTCTGCCTGTCTGTCACACCCGATTTTTTCCGAAACTATTTGACATAGAAAGATGAAATTTGGCACTAATATTTATGGCCTCATTAGAGTTGTGTAGTTTTGAAAGTTAAGTTTTGACCTAAGGGGTTAGTTTTGGGGGTGTAATCGAAAGTGAAATTTTTTTTTTTTACTGGGTTATCGAGTGGGGTGTCAAATGAAAGCATATAAAAAGACGAGTTTAAAAATATATATAATGTAATACTTGCGCACAATTCTCTTTGTATTATTTTTAAAAAAGTGCGAAAAATCGCTTTCCCCCCACCTTATCTCGAAAAGTACGGGTCAAACAATTTTGAAAAAATTCTAGAATATTCTCTACAGGGTGTAGATTAAACGAAAATTATCACGAGTGCATTACTTTTAATAATTTATCTGGTATATAAAAAAACAAAAACTTCAAGGCCATCAGTTTTCACTAAAGATCGAAAAAAAAAACTTTGTTGAAAACTCATTCGGGATATGTTTTGTGAAGTCACTGATCATATTATACTTTCGTAACGAAAATTTTTATTTTAAAAGCAATCAACGTACTGAACACTAATTGCGCAAGTCCCATTTGCACTTGACTGGTTATTTTTTTTTTCAATATGGAAAATTTAGGCAGTGTTTCTTGACACATTTTGCCTTTAGTTTTATAACTTATCAAGCATAATATACGAGACATTTCCTCTGTTACACTTATTGCGTTGTTTAGTTTTTAGGTATCTACGTGTTTTTTTATACATATTTACCTCTAACCGCGTTTGTTCAATATATTACATATTTACGATTTTTTTTATCTACATCTATTTTTAGTAACTCGATGTTAGAATCTGCGCCTGAAAAAAAAACGCAATTTCTACAACTTTATTAGAACGCAGTTTATTTGAAGCGATATGGCAACAGCGCTGTTGTCGACTGCTTCTCGCTGCAAACATAATTTGTTCGCGGCGTTGCCGATCGAAATTGTTTCTATTTACCTTAACGATGTTGGAAAGTTTTAAAAACCAAATTTAATTTGGAAACTACCTAGAATACTAAACGGTAATTTCATTTATTTAAAATACGATAATCTACCTATATAGGGTAAAGTTTATCTCATTATGTGACACTATTAGGGGCTCAATTTATGGTGAGAGATAAATTAAGAATTTTAATTAATAGTTCCCGAATTTTATAATAATATATGGTTGATTTATGTTGATTTTTAATTTGGTGTTAATGTTAACTCCACATTAATAAGTGTGAAAATATCGTTTGTGAATCACTCTTTGATTTTTGTGCATCACTAATCTGAACGTGCCTACGACGTAGTACGAAGGGCGCTTTTTTTTAAAAAAAAATCACTAAAGGCGGAACTGGGTGACGAAGCCCCATGGAGAAAAACCCTATTGTACTGGAACTCTAGAAATTTAGGTCCTTCCTCGCACATTAAAGTAATAACCTGTCAAGTGCTAGTTGAACTTGCGCAATTAGTGTTCCGTACGTTGATTGCTTTTAAAATAAAAAATTTTGTTATAGAGGTATAAAATGATCAGTGACTTCACAAAACACACCCCAAATGAGTTTTCAACAAAGTTTGTTTCCAATCTTTACTGAAATCTGATGACCTTGAAATTTTTGTTTTTTTTTTTTATATACCAGATAAATTATTAACTCGTGATAATTTTCGTTCAATCTACACCCCGTGGAGAATATTCCAGAATTTTTTCAAAATTTTTTGATAAGTACTTTTCGAGATAAGGCGGGTGGACAGCGATTTTTCGCGATTTTTAAAAATAATACAAAGAAAAGTGCGCGCAAGTATTACATTATATATATATATATATATATATATATATATATATATATATTATATATATATATATATATATATATATATATATATATATATATATTACTCGCGTTTTCACAAGCTTTCATTTGACACCACACTCGATTACCTAGTAAAAAAATTTTTTTTTTCACTTCCGATTTCACCCCCCAAAACTAACCCCTTACGTCAAAATTTAACTTTCAAAACTACATGGCTCTGATGAGGCCATCAATTCCTATATTATTACCAAATTTTAACTTTCTATGTCAAATAGTTTTGGAGAAAAAATCGGGTGTGACAGACGGACAGACACCGAAGTCATCTTATAAGTGTTCCGTACGGAACACTAAAAAGCGGCGACCGAAGGCTGAAGATTTTTCACAAGTAAGGACCTCATACTGTGGAACTTCAAAAACTTACACTTAATTTAAAAATTGATGAGCCGTTGGTGGGTAGTTGCTTTTCACAAAAAAGAACCTGTTCTTACGGTGGAACTTTAAAAACTAAAACCTTCATTTGATGACCGGATGGGAGGTTAAATATTTTTCACAAAAAAGAACCCCTGATTTAAAAAACCACTGTTTACTAAGGGAGTGGTATTTTCTACATCCTTGGAGGCAAGAAGGGGAATACCTGCCACTTGATCTCCCCCTAGTCACGGCACAGGAACGCATGAAAGAGATACTACCTGAGTAATTTTGTCAAAACTACTTTGTATTGAATAAAACAATCTTCAAAGAAATACTTTTCCTAAATTAGGCAACATTGTTTTTCGCTTTTTGCCGTCGTTCGGTCTCTCTATATCTACACTGCGTGTCAGCGCTGTCTAAACTACGCACTTACATCGGGGAAACGGTAAGCGAAAACCTTTTTAAAACCAATTTTCCGCCTTTTTCGATAAGTTAATTTTTCATTTTTGTGCATTAGATTTTTAGTTTTTAGGATTTCTAACCCCATACAAACATTTGCTACTGATTTTCAGCTTTTTCGAATGTTAAACGTGAAATATTAGTAGGCCGGTGTCATTACCGGTTCTTTTGTTTCTATGCAGCCTGCAGCGCATAATTCGTTGACTATTGGGGTCAGATAGTCAAAAATGCATTTTATAGAGTGTGCGGTAAAAAAAAATAGTGTTTGTTATCCTTAATGCCATTTTTTTTTTTTTTATATGTTAGCATGTATTTTATTAACACGGAACGGGAGTTTTCATGGTTTTTTGCTAGATGAGAAATGCATGGTTTTTAAAGTCTTACATACATCTCACATATTCAAAAATTCGATTTTTTTTACGGATTTTTATTCTCTATACTTCCAAGAATTACTTAAAATTGTTTTAAGAAAATTCTATTCCATTACAAAGTTATAGCATTAAAAGTGACCTGGCATCGGATTGGGACCGCTACCTGTTTTCAGACACTGTCTAAGTCAATTTTTAATATTTTTTAACTTTTTCTTTTTAAATCTTAATAGTTACTTTTTCTATAAAATGTCGAGTTTTTTTTTTTTTCATTTTTCTAATAGATAATTTTTTATAAATAATTTAATTTTTGGTCGAAAATTGCATACTAAAGTTTGAAACACCGTAAATTTTTTATTTGTGAAAAAACCATTCAAAAAAAAACCATTCACCAATTTTTAACTATTTCATTATAACATAGTACAGGGTGAGTGAACGATAGAGTAAAGTTCATTATCTCATTTGTTTCGGGAATGACGAAAAAATGTTAAATATAACAGTTTTAGGGAATGTTAAGGTGCACAGTTTAAAATTATTTTTGAGTATACGAGGCTGGTTTGAAAAGTCAGTGCAAAAATAAAAACTACTTATGTGTTTGGGGTAAACCTTTTTATTTTTCGACATAGTCTCCTTTTAGGCTTATACACTTCGTCCAACGATGTTCTAGTTTGTTGATCCCTTCCGAATAATAGGATTTGTCCAAGTCTGCAAAATATCCATTAGTGTCTGCAATCACCTCCTCGTTTGAATAAAATCTTTGTCCCGCCAGCCATTTTTTTCAAATTGGGGAACAAATAGTAGTCCGAGGGAGCCAAGTCTGGAGAATAGGGGGGATGTGAAACGAGTTGGAATCCTATTTCCATTAATTTTGCGACCACAACTGCTGAGGTGTGTGCCGGTGCGTTGTCGTGATGGAATAGGACTTTTCTTGTGGGCCAATCGCGGGCGTTTTTCTTGCAGCTCGGTTTTCAAACGGTCCAATAACGATGAATAATATTCACCTGTAATAGTTTTACCCTTTTCCAGATAGTCGATGAGGATTATCCCTTGCGAATCCCAAAAGACAGTCGCCATAACCTTTCCGGCCGAAGGAACGGTCTTCGCCTTTTTTGGTGCAGATTCCCCCTTGGTAACCCATTGTTTAGATTGTTGTTTGGTCTCAGGAGTATAGTAATGTATCCATGTTTCATCCACAGTGACGAAACGACGCTTAAAGTCCTCCAGATTCTTTTGGAACAGCTGCAAACCATCCTTGCAACACTTCACACGATTCCGTTTTTGGTCAAGCGTGAGCAATCGCGGCACCCATCTTGCGGATAGCTTTCTCATGTCCAAATGTTTATGCAAAATATTATGTACCCGTTCAGTCGAGATGCCCAAAGCACTAGCAATCTCACGCACCTTAACTCTTCTGTCATCCATCACCATATCATGGATTTGATCAATGATTTCTGGAGTCGTAACCTCCACAGGCCGTCCAGAACGTTCAGCGTCACTTGTGCCCATATGGCCAGTCCGAAAATTTTGAAACCACTTATAAATTGTTCTAATCGAAGGTGCAGAGTCACCATAATGTTTATCAAGCTTCTCTTTAGTCTCCTGAGGCATTTTGCCTTTTATAAAGTAATGTTTAATCATCACACGAAATTCCTTTTCGTCCATTTCTTGAAAATCACTCGACTTCCTTGATTCACACGAATGCCAAACACAAAGAAATAGACCAATATGGCTGAAACTTGTTGTGCGTTCATTCAGAGATGCTACTAACTAAACATGACCTCGATACGCGCCGGTGGTGCCATCTCTCGGACTTTGCACGGACTTTTCAAACCAGCCTCATACAGAGTACTTCAAAAAAGTGTGGCCGATATAACATGTTTTTTTAAATGGAACATCCTGTTTTGTAATTTATTTTTAAATTCTGCCTAAAATTTTATAACTTTTTTATTAATACTGTTATATACCTAAACCTAGTAGTTTTTCTAATATTTCAATTTTTTAAAAAAAATACTAGTTTTCAGTTTTGTAAAAAATTGCCAGTAGCGCCATTGTTTCTGAAGGTGGAATACTCGTAATTGGTACGACCGTTCTATAGAGATAAAAAAGATACATTCAAAGAAATTTGAGTTAGATGCTACAGGGTGTTCAAAATAAATTTATACATTTAGCCTATTTTAAATTGAAAAATCTCAGATTTTTTAAATGGCACGCCCTGTATATTATTATTTTTTCTGGTAGATTTTATAAAACCCTCCAACTTTTATGAAGTATGTCATATACCTATTTCTAATAGTTTTCGATTTATTTTGAATTTTTCAATTTTTACCCTCATTTTTAATACACTTACGCTATAACATCATAGTTGCCAACACACCACAAAAATGTAGGCATTGTCAAATTTTGACATGTCTATTAAGCAACAGAGACAAATAGTTAGTAATAATTTTAATATAGTTTAACTTATCATAATGATTAATTGTTATGACGTAATAAATGTTCAAAAATATGCCCGTCTACTTGAATACACATGTTTAGTCGTTTTACTATAACTTCCTTCACTTTCCTTAGCATGAAGGGCGTTATTGCCCTGCACGAATTCTGTATCCTATTTTCCGTGTCTACTGGTGTTGTAGGGGGATTCACATAAATACGATCTTTATTGTAGCCCCACAAAAAGAAGTCTAAAGGTGTTAAGTCACATGATCAAGGAGGCCACTGAATGAATCCATCCCTACCGATCCATTTTTGTGGGTAATGATCTTTTAAAAATTCCCGAATTTCCCGGTGGTAATGAGCAGGAGGTCCGTCTTGTCGAATCCACATTTGTTCCCTTTCAAAGTTATCAACTTCTTCAAGAAGCTGGGGTAATTGGTTTTGTAAAAAATTTTGATATCTAGGCCCGTTAAGCGGTTCGCGGAAAAAATATGGATCAATAATTCGAAAATTTAATATTCCACACCATACATTAAGGTTTTGAACTTCCCGGGCCCAGAATGGATTAATTGTTGAATAATAATGCATGTTATGAATGTTAACTGCCCCATTACTGCGAAGAGTGGTTTCATCAGAAAACATTATTTTGGATAAAAAATTTGGATCGGCCCTCTATTGCTCCATTCATGGTGGTACAAACGTTTACTCGACTTTCAAAATCACGGTCTTGAAGTTCTTGTTGTAGTTCCATATGATAGGGATGATAGTTGTATTTTCTCGGGTGTGATTAGCCGTAGATTGGGATGTGTCACATAAGTTAGCTAGTTGACGGCTGCTCACCTGGGGATTATCTTCAACATGAAGTAAAATCTCCATTTCTTTTTCCTCATTGGTATCATTCTGGTTTACTACTTTCCGTTTCGTATACTCGACGTTACCACCACCATCAAACCGTTCCATTAAGCACTGAAAAGATTTTCTAAATGCCAAAAGACAATTTTTTCCCGCCTCGCCCAGTATATAAACTATATCAATAATTTTTAGGAAAATCCATAACTGTTACCTTTATACGTCACTTACTACAACAATTTAAACTATTTTTACTTGCTTAATAGACATGTCAAAATTTGACAATGCCTATATTTTTGTTTTGTCTTGGCAACTATGATGTTATAGCGTATAGTATAGTAAAAACAAGGGTAAAAATTGAAAAATTCAAAATAAATCGAAAACTATTAAAAAGAGGTATATGATATACTTAGGGGTTATATACAGTTAGGAGGGCTAAAAAAGGGATTTTTCAAGAATTTTTCCTGAGAAAACTTTTAAATTTATTAATGTAAAAAATTTTACACATTATTATGGTAACTTTCAACTGTATTTCAACATTTTTCATTTGTAAAAATAATAATTTTGAAGGCTGCTATAGCTGATCTCCAGCAGCTCCTCTCAAAAAAAGGCGTCTTGCGGTGACTACGATATCTCTGGACTGGATCATCCAAAATGAAAAAACCAAACGGATATCGTTAAAGTAATGTATAATCTAGTTATTAATCGAAGGAATAAGCAAAATAAATTTTTTTGCGAAAATAGCGTCTTCTCAAGAAAAAAAAATGATTTTTGACCAAAATTTTTGCCTTAAATTGTTTATAAAAAAAATATATTTATCGGTGAGAAAAAACTTTCGATTAATTACAAAAATATACTTAAGAAGCTTGTGTTAAAATTTGAGACTAATCGGTTCAGCAGTTTCCAAGAAATCTTGGTCACCGACCATAAAAAACATGGTTTTGAGAAAAATGCGTTTTAAGTTTGAAAAGCACTTTACATAGAGTAAAAAATTTTTTTTTCAACTTACATCGAATCGTCTATTCCAGGACCTTTATGTACCTGAATACAATAGAAGGGACATTTACAATAGGCAGGTAAATTAAAATTCTAGGCAAGCACTGCCGCTCCGGCCTCCTCTTTTCAAGGGCTCTGATGTCTTTACAAATATTCGTGTAACTTCCAGAATAATCGTCGGATTTACTTAAAATTTTCTGTGCGTGTACTTAAATATATGTACATTACGAAAATGAAATCGATTTTTTGCAAATTCTAACTGTATATATATTATATGTAATGTATATATATATATATATATATATATATATATATATATATATATATATATATATATATATATATATATATATATATATGTATTATATATAATATAAAAGTTGGAGGGTTTTGTAAAATCTAACAGAAAAAAATAATATACAGGGTGTGTCATTTAAAAAATTTGAGATTTTTCAATTTAAAATAGTCGAAATGCATAAATTTATTTTGAACACCCTGTAGCATCTAACTCAAATTTCTTTACATGTATCTTTTTTTTCATCTCTATAGAATGTTATTACCAATTATGAGTATTCCACCTTCAGAAACAATGGCGCTACTGGCAATTTTTTACAAAACTGAAAACTAGTATTTTTTTTTTTAAATTGAAATATTCGAAAAACTAAAGCTACTAAGTTTAGGTATATAATATTATTAATAAAAGTTATAAAATTTTACGCACAAATAAAAAATAAATTAGAAAATAGGATGTTCCATTAAAAAAACATACATTATATCCGCCTTTTTTGAAGTACACTGTGTACTCAAAAATAATTTTAAACTGTGCACCTTAACATTCCCTAAAACTATTCTAAAGGGTGTTTTTTTATAGAGGTATAGAACTTTAAAATGGAATAAAACAAAGATGAATTTTTTAAATTGACATGAAATTTACTTTATTCGAAAGATAATCTTCTGGCATTATAATTTAAATATGACTTCTGGCATATGACCGCCACGGCTGGCTCGGACGTAGTCTAATCTGGAGGTCCAATTTCGATGACTTTTTTCCAACATTTGTGGCCGTATATCGGCAGTAACGGGCGAATGTTGTCCTCCAGGTGGTCAATCGTTTCGGGCTTATCGGCGTAGACTAGCGACTTCACATATCCCCACAGAAAATAGTCTTGCGGCGTTAAATCGCACGATCTTGGAGGCCAATTCACGGGTCCGAAACGTGAAACTATGCGGTTACCAAACTTTCCCTTCAATAAATCAATTGTGGCACGAGCTGTGTGATATGTTGCGCCGTCTTGTTGAAACCACAGCTCCTGCACATCATGGTTGTTCAATTGATGAACGAAAAAAGTCAGTAATCATGGCTCTATAGCGGTCACCATTGACTGTAACGTTCTGACCAGCATCATTTTTAAAGAAGTACGGACCAATGATTCCACCAGCCCATAAAGCAGACCAAACAGTCAGTTTTTCTGGATGTAACGGTGTCTCAACATTACACTTGAGGATTATCAGCACTCAAATACGGCAGTTAGTTTATTGACGTATCCATTCAAACAAAAGTGAGCTTCATCGCTAAACAAAATTAGCTTATGAAAATCGGGATCAACGGCAATCTTGTTTTGGGCCCATTCACGGAATCTACGCCTTACTAGGTGATCGTGTGGCTTCAATTGTTGCACGAGTTGGATTTTGTAAGCACGCAAACCAAGATCTTTCCGCAAAATCTTCCATAAAGTGGATGGACACATATCCAATTCCTGGGCACGATGGCGGATAGACTGATTCGGGTCTTCCTCTACGCTACGCTCTACAGCAGCAATGACTTCTTCTGTATGCACTGTACGGCGTCTCTGTGGATGCGTATTATCATTTAGAGTAAACGTGGTGCGAAAACGTTCCATAGTTAATCGAATTAATTGCTCTGATGGACGATTATGTTGACCGTAAAATGGACGTAGTGCGCGATACGTAGTCGAACAGAACCATGATTTTCAAAATAAATTTGCACAATTTGGAAGCGTTGTTCAAGCGTCAGTCTATTCATGTTGAAATGCCAAACCAAACTAAACATAAATCACTTGACAGCTGACAAAATGGCCGCCAGTTAAAAAAGTGTTGCCAACTTAAAGTTTTATACCTCTATAAAAAACACCCTTTATTTAACATTTTTTCGTCATTCCCGAAACAAATGAGATAATGAACTTTACTCTATCGTTGACTCACCCTGTACAGCCATACCAATTATGCTTTTTGTAAAAGTTACTTACAATTACGCAACGAGTTAAATTGTCTCATTTTTAATCACATCGTAAATTAAACCGGATGAGAGTACTTTTAGTGCATAAAAAGCGATTTTGCTGAGTTACATTTATGTAAATAAATATACATACTTTTTCTTGGGTCTTTTAGGTTAACGTAAGTTACTACTAGGTATAACGTAATTGTAACTGTAGATCGCCCTTAGAGAAAGCATATAATTTTGTATAAAATAATACACCGACAAAACTTACGCAAAAAAAAAACAGAAAAAACTGTGGACTTTATGTTTCTATCTATAATAATTGTAGGGGGCGCCACTTATTGCATTGTGTATACTTTTAAATTGTCATAACTTTTTTATACCACTCTGCATGATCCGGTTAGTTACGTTAGTTAAACGAGTGCTGATTCCAGAATTATCGTGTACAATTTCAAGGATTTCCTCTTCAACATCGGGTGCTCTAGCTTGTGAAGGCCGCCCAGTATTATTCCTGATCGGCTTAAATTGTCCAATTTCTCAAAGTCGCCTCTCAATATTGGCAGAAGTTTGATGGTTAGGATGCGGAAATCTTTCGTGATATACGCGAGCACTTTGGCAACCGCTGCCGTTACAAAAACCAAACACTAAAATCATATCAGTTTGCTCACCAAAACTGTACTCCATATTAATCTAGATTTAAAGCACTGTTGAGCTTGAGAAGGGATTAATTCTCGTTAACACACTCGTAAAACTTGTTTGATATCTGTCAAAGATTACTTCCTGTCAGTATTACTACAAGCCAGTTAAGTTATAGAACATGTGATATCTTACATCATTGCCAGAGTGATTTTTGAGCGTTGGCAAGTGACTATTTATTCAATGTGAAGAAACGTGTAAAGGAACGCATTTGTAAATTTGACAATGGAATTAAAAAATGGAAACAAACATCCCACTATCTCAGAAACTGTTACCCGGAGCAAAATTTATCAAGAGAACTTTTTTAGACAGGAGAAGGTGGAGAATACGAATATTCAATTAAAAATATCATACAGAATGGTATAAAAAAGTTATGACAATAAGTGGCGCCCCCTACAATTTACAACAAAACTGCGAGCTGATTTCGATTTCTCATCTCAGAAAACCCGTTAGTACCGAATCTTGTACAAATAGTACAATGATTAAAAAAGCTACTTAAGAAAAACTAAAGTAAAAGTATAACTTTGACACCCTGTATCTCAAAAATTATGAATTTTTGGACTAAGGTAAGTTCGGTCATATGGTGATATTTTCATCCCAGAAATCCACAGTAACTCTATGTACACGGAATACTGGCACACCCAGTATATGTTATTCTAATTTGGAAATTAACGTAACTTAGGTTTCCTTTGGTTAGTTCGCTCGAATTAGTTTCAAAATAATTTTGGCGCATTTTAGAAGTAGTAATTGTAATAATTAATAATACCTTTCACACACGATGCATACTAAAAAAAATAAACCAACAAATGTATAGAAAATATGTAAATATTTTTTTTAGTTATTACGTACAATCTAAACAGTAATTTTACAACCACTACATGAACCGATATTTAACGCAGTTCGAAATGTAGAATTTTTGTTTTTGAAGGACTATTTCTGAACTTTAGATTTAAATTTTTTTGTAAATTTTCATTTTCAATCTCAAATATTCAAAAATGTTGACGATACAGTACGTACGAGGCTGGTTTGAAAAGTCCGTGCAAAAATAAAAACTAATTATGTGTTTGGGGTAAACCTTTTTTATTTTTCGACATAGACCCTTTTAGGCTTATACACTTCGTCCAACGATGTTCTAGTTTGTTGATCCCTTCCGAATAATAGGATTTGTCCAAGTCTGCAAAATATCCATTAGTGTCTGCAATCACCTCCTCGTTTGAATAAAATCTTTGTCCCGCCAGCCATTTCTTCAAATTGGGAAACAAATAGTAGTCCGAGGGAGCCAAGTCTAGAGAATAGGGGGGATGTGAAACGAGTTGGAATCCTATTTCCATTAATTTTGCGACCACACTGCTGAGGTGTGTGCTGGTGCGTTGTCGTGATGGAAAAGGACTTTCTTGTGGGCCAATCGCGGGCGTTTTTCTTGCAGCTCGGTTTTCAAACGCTCCAATAACGATGAATAATATTCACCTGTAATAGTTTTACCCTTTTCCAGATAGTCGATGAGGATTATCCCTTGCGAATCCCGCCATAACCTTTCCGGCCGAAGGAACGGTCTTCGCCTTTTTTGGTGCAGATTCCCCCTTGGTAACCCATTGTTTAGATTGTTGTTTGGTCTCAGGAGTATAGTAATGTATCCATGTTTCATCCACAGTGACGAAACGACGCTTAAAGTCCTCCGGATTCTTCTGGAACAGCTGCAAACCATCCTTGCAACACTTCACACGATTCCGATTTTGGTCAAGCGTGAGCAATCGCGGCACCCATCTTGCGGATAGCTTTCTCATGTCCAAATGTTTATGCAAAATATTATGTACCCGTTCAGTCGAGATGCCCACAGCACTAGCAATCTCACGCACCTTAACTGTTCTGTCATCCATCACCATATCATGGATTTGATCAATGATTTCTGGAGTCGTAACCTCCACAGGCCGTCCAGAACGTTCAGCGTCACTTATGCCCATATAGCCAGTCTGAAAATTTTGAAACCACTTATAAACTGTTCTAATCGAAGGTGCAGGGTCACCATAATGTTTATCAAACTTCTCTTTAGTCTCCTGAGGCGTTTTGCCTTTCATAAAGTAATGTTTAATCACCACACGAAATTCTTTTTCGTCCATTTCTTGAAAATCACTCGACTTCCTTGATTCACACGAATGCCAAACACAAAGAAATAGACCAATATGGCTGAAACTTGGTGTGCGTTCATTCAAGAGATGCTACTAACTAAACATGACCTCGATACGCGCCGGTGGTGCCATCTCTCGGACTTTGCACGGACTTTTCAAACCAGCCTCGTATTATTTTTAGTGTTCCGTACGGAACACTTATAAGATCACTGTCTGTCTGTCCGTCCGTCCGTCCGTCTGTCTGTCTGTCCGTCCGTCCGTCCGTCCGTCACACCCGATTTTCTCCGAAACTATTTGTCATAGAAAGTTGAAATTTGGTAGTAATATAGGAATTGATGGCCTCATCAGAGCCATGTAGTTTTGAAAGTTAAATTTTGACTTAAGGGGTTAGTTTTGGGGGGTGAAATCGGAAGTGAAAAAAAAAAAATTTTACTAGGTAATCGAGTGTGGTGTCAAATGAAAGCTTGTGAAAACACGAGTAAAATATATATATATATATATATATATATATATATATATATATATATATATATATATATAATGTAATACTTGCGCGCCCTTTCTTTTGTATTATTTTTAAAAAATCGCGAAAAATCGCTGTCCACCCGCCTTATCTCGGAAAGTACTTATCAAAAAATTTTGAAAAAATTCTGGAATATTCTCCACGGGGTGTAGATTGAATGAAAATTATCACGAGTGCATTACCTGTAATAATTTATCTGGTATATAAAAAAACAGAAATTTCAAGGTCATCAATTTTCAGTAAAGATTGGAAATAAACTTTGTTGAAAACTTATTTGGGGTGTTTTGTGAAGTCACTGATTATTTTATATCACCGTAACATAAATTTTGACTTGAGGGATTCGTTTTGAGGGGTGAAATCGGAAGTGAAAAAAAAATTTTTTTTTACTAGGTCATCGAGTGTGGTGTCAAATGAAAGGTTGTGAAAACACGAGTAAAAAATATATATATAATGTAATACTTGCGCACACTTTTCTTCGTATTACTTTTTAAAAAATCGTGAAAAATCGCTGTCCCCTGCCTTATCTCGAAAAGTACTGATCAAAAAATTTTGGAAAATTGTGGAATATTCTCCACGGAGTATAGATTGATCGAAAATTATCATTACCTTTAATAATCTATCTGGTATATAAAAAAAACCAAAATTTCAAGGTCACCAGTTTTCAGTCAAGATTGGTAATAAACTTTGTTGAAAAACTCATTTGGGGTGTGTTTTGTGAAGTCACTGATCATTTTATACCACCCTAACAAAATTTTTTATTTTAAAAACAATCAACGTACGGAACACTAATTGTGCAAGTTCAACTTGCACTTGACCGGTTATTTTAACTTAATGAAGAAAAACAACAATTAACAATTTTTCTTAATCTTTAAATATAATTCATAACTGCCTCTTATTTACTAACGGATTAATTTGCTCTCGTATTTAAAATCTTAGACATTTTAAGACAGGACCCAACTGATTTTTTTTTTTCAAATATTGGACCAATTTGGTAAACTAATATTCACGTTTTCCTTAACCTCAAGTGTTGATTTTAACATGGAATACACTAACTATAATGTAGTAGGTTTCATTTTCTTGGCCTTTTCCTCAAAATTTGCTAATGAAAAGTTCTTAGACACCTTCCTTGATTTATATTACACCATTCTATCAACTGCTGATATGTATTTTCATATTGCCGTTTGGTTTGTCCGGTAGGAGGTTTAAAACGTTCAAATTTGCTGTATGTGCTATATTTGGTGTTGTACCTCTGAACTTTTCATCATTCTCAACAATTTTTATTATTTTGTAATGAAAAATTTCCGACAAATTAAAAAACCAAAGGACTTGCCTTTAGAATCTTGTTGCCAAATTATGTAATCAATACTTATTATTCTTATAGTTACGAATTTAAATTGCTTTGTTTTAAAATATAAATTTTTATGTTTTGTAATAAATTATCTATTTATTTTATTATTTGTATTAAAACACAACGTTTTAGAAAAAATATTGTTCACAATTCATGCGCAAAATCTCATGGGAATTCTAGAATGATTTTTTCACTCGGCTAGGTTTATTCTCGAACACCTAACTAGTATTTCACGCATTAAATGCAATAACCCGTCAAGTGCAAGTTGAACTTGCGCAATTAGTGTTCCGTACGTTGATTGCTTTTAAAATAAAAAATGTTTGTAACGGAAGGATAAAATGATCAGTGACTTCACAAAACACACCCCACATGAGTTTTCAACAAAGTTTATTTCCAATCTTTACTGAAAATTGATGACCTTGTAATTTATGTTTTTTTATATACCAGATAAATTATTACAGGTAATGCACTCGTGATAATTTTCGTTCAATCTACACCCCGTGGAGAATATTCCAGAATTTTTTCAAAATTTTTTGATAAGTACTTTTCGAGATAAGGCGGATGGATAGCAATTTTTCGCGATTTTTTATAAATAATACAAAGAAAAGTGCGCGCAAGTATTACATTATATATATATATATATATATATATATATATATATATATATATATATATAAAGGGTGATTCATTTAGAGGTACTTTTTGTGATGGGGATTTAATTGCAGATTGCGCATGCGTCGTGTCAACTGAAGTGGCATTCCTGTTCAGTAGTGTTTGACAATTCATAATGGAAAGACTTAGCCCGGCACAGCGTCTACAAATTGTTCAACTTTATTACGAAAATGGGCGTTCTACGAGGAATGTGTATCGGGCGCTTAGAGCAACTTATGGTCCACATAATCGGCCTACCGAACGCACAATTCGCTCTACCATCAATAAGTTTAAGACCCAATTTTCATTATTGGATAATGCTCGACCGAATAGACCACATCCAGCACGTAGTGAAGAAAATATAGGGGCGGTAGCGGAGAGTGTACGCGAAGACCGTGAAGTGTCGATTCGTCGCCGTTCTCAACAGCTTGGCCTGTCATATTCAACAACTTGGCGTATTTTACGTAAGGATCTTTCTTTAAAAGCATACAAAATTCAACTAGTGCAACATTCCGACCGACCTTCTGAATCGTTTCCGTTTTAGTCGTTGGGCTCTTGACAAGCTTGCAGAAGATCCACTGTTTTCGAGAAAAATTTTGTTCACCGATGAGGCCCATTTTTGGCTTAATGGGTTCGTGAATAAACAAAATGCCCGTATTTGGGATGATGAACAACCTGAAGAGGTTCAAGAGCTGCCATTAAATCCAGAAAAAACAACTGTTTGGTGTGGTTTATGGGCCCGGTGGAATAATCGGTCCATATTTCTTCAAAACAGAGGCCGGCCGGAATGTTACTGTGAATGGTGACCGTTATCGCGCCATGATAACAGACTATTTGATGCCAGAAATTGAAGCCCGTGGTCTCGACGAAATTTGGTTCCAACAAGATGGCGCCACTTGCCATACAGCAGGTGAAACCATGGCTTTACTGCGAGAGCAATTCGGCGAACAGATCATTTCACGCTTTGGACCAGTGAATTGGCCGGCTAGATCATGTGACATCACACCTCTTGACTTTTTCCTTTGGGGCTATGTAAAGTCCAAAGTCTACATGGATAAGCCAGCTACAATTGAGGCATTGGAGGCCAATATTACTAGAGTCATTGGCCAAATACCACTCGAAATACTCACACGCGTTATAGAAAATTGGAACTTCAGAATGGACGTTGTTAACCGTAGTCGCGGACAACATTTGAAAGAAATTATCTTTAAGAAATAATTGTAAAGAATTGTTCTTTTATATGATAATAAAGATTATAAAATAAAATTGTTTTTTATTCATTTTTTTTTATTTAAAAAAAAGTACCTCTAAATGAAATCACCCTTTATATATATATATATATATATATATATATATATATATATATATATATATATATATATATATATATATATATATATATATATATATATATATATATATATATATATATATATATATATATATATATATATATATATTATATATATAATATATATATAATATATATATATATATATATATATAATATATATATAAATATATATATAATATATATATAATATATATATAATATATATATATATAATATATATATAATATATATATAATATATATATAATATATATATAATATATATATATATATATATATATATATATATATATATATATATATATATATATATATATATATATATATATTTTTACTCGTATTTTCACAAGCTTTCATTTGACACCACACTCGATTACCTAGTAAAATTTTTTTTTTTTCACTTCCGATTTCACCCCCTAAAACTAACCCCTTAAGTCAAAATTTAACTTTCAAAACTACATGGCTCTGATGAGGCCATCAATTCCTATATTATTACCAAATTTCAACTTTCTATGACAAATAGTTTCGGAGAAAATCGGGTGTGACAGACGGACAGACACCGAAGTGATCTTATAAGTGTTCCGTACGGAACCCTAAAAATAGCTATTTTAGGAGAAAATAGCATAGGTAAGCAAAAAAAAAAAACGACTCGGGACTATTTGCCATCATTTAACATGAATCCTAAAATTTAGCCTGCATATATTTTTACGGATTTTAGTATCATTTGAAAGCCCATTCTATTCTCTTTCTAATGATACCAAATTCCATAGCATACCTTATGCTTTTTACTGATTAAAATGATCGAAAGGGGAAACAAGGAGAATAAGGATTGAAAATAGGGTTAAGAGAAAGAAAAAATTAAATAAATTTTAAGTTCTTTGAATGTGTTAGTTAAGTTTAACAATTAAATCTATTGATAAAAACCAAAATCAGTATTGCCGCACCGACGCAGCAGCATGTGGCCTCGCATTGTCATGCATTAGCACGAAGCTATCGCCAAAAACCCAGCGTAAGGAACGATGTGTTCCTGCAGGATCTCCTCGATGTACCGGTGTGCAGTTGATCCACCGCTACGAGTTTCAACAGTCACGAAAATCAAAGTGGTTTTCGCATCCGGTGAGATGCCTCCGCACGCCATGACAGAACCTCCTCCGTAGACGACCGTTTCAGTAATGCAGCACTGCACATAGAGCTCCCCAGGCCTCCTATAGACTCGTTTTTTTCCATTATTGTCATGTAGGCACATTGGGAACTCCTTGGAGAGTACAATGGAGCGCCATTGCTCTAAGGTCTGATCGACATGTTCTCGGGCAAATTTGAGTCGCGCTTGTTGATAGGCTGCTGTCAATTTGGATCCGTTAGCTGGTCTCTTCTGAGTTAGGTTAGCTTCTTTAAGTCTTCTTCCGGCTCTCCAATGACTGACAGCTCGACCACGAATTTGTCGGAGCTCCTGGTGGACCTCAATGCCGATCAATTTACGATTTCTTAGAGCTGTGTTGACAATGAAGAGGTTATCTCGCTCCAAGGTTTTTTTCTTGATCCTGGTCTCCGTGGAAAGGCGTTAGTCTCTTGGCAACGTCTGTAGACTCTGGAGACAGTTGACTGGCTCACGTGCAGTTGCGCAGCGACTACACATTGGCTATGCCCTTTTTGCAATGGTATCCATTTTCCGATATCGTAATTAGTATAGCAGAGACTTTGGCGGTTCAAGTTCCGATAAAAGAATGATAGGAAAATGCAGTTGTATGTGTTTTTATAGGGATGAATAGCGCTCAACGAGTACGTAACTGTGCAAGCAAAACTGGTACTATTGAGTAAAACCGTTTTAATCAGTAAAACTTTTTGGAAATCCAAATATTTGTGGTATTGTTGGAAAAAGTAGAAAATCAGCATTCTAATGATACCAAAAATAATACCACTGTTTGAAAATTAAATTCAAGGATCGATGTTAAATGAAGCAAAATCGTTTTGAGTCGATTTTTTTGCTCATCAATGTATAAAATAAATCCGAGAAACAATACCTTGAAAGAGAAATGAAATTTAGGAGTTTTTAGGATTTAAAAATAATTTCTCATATTTATCGGTTTTATTATCAGTTAAAACGAATTTTCTGGTCTTGTAATGCACAGCTTTAGGTGGCCCAATGGTGTTGTTAATTTAAACCAGCTAACTGCCAAATTAGTTCTGTTTTTTAGTGAAGAGGCAATTAAGTTTTCAGTGTGAAAATGGTTAGAAACTAAATAAAAAATAACCGCTCAAGTGCAAGTTGGACTTGCACAATTAGTTGTTCCGTACGTTCATTGCTTTTAAAATAAAAGTTTTTTTTTTTTAATATACCAGAAAAATTATTAATAATTAATAATTTATCTGGTATATTAAAAAAAAAAAAATTTCAAGGTCATCGTGATAATTTTCGTTTAATCTACACCCTGTAGAGAATATTCCAAAATTTTTTCAAAATTTTTTTGATCAGTACTTTTGGAGATAAGGAGGGAAGACTTTTTAAAAAATAATACAAAGAGAAGTGTGCGCAAGTATTACATTATATGTATTTTTGAACTCGTCTTTGTACAAGCTTTCATTTGACACCCCACTCGATTGCCTGGTAAAAAAAATTTTCACTTCCGATTTCACTCCCCAAAACTAACTCCTTAAGTCAGGGGTGGGCAACTTTTTACGAAGAGGTGCCAGTTTTCATCCATACAACATTTTTGCGTGCCGACATCGGTACTTACTACAACTAAAATTAACAAAAATTAACTTAAAATATTGCTTTTAGAAGGTTTAATTACAAAGAAATTTTAACATTTAATAAATAATTTTATTATACTAGTCCTAGGACCTAGTGTGAACCCTGTGCTTGAAGTTCTTTAGAGAGTTTTCTTATATCCGGTTCATGTCTGGTTATTTTCAGTGTCACATATGCTTCCGAGTTGTCTGTTGTCAGCCTGCTTCGGTACGGGTTTAAAATCACTCTCATATGGGAAAAAAGTTGTTCACAGATATAGGTTGATCCGAAAACTGTAAGCATGGCAAACGCTACTTTCTTACGACCAATAAATTTCTCTGGTAAACTCATCCAACAACTGAGTATCTCGTTTGAATGGTTCTGGCAGCCACCTTCTAATACCCTTCTTAATTCTACAAATATCGTGTTCCATAACTCGGAGCTTTTAAATTTAATGTATTGAAGATCAAAATCATTAATGTCCATCCATGAGAAAGAGATATGTCAAAGCAACTGCTGGAAAAATCCATTAAATCTGGTTTGATTAAAAAAAGCGAACATAGGACCATGTTTATCAAAATCCCCGACCCCTCTCGATAAACTCCTCTTTTAAATTAGTCATATGTTTAAGAATTTCGTCTATTAGTAGTGCACCATCGTCGACACTGGATATATAAGTTTTTTTAAATTTGGAAAATATTTATATGTGTTTGTAGTAATATCGCTGATAAATAAATCTATTTTTAATTTGAATGATTTCCAGGATTCGTATAAATCCAGAACTGTTTTGCCTGAACCTTGTAACTCTAAGTCGAGTTCACTGAGATGGTTTGTAATATCAGTAAGAAACATTAACATACAGATCCAGTTCTTATCTTCTGCGACACATTGCGATCAAAGGGCCGCCTAGAAGTTAAATCTAACAAAAACTAAAGTTCGGCAATATAAAAAGAGTGGCGGCGCGCGTCGGAACGATTGAAGTCAAGTCAAACAAAAACCGCCTTATAGCGGCTCTTTTGATATGAATTGAGGACGTTTATTTGTGTTTTTGCCTAGGCTTATATTTTGAGGCTTGCCGTCTTTAATACTTGCCGAAATAAAAGCCAAACCAATGCATTCAGTAAAATTATAAATTACAAAATATATATATTTTGTAGTTTTTGGTAATAATACCTAGTGACTTATATAATATATCGTTTTTGTTTGTTTGGTTAAAGTAATACTGTCTTCGATTATTTACTTCATTTCGAAACATGTCACAGATTACAGAATTAATGTGTAAACTTTGAATAGGTACGCGTGCCATTCAAAATTGCTTGGCGTGCCAGAGATGGCACGCGTGCCATAGGTTGCCGACCCCTGCCTTAAGTCAATATTTAACTTTCAAAGTTACACGGCTCTGATGAGGTCATCAGTTCCTATATTAGTACCAAATTTCAACTTTCTATGTCAAATAGTTTCGCAGAAAAGCGGGTGTGACAGACAAACAGAGGGACACCGAAGTGATCTTATAACTGTTCCGAACCGAATGGAAAAGTGTATAATATTAAGTATAGTGGGTTCCTAGTGTAATAATTTTTTTGCGTATCATTGTAACAATTTTATAACGATATTTCATCCAGTTGAAAATAATATATTTTAATTATTTTTTTTTTTAAATTTGTATCCCCGCCCAATTTACACGACCACGTCCTGACCTTCCCCACGAACTGCGGAGTTGCGCCTGATCACTGTAACATTGAGTAAACATAAAATAAGACCCTGAAACATAAAAATAAATTAATAGTGTTCCAGTGGCGTACTTAATAGTAAAATAGTAATTAACACTATAGTTATTTATAATTCCTTTATTTAAGGTAGAAATTTCAGTAAATTAGGGCGAAATAAAAAAAGGATGCCTTTTACAACTTTGAAAGTAATTCCAGTTGTAGAACTGATGAAAATAAATTGTTAGTGTTGTTTATTTATAACTTAAACTTGAGAGTACATTAAAAATTTGTATTTAAGTCACTAATTATAAAGCGATAACTTATCTAGTAAAACAGCTAATTATTAAATGAAAAAACTTTTATTGTAAATAAACCTACAGCTCTTACAAGGTTATTTCTTAAAAATAACTTCATCTAAATGTCTGTTACGTTTCCGGCCCTGTTTTGAGCTATCGGGGTTCACTGCTCGGCACGCCACTTCTGTGATCACTGGCATTTTTCGTCAGATTATTAACGTAAACTTTAGTTTTGAGATATCCTCACAAGGAAAAATAGCTAAAATAATTTATTCATCTCCTCTCTTGCAAATATATAGTCTTTATTTCTTAAGGTCACTTTCTAATCACATTCCTTTGTATATTATTGGAAAGGATGAACAAATAACATAATTTTCAGATATCTGGACTTCCACAACTCTAAAAAGAGCGTTGAACATGGCCCTTTAAAGACCCTCCTTCATTCTCCATTATCTCAACAAGAACAAGGGAAAATTCTCGTCATACTTTTTTAAAACTCCGCTCCTGTGAAACTTTTTATTTCAACTAAATTTCCAGTGACTTTGTTGGCTTTAACTGTAGTTATTCTCAGAATTGTGTAGGCCATGCGCAGTCCTCTCCTATTTGTGGCAATACCAGCCAAAAACTAAATTTTTTTCTTTGGGTAGAATCCTATAAATAAATTTAAATAAGCATTTGACTAAACATCACTTGAATCCCTCGCTGCAGCAGGTTCATTCTTGTTTATAATAGCCTTTACATGACTTTACTTATGCTAAAATATTGTAGTAAGATCTTTCTGACGATTACCTACGTTTAGAAATAAGTGGGAAAATAAAGGGTGTCTCAAAATGACCTGACATTTGATTTATTAATAAAACGTATTATTTATTTGAAATGTACGAATGTTTTTATTTTAATATAAGGTACAAACATGGAGGTTATGTGTGGGACACAATATCCGATAAATGGCCGCCTCGACCCTGTTTGCAAACGTTTACTCTTTTGACGAAATTTTCAATAAAATTTTGGTATAATTGCTGACTAATTTCATAAATGGTGCGTCTAATTTCTTCCATGAGCTCGGAAATGATCTGTGGATCATTGGCATACACTTTTCCTTTTAGAAAACTCCAAAAAAAGAAGTCCATTGGTGTCAAATCGCACGATTTTGGTGGCCAATTCACATTGCCGCGCACGAGATAACACGACCATGAAACTTCGTCCGCAATAACTGCATTGTTTCGCCCGCGGTGTGCCAGGTTGCGCCATCTTGTTGAAAGAATATGTCTTCCGAGTCCGTGCCGTTCAATTCATTTCATAAAAAGTTGGTTATCATGTCACGATAACGAACACCTTTGACGGTAATCGCATTTCCAACAGCATTCTCGAAAAAGTACGACCCAATTACTCCACCAACCCAAAATCCGCACCAAACAGTGACTCGTGGTGGATGCATAGGAAGCTGTTGGATCACTTGTGGATTTTCGGTTCCCCAAATTCGACAGTTTTATTAATTTACGTAGCTACTAAGTTCTTCTTTCTTTCTCTTCGAAAAATCACCATCGGTTTGTTGATGCTCTAATATCTATTTGATAAATATACGGCACTGCGCAGGCTGCAGTTCTTGTGTCAATTGGATCTGGTACGCATGCAAATGCCGATCTTTCGCCAAATTCGCTGCACAGAGCATCTTCAAATGTTCAATTGCTGAGCACGAGGGCGATTAGAAGTGGAAGGACTTTCGCCAACACTCGCACTCACTGCGGCTATGTTTTCATTGGACCGGCCGGTACGAGGACGGCCCCTGCTTTTCGTAGTCAGAATTGAGCCACTAACCTCAAATTTTTTGATTAACTGCACCACAGTGTTGCGAGATGGTGCGTTATGATGACCAAGAGATGTGCGGACTTTTCGAACCGTCTCGGCAAAATTTTCACCATTTTTATAGTCAATTTTCACCATTTCTATGCGTTGCTTGATCGTGTAATTCCCCATAACTAAACCTCAATACTTCCTGATGCCAGTTGTCAAAGATTGACAAAGATTGACTCTATGTTCGCCACAAAAAAAAAATGGCGCGCAATTTAAAATGTCAGATCATTTTGAGACACCCTTTAGTTTCTGACTTGTTATTTTTAAAATATACAGTGCCTGGCCAAATTATTAGACGCACTGCAAGATTTCGTGTAAAATATTAATTACCGAGTGATATTGTATCGTTTTATTATTTTAAATTGATTTGTTTTTTATTTTTATATTATCCAATCAATTACCTATTTATTTGACATAAATAAAACAGCATTAATTTAGAAAAGCATAAGTTTATTAAGTTTTTAAAGAAAAGTGAAATTAATGTTAGTAAAAGTCAATATTTAGTTGAGCCACCTTTAGCCGCTATCAAAGCTTTAATTCTGCGCGGCATGCTATCAATGCAAGATTGTACTGTCTCCTGCATTTGAGGATGATGATTCCACACATGAATAATCTTTTCTAGGAGCTGGGTTTTTGTTGATAATCACATCTTTAGCCACTTCTCTTTTTTCATCAGCTCCCACACATTTTCAATGGGCTATTACCCGGCCAATCCAACAGAGGGATATTTTTTTCTGCCAAAAAAAAGCTTTAACAGACCGAGCAGTGTAGCAGGGAGCTCCATCTTGCATGAAAGTGAATGGTTCCCCATTTGGAAACCATTCTCTGAGCTGCGGAATCAACCGATTTTGTAATACTTCTTTGTACTGATCTTGCCTCATTATTCCTTTGACGACGTACAGACGTCCAATGCCCTTGCCGCTGATGACTGACCAAATCAACACTTTGGTGGGATGTTTAACCATCGGGACGACACAATCAGGATGAAACTTTTCTCCATGACGACGACGCACATACTGAGCTTTATTCTGCAAAATTTCGAATGTGCTTTCGTCACTGAAGCAGACCTGTCAAAAATAGGAAAAATATATAAACTTCCATGTTTATTTGCTTTATTTAACTGAAAATGATAATAATGTATCAATTATTGATTAAATTGCTGTATCTTACCGATCTCCAGAAGTCCACATCTTTGTCTTGCCATTGTTTGGCCCATTTCAGGCGCTTTGCTTTCATTGCTTGTTACTCCGCGTACAACGCTTTTCAAGCAATCTTTTATATGGAGAAAGTCATCCCTTTGGAATAATTTGCCCAGCGCTGTGTTTCCCACCGAGTACAATTTACAGCGATTCAAGAACAACGTGAATCGCTTTTTTCCGCACTCGTGCCGCTCCTGGAGCGCTTTAGGGACTTCCCTGCAGCACGTGAGCTAGACCCATAAAAAAAAAATGCAGCTGTTAACTTGGGCTTCCTGGCGGGGCGACAGGCCTTAAAATCTAATTCTTTCAATTTTCTTCGAACAATGCGCTCAGAAGCATTTACGCTAGCATCCTGGAGTTGTGATTTTATTACCTTTGTGGTAGCAAATCTGTTTTCTACACAAATTTTCTTCAAACATCTCTCTGACCGTGGAGTGAAAATTGGTTTTCTACCGCATCTTTTCTTTCTTTTCGGGCTTAATTTCTTCCCTGACTCAATTTTCTTTTTTATGCGTCGTACACTAGCTTCAGAAACCTCCAATCTTCGTGATATTTCTCGGTTTGTAAATGTTTTCGCAATCACAAGGGCCTTCACTTTAGCTTTTTTACGTGGTGAAAGATCGCCTTTTCTACCCATAAAGCCACAGAAACACGTCCGTACCTGACTCGATTCCGATCGCGACTGATACAAGTTTGTACTTACTTACGTTCATGTATCACTTTGTCAACACAGTGTTGCCATATGTTAAAATAAATACAAATATGTAGTCTACAACAATTCTTTTAAATAAAAAAATCAATAATATTGTAGTTTAAATATACCATTATTGCATAAAAACTCTTAAGAAACATAAAATTACTAAAAAAAATACAGTGCGTCTAATAATTTGGCCAGGGACTGTAGTTGCTTATTTCAGCACATTATAACAACATAAAACCAAGGCTAATCATCACACGATAGAGAAAAAGTGTCTTTTCTTAATGAGACTATTCCTTTACTTGATTCTCTATCTCTCTCGTTTGTTATTTGTCGCACAGATTATCAGAGCAAGTCATACCAGCCGATCCACCTGTTATGTTATATTACGTGTGAATTTAGATCATCTCATATTGAGATTAGATTATATACTAAATTAGAATTTTGATGTATTAAGTGTTCTAAAATTCGAGAGTCTACATTTTAGATTCCTAGTGTACTCATGGCAAAACGTCAGAAAGTGATTCCAATTTGACAACTATGATTTGCGATCGATTGTCTAGTTCTTAATAATGTTTCTTAATACTTTAAACTTTCTCCTTGAAACGCCACTGTTTTTCTAACTCCGACAAGGTATATTTTGTGCGCAATAAGTTTCAAGAAGTTTAATTAAAACTTGGAAAATAATTATGGATGATAGAAATGTAATCAGTAATCGTAGTCATTAAGTCATCACCCACACTTCTTCCTATCTATCTTACCTCTTGTCTACAAGCCAGTCTACAATTTACAGTCTACCAGTACTAAAGTGTTTACTGTATTTTATTGTTTTTCCCTGTTATTGTGTGTCTGGTGAGTGTAGATTAAAAGATAACTGAAAATTGCCTTGGGTTTCGAAAACAAAATATTGTGCAATAGAAAACAGAATAGTTATAAAAACCATATTTACGAACAGTATAATCGAATCAATTTTTTTAGTAACAGGTAAAATTGGACTGACTCTAAAAGCTCTACAAAGAATAAAATAATATTTATTTGGTTTACTGTAAATTATTTTATATTTTTTAAAGCACTTTTGAAGTTGGTTCAATTTATTTTCATTTTTAGTGTTCCGTACGGAACACTTATAAGATCACTTCGGTGTCTGCCTTACCCGATTTTCTCCGAAACTATTTGTCATAGAAAGTTGAAATTTGGTAATAATATAGGAATTGATGGCCTCATCAGAGCCATGTAGTTTTGAAAGTTAAATTTTGACTTAAGGGGTTAGTTTTGGGAGTGAAATCGGAAGTGAAAAAAAAATTTTTTTACTAGGTAATCGAATGTGACGTCAAATGAAAGCTTGTGAAAACACGAGTAAAAAATATATATAACACATGGGCTGAAAAGTCCCGGGCCTAACACATAGATGGCGCTAGTTTTATTGCAGTCACCTTTTTTTCAGTTAATACTAACCTTCAAAAGACAGCTGTTAAAATTTCATGATATTCTATTCATTAGTTTGTGAGTCATTGTGCTAAGAGTGACGCTACTTTTGTTATTTTCAAAACAATGGATCAAAAACAATTTCGTGTTTTAATTTTACACTGCTTCTTGATGGGAAAAAAATACCGTTCAAGCGAAGCAATGGCTTGAAAAGTGTTATGGGGACTCCGCTCCATCAGAAACAACAATAAAACGTTGGTTTGCTGACTTCAAACGTGGTCGTAGAGACACCGATGATGCAGAACGCAGTGGACGTCCAAATGAGGCGGTAACACCAGAAAACATCAAAAAAAATCCATAAAATCGTTTTGAATGATCGAAAAGTGAAGTTGCGTGAATTAGCTGACATCGTAAAGATATCAAAAGAACGTGTTGGCTTTATATTGCATGAGTATTTGACTATGAGAAAGCTCTGTTCAAAGTGGGTGCCGCGTTTGCTCACTGTTGATCAAAAACAAGAACGTGTTGATGATTCTGAGCAGTGTTTGGCCATGTTTAAACGTAACAAACCGGGATTTTTGCGTCGATATGTGACAATGGATGAAACATGGATCCATCACTTCACTCCGGAATCAAAACGATCGTCATCTGAGTGGACAGCAACTGGTGAACCTCGTCCAAAGCGCCCGAAAGCACAACAATCGGCTGGAAAGGTTATGGCCGCGGTATTTTGGGATGTGCGTGGTGTAATATTCATCGACTATCTTGAGAAAGGAAATACCATCAACAGTGAATATTATATAGCGTTTTTGGAGCGTTTGGAGGCCGAAATTGCAAAGAAACGATCGCATATGGCAAAGAAAAAAATTTTGTTTTCATCAAGACAACGCACCGTGTCACAAGTCAATCAAAACAATGGCAAAACTACATGAATTGAACTTCGAATTGCTCCCATATCCACCGTATTCGCCAGATTTGGCTCCCAGCGACTACTGGCTGTTCGCAGACCTGAAAAAAATGCTCGCCGGTAAGAAATTTCGCACGAATGAAGAGGTTATCGCTGAAACTGAGGCCTATTTTGAGGCAAAAGATAAATCGTTCTACAAAAGTGGTATTGAAATGTTAGAGCGGCGCTGGAATGATTGCGTTGCTCTTGATGGAGATTACGTTGATGAATAAAGCTAATTTTGAACCAAAAAAACCGTGTTTTCTTTGTTAGGCCCGGGACTTTTCAGCCCATGTGTTATAATGTAATACTTGCGCGCACTTTTCTTTGTATTATTTTTAAAAAATCGCGAAAAATCGCTGTCCATCCGCCTTATCTCGAAAAGTACTTATCAGAAAATTTTGAAAAAATTCTGCAATATTCTCCACGGGGTGTAGATTGAACGAAAATTAGCACGAGTGCATTACCTGCAATAATTTATCTGTAAAGATTGGAAATAAACTTTGTTGAAAACTCATTTGGGGTGTGTTTTGTGAAGTCACTGATCATTTTATACTTCCGTTACAACATTTTTTATTTTAAAAGCAATCAACGTACGGAACACTAATTGCGCAAGTTCAACTTGCACTTGACCGGTTGTTTATTATCACACATATTCTAGTGTTCAAGTAAAAACTTTATTTTACTTCAATACTCGGGTAAGTAAATTTAGTATAGTCTTTTTCATGAGCTAATAAAGTGACTTAGCTACCCATACCCATTCAAAATTCAACAAGATTCGAAAATGAATGACAAGGCATCGTGCAGGGCCTCACTATACTCGATTGTATAATTGTTGGATTTGAAATTTTATTGTGATAAGACAGTTCAATTTTAATGTTTTATGTACTGACTAATACACAATATAGTAATTACACAAATTATTAAAACAGTGTATAGTGTCCTGGCGTACATTTGTCACAATTTTAGTTATTAATTAATATCTAGTCCAATTTCTCTATCGCTACTATCTTGCAAATCAATAATAAGTTTTTTTACAGGTTCTAAACTATTTATATTTATGTACACACATCTATATTAGTTTTCAATTTTTTTGACGTGTTGAATATAGTTTTCTCCAGTTTTCAGCTGTTACATTTTTGACTTCTGTCTTTATTAACTCAATCACACTACTGTTTAAAGTTGGTGCATTATTGTGAGCACATATGAGGCGTTGCGGATAGTAAGGGCGAACTCAACAAAATGGAGTTTCGAAAAAAATTGAATTTATAGAAAAATCTAAATGGCGAACTCAACAAAATATTGGCAAAATTAGGTTTTTATTATTTATTTATAATTTATTAGCTTTTTATTATTTACTTAAGTAGAATAGTGTATTCCGTGAATTTTTAAATGTTTTTTAAATATTTATTTGTGTATTTTTTTTTTCATATTTTACTGTTCGTTTCTGATGCTACACTATCACCTAAAATTGGCAATACCTGGGAAAAAATTAGACCGGTATTAAAAATTTTGAACACATTTTATTTAATTTTAAGGTTATTGTTTTAATTAAAGGTTTTGTTATTACAAAATAGTTACTTGATACAACATACAAAACAGTGGAAATATGGTATTGAAACTAACATAAAAAAAAAAAACTAAAGAAAAGAAACAAATAATTAGCCAAGTTCAGTTGTAATCTATTTGGTCATCGTCCATAACATCTTCATTTTTCGGTGCTCTTATTCGTTGCTGCGTCTTGAGAGGCTATAATGTTAGTAAAGTACCGACTCCAAGGTAGGGGAACATACGGTAACAAGTCCTGAATGTCCTTTAATTTGGGGGCTGGTATTTTAATGGGAGCACTGTAAAGTCTCGTCAGTGTTTCACCGGCCAAATGAAAATGATCAGGATCATAGTTTTTTCACCTTGCCTTTTTGTAGTTTGACTGCCGTTTTGACATCCAAATTGTAAGCAGAATGAATGTAGAAACCTTGCTTAAAGTTATTTGTAAATTCAAAGATCTTTTCATCTTTAAACTTAGCACCAGCCATCTGCATTTTAGTAATTTTCTTTTGAAAATTAGAGAAATTGAAAATCATGTCCTGTCTAAGTTGGATAACGCAAAACTGGTTTTTTTCGGCGACAGCTTTCAATCATTAACTTATACTTTTGAACTGCATATTAAACGTATCACGATAATAGTGCTGATTTACCGGGCTGTAACCAGGGTAATTTTCCGTAAGCCATTCATTGTAAAGAGAATAGAGCTTTTTAATATTAAGTCCAACAGGTAAGTATTTTCGATGAGCGCTTTTGGCGCGACTGTAATGACTGGTGACAGTAGGTAGTGACATGATGTGTTCTTTTACTTTAGAAAGATCGCCATTTCCTATTTTCTTCGCGGGTTCACACCTCCCCCTTTGATCCGTTGTAACAGTTCCAGTTCTGCTGGTTTTGTCAAGTACGACTCGAACGCGCTTTTCAGAGATGCCATGAATGTTATAAAACGCAGTACGACAAACTTCACGATTAGCGTGATCAACAGTCACATTATATTGAATGCGTCTCAGGGTACGACTTGGACGCCCCTTTACTTAAGATCTTTTTACATCATTGCAGATCAACAATTTTGATAAGTAAGCATTCTGTAGATCATAGTTTCCAATTTGCCAAAAGGAGTCAAAAATATTGGTGACCAGTTCAGCGCCTATTTTCTCAAAACATCCACACTTGCAAGGAGGTCCAATTTTGCGGGCAACAACGTGCCTTTTGTTATTTCTTGAAATGTAAGCACTTCCTGAATTTCGTTTCAACTTACACTCGTTTTTTTGCCAATCATTCATCTTAGCAGGTCTCTTTCGCGAATAACCCGACACAGCACTACCATCTAAATGTTGTACACTTACTTCACTACTAGAAGGTCCAGGTTGCGCCATACTTTTCTTAAAAAAAGAAGCAACAAAACCAAACAAAACATAAACGTATTAACTTCAAAATTAACTTGAACTAACACGCAGAAAGCGTAAAATTTCAAGTAAACCTCATTTAGTGACGCAATACCGGCGGTTGCTCTGCGCGAAATTGTTGAGTTCGCCCTTACTACCCGCCCGGCTATCGCCTGTTCGAAATTTTTCATTTATTGGATACTAAAATTTGAAGGCGAAGCAAGGGCAAACTCAACAATTAGACCGGTATGTGATGTAGGAAAAGTACTATAAAATAGAATTATATAAAAAAAAAAATTTGACCCAATGTTGAGTTCGCCCTTACTATCCGCAACGCCTCATATGTTAGACTTTATTTTATGTCATATCAACTCGATCGCATTAAAAATACAATAATTTGGTGGAAGCTGAATTATTTCGTGTCCTGCTTCTTTTGCGATTTTATTACAAACATATTCCTTTGAAAAATTGTAACTCTTTAAAACTTTTAACAATTGTTTGACTGTATAACTTTCATGAAAATATATGTCACGTTCGCACAAAAAGACTTGTATTTCCCTTTTTTTACTAGTGGAACTTGGTACCTTATTCATTTAGCGACTATGATAGGATGTATTATCCATCACAATTCAGCTATTCGGTGGTATATTCGACATTAATTTGTTTTGAAGCCAATCTCCAAAACTTCAGCGGTTGTATCACAATGATAATTCAAGCTGGAATCTGAAATTTTCTTGGCTGCTAGAAATAGATATTCTGGTATCCAGTCTTCTTCTGACTCCGCATGTAAAATAGTTATTCTTTTACCTTTATTTGATGAAGCTTTGGTGTGGCATTTTTTGGATTCATCAATCCATGCTTTTACTGGGTGCGGGTGTCATACCAAGTCTTATCTAGGTAGATTGTCGTTCGATTTTCCGATCTAGCTGTATTTATTTTTTCAAGATATTCCATTATGAGTTGTTTTAAGCGCCGTGATTCCATTATAACTTGTCTTTTGTCTACCCCAAACGACGTAGAATACGCCATAAAGTTGTAGTGGAACATCTATCTATCCTCGGACAGCCTCCGTGAAAGTGACAATAACGTAGGAACTTTTTGTTCTGCATACATTTCATAAATTTTGCGGCGGATTAAGTCTTCTTTACAGAAATGAATACATTTCGACACACCTTTGTCTTTTCGTGTTTTTTTAGGTGCTATCGAATTATTTACAATTTTCCAAACTGTACTTTCAGGGATGCTTGTTAAAGCTGATGTCTCCATCAATGAAAAGTACTTTTCATGGCCTCGCTCCACTAATATTAAATAAACACTTAACTATTACTTTTGCCTCAACGGGCAAACATTTGCGGTTGTGTTTTTATTGCATCAATTTATTGAATTATCTATAAAAATACTTATGTTGGTAATCTACGATCTTAAAAGGGTCCTAATATCAATTTTGATCATAGTTCTAATTGGCTAACTTTTAATTTGCCATTTTGGATATGCGGTAGCATTTTATCTACTAACATGTAGGCTGAAAAGTTTTTGGTCTGACACATAGATGTCGCCCTTTTCAAAAAATTCATATTATTTTTAGGAAGTACCAACCTTCAAACGATACGTGTCAAAATTTCATGAGATTTCGACGATTAGTTTACAGGGTGCAGAGGTTTTGGCGACGCTACTTTTTATATTTTCAAAATATGGAAAAAATCGAATTTCGTGTGTTGATTAAAGACTGTTTTTTGTTGGGAAAAAATGCTGTTCAAGCAAAGCAATGGCTGGATAAGTGTTATGGGGACTCTGCCCCTGGAAAATCACTCATCATTTACTGGTATGCTGAATTTAAATGCGGTCGTTACATCGGAAAACATCAAAAAAATCCACAATTTTTTTGACCGTAAAGTGAAATTGCGCGAGTTATCTGATACCCTAAAGATATCAAAAGAACTTGTTGCTCATATTTTGCACGAACATTTGGGCATGAGAAAGCTCGTTCGAAATGGGTACCGCGATTGCTCACAGTAGACCAAAAACAACAATGTGTTGATGATTGTGAGTGCTGTTGAAAAGCGCAATAAAAAGGATGCGATATGTGACAATGGATGAAACATGGATCCACCACTACGCACCAGAATCAAATCGGCAGTCAGCTGAGTGGACAGAGCAGCCGGTGAAAACCGCCCGAAACGACCAAAAACACAACAATCGGTTGGGAAGGTTTTGGCCTCTGTATTTTGAGATGCGCAAGGAATAATTTTCATCGCCTATGCTGAGAAGGGGAAAACTATCAATAGTGAATATTAAATGAAGTTATTGGTGCGTTTAACGGCAGAAATCGCAAAAAAACGACCTCAAATGAATAAGAAAAAAGTGCTCTTTCATCAAGAGAATTCACCATGTCACAAGTTAATGGTTACGAACACCAAATTGCATGAACTGAAGTTCGAATTGCTTTCTCATCCGTCATATTTTCCAGATTTGACCCCCAGCGACTATCATCTATTCACAGACCTCAAAAAAATTCTCTCGGGAAAGAGATTTGGCCTCAACGAAGAATCGCCGACATGAGGCTTATTTTGAAGGCCAATACAAGTCCTTCTACAAGAAAGGTATAGAAATG
>CM032456.1:11252617-11535260 GCA_019049505.1 Pachyrhynchus sulphureomaculatus | reverse complement strand
ACAAAAATTTAAAGGTCATCAGTTTTCAGTAAAGATTGGAAACAAACTTTGTTGAAAACTCATTTGGAGCGTGTTTTGTGAAGTCACTGATCATTTTATTACCTCCTTAACAAAATTTTTTATTTTAAAAGCAATCAACGTACGGAACACTAATTGCGCAAGTTCAACTTGCACTTGACCGGTTATATATATTATTTAATTATTTACTTAGCTGTGAAAGAGAATTCGCGGAACTTAAAACATTATTTTTCTGCATAACCCTAGTCTACACTAACATACGACCTCAAACTTTTCTCGAGTTGTTTCAATCCATCTAAAAATAATAGGTCAAGTGCAAATTGGACTTGCGCAATTGGTGTTCCTTACGTTGAATGCTTTCAGAAAATAAAAGGATCAATGACTTCACAGAACACACTCCAAATGAGTTTTCAACAAAGTTTTTTTTTCCCGATCTTTACTGAAAACTGATGATCTGAAAATTTTTGTGTTTTTTTTATGTACCCATATTAAAGGTAATGCATTCGTAAGAATTTTTGTTCAGTCTACACCCAGTACAGAATTTTTTTAAAATTTCTTGATCAGTACTTTTTCGAAATACAAAGAAACGTGTGCGCTAGTACTGCATTACTAGGTGTACAAGTATGAAATGCGGATTTTTTTTTCTAAAAAAATATGTTAAATTCGAAAGAATGATAAAAAGTGCTTTATTCAAAGTATGCTCCATCGCTTGTTATACATTTTTCCCATCTTTCGGGCAATTTCTGAATACCATCCCAGTAAAATCATCCCCTTTTGCTGCGAACCATTCATCGAGCCATTTTTCACATCTTCGTACGAACCAAAGCCCTGCTCAGCAAGTGCGTGACCCATCGATGCAAGTGGTAGTCGGAAGGAGCCAAGTCTGGTGAGTAAGCCGCATGGGGTAGAACTTCCCAGCTGAGTGCTTCCAACGTGTCGCGAACTGGTTTTGCCGTATGTGATGGAGCATCGTCATGAAGAAAAATGACTTTGTGTTACCTCTTTCAGTATTCTGGCCTTTTTTCAAGCAGCAAACGGTTTAAATCGGTGAATTGTTGTTGGTAACGTTTATTATTAACCGTTTCCCCAGGTTTTAACAGCTCATAATAGACCACGCCCCTCTCTGGTCCCACCAAACACAGAACATCGTCTTTCTGCCAAAGCGATTTGGTCTTGCGGTCGATGTGGATGGTGCGCCTGAGTCTACCCATGATTTTTTGCGCTTGAGATTCTCAAAATAAATCCACTTTTCATCCCCTGTAAACTATACGATGCAAAAAACGACTTCCTTTTGTACCGAGCGACCAAATGTCACACGTGTTTTTGAGCTTTTTCATTTGCCTGTCGTTCAACTCATGTGGTACCCATCTACCGGTCTTCTAAATCTTTCCCATCTCTCGAAGCCGATTGGAAACAGCTTGTTGACTAACGCCCAATTGCTCGGCGAGTTGTTTTTGTGTTTGCGAATCATCTTTGTCCAACAATGCAATGAAAACAAAAAATTAATGCTGTCCGCGAATGCTTTTTGTTCGGTATAAATTTCGACATATTGAACACAACACTATGCACACACTTTTCCAATTTATCACTCGTGCGCGTCTGACACTTGTCGATGGCACAACAAGGTGGCGCAGTGTCAAATCTTTATAGCACAAACTGCATTGGTGCACCATTTGTTGTCTGAAATCCGCATTTCATACTTGTACACCTGATATATATATTTTTGAATTCGTGTTTGCAAGCTTTCATTTGACACCCTATTCGATGACCTGGTAAAAAAATATTTTTTCACTTCCAATTTCACCCTCCCAAAACTGACCCCTTGAGTCAAAATTTAACGTTCAAAACTACACGGTTCTGATGAGGCCATCAATTCCTATATTAGTGCTAAGCTTCAACTTTTCTATGTCAAATAGTAGTTTCGGAGAAAATCGGGGTGTGACAGAGAGACAGACAGACGGACGGACGGATAGACACTGAAGTGATCTTATAAGTGTTCCGCACGGAACACTAAAAATCTGTTGTTTTATCCTCAAGAAACGACCCCACAGCGGCTTTCTACTCATAATCAGAGGAAAATTTTCGACCAATTTTAGATATTTGAACAACGAGTCGCAGGAATCCACTGCTTTCGGTAATGGCTTAAACTTCGTTAGCTTTGTAGGCTCCATATTTATCGTGCTACATGAATTTATTTATTTATTTATTTATTTAGTTATTATCAACGGTAACACCATTTTTACAAAAACATCGACAATATGCAAGAGAAAAGGACAATGTGAATAAACAATATAATTAAAGCTAAATCTAAAACTAATAGGTCAGAATGCAGGGTATTACAAATCTAAATTAATCATTCTAAAGGTAAACAGTACTAGACATATAATACAATAACAAAGGGAAACTACCCGAAAATTAAAGAAACTCTATAGCGAGGTCAGTTGCTTGACCATATTTTTGAATCGGTGTACTGGGCCATCAATTGGCAAATTATATTTAGCAAAATTACGCTGCATTCTAAAGATTGGACTATGCAAGCCGTATTTTCTGGTGACATTAGATGGGTAAAATAACATACCACCTCAATTCGTATGTTTTTGTCTAATGACCTACTTGAGGTTATGTATGGTTCTTATGTAAACCTCTCCATTAATTGGGGAGCTTTTTGCAATATATTCAATAAGAAAAATTCGTTTCCAATCCTAAGAAACGGCCGCTAACAATATTCCAGAACGCCACTGAGTTTTTTTCCCTCTTTGGAGGTGGAGAGCCCTTATGAACACATGGCATCGATTCCTGATTCGCGCAAGAATCAACTCTTAGACATAGGATGGGGGGACAGCGATTTTTGGCCATTTTTTTTTTAAATAATACAAAGAAAAGTGTATGTAAGTATTACGTCATATATATTGTTTTCACAAGCTTACATTTGACACCCCACTCGATGACCTTGTTAAAAAAATTTTCACTTCCAATTTCACCCCCCAAAACTAACCCCCTAATTCAAAATTTAAGTTTCAAAACTACACAGCTATGATGGGGCCATTAATTCCTATACTTGTGCCAAATTTCAACTTTATAAGTCAAATAGTTTCGAAGGAAATCAGGTGTAACAGACAGACACTGAAGTGATCCCACAAGTGTCCCGTACGGAACAGTAAAAAGTAGGAAGTCAAATTTATCATACTTTAAAATACTCTACCCCGTTTAAAAAAATGTATTTGTATGTTTCAAATAAGAATATTCTTGCGTAATTTTGTAAAAAAACAAACTTTTTGAGTTTGATCATATTACATTAACACGTTTCTAATTATAAAAATAGAAACGTAAAGCGAACACAACAAGCTTTATCACAATATTAAACAATCTTACTAACTGCGCATTTAGGTATAATTAATTATTTTAACAAAACTATACAATAGGCTGCACGTAGTACACAACATCAACAACGTATAATTATTATTTGTTTATAACGTTTTAATAATAATTCAAAATTACTTAACTGCGTCGTTGTTGATCTAGGTTAAGATTAAATATGTTTTGTGCAAACTGTGTTATAAAATTAGGATAAGCTATTTCGTTATCAACAATTCGAGGATTGTTTGGAACCCTCCATTTTTTAATAATCCCCGTCAGATTCAGTCCAGCTGGTTTTATGTGGGACCTTTTTAGTGTTTCGTACGGAACACTTATGGGATCACTTCGGTGTCCATCTGTCCATCTGTCCGTCTGTCTGTCACACCTGATTTTCTCCGAAACTATTTGACATAGAAAGTTAAAATTTGGCCCAATCAGCCGTGATGTTTTGAAAGCTAAATTCAAAATTTAGCTTTCAAAACACTGAAGGATTAATTTTGGGGAGTGAAATCAGAAGTGAACCACATTTTTTTTACCAGGTGATCGAGTGGGGTGTCAATTGAAAGCTTATGATGGCTTCAAAAATGTATATGATGTAATATTTGCGCACTCTTTTCTTTGAATTAATTTTAAAAAATTGCCAAAAATCGCTGTCACCCCTGTTATCTCGAAAAGTGCTAATTAAAAAATTTTGAAAAATTCTGGAATATTCTCCATACGTTTGATAATTTATCTAGTATAAAAAATCTAAGAAAACTATGTATCTTGGCGTATGGTGGAGGTTTTTTTATTATACTCTAGGCCAGGGGTCGGCAACCTTTTAACTAAGGGGTGCCAGTTTTCATCCATACAACATTTTGCGTGCCGACATAGGTACTTACTACAACTAAAATTAACAAAAATTAACTTAAATTAACTTAAAATATTGCTTTTAGAAGGTTTAATTACAAAAAAATTTTAACATTTAACAAATAATTTTATTATACTAGTCCTAGGACCTAGTGTGAACCCTGTGCTTGAAGTTCTTTAGAGAGTTTTCTTATATCCGGTTCATGTCTGGTTATTTTCAGTGTCACACATGCTTCCGAGTTGTCTGTTGCCAGCCTGCTTCGGTACGGGTTTAAAAATCACTCTTATATGGGAAAAAAGTTGTTCACAGATATAACACATGGGCTGAAAAGTCCCGGGCCTAACAAAGAAAACACGGTTTTTTTTGGTTCAAAATTAGCTTTATTCATCAACGTAATCTCCATCAAGAGAGCAACGCAATCATTCCAGCGCCGCTCTAACATTTCAATACCACTTTTGTAGAACGATTTATCTTTTGCCTCAAAATAGGCCTCAGTTTCAGCGATAACCTCTTCATTCGTGCGAAATTTCTTACCGGCGAGCATTTTTTTCAGGTCTGCGAACAGCCAGTAGTCGCTGGGAGCCAAATCTGGCGAATACGGTCGATGTGGGAGCAATTCGAAGTTCAATTCATGTAGTTTTGCCATTGTTTTGATTGACTTGTGACACGGTGCGTTGTCTTGATGAAACAAAATTTTTTTCTTTGCCATATGCGGTCGTTTCTTTGCAATTTCGGCCTTCAAAACGCTCCAATAACGCTATATAATATTCACTGTTGATGGTATTTCCTTTCTCAAGATAGTCGATGAATATTACACCACGCACATCCCAAAATACCGAGGCCATAACCTTTCCAGCCGATTGTTGTGTTTTTCGGGCGCTTTGGACGAGGTTCACCAGTTGCTGTCCACTCAGATGACGATCGTTTTGATTCCGGAGTGAAGTGATGGATCCATGTTTCATCCATTGTCACATATCGACGCAAAAATTCCGGTTTGTTACGTTTAAAACATGGCCAAACACTGCTCAGAATCATCAACACGTTCTTGTTTTTGATCAACAGTGAGCAAACGCGGCACCCACTTTGAACAGAGCTTTCTCATAGTCAAATGCTCATGCAATATAAAGCCAACACGTTCTTTTGATATCTTTACGATGTCAGCTAACTCACGCAACTTCACTTTTCGATCATTCAAAACGATTTTATGGATTTTTTTGATGTTTTCTGGTGTTCCGCCTCATTTGGACGTCCACTGCGTTCTGCATCATCGGTGTCTCTACGACCACGTTTGAAGTCAGCAAACCAACGTTTTATTGTTGTTTCTGATGGAGCGGAGTCCCCATAACACTTTTCAAGCCATTGCTTCGCTTGAACGGTATTTTTTCCCATCAAGAAGCAGTGTAAAATTAAAACACGAAATTGTTTTTGATCCATTGTTTTGAAAATAACAAAAGTAGCGTCACTCTTAGCACAATAACTCACAAACTAATGAATAGAATATCATGAAATTTTAACAGCTGTTTTTTGAAGGTTAGTATTAACTGAAAAAAGGTGACTGCAATAAAAACTAGCGCCATCTATGTGTTAGGCCCGGGACTTTTCAGCCCATGTGTTAGGATGATCCGAAAGCTGTAAGCATGACAAACGCTACTTTCTTTAGACAAATAAATTTCTCTGGTAAACTCGTCCAATAACTGAGTATCTCGTTTGAATGGTTCTGGCAGTCGCCTTCTAATACCCTTCTTAATTCTACAAATTTCGTGTTACATAACTTGGAGCTTTTAAATTCAATGTATTGAAGATCAAAATCATGTCCATCCATGAGAAAAGAGATATGTCAAAGCAACTGCTGGAAAAATACATTAAATCTAGTTTGATTAAAAAAGCTAACATAGGACCATGTTTATCAAAATCCTGACCCCTCTCGATAAACTCCCCTTTTAAATTAGTCATATATTTAAGAATTTCGTCTATTAGTGCACCAACGTTGACACTGGATATATAAGTTTTTAAATTTTGAAAATATTTATATGTGTTTGTGGTAATATAGCTGATAAATAAATCTATTTTTAATTTGAATGATTGATTCCAGGATTCGTATAAATCCAGAACTGTTTTGCCTGAACCTTGTAACTTTAAGTTGAGTTCACTGCGATGGTTTGTAATATCAGTAAGAAACATTAACATACAGATCCAGTTCTTATCTTCTAGTTCAAGATAAGCATCTACTTGATTTTTTTCCAACAAGAACGATTTAATTTCGCTCAGACATTGCACAAATCTAGAGAGCACTTTACCACGGCTGAGCCAGCGCACATTATTGTGCAATGGTATATCTGAATATGCACTTTCTAATTCCTGCAGAAACGCCTTAAATTGTCTATGGATCAGTGAAGAACGACCGACAATGTAGTTAACTATTTTAACCACCCTATCCATCACAGATTTTAAACTTCCAGCGGAGATTTTAGCGCATAAACTCTCAAAATGTTTAACAAATTCTGAAAATTTATCCTCTCCTCTTGTAGTTCCTTGCAATGGGAGCAGACAAATCAGCTCTTCATACACACTGCCATCATCGAAGTATCGCGCAACGATTGCCAAACGGGCAATGTCATTAATATCGACATTTTCATCCAGTGCTACACTAAATACAAAACTCCGTATCCCTAATCCTGGCCAATATTGTATCCTTATTGGGCAAGTCGTCGAATAAAATCTCGCCAGTACTCAAAAATGTTTGCTTCATAAATTCTCCGTTAGTGAACGGCCTACCCTTTTGTGCCAACGATTGTGCAATTGTGAAACTGCATTCAGTTACCTGATTTTTTCCTTGGAAAACTTTGCTAAAGAATGTTGACTGTTTCTCGTATTGTTTACTTGCTCTTTGTATTGCCTCCCTTTTATCAGCGTTATCTTTAAATGACGATTCATGTTTTATCTGGAAATGATGTTGAACACTAGATGTCCGGAAAACTACGCTTTCCCGACATAGGACATAAATGGCCCGATCGTTTTGCTGTACAAAAACCGTAATCTGTTGTCCATGAAGTTTGAAATAATCGAACGTCTACCTTCTGTTTCTTCGCGGCCATAACGCAACGTAATTTTAATTTTTAAACTTTTCGACGACTATTGACTGGAACGGATGTTACTTCTATACTAAATGATCCAAACGTGTAGCCGCTTGCTATATATAGAAAAATAATGTTTTCAGAAAATTCCAATAATTACGTTTATTAAATTTTTTAGAACAAACATTATTATCTACAACGCGCCCATTGCAATCAAAGGGCCGCCTAGAAGTTAAATCTAACATAAACTAAAGTTCGGCAATATAAAAGAGTTGCGGCGCGCGTCGGAACGATTGAAGTCAAGTCAAACAAAAACCGCCTTTATAGCGGCTCTTTTGATCTGAATTGAGGACGTTTATTTGTGTTTTGCCTAGGCTTATATTTTGAGGCTTGCCGTCTTTAATACTTGCCGAAATTAAAGCCAAACCTATGCATTCAGTAAAATTATATAAATTACAAAATATATATTTTGTAGTTTTTGGTAATAATACCTAGTGACCTATATAATATATCGTTTTTGTTTGTATCGTTAAAGTAATACTGTCTTCGATTATTTACTTAATTTCGAAACATGCCACAGATTACAGAATTAATGTGTAAACTTTGAAATAAGTACGCGTGCCATTCAAAATTGCTTGGCGTGCCAGAGATGGCACGCGTGTCATAGGTTGCCGACCTCTGCTCTAGGCCGCTCCCGGATTTGTCGGTGCGGTATTGTTTTTCACGGTGTGCCTGACTTGCACGAGATGAGCGGGCGCGGAGCAAGTCAGGTGGATTTCATTGCAATATAGGTGTTCGGGGTGTTTTAGTTACCGAATCGGTACCGAGCACACCGAGGAAAAACGATACTGCACCGACAAATCAGGGAGCGGGTTTACTGTAACCAAGTGGCGAGTCGTTATTTTACCGAAATATAATTTTATTTTATTTATTTATAATTAACAAATATTTAGGTAGTAATTATTTGTTTTGCACTTTTATTACTAGATTCTAGATTGTGCTAGATTGATTTATTGACTATTCGCTAGCTAAGATGTTATATTATAACTGTTATACATTACTGACTAAGAAAAATCGCGAAAATACATATTTGATCTTACACTAGACGTCTCTATCATTAAACGAACTTTTACAATTTTTTATACAATTTTTAATTTTTTGTTGAAATTGGTCTGTGTAATTATGATTTAAAATATGGTATTTATCTGGGCCAAGAAAATCTAATGTTTTCTTAATATAATCAGACCTATTGATCGCAACTACCGTGTTGCCTTTGTCAGCTTTGGTAAATATAATATATTTACATTTATGTTTAATTTGCCTAATACATTGAATTTTAGGATTTGGTTTCGAAGCTTTAAGGAATTCTTTTTTAATAATATTAGAAGTTTTAAATTTTAAACTTAAGTTAGAAGGTGCGTTCTTAAGGGCTAGTTCAACATCGACACCTAATAATTCTAAATTTTTGGTTGAAGTTTGTTCTCTGATATTATATTTAAAGCCTTTTTCTAACAGTTGTGTTTCGGTTTCAGTAAAATGATAGTTAGAAAGATTAGAAAATTTGTCAAAAAATTTATGGTCAGAAATTAGTTTTGGAGGTTTTGCCTTATTTTGTTTAGGTATTAATGTTTTAAGTTTATTTTTTTGTTTAAGAATTTTTTTATGTTTAATTGTATTAGATTTTTGGTAAAAGATTAGATGAACACTATGAATGGTCACACCTTTAATAGTAATTTCAAAATTCTACACAATGACAACAAAACTCAGAGATTAAACCTAATTGAGTTTCTAGAGATAAACAAACTTAAAAATTTCAGCCGTCTATTGAACGATCAGGTAGACCTTAATAATTCACCTTTGTTAAATATTTTCTACTAATATTTAATTAGTTAATGGTAAAAATAAATTTTCTTTTCTTGCTTCTACTTATATATTAACAGGTTGACTGCCGACCACTCCGATCGGAGTGCGTCGGGTCTCTTGGCCAACGCCGTCTACTCCGATCGGAGTTCGACATGCGTTCTTACGAAGCGTTTTAGTATTCCATCGGCGTTGTATATGAAACGCGTTTCTAGTGGTGGCGTTGCTTAAAAACGCAAGTTCTAACAGGTGCTTAAGTGGTTCCGCGGATTTGCTTTTGGTTTGGTTGTAATCTGCCGTACAATATGGACAATCAACCTGGGCCTTCTGGTATTAAAAAAATACATTGTAGTGACGAAAAAAAAAAGGTATATGATAAGAAAAAGAAGCTAACTGACACTGAATTATTGCAGCTATTGGAAGAAAGCGGAAGTAGTAGTGACGAACATTACGTACCAGACACAGACGATAGTGATGTAAATTCAAGCTCCGAGTCCGAAGAAGAGAATTTTATAGACCCTATTCGGCCACATCAAACACTTCCTAGCCTTGATGAGATAAAATGGAACGACAGAGGTGCGTTAAAACAAATTTTGTTCCAGAAAACCCAGGAATTATTGGTGCAAATTCCAGGACAGGGTGCACCTATCGATTTTTTCGAAATGATCATTGATGATGATTTTTTACAAACTATTGTAGAACGAACGAACTCTTACGCAGTCGAGGTTTTGCTGCGCCCAGAAACAAGTACAAAATCACGTATTACT
The DNA here is from genome assembly GCA_019049505.1 of Pachyrhynchus sulphureomaculatus. NCBI lineage: Eukaryota > Metazoa > Arthropoda > Insecta > Coleoptera > Curculionidae > Pachyrhynchus > Pachyrhynchus sulphureomaculatus. Next base: position 11,525,334 of record CM032456.1, on the reverse strand, counting down.
AATTTTAAACATCTTACTCTTGACGAACTAAAAATTTTTTTGGCCCTGTTACTTCACATTGGCACAATATCCTTGAGCCGTCTTAACGATTATTGGAAAACTGATCCGCTATTTAATCTACCTGTTTTTAGAAAATATATGTCAAGAAATAGATTTTTGCTTATCTTGAGGTGTTTGCATTTTACATCTCCAGATATGGATCCGGCAGATCGGCTAGGAAAGATTAGATTTGTGGCAGATTTTTTTAACAACAAGATGGGAGAAATTTACTATCCTGGAAGAGAGTTGTCTTTGGATGAAGCTATGGTACTTTATCGGGGTCGTCTCCAGTTTAAACAGTATATCAAGAATAAGCGTCATAAGTATGGTATGAGTTATACATGCTGACAGAGCCTAATGGACTTATTTTGAAATTTCGTGTCTACGAAGGTGCGACAGATGTTTATGGTGGAAGCGGACATACTGAAAAGATTGTTTTACATTTATTGGAGGAAAAATTAGTTGTGGGACATGCTGTTTATCTAGACAATTTTTACAATAGTGTTAATTTAGCTAGGAAATTATTTCAACAAAATACATACTGCACTGGTACGCTGAGAGCTGAGAGGAAAGATAATCCGAAAGAGGTAATGAGTGCAAACTTAAAACGTGGTGAGAATGAATCTATGTTTTGCAATGGAGTGCATGTCGGAAAATGGCGCGATAAACGCAATGTTCAATACATTTCAACAGAATTTGGAAGCGAAATTGGCATTTTTAAAAACAAAAGAAATCAAGAATCTGAAAAACCTTCCGCAATCATTGGATATAATGCTTTTATGTCCGGTATAGATAGACAGGATCAAATGATGGCATATTATCCTTGCAGCCGTAAAACCATTCGGTGGTACAAAAAGTTATTCATGCATGTGCTGCAAATGAGCATGATAAAACGCCTATTTTTTGTACAATAAATATTTGCGGTCTGACCAGTTACGATTATATGACTTCCGATTGGATGTCATAAGAAATTTACTAGCCAGACGACCAATTACTAATTTGCCGCAAATTCCTCCAGGCCAAATAAATGTCCACAGCATTAGCAAAGTAGAAAAAATTGTTAGTGAAAAAAAAGGAACTAAAGAAACAAAACGGGTAAGCAGAAAGAAATGCAAAGAATGCAGGAAAAATAAAATAAGAAAGCAAACAGTGTATGAATGCAAAATGTGCCCTGGACAACCAGGTTTTTGCCTTAATTGCTTTGAGGATTACCATAAAAATGTACAAAAATGATTTAGAAATAAATGTTTTGAGTTCATGAGTTCGATTTATTATTTCTTTACTTATTTAATTGGACACTCCGATCGGAGTGTTCGGCATCTAGTAAAAATTTTCACTTGCAATGCCGATTACTCCGATCGGAGTGAAATTTTTTTTTTCTAATATTTTGAATGGCACATAAAAAAAACACATCCAAGACTCATTTTAATTCATATTTACCACAATAAAATAAAAATATTTGGAAAAATCTTACCGGCGTCAACCACAAACTCAAAAATATAGATCGGCAGTCAACCTGTTAATGTTCAGTAATTCAGAATGTAACGTCAGAAGAAGCTATATCCTGTCCCAAAATATAAGATCGTATTTTTTTTGCCGTTCTAAGTGGGCAATATAAAAATTCTGACCTTTTGTTTATGATAGGTTGCAGAGATGGACTTTATTCATTAATGCAAATAAATAATATTGTGTTTTTGGAGATGTTTATTTATAGATGCATGTAAGAACAAATGGCTAAGAAGTACAAATATACAGTTTGAATGAATGAGGGGACATATTGTATAAATAAAAATATATTTTAACTTAAGCCTAATTCGGTTTCACTATCACTGTCATCAGCTAAGGTAATTATCAGTGGTTTTATATTATTTACATAAATATATGATTCTTCAACTTTAACAACGTGCTGAATAGAATTCTTCCAGCTTTCACAAGGTACATCATTTATAACTTTTTTTACTAATTCAACCACTGAAAAGTTTAAAGTAGGAGAAACATTTTGTGCCCTTATTTTTGATTTAACTTGATGCCAAATATGTTCAGTTGGATTAAACATACAATAATACGGAGGAAGCCGCAAAACAGTGTGTCCTATTTTCTCAGCCATATTATCGCAAACATATTTCTTTTTCAATTTATAGTCTTTCAAAACTTCCAAAAGATCACTTTTTTATAACTAAAGTCAAAATAAATGTCATGATTTGGTGTTGGTTGCTTTAGGAACCTTATTTAGTAGGCGACTATGGTAACTTGCATTGTCCATAACTATAACACTCTGTTCGGGAACATTTGGCAAAACCAATTTTCAAAAAGTTCTGCGGTCGTGTCGTCGTGATAGTCCAAACTAGAGTCTTTTATGTTTTTTTTGCAGATAATAATAGACAATTTGAAACCCAGCCCTTTTCAGATCCAGCAGGCAAAATGGTTATTTGTCTACCTTTATTTGAAGGTGCGTTTATTCTTACATTTTGTACTGCTGTCAACCCACCCTTTTTGCACAGTGTTATAGGTATCGAACCATGTTTCGTCAAGGTAAATTATTGGCCAATTCTCTGATCGATACTTTTTTATTTCTTGTAAATAAGTATGTGGCACGATTCGTAATCTTTGCCTTTTGTTGATTTTTCGGAACGTGAATCCCATTCGTAAGAGAATTCTGTAAAGGGTTGACCGGCCACAATGTACATTGGTCCCGTCTTGTACCAGTCTTAATTTTATTTTGCCTAGTATCGGCACTAACTACTCTTCATACATAGAATATATTTTTCTCCTGATGACGTCTTTTTCACAATCGTCTACATGATGCATTTGAAAGTCTTTCCGTTTTTTCCTGTTCCTGAGTGATGGTTTTTCTACAATACCCTTAATCGTAGAAATTGGGGTTTTTGTTAGTTCAGTGGTTTCTTGCCAAGCACTTTGTTTATTCAAATTTCTTTTTACCAAACTGTCGTAAACATTTTTCACTATTTGTTTAGCTTTAAGTGATAAATGTTTTCTCTTGCGATAGCCACTATTGCAGTTTTCCCACGGATGCCACATAATTAAAATAGAACCGTTACGTTGTAAGTTGTAAGTAAAACTAAAAATAAAAATAATAAAAAGTATCTTTCGAATCTTAATGGGGACCTGTGGTCATTAGGCCTGTATTATTAAATACTTAAAGGGCTCCAAACGGGGTTGCCAGGTAGTAAATATATAGGTAAAAATAGATCCAATATGATTGCAGGTGAAAGTGAGGGCGGTATACAAAACAGATAAAATAAAAATACGTTTATTGTAATACCTGGCAACTATACACAAAACCTGAATAGGGTCGTTTATTGCCCCATTGAAAAAGCAAAAAGGTAGGATCTTATATCTTGGGATTTACTATACTATGATAGCGAAACATGTTACGGTGTATTACAAATATAGTGGAAAGTTTGTGTAAATAATTGTTTTATTATTTTTTCACATTTCACATAATAATTAAGGTATAGAAATGTTAGAAAAGCGTTGGATTGATTGTATCACTCTTGAAGGAGACTATGTTGATGAATAAAGTCGAATTTTGAAAAAAAAAATGTGTTTTAAGTAGCTAGACAAAAAAAAACTTCAGCCTACATACTAAATAACAACTTTTATTTTAAAGGCAATCACGGTACGGAACACTAATTACGCAATTCCAACTTGCTCTTGACCGGTTATTTAATGCTGTGTTTACAAAATTTAGGTCTTATTACTATGTTCACGCTTTTACAAACTGATTTTGCCTTTTTTTTTATTGTGTTAGCCGATACTTGTTGGAAATTCATAATAAAATTATATAAATACAACATTATGTTTTAATTTCCAATATATTTAAAGTAACTTGACAATTGTTTCACCATACAATGGTTTCTTCAGAAGTAAATAAGAAAAAAAGAAGTAAATAAGAAAAAAAAAATATTTATTGCTGAAGAAGCCATTGTATGGTGAAACAATTGTCAAGTTACTTTAAATATATTGGAACTTAAAATATAGTGTTGTTTTTATATAATTTGATTTTGCCTTGTTTGCGGAATCGAGATGACAGACCTCGAACTAATAAAAACCTAAATTTTCTTTAAATTGTTTTGTTTTGCTATCTATCAACTAAAAGGGAATTAACGTAAGACATTAATTTATAAAAGAATTTTAAAACGATAAATTATGGTTATTATCTACCTATTTATCTTTTTTATTTTCTCTAATATTTCGTATTAGATTTTTATAAAATATAACATATGAAAGGTTAGCACTGAGCCGTGCAATCAAGTACAGAGTCACGCGAGGCATCCCTTCTAGCTATTATCACATATTATCACTGAGTGTAAATTAACCTCCAGGATAGAGTTATTTGAGAGACATAGTAGAACTAGTTACAAGAGTAAAAATCAGCCATACTCAAACTTCTTTTTTCTTGGACCACACCACAGCCTAGGTGTTATATGGTTATGTTAAAAAAATACAACTTCAAATTATGAAAAGGACAAGGACCCTTATGCCGCACTCGCTTATCGTGTCCTACGCACATATTACAAAGTTCTTTTATAGACTCCTGCATAATTAAAAAATTGTTATTGTCTCAATTTGTCAAGGTATATTAAAGCTAAAAATATGATTAGCTACGGATTTTTTTTTTCATAACGTCACTTCTATTTTCTTATCTGAGAAGATCCTTGACTTTTACCATAAAATAAAACATAAAACAGTAAATAGTAAAACATTTTTTACTATATACGGTTACTAATGGTATCGATTATGAGACCTCCAGCTTCCTGGGTGTATACTGTGGCAAATTGAAGTGACTTTTCAACATTCATAAAGCCCTCTCCCGCTCTTCGACCACGTATAAGTTCGTTACAAACAGTCACTACTTTTTTATTTAGATTAGGCGCTAATGCTTAGAAAAATGAATGTCACACTAAAGTTATTATTATGTATGTTGGTACTAAGGAAACCCAAATATGCAAGTGAAAAACTTTAAAATATGCGCATAAATATGCAAATAATTTTCTCAAAATATGCGCATACATGTTGTAAATATGCAGTAAAAAAAATCGAAATAGACTTGACAAATGTAAATTTATTGTTTCACATTACATGATACGAGTACTATACAAATGTAGCAATAAAAAACCCATTTTAAATTTTTAACATACAGGAGAGCGAATGAACTAAATCTAAATATATTATACAAAGTAAAAAATACATATAAATAATAATGTATTTTATTACTTTACTTTTTTATCGCATGGTATCTGTAATAAAAAAAAGAAAATTTAATTAAAATTCCAAGGAAAAAATTCGTTAAATAGAAAACTGGGTGCTTAGGGCAGGCAAAAATTTAAATTCCGCTTTGTACCTTTTTTATTAGATTACCTACATACATACGCTTACGTATGTATGTCTATTTCGTGGTTTCGTTAAATAGAAATTTTGGTCCTTAAATGGAACAAAAATAACATAAATAACATTGCATCAACGGCAAAATTCTGACAAAAATTTCGTTATGTTTAAATATTAAACGAAAATATAATAATATATAATATAATAATATAATATACCCTGTATATTCAATGGGTATTCAAAAATTATACTTACAATTTTAACACATGCCGAACAGTAGATTTTTCCCATATCTATTCTTAGTTCTTTGTATGGTTTAATCCACACTGACACACTACTGGCTTTGGGCATTTCTCTGTAGTAAAATACGACTCACAAGATAAAAAGCACGAATCAACGTAACCACTTTAAAAGCACAACCAAAAATGAAATCTAAGAAATTAATGATACAAGTATGCTCTGATGGCCGTCTGGGGTTTACTGACTGGTTTTTACTGACCATAAAATAATAAAATTTATTTGGGGAAAACCACCGGCGCGGCGGCGGCGACCTAAACATTGATCCTTATTCCGAAAAAAGATTGAAAAAGCCTGCCAAAGACCTACATTATTATAAATTCCTTCAAATATGCACATATATGCTATTTTTAAAGCATTTATGCAAATATTTAGAAAAATGCATATAATATGCAAAATATGCAATATATGCGCTTTGCATATTTGGGTGTCCTTAGTTGGTACACATACGAGTATAAATGAAAACATTAAAATACTTCTTCCTTCAGTCGCTCTCTATCCACTGTCGGGTATAGGCCTCTCTCAAATCTTTCCATTTTTCTCTATGTTATGCTTGTTGATACGAGTTAAGCCCTCCGATTCTCTTCAGATCGTCGCTCCATCTCTGTTGGGGTCTTCCTATGCTTCGCTTTTCACCCCATGGTCTCCACCTAGTGATCTTGCCACTCCACTTATACGTCGCTCTCGCTACATGGCCGGCCCAGCTCAATTTCAGAGATGTTATCCGTTTGGTGATATCATCCACTTTTGTTTGTTGTCTGATCCATTTATTAGTTTTCTTGTCATTCAAAGTCACACTCAACATCTTCCTTTCCATTGCTCGTTGGGGAACTTGTAGTTTTTCTATTTTTCTATATCTAGTTAAAACCCATGTCTCGGCTCCATACGTTGTAGCTGGTAAGATACATTGATTATAAATTTGGGTTTTTGATCTTTGAGGAATGTTCATATTCAGTACATATTTCAATTTTCCATATGCTGCCCATCCCATACGTATCCTTCTTTCTATTTCAAGCTGCTGGTTTACTTTTTCTAGTGTTGATTGTTTGAATCACTATATTTTCATCATTGGTGTCTTCGTTACTCATGTACTTTGTCTTGGAGAAATTTATGTCAAGTCCCACTTTTCTTGCTTGATGGTGGAGATCTGTGATCATCTGGATCATTTCATTCTTATTGTTTGCTATAATTACAGTGTCATCTGCGAATCCCAGATTGTTTAGCCGATCGCCAGCTATCAGAAGGCCATTTTCATCCCAGTTCAGTTCTTTGAATACATTTTTTAAGATCATTGTAAATAACTTAGGCGATATTACATCGCCCTGCCTTACTCCTCTGTTCACTGGGACCTTGTTTGTCAGTTCTTGGTTTACCATACCTTCGAGTGTTGCTCGTTCATATATTCTGGCTATCAGTTCGCTGTATCTATGGTCTATACAAGCATTTCTAAGAGCTCTTATAAGCGCCCATTTTTCCACTGTGTCGAAAGCCTTGCGAAAATCTACAAATATGAGCCACATTGGTATATTATATTCGGTGGCCTTCTCGATTAGTGTTCTCAATGTGTGCAAGTGCTCAATCGTATTGAAGCCTGATTTGAATCCAGCCTGTTTTATCGGTTGGTATAATTCCATTTTGTGTTCCAGTCTGTTTGTTATGATTCGTGAGAACAGCTTGTAAACTTGGGAAAGTAAACTAATTGGCCGGTAGTTTTCTAGGTTTTCGGGGTCACCTTTTTTGTATATTAAGATGACTATGGCGTTTTCCCAGTCTTCTGGTATATTTCCACATTTGAGGCATTCATTAAAAAGATCTTTTAATTCATTCATTAGGGCTTCACTTCCGCATTTTAGCATTTCAGGTATAATATCATACTCTCCAGCCGCTCTTCCACTTTTCATCTATTGTAAGGCTTTTTTAATTTCATCCATTTCTATGTCGGGAATTTCTTCTGAGTTGACATTAATTACTCTTTTGTCTGTTGATGAATTGTCCTTTTCAACTACGACATTTTGGACTTTTGAACTGTAGAAGTCTGATAGAAAGTTGTAATTCTGTTCTGGATATTTTTCTTTTCACTGATTATGTTTCCTTCTTGGTCCTTCAATTTAATTATCTCACTTTTACGGGCGTTTGCTCTTCTAAAAACTTTTAATCCTTTGTTTTTCTCTATAAGATCTTTAACCATGTTTTCTTTGTATTTGTATTGTCTTCTTTAGCCGCTTTACGTACTGTCTTATTCAATTCTGCATATTCGACAGTTAATCTTTTTCCTTCGTGTATAAGTTGTTCCAACATTCTTTTTGTTTCTTCACTGAGCTTGTTATTCTTTCGCCTAGTAGGTTGGGGAGCTATTTTTTCTGCGGTGGTCTTGAGTGTTTTAATTATATTTCTGTTTCTTTCGTCTATACTTGCTCCTGTAGTTAATGTGTTGTTATTAAGGTTGACTGTAATCTGTTTTTGGTATTGTTCTAGGTTTTCTTTTAGTGTTTGTCTGTCTGTTTTGTTTGTTTTCTTGTTGTAAACGTAATACTTAGTTTATCCAATAAAATCAGTAATTTTCGTTTGTACAATTTTACTTGAAAAAAAAAGGTGTTTATACAATTGTCAAGGTCACAAAAACTACTCCATATATATTCAGAAACTTCCCTAGTTTCCAAAAAATTGCGACTTTCGGTCATTTTCTTAGTCATTTCTGAAATGGATGGATGGAACATAAATATTATCTCCTTCTTCAAGCTCGTCTTCGTCGTCGTTATTGCTTAAAATTTTTTCAGAAGTCACTGATGTCACAATTTGATCATTAGTTAACATTTCTCTCGTCATTAATTCATTACACCGGAGAACAGCTGTTTTGGTGTCGAGTTTTTTTGAGCTGATTCTATATCAATTTGATGTCCTGAATTCAAATAACGTATTCATTTGTACCTAGGAGCTCAAATTTTTAAGATATACAATTTTAGAGGAATATAAGTTACATTATTGTAACTCAAATCCGTAAGTGTAGTAGACAAAAGTAGATACGAAATTTTTATTTTAGTTATACAAAATACAATATTATGTCGTACTTACAAACAAAAAAAAAACATTGAAGAAATGAAATAGTCACTCAACACTTGGAAAGCTTCTTTTCCGCGACATTCTTGAATGTTTTTTTAAACAGTCCCTTTTTAAATTCCAGCAGTAATCTGCCATCATGTGCATGTCCCATCTTCCTTGGTAGCGGTCCTCCATAACTTTAATATCTTGGTGAAATCTTTCACCTTGTTCCTCACTCATGTCTCCTAAATGTTCTGGAAAACGGTCTAAGTGGCTGTGTAAATAGTGTATTTTAATACTCATATTGCACCCTAAGGATTTGAAACTATTAAGCATCTTGTTAACCATTTCAACATAGTTTTGAGCTTTATGTTTGCCTAGAAAATTTTCTACAACTGCAACAAATGATGTCCAAGCTTCTCGTTCAACTTGATTCATTGAATTTATGAAGGCAGGATCCTTAATTAATTATCTTATTTGTAGGCCGTCAAATATCCCTGCTTTGAGTTTTTCTGTGCTCAACTGATGCATTTTTACCCCTATATATGCAAAACAAGACCCATTCTTATCAAGAGCCTTTACAAATTGCTTCATTAAGCCCAACTTTATATGTAACGGAGGAAGTATGATTTTTTCTCTTTCAACCAAAGCGTCGTTAATGACATTCTTCTCCCCAACGTCCATGTTTTCTCTCTGAGGCCAATCTTTTCTAACCCAGTGGTGTGTTTTGTCCCTACTATCCCAGAGGCACAAGAAACACGGATATTTCGTGTAACCACTTTGCTGCCCAAGAAGAAAGTTTACCATTTTTAAGTCTACACAAATCATCCATTGATGTTCGTAATACTTTATCTTCTGCAAGACCAAAGCTATGGTATTATATTCTTCTTTCAGTTTCGTTGAGTGAGCTAGTGGTATTGAACCATATTTATTCCCATTATGTAGAAGGACACATTTTAAACTTCGCTTTGAATTGTCAATAAATAGGCGCCAATCATCTGGAATATATTCAGAAAGTCCCATTTCTTTCATGAGTCCCCTAATTTCGTGACAAAATACAAGATTGTCTTCTTGAGAAAAGAATGGTAGCAGATCTTTTTCTCTTGTACGGTAAAAGGTAATTTTGGTTCCTTGTTCCAGTAAATTTTTGTCGTTCAACCTAGAAGCCAGTACTTCAGAAGCTTTTTTCGATAAATTGAGATCCCTGGTGAGATCATTTAATTCATTTTGATTGAAGCGTTGAGGAACTGATGACGTCCCCTCATAGTCACTGTTAGTTTCATTAGCATCAGAACTTTTATTAGCATCAGAAGAGCGATCAGAGGGAAAATATTCGTCATCAGAGATATGTGGTAGCTGATGAAATGTTGGAATCGGTATTTTATCTGAGTGCGGGATAGGGCGTATTGCCGAGTCTAAATTGGGATAAGTCCACTTACTGCGGTTATTTCGATTGATTCCATTAGTATTTACTAAACAGAAATAACAATCATTGAAGTGGTTTTTTGGTTCTCTCCAAACCATTGGTACGCCGAATTTTAGACATTTTCTTTTCCCGGTAGTCCACTGCCGTAAATGCTCTGTACAAGTTTTACATACGAGATGCGGGGGCCCACGTTTTGTCCTGATCACCAAGCTTAACTCCAAAGTATCCAAGATACGCTCGCTTTACAAAGTCAGTAATAGTTTGTCTGTTTTGTTGAAACATGTATTCTTCGCATATATAGCAAAACACATCAGGTTGATTTACACAACTTCTTCTTGAACTGGAACCTGAACTCATTTTAATTCTGTTCAATAACACAAAAACACTCTTTTCTTAACACAAAATAACACGCCGAATTCGATCTACTCTCATTAGTAAGAACGCACAAACTGACGAGACTTACTCGAGTTAGGTGATTAAAAGGGTCAGTTCAGGTACCTGATAGGCAATGGTTCCACTATTTATAGATTTACCTGGAATGTACTCAATTACAGACTGACAATAAAACCATTGTACCTACATTAATGAATATATAATAATTTTAGAACTCTCATAAATGAATATACTGAATAAAAACCACATTGGTAGATAAGTTGATGTATCTAAAAAAGTAGAGCTGATAGAGAAAAACGGATTGCATGTATAGATTTAGCGTCCCAAATATAGTTAAAATCAGCTCTAAAATCCCAGGCACCAAAACAAAAATATTTTTTTGTTGCCCTGTGTTATTAAAGGTAAGGCACTCGTGATAATTTTCGTTCAATCTACACCCAGTGCAGAATATTCCAGCATTTTTTTAAAATTCTTTAATAATAATAATAATAATGTCTTTATTGTGCATTCACATTATAATTACAATAATGTAGTGTCAGTAACTTGAACACACAAAAGCCGAAGTAGAAGCTAGACTTCCTCACTTAAGCTACTTATCATAATATACAATAAAACTAGATTTACGGCTAAAGTACAGTTTTTCCTTAACTCTATTTTGCAGAGGGCAAATATATAAGCAGTACCATATGTAAAACAATCACTTCGTATCAGAAATCAGACTCAATGTACTCAACAGAGCGGCATTGCGGCTCAGGAGAGTCTAGGTACTACCCATGCTGGAACAGAGATGCTGTGCTAGAGAACGAATGGAATTTTTAAAAATCTGAGGCGGAACGTTTTTCAAATTCAACGGGACCAGATTGTATTTTTGCGAAATTTGATAACTGAACGATCTTTCACATAGAGTTGTTACGTGGGAAGGAGTGATAGTAAATTTGTGCCTCAAATCCAACGCATGTGCATCATATCTGAATTTTATTTTTTGATATAAATATGGCGGGCATTTTAGAAAGATTATTTTATTATACAAAACTAAGCTATGAAACATTCTTCTTTCTCTCATGTTAAACCAGCCAATATCTTTCAATTTTGCACTCACCCCTCTTTCATATTTTCTGATCCCACATATCATTCGCACACAGCAGTTTTGTATCAACTGGATGCACCTTGTATCTTGTCCCAGCAAGCATGGCCCGTACAAAGTCTCACAAAAAGAGAAATGTGACAAGACCAGGCAGTCACATAACGATTTCTTGAGGTTCACATCCAAAAGGTGCCTTTGATTGAAAATTAGTTTTAAATTAGCAAATGCCTTTCTTACACAGCTGTTAATGTGTTCAGAGAATCTCAAGCCAACGTCAAGCAACAGACCGAGATACATAACCAGAGCTTCACCATCTAGACTAATGTGGAGCAAATCCTTGTATTGGTCCCTAACATGCTTACGTCCAAAAAGAAGCACCTTACTTTTCTTGGGGTTAAGGACTAAACAATGATCAGCTGAGTTCCGCTGCAGCCGTTGAAGATCACTCATAAGCATGTTATTAGCCTCAGCAATTTTTTCCAGTTTAAAGGACAAGTATAACTAAGTATCATCCGCATATAAATGCACTGTGGCGTACCTAAAATTTCTAACTAGTTGTGAAGTATATAGAGTAAAAAAGAGAGGACCAAGAATAGATCCCTGCGGGACGCCACATGTGATATCCAGTGGACTCGATAGTATATTATTACTCCTGACAGATTGGACTCTTCCAGAGAGATAGCTTCCGAGGAACTGACAAGCCTGAGTCTCGAAGCCAAGGAATTGAAGAATTTCCAGAAGCAGTTGATGGTTTAGCTTGTCAAAGGCCCTGGAATACAGAAGTATTAAGGCAGTAAGCTGACCAGAGTCAGCTGCCCCCAAGATATCATCTGTAACTTTTAAGAGAGCAGTGGAGCAGCTGTAATTTTCGCGAAAGCCGGAGTGATACGTGGGCAGTATGTCAAAGGATTGACAATATTCCCGAATCTGCCCCTCCAGAACCCAAGACCTTCGACAAAGTGGGCAGAATGCTTATAGGCCGAAGATCTTTTAATTCAGCAGGGACTGGAACCTTTGGTATCGGAATTAAGAAGGAACTTTTCCATATCTGCGGAAATGTAAGAGTTTCGATACATCAGTTTATTAGGTGTAAGATAAATGGCAGGATATATGGGCAACACAAACTTATCATAGATAGACCAATACCATCTGTACCAACAGCCCGTGACCCGATAGAAAAGAGATCAGTGCTTTTCGAAATAACGGGAGGCAGCGATTTCTCGCACTTTTTTAAAAATAATGTAAAGAGAAGTGTACGCAAGTATTACATTATATGTATTTTTGAACTCGTCTTTTTACAGGCTTTCATTTGACACCCCACTCGATGACTTGGTAAAACAAATTTTTTTGCTCCCCAAAACTAACCCCTTAAGTCAAAATTTAACTTTCATAACTACAGGGCTCTGATGAGGCCATCAATTCCTCTATTAATGCCAAATTTCAACTTTCTATGTCAAATAGTTTCGGAGAAAATCGGGTGTGACAGACGGATAAACAGACACCGAAGTGTTCCGTTTGGAAGACTAAAAATGATCACACTTATTGGTAAATTTTATTACCTGGTAAAATTATTGGTAAACTTTATTACCCGGTAAATTTTTTTTTCATTTCCGATATCACCTCCCGAAACTAACCCCTTAAGTTAAAATTTAATTTTTAAAACTACACGGCTCTGATAAGGCCATCAATTCCTACATTAGTGCCAAATTTCAACTTTTTATGTCAAATAGTTTCGGGGGAAATCGGGTGTGGTAGACAGACAGACGGACACCGAAGTGATCTTAAAAGTGTTCCGTACGGAACACTAAATATAGGTTCTTTTATTATCTACGTATTAACAAAACGTGAAGAAATGCAAATGTCTCAGAAGGTGATTCTTTTACGAATAGTGTTTTGCATTATTTGTATGTATATTTAAAATTTCAACTAAAGCGTTCTTTATGTTATTTATTGTATTTGAGACAGAAGGGCATAAGAGCTGTGCTATCGTTTTTTCATTTTGACTTTGGCTTTCCAGTTTGTTTGTTAACAGTTTCATTTTAATTAACAAAGCAAAGATTTTAAGAATAAACGTAAACTGACGACAAGTTATTCATGTGAGAACACTTTGATATTTAATATAAAAATATTATTGATATAATTAAAAATAATACGTAACTGAAGGTCGATCAGGAACATGGAGTCTTTCATTTTTACATAGTGAAAAGAATAAAAACAATTTTACGTTTTTATGTGTGTTATTAAAATGTAAATATATAGGGAGCTACAAACTCAGATATAGTAATATTTAGAAAAAAATAACCAGTCAAGTGCAAGTTGAATTTGCGCAATTAGTGTTCCGTACGTTGATTGCTTTTAAAATAAAAAATGTTATAACGGAAGTATAAAATGATCAGTGACTTTACAAAAACACACCCCAAATGAGTTTTCAACAAAGTTTGTTTCTAATCTTTACCGAAAATTGATGACCTTGAAATTTCTGTTTGTTTTTTTTTATATACCAGATAAATTATTACAGGTAATGCACTCGTGATAATTTCCGTTCAATCTACACCCCGTGGAGAATATTCCAGATTTTTTCAAAATTTTGTGATATGTACTTTTCGAGATAAGGCGGGTGGACAGCGATTTTTCGCGACTTTTCGCGATTTTTTTAGAATAATACAAAGAAAAGTGCGCGCAAGTATTACATTATATATATATATATATATATATATATATATATATATATATATATATATATATATATATATATATATATATTTTACTCGTGTTTTCACAAGCTTTCATTTGACACCACACTCGATTACCTAGTAAAAAAAATTTTTTTTTCACTTCCGATTTCACCCCCCAAAATTAACCCCTTAAGTCAAAATTTAACTTTCAAAACTACATGGCTCTGATGAGGCCATCAATTCCTATATTATTACCAAATTTCAACTTTCTATGACAAATAGTTTCGGAGAAAATCGGGTGTGACAGACGGACAGAGAGACACCGAAGTGATCTTATAATTGTTCCGTACGGAACACTAAAAATGACAAAATTCTCAGTGGTGTCCGTCCGTCTGTCTGTCTGTCACACCCGATTTACTCGAACTCTTTGACATAGAAAGTTGAAATTTGGCATAAATATAGGAATTGATGGCGCAATCGGAGCCATGTAGTTTTGAAAGTTACATTTTTTACTTAAGAAGTTAGTTTTGGGGTGTCAAATCGGAAGAGAAAAAAATTACCAGGTTATCGAGTGGGTTATTAACTGAAAGCTTGTGGAAACACTAGTTTTTAAAACATATTTGATGTAACACTTGTGCACACTTTTCTTTGTATTCTTTAAAAAAATGGACAAAAATCCCTGTCCCCCACTCTATCTCGAAAAGTATTGATCAAAATATTTTGAAAAAAATTCTGAAATATTCTTCATAACGTGTAGATTGAGCGAAAATTATGACGAGTGCATTACGTTTAATAACACAGGGCAACAAAAAAAATATTTTTGTTTTGGTGCCTGGGATTTTAGAGCTGATTTTAACTATATTTGGGACGCTAAATCTATACATGCAATCCGTTTTTCTCTATCAGCTCTACTTTTTTAGATACATCAATTTATCTACCAATGTGGTTTTTATTCAGTATATTCATTTATGAGAGTTCTAAAATTATTATATATTCATTAATGTAGGTACAATGGTGTTATTGTCAGTCTGTAATTGAGTAAATTCCAGGTAAATCTATAAATAGTGGAACCATTGCCTATCAGGTACCTTAACTGACCCTTTTAATCACCTAACTCGGGTAAGTCTCGTCAGTTTGTGCGTTCTTACTAATGAGAGTAGATCGAATTCGGCGTACAAGAGAAAAAGATCTGCTACCATTCTTTTCTCAAGAAGACAATCTGGTATTTTTTCACGAAATTAGGGGACTCATGAAAGAAATGGGACTTTCTGAATATATTCCAGATGATTGGCGCCTATTTATTGACAGTTCAAAGCGAAGTTTAAAATGTGTCCTTCTACATAATGGGAATAAATATGGTTCAATACCACTAGCTCACTCAACGAAACTGAAAGAAGAATATAATACCATAGCTTTGGTCTTGCAGAAGATAAAGTATTACGAACATCAATGGATGATTTGTGTAGACTTAAAAATGGTAAACTTTCTTCTTGGGCAGCAAAGTGGTTACACGAAATATCCGTGTTTCTTGTGCCTCTGGGATAGTAGGGACAAAACACACCACTGGGTTAGAAAAGATTGGCCTCAGAGAGAAAACATGGACGTTGGGGAAAAGAATGTCATTAACGACGCTTTGGTTGAAAGAGAAAAAATCATACTTCCTCCGTTACATATAAAGTTGGGCTTAATGAAGCAATTTGTAAAGGCTCTTGATAAGAATGGGTCTTGTTTTGCATATATAGGGGTAAAAATGCATCAGTTGAGCACAGAAAAACTCAAAGCAGGGATATTTGACGGCCCACAAATAAGACAATTAATTAAGGATCCTGCCTTCATAAATTCAATGAATCAAGTTGAACGAGAAGCATGTTCAAGCTTGGACATCATTTGTTGCAGTTGTAGAAAATTTTCTAGGCAAACATAAAGCTCAAAACTATGTTGAAATGGTTAACAAGATGCTTAATAGTTTCAAATCCTATATGAATATTAAAATACACTATTTACACAGCCACTTAGACCGTTTTCCAGAAAATTTAATAGACATGAGTGAGGAACAAGGTGAAAGATTTCACCAAGATATTAAAGTTATGGAGGACCGCTACCAAGGAAGATGGGACATGCACATGATGGCAGATTACTGCTGGAGTTTAAAAAGGGACTGTTTAAAAAAACATTCAAGAATGTCGCGGAAAAGAAGCTTTCCAAGTGTTGAGTGACTATTTCATTTCTTCAATGTTTTTTTTTTTGTTTGTAAGTACGACATAATATTGTATTTTGTATAACTAAAATAAAAATTTCGTATCTACTTTTGTTTACTACACTTACGGATTTGAGTTACAATAATGTAACTTATATTTCTCTAAAATTGTATATCTTAAAAATTTGAGCTCCTAGGTACAAATGAATACGTTATTTGAATTCAGGACATCAAATTGATATAGAATCAGCTCAAAAAACCTCGTCACCAAAACAGCTGTTCCCCTGTGTAATTTATATGATATAAAAAAACTATTTGGCTTGACAATATGGTGGCGGTTTTTTCAGTATACTTTTCAGTACAAACACTGGTGGCCAACGAATAGGTACGGAGCCAAAATAATTTTATTTTATTTGTTTATAATTAAACAAATATTTAGGTAGTAAATATTTGTTTCATACTTTTATTATTAGATGCTAGATTGATCTACACTACCGCCAGAAAGTATTTGCCCACTTAGAAATCTCAATATAACTGCCAATATTTAATACCTAATTAAACCCTTTTATTAGGTAAATGTAATTGCACAACAAATTTCCAAGTTATGTATGATAATCGTTTTGAGGCGATTTCTGAGAATTTCAGTTGAAGTAAGAACTCATTTCAAGTTTCTAGGGATTATGAGAATTCCTAGTGACATTTTATGATAAAAACTATGCTATAAATACCATTGCCTTTTTGGAAATTAACCATTCACAAACAGTACTTTGCCATTGATACAGGCTCAATTGTTTTGTGGAAATGCCAAAAACGAAAGAAGTTTCCGTTGAAAATCGGGCTCTGATAATTGCGAGACATCAAAATGGTTACTCGAGTCGACAAATCGTGAGTGATATGTGGATGCCAAGGAGAACTATGGATTACATCTTAAAAAAGTTTTCTGCGGGACATGGAATTCCAACCAAAAACGTTCAGGAAGGCCTCGAAAAACGATTACCGCTGAAGACAGAGCTATGACAATGTCCAGCAGACGTAATCGCAGCCTAACCGCACCAGAAATCACGTCTCAAGTAAACCTGGAGCGGCCCATGCCCATCAGCGTGACAACCGTGAAGAACAGAACAGTGGAATTCCGTCCTTTGGAGCGACGAATCTAAATTCGAAATTTTCGGTTCGAATCGACGAGTTTACGTACGGCGGCCAGGTGGAGAGAGGATGTTTGAAACCTGTCGGTTGCCTCCAGTAAAACATGGTAGAGGTTCGGTAATGGTTTGGGGTTGTTTTGGCAACGGTAAAGTTGGAAAAATCTTTAGGATAGAAGGAATCATGCGAAAAGAACAGTATCAAGAAATTTTGCTAATTCAAACGCTTCCTTCTGGAAGAGATATTTTTCAAGGGAAATTTATTTCTCAGCATGACAACGACCCTAAACATTCTGGTAAACAAACTAGAGAACTTTTGGACCAATGGAAATCCTATGACGTCCTGGAAGTGATGACTTGGCCTCCACAATCACCCAACTTGAACCCCCATCGAACTGCTGTGGGACCATTTGGACAGGTGTGTTCGAAAACTTAATCCAACATCAGAAAAAATCACTTGTGGGCACTTTTTACAAGCAGAGTGGGTTAAAATAACCGAAAAACTTTGAAGAAACTACTTGATAGAATGCCGAAACTCTGTAAAGCGGTAATTAAAAACAAAGGATGTCATATAGATGAAAAAAATCCTGGAAAATCATGAATATTTTTCTGATTTTCTAGACTGTAAATAATGTGAAAATAAATAATAATTCATTAAAATTGAAAAAAAAAAAATTATCTGGGTTTTTATTGTCTTGGGACTGAAATAACTAGGTGGGCAAATACTTTCTGACGGTAGTGTAGATTGATTTATTAGCTATTAGGTGGCTAAGATGCTCTATTATACATTATTGACTAAGAAAAAACTTGAAAATACATATTGTATCTTACGATATATACATGTCAGGGACTTAATTATCTTAGCCTAGGCAAGTATTTTATTTTATTAGCAATCTCCGTTCGGAACATTAATTGCACAAGTCCGACTTGCACTTGGCCGATTTTGTTTTAATTGAAAGGTTTAGGACACGCCTAACGTTTACTAACTCGGAAAGAAGAAATTTATTTTTTATTTAGCGACGCGACGTGGAACAATCTCGTTGCAGTTACTATTAAAATAACTTTTTTGGTGTGTTCAGGTTACTTTTTCATCTAATGTTTACGTTACGTTCATTTTTAGTGTTTCGTACGGAACACTTATAAGATGACTTCAGTGTCTGTCTGTTACACCTGATTTTCTCCGAAACTATTTGTCATAGAAAGTTGAAATTTGGTAATAATATAGGAATTGATGGCCTCATCAGAGCCATGTAGTTTTGAAAGTTAAATTTTAACTTAAGGGGTTAGTTTTGGGGGTGAAATCGAAAGTGAAAAAATTTTTTTTTTACTAGGTCGTCGAGTGTGGTGTCAAATGAAAGCTTGTGAAAACATGAGTAATATATATATATATATATATATATATATATATATATATATATATATATATATATATATATAAATATAAATATATATAAATAATGTAATTCTTGCTCACACTTTTTTTGTATTATTTTTAAAAAATCGCAAAAAATCGTTCCCCTTAGCCCGAAAAGTACTTATCAAAAAATTTTGAAAAAATTCTAGAATATTCTCCACGGGGTGTAGATTGAACGAAAATTATCACGAGTACATTACCTTTAGTAATTTATCGGGTATATAAAAAAAAACAAAAATTTCAAGGTCATCAGTTTTCAGTAAAAATTGGAAACACAACTTTGTTGAAAACTCATTTGAGGTGTGTTTTGTGAAGTCACTGATCATTTTATACCTTCGTAACAAAATTTTTTATTTTAAAAGCAATCAACGTTCGGAACACTAATTGCGCAAGTTCAACTTGCACTTGACCGGTTATTTTTCTGTAACCCTGGTCCCCCCCAAAGTAAGGGAACAAATCTTGTATTGTGGCAATCAAGAGGAAGTAAAGAAATCAAGGGCCAAGTCTATCTTCTACTATTAGAAGTTCGATGTGGTTCTGTATATTTTTAAAATATAGGACCTTTATTTGACATATATAACGTATTGTATTTTTATTTTTTTTTGTTTGGTATACGTTATGTACGATGAATTTTGTTTTAGGAGGGACCACAGCGTAGGGAGTCAGGCAAGAGAGGTCGCAAGCCGGGCCGTAAATCCGCTGACAAAGTTGACATGAAAGCGAAATTAGGTAAGACTTTTTTTTACAAGATATATAAAACAAAGGAAACCTAAAAAAAACTTCTTAACGTTGTTTCTCTCCATGTAAACTTAAATTTCGTCTAATTCTTATAGAAGTTCATTCCTGACAAGTAGTTGATGTATACGTTAATAGGGTTGTAAAATACCACATTTTTAACTTAATACATAAATAACGCTACGAAACATTCGTACAGTATGCCATATACCTGTCCTTATACTTATAAATTAGGCAACTAGACATCACTTTCCACATGTTGTTCTCTATAAACAAGGTTAAACAACCCGATATATATGTTATATTGAGCTCGATGTCACAGAAATAGCTATCGCTATAGAACCTTAAACATGTGGAAAGAAATGTCGTCGCCAAACGAAACCGGCTGGCTACCACTGTATCATGTGCCTCGCCGAGTTTCTTAGAGATGCTATGGATATTTTTCCTAATTATTGTTAGGTATAAAGCAACTTTTACTTGCGCGGCATCTGTGGGGTACTCGACGAGGCACATTATAACAATCCGGCCATAGCTAGCCGGCTACGTTTTTGCGACAACGTTTTATTCCACTTGTTTGTCTTTCTGTACCGATAGCTATTATTTCTGTATTGATATTTATGTATATTTGATGCAAATTTGTGGTGACGTAGCCAGATTTGAGGATTTAAGGAAATAAATAAAGGAAAGCGTGCAAAAATAAAATCCTTATGCACTGAAAGTCTAAAAACTTGGGCCCTTCCGAACATACAAAACTTAAAATCAATAATCGTGAGGTAGAGGTTTTACAAAAAAAAAAAAAAACACTTGCATAATATGACTTTCTCTAAGGGGACGCCATTTCCTACATCCACAGATTCAAGGGGTATATTCCCCCCAGCCACCCCTTAGTTATGCCGCAGAATGTACGGTATTGGTGAAAGATACTTACTAAGATTTTTTTTATATTACAGAACGCAGTCGTCAAAGCGCCAGAGAATGTAGAGCCCGCAAGAAATTGCGATACCAATACTTAGAAGAACTGGTTGCTGATAGAGAAAAGGCTGTTTTTGCACTCAGGAAAGAACTAGATAAGGTACGTTAAGGGTAGGAAGTCTTATTAGATACAACTCTTCCACTTTGTTGATTCTGTGCGAAATAAAAAACATTTTTCCTCTATATATGGCCATTCTTTATGTTCATTAATGTGAATATGTCATTTAAGTGACATAGTTTAGGCCCTTCCTCAAGTAAATAATATCTCACTCGTCCGATTTTATTTAATTTCTCTCATTAACAACTTTAGTAACTCAAGTTATCTTTGCAATTCTGTTGTAGCACTGTATCTGTGTTTCGACTTTACATCTACATTAGCTGATCAAGAAAAGAGAGTACATACATACCTCTATACTTATATAATAAAAGACTGTTTTTAGTCAATTTCCACTGGCTTATTTATAATTGTGATGACGCGTTTCGCTGTCAATGCAGCTTCTTCGGATCTACATTTTACACTCTGTACAGGGTGGTCCAAATTGGACACTCTTAAAGGTAAACCCCGTTATCTAAAGGAAATAGACGAAAACTGATGTCGGTGTCTGGGGCTCAATTTTTATGATAAACTCAGTGGTGAAAACCGCATATCGAAATCTAGTACCCTTTCAGACATACAGGGTGTTTTTCAAAAATCTGCATTTTGGAAAATGTTTGATTTCTGTAAAAACATTCTCAAAGCACTTTTTCATGTGGATTTCAACAATGTAAGTTACATTTTTTTACAACTAATATTTTACTAGTTATTAACTCAAAAATATATTTTTTAAATAGGAGACCCTGTATATTATTCCTTATCCGAATAGAGCTTTAAATTACCATTCTAAAAATATAGCACACTTTATATTTTGCTTAAATCTACTTCAAAATATAAAGATTTTTAGTTTTTACGCGAGTTTTAAATGCACATTTTGTGAAGTAGGTTTTGGACGGAGCAGAAATATCAATTGTTTACCGATAGCAGTCAAATCGTAAAAAAAAGTTCCCAAAAGTAACTCTAAGACTCATAACTAGAATGATATTTACTAAATGCTATAACACTATGTAGAAAATAAAACAAAACAACAATAAAACAATTTATTCCGAGTATAGCAAACTAAAACAAAGCAATTTTCTATAAGAGTAGTTCGAAATGTCGACCAGTTTCATTTGCACATAAGCGGCACCTTTTCTGGACACTTCTTACCGAGTTGATTAGTTCAAGAGGAGTGAGAGCTGCAAAACTTTGTATCACTGCGACTTCTAACCCTTGCCTGGTGTTTGTCGGCAAATTAAGTCTTTCAATCTTCCCTAAAGATAGAAGTCCATGGGTGTTAAATCTGGTGACCTTGCCGGCCAACGGTTCGGACCTTGGTTGGCTATCCAGTTATTGTCGAAATTGGCCGATAAAAAATTTCTGATAACTGAAGCGTTATGAGGGGGTGCTTCGTCGTGTTGAAAAAATACATTTCAAAAGTCCATTAATGGCAGTTCATCAACAAGAGGTTCTATTTGCTGCCTTAAAATGTTTAAATATCTCTGAGAGAGATGTGTTCCTTCATAAATAAATGGATCTATAACCCTGCTCTAAAAATTCCTGCCCACACATTAAATCCAAATCTGCCTTGATTTCTTTGCTCCACAATTAAATGAGGATTTTCTTGTGCCTACGTATAAGAATTGTAACGGTTTAAAAATACCTGCAGTTGCTTACATAAGCTTCGTCTGTCCAAATGCAATTTAATGAAAAATTCAGAACATGGTTACAATTCTCCAGAAACCATTGACAAAAATCCATACGCCGTCCGTCTTTAAGGTGATGAACTTTTCTTGTCCTATATGGCCTGAATTTGTGCTCCTTCAAAGTACGACTTACGTTAGTTCTTGGTAGTCCAGTGGATTCGGATGTCGAGTTGAAGTGTTGCGATTATTTCCGATAGTTCCTAAAACTACTATTTCTTCTAACTCCTTATCCCTGTTTGATGCATAATTTTTGAGTCGTTTCTTTTCAAACTGGCCACTATTAACTAGGTTATGGCGCAATCGAGCGAATATATCCTTGAAGGGTTGATGCCTCTCTGGATACCGTTCGTAGTATAAATTACTTGCCGCTTCCAAATTTTCTCAGATTTGTATGAAACACACTATCATATCCCATTTTTCGTAATTTTCAAACTATATTGCGATTTATTTGACAATTCAATAACTGATCCTGAAGTAAAATTTGACAACTACGAGTAAACAATTTAATTAAACCATATGGCCGCTCTGCCCAAAGCCTACTTCAAAATGCAGATTTTTGAAAAACACACTGTATATCTGAAATGGTACATGATATCGATATGCGGTTCACCATTGAGTTTATAATAAAAATTGAGCCTCAGACACCGACATCAGTTTTCGTCTATCTCCTTTAAAAGTGTTCAATTTGGACCACCCTGTACACAGTGTGTAGATGTAGTAAATGTAGATCCGAAGAACCTGCATCGACAGCGAAACGCGTCATCACAATTATAAATAAATCAGTGAAAATTGATTAAAAACTGTCTTATTAAATATATTCATAATGAATTTCCATCAAGTAGAAGCTACAACCATCCAAAAAATACCTCTATAGTTGTAATTTCTTTACATGAAGACTTTCTGAATAGTATACATTTCCTAAGTCTGATGCAATTCATATTTAGAAAAAAATCTTTGAGCTTTGCCAGAGTTTTTGACAGATATAGTTAGGGTTTGTGATATGGGTTATGTCAATGAATTTTCTCACTTACTAGAAGAGATATATACTGTAATTTTAAAAAGCCAACAAACATGTTTTTCAAGCAAACTTAGTTTAATTTTCTTTTTTTCAGTACGTTCAATTTGCAAGAGATATAGACGAAGGTAAAGTACCTGAAGGGATCCAAGCTCTTTTGGAGGATACAGCCAACTTAAACCTCAAACAGGAACCCTAAAGATTAAAACCGCTGTTTATTGTGATATATTTTTACTTTTTAATTTTTTTAAACTGCTGTATTTTTACAGCAGTATATTTTTTATATATTTTTAAGTCTTTTGATAATTTTCTTTTGGAAAAGTACGTTTATTCTTTTGTTAACAATATTGTTGTTATCTAACTCCTATGTCACTTTCAAGTGGTATTATTAAATTATTATTAATTTTAAAGTCTTAACCTATTTTAGGTCTTAATTTGTTTTTGGAGAGTATTTTGTTATTTCAGTATCAGGTATTTTTATTCTGTATGGTTAAAAAATGGATAAATATATTTTGTTACGACTAACACTAGCCTTTCTTTTTGCTGATGGGTAACGAAGTGTTTTGTGAAATGATGAAATTCTATGGAAATGCAATAAAGACAAATTTTTTGTAATTTTATCCAGAAAAAGTCACATACGAAATATTTGCAGCAAAAGAGGGATAAAAATCTAGCAAGTTATCTCTAGTATTTCAGGTTAGGAGTTGATGGTGAAATACAATGATGATATATCCTATTGATATGTCAGTCCCTTAAAACAGTTTCGAAGAATCATGTTCGATTGATTCTTTGAACCTAATATAAAAACTGGCAGTAGAGTATATGGGAAAGCTCTCCTCTGATACTACATGCCTATGGGTTTAAAAATTAGAATCAAAACTATTGCCATAGGCTAAAGAATTATTTTATAAGACTACGAAACTGAATTTAAACTTTCGACAAACAGTTAGTTGACATAGAGGATGAATTTATTAATTTGTTTAAGTATTTATTTATTTATTTTATTTATTTATTTAGTATAACTATCCTAGAAAATAATCCAATTATAGGATAGGAACATTCAAATATCACAAATACAAATAGATAAGTTTCTATCAAATTAGTATTTTAATAATTCTAATAACTACGCTTCAAGCTAAAGAGAAAAATAAAAAAAAAAAACGGAAAAAAAACATACAGTCCCTGGCCAAATTATTAGACGCACTGCAAGATTTCATGTAAAATATTAATTACCGAGTGATATTGTACCGTTTTATTATTTTAAATTGATTTGTTTTTTTGTTTTTATATTATCCAATCAATTACCTATTTATTTGACATAAATAAAACAGCATTAACTTAGAAAAGCATAAGTTCATTAAGTTTTAAAGAAAAGTGAAATTAATGTTAGTAAAAGTCAATATTTAGTTGAGCCACCTTTAGCCGCTATCAAAGCTTTAATTCTGCGCGGCATGCTATCAATGCAAGATTGTACTGTCTCCTGCATTTGAGGATGATGATTCCACACATGAATAATCTTTTCTAGGAGTTGGGTTTTGTTGGTAATCACATCTTTAGCCACTTCTCTTTTCATCAGCTCCCACACATTTTCAATGGGGTTCATATCAGGGCCAATCCAACAGAGGGATATTTTTTTCTGCCAAAAAAGCTTTAACAGACCGAGCAGTGTGGCAGGGAGCTCCATCTTGCATGAAAGTGAATGGTTCCCCATTTGGAAACCATTCTCTGAGCTGCGGAATCAACCGATTTTGTAATACTTCTTTGTACAGATCTTGCCTCATTATTCCTTTGACGACGTACAGAAGTCCAGTGCCCTTGCCGCTGATGACTGACCAAATCATCACTTTGGTGGGATGTTTAACCGTCGGGACGACACAATCAGGATGAAACTTTTCTCCATGACGACGACGCACATACTGAGCTTTATTCTGCAAAATTCGAATGTGCTTTCGTCACTGAAGCAGACCTGTCAAAAATAGGAAAAATATATAAACTTCCATGTTTATTTGCTTTATTTAACTGAAAATGATAATAATATATCAATTATTGATTAAATTGCTGTATCTTACCGATCTCCAGAAGTCCACATCTTTGTCTTGCCATTGTTTGGCCCACTTCAGGCGCTTTGCTTTCATTGCAGCTGTTAACTTGGGCTTCCTGGCGGGGCGACAGGCCTTAAAATCTAATTCTTTCAATTTTCTTCGAACAGTGCGCTCAGAAGCATTTACGCTAGCATCCTGGAGTTGTGATTTTATTACCTTTGTGGTAGCAAATCTGTTTTCTACACAAATTTTCTTCAAACATCTCTCTGACCGTGGAGTGAAAATTGGTTTTTCTACCGCATCTTTTCTTTCTTTTCGGGCTTAATTCCTTCCCTGGCTCAATTTTCTTTTTTATGCGTCGTACACTAGCTTCAGAAACCTCCAATCTTCGTGATATTTCTCGGTTTGTAAATGTTTTCGCAATCACAAGGGCCTTCACTTCAGCTTTTTTACGTGGTGAAAGATCGCCTTTTCTACCCATAATGAAAATAGTTCAATTACTTTTTTAAAACACTGCATACAAAATAAACTAATAACTGAGTAGTATAAAACTGTTAAACAAACAATCACAGTCCATAAAGCCACAGAAACACGTCCGTACCTGACTCGATTCCGATCGCGACTGACACAGGTTTGTACTTATTTACGTTCATGTATCACTTTGTCAACACAGTGTCGCCATATGTTAAAAATAAATACAAATATGTAGTCTACAACAATTCTTTTAAATAAAAATCAATAATATTGTAGTTTAAATATAACAATATTGCATAAAAACTCTTAAGAAACATAAAATTACTAAAAAAAAGTACAGTGCGTCTAATAATTTGGCCAGGGACTGTAGACCTAATCCACAGTCAAACATGACCTACGTAAAGATGTTATACTGCAATAGAAAATATCAACTATATGTTTGACCCTTTCATAATTTTTGCAGATAACCTACAGCGGCGAGTACATCAACAAGTTTGTTCTTGGTACAGGCATGTAGAAAAGGGAATGGCTTAGGCGAGTGTACTGAGATGGCACACGGAACCTAATACTTGAGACGGTGCAAGGGCATTCGATTCTGTTGTTTAAGATTTTATATAAAAACAAGGGCATATTCTCTACGCCCAAAAAGGTTAACAATACTGAATCTTTTCAATAGAACATCATTAGGGAAACCCAATGGTGGATAAATACCATCTAATTTAAACCAGGGGAACTTCAAAAATCGTCTTTGGATTTTTGAAGGGGTACCAGATAACTGAACCATATTCCAGTTTAGAACGAACCAAAGCATTGAATAAAGTGATAAGGGTTTCAATGTTTAAAAGGTCTCTAGAATTCCTCATAATGAAACCCATGCACTTATAAGAATGAGCAATGGTCTGATTTATATGGTCCACAAAACTGAGTTTAGTATCAAACGTTATACCAAGATCTTTGAAACGATAACATTTTTCAAGATCATTATGGCTTAAATTATATAAAAAATTTACTGGTAATTTCTTTCGAGTAAATGAATTAAAAAAGCATTTCTTTGTGTTCAAATATAAGTTATTACAAATACACCAACGATTTAAAGAATCTAGATCATCCTGAAGAGTTACACAATCATGGAGAGAGTCTATGAGTCGGTGTATTTTCAGATCGTCAGCATAAAGCAAAGAGAAGGAGGTAAGACCACTGGTGATGTCATTTATAAATATGTTAAATAATAACTGTTCTAGGATAGACCCTTGAGGAACACCAGAGGTAGCATTAATAATGACCGACTCAAAACCACGATAATTTAGTTGACGACCAATTAAATAACTCCACAGTTTGAGAGTTTTTCAAGCAAAATACCATGGTCAAGTCGGTCAAAAGCCTTTGAGAAGTCTGTATAAACTACGTCGACTTGTCCTCAATTGTCCATACTTTCCGAAATAAATTGAGTAAAATAACATGATTAAATATAATGTCATACAGCACAATTTCACAAACCTTTGAAAAGCTGTTCGATATTACTACAGGTCTGTAATTTTCAATGAGGCTCTTATTACCCTTTATGAATACGGGACATATTTTGGACTTCTTCCAGATTTGTGGAAAAGACGATGATCTCAAACACAGATTGAAAAGAGTTGTGAGAGACTTGGACAACACAGCTGTGCAATCTCGACCATCGGTTCCAGCGGTTTAAGTTTCTTTAAGGCACTGATCACGTCCCTTTCCTCTATGGTGTTAACAATTAGATATAAGAGAGAGAGAGATATGTGAGTAGTTACCAGGAGGGTTGTTCTGAAACATAGAGGAATCAACATATGCCGACTGGAAGAACTTAGCAACTCCTGAGGAGCCGTATGCAATTCGTTTTCAAAATACATGTTGATGGGAATACTGGTTGTTTTTTTTTTTTCTCGTTTAGAAAAGACCAAAATTTATTTGGGTTAATAGAGAAGTGCCTTTCCGCCTCTAATTTCCATAAGCAACCCCAACCTCGACCTTCACCCCTTTACGAAGATGTTTAACTAGGACTAGGTCACACCCTAGTACACCTATACTTTTTCCAGGCTTGATTCTTTTTTTTGATTTTGCGTATTATCGACTTATCGTAGCATTTAGGATATTTGTGGTTCTTGGGGCGAATAACACAGGGGAACAGCTGTTTTGGTGTCGAGGTTTTTTGAGCTGATTCTATATCAATTTGATGTCCTGAATTCAAATAACGTATTCATTTGTACCTAGGAGCTCAAATTTTTAAGATATACAATTTTAGAGAAATATAAGTTACATTATTGTAACTGAAATCCGTAAGTGTAGTAAACAAAAGTAGATACGAAATTTTTATTTTAGTTATACAAAATACAATATTATGTCGTACTTACAAACAAAAAAAAAACATTGAAGAAATGAAATAGTCACTCAACACTTGGAAAGCTTCTTTTCCGCGACATTCTTGAACGTTTTTTTTTAAACAGTCCCTTTTTAAACTCCAGCAGTAATCTGCCATCATGTGCATGTCCCATCTTCCTTGGTAGCGGTCCTCCATAACTTTAATATCTTGGTGAAATCTTTCACCTTGTTCCTCACTCATGTTTCCTAAATTTTCTGGAAAACGGTCTAAGTGGTTGTGTAAATAGTGTATTTTAATACTCATATTGCACCCTAAGGATTTGAAACTATTAAGCATCTTGTTAACCATTTCAACATAGTTTTGAGCTTTATGTTTGCCTAGAAAATTTTCTACAACTGCAACAAATGATGTCCAAGCTTCTCGTTCAACTTGATTCATTGAATTTATGAAGGCAGGATCCTTAATTAATTGTCTTATTTGTGGGCCGTCAAATATCTCTGCTTTTGAGTTTTTCTGTGCTCAACTGATGCATTTTTACCCCTATATATGCAAAACAAGACCCATTCTTATCAAGAGCCTTTACAAATTGCTTCATTAAACCCAACTTTATATGTAACGAAGAAAGTATGATATTTTCTCTTTCAACCAAAGCGTCGTTAATGACATTCTTTTCCCCAACGTCCATGTTTTCTCTCTGAGGCCAATCTTTTCTAACCCAGTGGTGTGTTTTGTCCCTACTATCCCAGAGGCACAAGAAACACGGATATTTCGTGTAACCACTTTGCTGCCCAAGAAGAAAGTTTACCATTTTTAAGTCTACACAAATCATCCATTGATGTTCGTAATACTTTATCTTCTGCAAGACCAAAGCTATGGTATTATATTCTTCTTTCAGTTTCGTTGAGTGAGCTAGTGGTATTGAACCATATTTATTCCCATTATGTAGAAGGACACATTTTAAACTTCGCTTTGAACTGTCAATAAATAGGCGCCAATCATCTGGAATATATTCAGAAAGTCCCATTTTTTTCATGAGTCCCCTAATTTCGTGACAAAATACAAGATTGCCTTCTTGAGAAAAGAATGGTAGCAGATCTTTTTCTCTTGTACGGTAAAAGGTAATTTTGGTTCCTTGTTCCAGTAAATTTTTGTCGTTCAACCTAGAAGCCAGTGCTTCAGAAGCTTTTTTCGATAAATTGAGATCCCTGGTGAGATCATTTAATTCATTTTGATTGAAGCGTTGAAGAACTGATGACGTCCCCTCATAGTCACTGTTAGTTTCATTAGCATCAGAACTTTTATTAGCATCAGAAGAGCGATCAGAGGGAAAATATTCGTCATCAGAGATATGTGGTAGCTGATGCAATGTTGGAATCGGTATTTCATCTGAGTGCGGGATAGGGCGTATTGCCGAGTCTAAATTGGGATAAGTCCACTTACTGCGGTTATTTCGATTGATTCCATTAGTATTTACTAAACAGAAATAACAATCATTGAAGTGGTTTTTTTGTTTCTCTCCAAACCATTGGTACGCAGAATTTTAGACATTTTCTTTTCCCGGTAGTCCACTGCCGTAAATGCTCTGTACAAGTTTTACATACGAGATGCGGGGCCCACGTTTTGTACTGATCACCAAGCTTAACTCCAAAGTATCCAAGATACGCTCGCTTTACAAAGTCAGTAATAGTTTGTTTTGTTGAAACATGTATTCTCCGCATATATAGCAAAACACATCAGGTTGATTTACACAACTTCTTCTTGAACTGGAACCTGAACTCATTTTAATTCTGTTCAATAACACAAAAACACTCTTTTCTTACCATAAAATAACACACCGAATTCGATCTACTCTCATTAGTAAGAACGCACAAACTGACGAGACTTACCCGAGTTAGGTGATTAAAAGGGTCAGTTCAGGTACCTGCTAGGCAATGGTTCCACTATTTATAGATTTACCTGGAATTTACTCAATTACAGACTGACAATAAAACCATTGTACCTACATTAATGAATATATAATAATTTTAGAACTCTCATAAATGAATATACTGAATAAAAACCACATTGGTAGATAAGTTGATGGATCTAAAAAAGTAGAGCTGATAGAGAAAAACGGATTGCATGTATAGATTTAGCGTCCCAAATATAGTTAAAATCAGCTCTAAAATCCCAGGCACCAAAACAAAAATATTTTTTTGTTGCCCTGTGTAATAGAAGCATTGTTGGAGATAACTGAATTCAGTACAACATAGAATTGATCGCAAGCATCATCAACATTACTGAAGGATCAAAAGAATAAAAAATCTGTTTGTAGAATGTCGTTGTAAAGGGATGGGTAATTCGCTCTTCGAAAGTTATACCCTTGAATCTGAAGAGGGGGAAATTTATCATGAATATGCTCAACCAGAATTGACATCTGCAAGGCTGGGTGATGAAGATCCAAGGGTATCAAAGGATAATCCGCACGATATACATTAAGTGGAGTTCTACTAAATACAAGATCTAACAGACGATTATTTTCGTTATAATTACGATTAAATTGATTTAAAGATAAAAACTTACATAGTTCAAGTAAAGAAATTTGGTAATCTCTATAAGAGGCATCCATAACATAATTTACATAAGTAAGGAGGTTGAAAACCCCCAATACTAGTAAGTCGTCTTCATTAGTAAAATAACCAGAGTCCAACATTTTTTCAGAGTGTCATAGGCAACAGTATTACTGTTAGGTGGGACATAAATCAGAAGAATGCAAACTGTACGATTAGACAATTCCAATCTTATGCTGATCATACCAACATTAGGAAGTGAAGTATGAAAATCAATTTTAGTTGCGTGAAGGTCTTGCTCAAAGCAAGCACTACTCCACCACCCCTAGTAGTAGTAAAGCAAAATTACGATCAGCCCTAAAGATATTGTACTGACTACTAAACATCTTGGCATCAGAGACACTAGAGTCGAGCCAAGTTTCAGTGAGTGCTATAAGATCATAGAAACAAAGATAGGATGCATTAAGCCCATGTATTTTAATCTTCAAACCACGTACATTCTAATAATAAATAGAAAATCGTTTAAGTTTGCGCCCCAATACTCGTGACCCCAAGCCATCACTTGATTGCTATATTTTAGATGCAGGAGAAGTTTTAAAAGCATTCAACTTAGTTTTATAAATAGGACATTTAACTGCATTCCACGCTGCATGGTTAATATCTGTTTCAACTTGTGCATTAACACAGTTAATGCATTTAAAATGATCAGATTTATATTTAGAAATACTGTGATTTAACTACTCAGTATATATCACCACTACACCAATCAGTTTATTTCTGCACTCGACGCGCGTTTCGCTAACCATGCTAGCTTCATCAGGAGCGGTGATTGCCTAAAGCTAAACTACAAATCTACCCTATTATCTATCTACCCTATTTATACTTAGCCTAACCCTTCAATTACTCAAACGGAACTAATGGAATAGGCAAGGCCATCAGTTCCGGTCAAGTAACCAGTAGAGGGGACCATAAGGAATAGGCCCTCTGTCTTTATTTAAACTACTTTTATATTTTATAATTTCCATACTTTCGTATGCGTTCAACAATCTCCTATCAGATACATTTTTAATTAATCTAAGATTATCTAATGTTACAATATAATCAGCTCCAAGGGCATGTTCGGCAATGCTAGACTTTTCTGCTCTACTGTATTTTAAGCGTGCTAAATGTTCTTTAAATCGTCTTTTAATTGACCTTTTAGTGTGCCCAACATACTTTTTGTCACAATCATTACAACTAATTTCACAAATTCCATTTTTCTCACAATTAGGAGGACGAATTGAGGACGAAATTATTCATGAATACTTAACATTATCTTTGTAATTGAACAAAATTATTTTCAATATAGCAGTCAATTTTATGTCCAGAAAGAAGGAACAGATATGAGTACGTCCATTGTCTGTGAGTCACACGGAGTCTTTCGGTACTACGCTTGATAAGAGCGATAGTCTCGAACCAATACGTGGCGGCTGGCAACGCACAAGTTTGATATACTTTTGTCTTTAAATTAATCGGTAGTTTCTTGTTTCTGAAGATATGGCTGACATCTTATCCACTACGCTATTTCAGCCTTTATAAATTATATTTCATATATAAATATATATATATATATATATATATATATATATATATATATATATATATATATATATATATATATATATATATATATATATGCAGCAGCATTCGTTGTATTTATTTCAAATATTTTGAGTATAAATATTTATAGCCAAATATATAAGGGTGAAGGAAGGGATCTGGGGTATGCACCTCGAGTAAATCATATTATGCATTGTTAAAGTTCAGTAATATGAATATAGAATTTTTTATTATTTACAATCTTAATAAAGTAGCATGTTGAAGAAACTAGGATATGGTTATGAATGATTTTAAAAAATCAAAAGTATTATTTCACTTTTACGTAGAAAAAAATGCTAATTTTATAAGCAACTCTTTCCAGTCGTAGAGATACGGAAGGTTTGGAATATGAGTGGTTTTTAATATTATTTAATTAATATCTTATTGTAATGTATCATTTTCTCTTCTACAGTATCGATTGATGAAGATTATTCTTTAGTGAGAAAGTTAAATTCTTATCTGTTTCACAACTAATATTTGCAAGGGGAGTACAGGGTAAACAAGTTTACCAATTTTTACTGCTTACTGAGAAAAATTAGTTGACATTAATTTTTTTAGTACTAAACTAGAATATTAATAATTTGAACCACTATGTACTCTTTTGCCGTTCACGGAACTTTCTTTAAGACGTAAAACTTTTTAATTAGAAATTTTAACAATAAATACAATACACAAAAACAATTATATAATAATTTTTTACATGGTAATTAAAATTTTGGGAATTACTAAGAAGTGCAGTTACCGTAGTTCCTCTGTTTGCATACAATGGTTCTTCTTTAATCTGTCTTAATGAGACAAAAAATTACTTTCATGCCTTTAAAATGATAAATCTACACATAAATACTTAAAATAATACCCGTGGGAGATATACATTGTTTTTGTACAGTTAGTTCTTGTAAGTAATTAAATGTCAAAATATTATTTTTTTGTACGAGTTAATAAAGTTATAACAGGCAAGTAAAAATGATTATTTATTTAGTAAAAAAATATCAAAAACTCTCCTGCTTCGCGTAGTTAACAAAAAAGAAACAACAATAAAACTGTATGGCAGTTATATATATATATATATATATATATATATAAAACATGTAGGTTGGACTAGTTACTTAACTCACATTTTTTTTTGCAAAATTCGACTTTATTCATCAACATAGTCTCCTTCAAGAGCGATACAATCAGTCCAACGCCTTTCTAACATTTCTATACCTTTCTTGTGGGAGGATTTGTCCTTGCCTTCAAAATAGGCCTCAGTTTCGGCGACAAATTCTTCATCGGGGCCAAACCTTTTTCCCGCGAGCATTTTTTTGAGGCCTGCGAATAGATAATAGTCGCTGGGGGCCAAATCTGGAGAATACGGTGGATGAGGAAGGAATTCGGACTTCAATTCATGCAATTTTGTCATCGTAACCATTGATTTGTGACACGGTGCATTGTCTTGATGAAAAAGCACTTTTTCTTGTTCATTTGAGGCCGTTTCTTTGCAATTTCTGCCTTCAAACGCACCAATAACTTTATATAATATCCGCTATTAATGGTTTTTTCTCTTCTCGGCATAATCAATAAAAATTATTCCATGCACATCTCCAAATACAGAAGCCAAAACCTTCCCAGCCGACTGTTACGTCTTTGGTCGCTTCAGGCGGCTTTCACCGGCTATTGTCCACTCAGCTGACTGCCGATTTAATTCCGGTGTGTAGTGGTGGATCCATGTTTCATCCATTGTCACATGTCGCATGAAAAAAATCCTTTTTATTTTAGTTAAACAGGTCGAAACAGCGCTCAGAATCATCAACACGTTGTTGTTTTTGATTTTGGTCCACTGTGAGCAAAGGCGTAACCCATTTCGAACAGAGCTTTCTCATGCCCAAATGTTCATGCAAAATATGACCATGATATCTTTAGGGTGTCAGCTGTCTCACCCAATTTCATTTTATGGTCGTCCAAAACAATTTTGTGTTTTTTTTTTTTATGTTTTCCGGTGGAACCACCTCATTTGAGGGTCCAGAGCGTTCAGCATCATTTGTGTCTGTACGATCACGTTTAAATTCACCATACCAATAAATGATGAGTGATTTTCCACGGGCAGAGTCCCCGTAACACTTATCAAGCCATTGTTTTGCTTGAACCGTATTTTTTCCCATCAAAAAACAATCAACACACGAAATTAGATTTTTTGCACTGTTTTGAAAATATCAAAAGTAGCGTCACTTAAACCACTGTAACTTGTAAACTAATCGTCGAAATGTCATAAAATTTTGACACATACCGTTTGAAGGTTGATACTTCCTAAAAATCATACGGATTTTTTAAAAAGCGCGACATGTATGTGTCAGACCAAAAACTTTCCAGCCTACGTGCTATATATATATATATATATATATATATATATATATATATATATATATATATAATAGTTAAACACAGACAGTTGCGAACTTCTGCCTTTAATTTTGTTCAAATTTTTAAATGGTTCTTAGTTTTCTTTAAAATCTCGGGACACTACTAATACACGATCCTGGATAACTGTTGTCATTACCCTTTTTACATCTCTTGCTATAGTTGTGGTGGATTCAAGATTTTGTCCGGAGTAAAAACACTTCGGAGATTTATTCACCGTTTCGACATTGGCGCTTTGTTGGTAAGATAACCCTCGAACGAGGTATCAATTTCAAATTGGGTACACGTATAAGTTGCAGTAGGAATGGAAGCTATAGTTTTGGCCTGATGATAACAGGTTGATAGCAGGCAGTAGATGGCTTCATCTTGCACAGGATAGAGACAATTGGAAGAAACTTGAAGAGGCCTGCAGTGGTTTATAAAGAAGAAGATATATATATATATATATATATATATATATATATATATATATATATATATATATATATATATATATATATATCCCATATTTTTTTAATCTAAACGGTTTTAAAGGTTTTTTTAATACAATAGGAATTTTGACATAATAACATGACAATATCAAATTTTCACAGGTACCAGGGTCAAATTTTTAGGAGCATTGGCTAGGAATCTGTCTCCCAAAAATGCACTTTAGTAATTTGAATAATTCGTGAATCTTGTGATACATATTGTATGTTAGGAATCACGAATTTGAGTTTTATGCTGTGGTGGAGTCAGCAAGTTTTTAAATCGTATAATAAGATTATAAATGGATGATGGGTGAAATCTTATTTTACGGAACAGATAAAAAGATTTTTTCTATTAATAACTTTATAATAGTATACTAAACAGTGAAGAAATCGCCTCAGCTACTGTCTAGTTTATTGAGATGTACGTAAATGCGCTCTCTTTTTTTTAAGCTTAGACAGAATTTTTGGATTTACGAATATCTGCCCTAAGCAAATTTGGGCCATAAACTACATCTCCATAGTTGGGGTGCGACAATACTCATGATTCACAAAGTAATTAGTTATGTATTGCTTTCTTTGCTGAAGGACGGTATTCCATTCGGGAGAAAGATATTTTTGAATTTCTTTACGTTTTATGGTTCCCAAATCAAAAAAAATATTTGTTTTTTGTTACAATAATTTTTGAATAGCATGAGATATTGATTCTAAATTTGGTACACATTTAATACTTCTAGCAGGAATACAACTTTTGGTTTTTTAAGTGATATTGCGTCAGGGGGAGAGGGTGAATAGAACAGGGGTTTACTTTAAAATAGTATTATGACAATTTTGCCTAGTTTAATTGAACACAATTTAATTAAAATTGCTTATATTCCTGCACATATAGGTTAAATTGGTGAAGAAGGGGCTTAGAGGGGCTCCTTTGAATTCACTAAGTTATGTGCCCTTTTTGAAATTTTTGGAGTTGACAAATCTAAAAATTGTTTCATTTTGTTTTTATTGATAGAAGTATGTTAGTATTCAATGAGATGTGATTATAGAGCACAGGTGTCAAACTCAATTTTGCAGAGGGCCATATATTAATTTTAGAATGTGTAGGCGGGTCAGATTCAAATAAAAAAAATGTACCGAATTATTATAACATTTTATTTATTTAATTATATAGTATATAATATACGGTTGTTAAAAATTATATCAAAGTTATAAAAGAGGGTAATTATTTTGAGCTCGAGGATCCAGATACCTGACTTCTCTTGTTTTTGACAAGCTCATTAATGTCAGGTATCATATTCGTTGTAGTTATTTTAAGAATTGATTGGAGATGTTCATTCGAAAGTCTTGTGCGATGTTTGTTCTTATTTATTTTCATGACGGAAAACATCTGCTCACATAAATAGGTGCTACCAAACATGCAGAGAATGCGTGCTGCATGCTTTTTTTAATTCTGGGTAGTTATCCAAACTCTTGAAATATTGTGTATAAAATGTAAGAGCGTTAATCTCTTTAAATTTTTCTTTCAAAATACTGTCCGATTGAAGATCTATCAACTCCATTTGCAAATGAACTGTTGCCTGTGAAGCTTCAAAATTGAATGGATTGTTGAAAATTGGGAATTCCATTTCATTCATTTTGTGAAAGTCTTCAAAACGATTATTGAATTCCGTGATCAAATTTTGCAGAAGTTGAGAATATTGATCCAATTTTTTTTGGTTCACTGTGCCAAATGATTTTAAATGAGGGAAATGATCCAAAGTTTGATTTTTTACCTGATTTTCCCATAGCCTCAACTTTGTTTCAAAGGCTTGAATACATGAATACATTTGAGTGACAATCAGATTTTTACCCTGTAACTTTACATTCAGATCAGTCAAGTGTTTATTCATATCTGCCAAAAAGGCACAATCAACCCACCAGTCATTGTCATAATCAATTGGATTGCCTTTTTCTAACATGAAAGCTTGAATAGGGTCACGTAATGCAAAAATTTTTTCTAAAACTACTCCTCGACTGAGTCAACGAACTTCGGTGAAGAAAACTTTTCGTCCAAATCTTGTAAAAACTGCCTGAACTGTCGGTGATTTAGTCCTCTGCTCCTTATAAAATTTACTATTTTAATTATAGGTTGCATGACATGGTCCATTTTTAAATGTTTGGATGCCAATGATTCCTTATGAATTATACAGTGAAATCCCACAAAATTCCCTGATGTTTTCTGTTTTAATTTAGTTACAACGCCCGAATGTTTGCCAGCCATGGCAGGAGCGCCATCCGTAGTTGTGCTGCTAAGTATATTCCAGTCGAGTTCATATTCTGCTATCAAATGCTCAATTGCAGAATAAATATCATTTGCTGTTGTAGTACCTGTCAATGGAACGCACTTTAATAGTTCTTCAGTTATTTCAAAGTTACTGTTAATACCTCGTA
Source organism: Pachyrhynchus sulphureomaculatus (assembly GCA_019049505.1). NCBI lineage: Eukaryota > Metazoa > Arthropoda > Insecta > Coleoptera > Curculionidae > Pachyrhynchus > Pachyrhynchus sulphureomaculatus. The sequence continues at coordinate 11,487,434 of CM032456.1, read as the reverse complement.
TAAAAACAGCAAGTTGAGCTGTATCAACAGTATCAGTGCTCTCGTCAACAGCCAGTGAAAAGTTTGTAAATTCCTTAATTTTCTCCTTCAGTTGAAGAACCAAATTTTGAGATAAATCATTTATTCTTGAAGCAACAATGTTTCTTGACAGCGAAATATTTTGAATTATTGACTTTTGAAATGGAAATGAAACATCGACAACTTTCAACATACAGTCTTTAATAAAATCACCATCAGTGAAAGGTTTTGATCTCTTCGCGATTTCTAATGCAATAATAAAACTTGATTTCAGGACATCTTCGTTCTCAGTATTAGCTTTAGTAAACATCGATTGTTGACCTTGAAGTTTGAATGTGTCCATTCTTATTTTTTCCGTGTAACAATCGAATTTTGATTTACGATTCGTATCATAGTGTCTCTTCAAGTTAAACTCCTTACAAACAGCAACTGTTTGATTGCAAATCAAACACAGTGGTTTACCTTTCCATTCTCTGAAAAAATATGCAATTTCCCATTTAGACTGAAAAACTCTGCACTCACTATCAACTTTACGTTTTTGTGACATTATGCCAAATTCGTAACAATTATGGAACTCGACACAACAATTATGGATATCGCACGCGCACGACACAAACAAATGCACAATACCTTCACAATCACTACTTCGCAGTACAACTAAAATCCTTCTCCGACCGTATCGCTTCGATTACTCGACTCACACTTAACTGACTCACGTCGCGCCGACGCACTCCTTTTATAATATCGATAAGGAAGGTTCTAGTCTAGACTCGAAGCACGTGGAAGATTCTATTGTTCTCAACAAAAATAATAGGGTATTTCCGCTTGTTGCTAAGAGATGGCGTTACTGTCTATCTCTCTCGCTTGTCAAGGCACGCGATGCCCTTGAAATTACTTATAAATGTAGTGTGAGCATTTAAAACTTCCGTAGAGGAATCGAGTGAAATCTAAAAGCTCTAAAAAACATGATTCTTCTTTCTGTGACACATTGCGATCGCGGGCCTTATTGATACGTCCCGGGGGCCGGATGCGGCCCGCGGGCCGTATCTTTGACATCCCTGTTATAGAGGGACCCGAATATGTTGACTTTACAAATTGTTTTTGTAGGAGAAGTAATTAAATAACTTTTTTTTTAAGAAATATTATTTGTCAGCTATATATTCATTCATAATACCATCCTTATAAAAGCTCTTTAATTTGGTACCTATATATCTCTATATTATAACTCTACGAGAGCCACCTAGATGGCGCTATTGAGGTGTGACATCGTCATTGTAAAATTGGACATTTGTTATCGTTAAAACTGCTCGGAAATTGGCTGAGTAGTTTGTTTATAGTGAGCGTTTAAAAAAACAGTTTTGTGAACAAATGGAAATTTCACGTCAAGGTTTTTTTGGCTGATTTTTTACGATTTTAGTAAACCTAACTCAACAACAATGTCTTGAATCACTTCGTTCAATGTTTGGTAATGAATCACTATCAGAAAAGACTGCTTACAATTGGTTTGCAAAATTTGATCATGGTCGTGTTTCCATCAGCGATCAATTTTGTGAAGGTCGACCAAAATCGGTCGTTGAACCAAAAAATATCGATGATGTGTACAACATGATTGAAGAGGATCGGCATGTGAGTTACCGTGAGATAGAGGCATCCTTACGCATATCGAAGACTGCAGCACCTTTGATTTTGCACGAAAATTTAGCTGTGAAAAGGATCTGCTTTGGATGGATTCCGCAGAATGTGATCAAAACTCAAAAACGTGTTCGTGTGAATTGGTGTAAGGAGATACACAAAAAAATCTGATCTAGGACATGCAGAATCCGTATACAACATCGTAATAGGAGGCTAAACTTGTATATTAGGGTGACCGCAAAAAATCGATGTCGGAATTTTGTTCGTCTGGACCCCACAAAACGATTCCCCTTTCCAGATATTGAGATAGCCGAAATTTGAGCTCGATTAAACGACGTTTAACCCGTGCCGCTCGTTGCTCAAAGTTTGAAAAAATCCAAATTTTTGGTCAAAAAGCTGACATATGGAGCCATAACTCCAGAACGGTAAATAATAGAAACACGCTTAATATCTCAAAAGAAAGCTAATGTTGTTCTTCAAAATTTATATTCTATACATAATTGTTGTTATTTTAAGTCAAACCGAGTTACAACAGCCTTTAGCCCCAAAAACGTGACCTGGTACCAGTAGGAGCCAGTTTGGGAGTATTCTAAGAATTTTACGGGTTTTTACATAATGTGTCTCGGAATTAACATTTTTTTGTTAAAAAGTATTTTGGAACTCAATTTTCAAACATAAAGAGCCTTTTGTTCAAATTTAATCTTTTATTATATGGGCATTACCTGACTAGTTTACCAAAGAAAGACCCGTTTGACAGGTAAAAAGGAGGGTGAATCTAATTTCTATTTTAGGGATGGTGATTTTACTTCAGCGTACAACCGACCTCTTATTTATTCAGTTTAGTTTCTAAAGTGCCTTTGAGCTGGTTAGATCGAACAATTATCTAGTGAAGATATTTTAAGACACTGAAGAGGACAGCATCTACCAGGAACTTGAGAGCTTGGAGGAAATGGACATCCCTGAAGAAGCTGCAGAAGATCCAGGACCATCTGAGAGCAAGAGGATGAAAGTTTCATTTGCAAGGGGCGTTAAAGAGATTTTAAACATGAAATTGTCCATTTTATTAGATCGATGTAAGGTATCCGACATAAATGCCACGAGAATTTTAATAGCTACTCTAGAAGCACTAAACTACATGAATGGGGTCTTCTCAACACCGTCAAGGCGATGTGCTTCGACACTACAGCATCCAACACGGGAAGACTCAAAGGAGCATGCGTCATATTGGAGCAAATGTTAGGAAGAGAATTGTTATATCTAGCTTGCCGTCACCATATCTTGGAAATTCTGTTAAGAGGCGTATTCGACACAAAAATGGGATCAACCACTGGACCTCATCCAGACATTTTCAAGAGATTCCTCACTGCGTGGCCCAAGATAGACAAAGGAAAATACGACACAGGTATCAGTGACAATCTAATACAAAAGCAGCTAACTCCAGAAGTAATTGCAAATGTTACTGCTGAATTCAAGACCAAATTAACTGAGAGCCACCCCAGAGATGACTACAAGGAGTTATTGCAGTTGGTTCTCGTATTTGTTGGATCACTAGACGGCAATGTTGTGGGTTTTAGAAGTCCAGGAGCCATTCATCACGCTAAGTGGATGGCAAAGGCTATTTACTGCTTAAAAATGTTCATTTTTCGTCGTCAATTTAAGATGTCTAAAGAAGAAGAAAGTTCTGTGCGTGCCATTTCTGTTTTCCTAGTTAAAATTTATTGTAAAGCTTGGTTCAATGCTCCAAAAGCTCATCTTGCACCAAAGCAAGATTTAAGTATTTTGCATAGTCTGTTAGACTATAAAGAATGTGACGACGACATTGCAGAAATAGCCCTGACCAAATTTTCGAACCATTTGTGGTATTTGAATGCAAAGTTGGTGGGATTATCGTTTTTTGATCCCACCATTACAGACGATGAAAAGTTGTTATGATCCCACCATTACAGACGATGAAAAGTTGTTAATGGCTAATAAATTGCTCAGTTGCACAGATGAACCATCACAGCACGCTAGGGTTGTAAATCCAAAAGTTAGGAAAGAAAATTTAAAAGAGGTAGTTGATGGAGGATTGGTAAATTTACTTACCAAAGAAACGTTTACATTCTTTGACCAATTTAATATAAAAACAGATTTCCTAAGACAACATCCAAACACCTGGCCTCAAAATAATGACTTCCAAGAAGGATTGAAAATTGTCAAAACATTAAAAGTAGTTAATGATATGGCTGAGCGTGGTGTTAAATTAATAACCGACTTTAACGACCTTCTGACAAAGGATGAAGACCAAAAGCAATATGTCCTGCAAGTTGTAAGTAAATGCCGAGCAGTATATCCTGACGTTTCAAAAACTACTTTAACAAAAGCTCTAGAATAGATTAGATAACTATGTAAAATTATCAACTCATGTAGGTACTACGTCTATATCTTTTCTGTGTCTGTTTTGTATGTATTATATACCTAATTTTTATATTTTTTATATTTTAAAATAAAAAATGTCATTAGACTTATCAGTATTACTTGTTTTTTTATTATATTTCTACTTTAAACTCAAAAATATACCAAAAAAAGCAAAATTTATCACTTAATAACAAAATATACGAAGTATGCTCCTAGTGGTACCAGGTCACGTTTTTGGGGCTAAAGGCTGTTGTAACTCGGTTTGACTTAAAATAACAACAATTATGTATAGAATATAAATTTTGAAGAACAACATTAGCTTTCTTTTGAGATATTAAGCGTGTTTCTATTATTTACCGTTCTGGAGTTATGGCTCCATATGTCAGCATTTTGGCCAAAAATTTGGATTTTTTCAAATTTTGAGCGACGAGCGGCACGGGCTAACGTCGTTTAATCGAGCTCAAATTTCGGCTATCTCAATATCTGGAAAGGGGAATCGTTTTGTGGGGTCCAGACGAACAAGATTCCGACATTTTTTTTCCCCCTCTATGAGATCCGGTCACTCTATTGTATATATTCGTACGAGCAGGAAACTAAGCAACAATCAACTGTTTAGGTCAGCGGTCGGCAACGTTTTAGCAGGCAAGGGCCACATAGTGGCAAAATGAAATAAAGGCGGGTCCGCATTGTTCATAATTTTGTTAATAGGTTTTGGTAATGTCGATGATATTAAAAATGCAAAAACACAAATATTTACTTTTACATTTTATTCATCAATTTATTTAAATAGTAGGAACAATGACAAAAAGAAAATTAATAAAACAACAGATAAATTAAATGAGAACTTCGAAATAAATATACATGCGAGTCGATTCAAAATTTAATGTGAATTTTAAGGCTGTATTTGACTGGCTAGTTGTAGAAATTCGTAGAATGACACTCAAATGTCCATCTGTGAGACGAGAATAATATTTATTTTTTCTGTAATTGAGAATTGAAAAAGTTTGTTTGCATAAGTATGTAAGTACGGCTAAAAATTGTAATTGTAATAATGCAAACCTTTTCAATTCGTCAAAATTACATGGCAAACTGCTATAAAATTTAACAAGATCATTGATTTCATGGAAGTTTTTGAGAGTGTCATTAGATTGAAGATCAATCACATTAATTTGTAAAATACTCGGTACGTCCACAATATCATATGAAAAAGGGTTTGCAAAAATCTCCAGTTTGCCAGAAACCCTCTCGAAGTCACAAAATCTGTCGTTGAACTGAATTTGTAGCGGCATTAAAATGCATTTCATTTTATCATTTTTCCAATGAAAATTTATTCAAGCTTTCTTAACAGCTTTTTTCCTATTCGGGAAATGGTCTAGCTTTTTCTCGTCAGTATGTTTTATGAAGAACTTGTTTTTCATCTGGAATGCCTTTACGTCTGTGTGCATATCAGATATTAATCTGTTTTTTCCTTGACGTCTCATATTCAGCATATTTAACTCATGAGTTAATCTGTCAAAAATCCAAGGTCTATTAACCAATAAGGATCTGTAAATTCTGGAACAGATTTGCCTTTTTCTATCATAAAAGTGCTTTTTTTTTTTAGGTCAAAAAATCTTTTCAGTACTGCACTTCAGAATAATACAGGACATCTCGGTGATCTGCTGCAATATCTGAGAGAAACTGTTAAAATTGGCGATGTATCAACCCATCTTTTCTGATGTAGTTTACAGTGGATATCACGATGTGCATTACTTCTTTCCATGCATGAATTTTGCAACAACGCTCCTTGGTGGACAATACAATGGAAAAATAATGGGATATCGCAACCTATTTCTGCCAATTTAGTTTTAATTCTGTCCAACAGGCCATTGTTTTGTTCACTCATGTTTCTGCCTCCATCAGTTGTAACGCTTACCAATTTTACTCATGGTAATTGCATTGAGACTAACGCGTGTTGTAAGTGGCGAAATAAATCTTCCTCTGTAATCGTTTCTTTCAAACTTCATAACTGTAAAAGCTCTTTAAAAACATTAAAGTTCTTATCAATTCTGCGAACAAATATTAGTAGCTGCGCAGTATCTGAAACGTCATCACTTTCATCAGTTTTGGCGCGAAATTAATTAATTCCGAATGATAATAGCTTTATTTACAAAACAGTCGCGGGCCGCAAGGAGGAGGCTCGCGGGCCGCAAGGAGGAGGCTCGCGGGCCGCGTCTTTCCGGCCGCTGCCTGGTTTAGGTGACTGCGACTAAGAGTTCTGACGAAATTTAACTATTTTTGCCATGTTACCGTTACGTTTATTATTTATGTGTGTGTTATTAGAGGTACATACATACGTTAACTTATCGGTTAGTTTAAAAAAATAGTACGTATTTTTTTTGGTTTTCGAGGTACTAGTTATGTTTAATTACAAGATTTTTGTTATTTTTGTTTAATTTTATACTTGTTTTAGGCAGAACAGCCAGTTTTATTATTTTTTACCAAAGATTGTTTAAATATCAATACTCTCAATAAGCGTAACTGAAAATGAACGACTGCTAAGAATATGTTTTTATTAGTGTTCCCTTACGGAACACTTATAAGATCACTTCGGTGTCTGTCCGTTTGTCTGTCCGTCTGTCCGTCTGTCACACCCGATTTTCTCCGAAACTATTTGTCATAGAAAGTTGAAATTTGGTAGTAATATAGGAATTGATGGCCTCATCAGAGCCATGTAGTTTTGAAAGTTAAATTTTGACTTAAGGGGTTAGTTTTGGGGGGTGAAATCGGAAGTGAAAAAAAAAAATTTTTACTAGGTAATCGAGTGTGGTGTCAAATGAAAGCTTGTGAAAACACGAGTAAAAAATATATATATAATGTAATACTTGCGCGCACTTTTCTTTGTACTATTTTCAAAAAATCGCGAAAAAATCGCTGTCCACCCGCCTTATCTCGGAAAGTACTTATCAAAAAATTTTGAAAAAATTCTGGAATATTCTCCACGGGGTGTAGATTGAACGAAAATTATCACGAGTGCATTACCTGTAATAATTTATTTGGTATATACAAAAAACAGAAATTTCAAGGTCATCAATTTTCAGTAAAGATTGGAAATAAACTTTGTTGAAAACTTATTTGGGGTGTGTTTTTGTGAAGTCACTGATCATTTTATATCACCGTAACATAAATTTTGACTTAAGGGATTCGTTTTGAGGGGTAAAATCGGAAGTAAAAAAAAATTTTTTTACTAGGTCATCGAGTGTGGTGTCAAATGAAAGCTTGTGAAGACACGAGTAAAAAATATATATGTAATGTAATACTTGCGCACACTTTTCTTCGTATTACTTTAAAAAAATCGTGAAAAATCGGTGTCCCCTACTTTATCTCGAAAAGTACTAATCAAAAAATTTTGAAAAAATCCTGGAATATTCTCCACGGGGTATAGATCGAACGAAAATTATCATTACCTTTAATAATTTATCTGGTGTAGAACAAAAACAAAATTTCAAGGTCACCAGTTTTCAGTAAAGATTGGAACAAACTTTGTTGAAAACTCATTTGGGGTGTGTTTTGTGAAGTCACTGATCATTTTTATACCACCCTAACAAAATTTTTTATTTTAAACACAATCAACGTACGGAACACTAATTGTGCAAGTTCAACTTGCACTTGACCGTTTTTTTTATTCGTAGAATCGCTATGATTTTTTTCAATATTTATAAAGCGCTTTTTAACAATATTTTTTCACGGGTAATCATAAAACTCAAAAAATGTAGTTATTTATCGTAAAAAAAAGTACTTCAAAAATTCTGATTTTTTTCTGGTGATTCTATGAATAAAACAAGTATTTTTAGTGTTCCGTACGGAACACTTATAAGATCACTTCGGTGTCTGTCTGTCTGTCTGTCCGTCTGTCCGTCTGTCACACCCGATTTTCTCCGAAACTATTTGTCATAGAAAGTTGAAATTTGGTAGTAATATAGGAATTGATGGCCTCATCAGAGCCATGTAGTTTTGAAAGTTGAATTTTGACTTAAGGGGTTAGTTTTGGGGGGTGAAATCGGAAGTGAAAAAAAATTTTTTTACTAGATGATCGAATGTGGTGTCAAATGAAAGCTTGTCAAAATACGAGTAAAAAATATATAATTATTGTAGTATTGTAAATAAACTTTGTTGAAAACTTATTTGGGGTGTGTTTCGTGAAGTCACTGATCATTTTATTTCACCGTAACATAAATTTTGACTTAAGGGATTCGTTTTGAGGGGTGAAATCGGAAGTTTTCTTCGTATTACTTTTAAAAAATCGTGAAAAATCGCTGTCCCCTACCTTATCTCGAAAAGTACTGATCAAAAAATTTTGAAAAAATTCTGGAATATTTTACACGGAGTATAGATTGAACGAAAAATATTATTACCTTTGATAATTTATCTGGTATATAAAAAAAACAAAATTTCAAGGTCACCAGTTTTCATTAAAGATTGGAAACAAACTTTGTTTAAAACTCATTTGGGGTGTGTTTTGTGAAGTCACTGATCATTTTATACCACCCTAACAAATTTTTTATTTTAAAAACAATCAACGTACGGAATACTAATTGTGCAAGTTCAACCCGCACTTGACCGGTTATACTATAATCTGTTATAGATTAGTTAGATGTATCAGAGAAAAAAATATATTTTTTATTTAGTAAGAAATTTTTGCCTTGTAGCAATTTTAAGCTTTGATAGACCTAAGAAAGCTCAAAGCCAATTATTTGACTGAATTATTGTATTGCGTATGTGAGTCAATGATAGAGTAAAGTTCATTACCTCATTTGTTTCGGGAATGACGAAAAAATGTTAAATACTATAGTTTTAGGGAATGTTAAGGTGCACAGTTTAAAATTATTTTTGAGTATACAGGGTACTTCAAAAAAGTGTGGCCGATATAACTATGTTTTTTTGAAATAGAACATCCTATTTCCTAATTTATTTTTAAATTCTGCGAAAAATTTTATAACTTTTTTATTAATAATGTTGTATACCTAAACCTAGTAGTTTTTCTAATATTTCAATTTATTTTCAAAAAAATACTAGTTTCCAGTTTTGTAAAAAATTGCCAGTAGCGCATTGTTTCTGAAGGTGGAATACTCATAATTGGTACGAGCGTTCTATAGAGATGAAAAAAGAGATATATGTAGAGAAATTTGAGTTAGATGCTACAGGGTGTTCAAAATAAATTTATACATTTCGACTATTTTAAATTGAAAAATCTCAAATTTTTTTCAAATGGAACACCCTGTATATTATTAATTTTTCTGATAGATTTTCCAAAACCCTCCAACTTTTATTAAGTATGTCATATACCTATTTCTAATAGTTTTCTATTTATTTTGAATTTTTCAATTTTTTTACCTTTTTTTTTAATACACTTACGCTATAACATCATAGTTGCCAGACTATTTTAAATTGAAAAATCTTAAATTTTTTTCAAATCGCACACCTTGTATATTATTATTATTTTTTTTTTAATAGATTTTACAAAACCCTCTAACTTTTATTAAGTATATTATATACCTATTTCTAATAGTTTTCGATTTATTTTGAATTTTTCAATTTTTACCCTTATTTTTAATACACGTACGCTATTGTGAAAACATAAACAAATAGTTAATAATAATTTTAATATAGTTTAACTTATCTAATGATTAAATAATGACGTAATAAGTGTTCAAAATATGCCCGTCTATTTGAATACACATGTTTAGTCGTTTTACTATATTTTCCTTCACTTTCCTTAGCATAAAGGGCGTTATTGTCCTTCACGCATCCCGTATCCTATTTTTCATATCTACTGGTGTTGTACGGGGATTCACATAAACACGATCTTTAATGTAGCCCCACAAAAAGAAGTCTAACGGTGTTAAGTCACATGATTGAGGAGGCCACTGAATGAACCTATCCCTACCGATCCATTTTTGTGGGTAACGATCGTTTAAAAATTCCCGAACTTCCCGGTGGTAATGAGCAGGAGCTCCATCTTGTTCAATCCACATTTGTTCCCTTTCAAAGTTATCAACTTCTTTAAGAAGCTGGAGTAATTCGTTTTGCAAAAAAATTAGATATCTAGGTCCGTTTAGCGGTTCTCGGAAAAATGTGGACCAATAATTCGAAAATTTAATATTCCACACCACACATAAGCGACCAGATAATGCATGTTATGGCTGTTAACTACTCCATTACTGCGAAAAGTAGCTTCAGCAGAAAACATTTTTCTGGATAAAAAATTTGGATCGGTCTCTATTGCTTCATTCATGGTGGTACAAAAGTTTATTCGTCTTTCAAAATCACGGTCTTGAAGTTCTTGGTGTAGTTCTAAATGAAAGGAATGATACTTGTCTTTTCTGATGCGATTAGCCGTAGATTGGGATGTGTCAGATAAGTCAGCTAGTTGACGGCTGCTGACCTGGGGATTATCTTCAACATGAACTAAAATCTCCTTCTTTTTCCGCATTCTGGTTTACTACTTTCCGTTTCGTATAATCAACGCTACCACAACCATCAAACCGTTCCATTAAGCACTGAAAAGATTTTCTAGATGGTATCGGTCTGTTAGGGTACTTGGCTCCGTAAAGCCTTACTGCCAAAAGACAATTTTTTCCGCCTCGCCCAGTATATAAACCATATTAATGAATTCATTTTTAGGAAAATCCATAACTATTACCTTTATACGTCCCCTACTACAACAAATTAAACTATTTTTACTTACTTAATAGACATGTCAAAAATTGACATGACCATTTTTGTTTTGTCTGGCAACTATGATGTTATAGCGTAAGTGTATTAAAAACAAAGGTAAAAATTGAAAAATTCAAAATAAATAGAAAACTATTAGAAATAGGTATATGACATACTTAATAAAAGTTAGAGGGCTTTGGAAAATCTATCAGAAAAATTAATAATATCCATTATGTTCCATTTACAAAAATTTGAGATTTTTCAATTTAAAATAGTCGAAATGCATAAATTTATTTTGAACACCTTGTAGCATCTAAGTCAAATTTCTTTACATATGTCTTTTTTTCATCTCTATAGAATGCTCGTACCAATTATGAGTATTCCACCTTCAGAAACAATGGCGCTCCTGGCAATTTTTTACAAAACTGAAAACTAGTATTTTTTTTTTAAATTGATATATTAGAAAAACTACTATGTTTAGGTATATAACAGTATTAATAAAAACGTTATAAAATTTTACGCAGAATTTAACCCAGATATGCCCAAAATAATTACAACTTATTTTTTTTATTATTTTAATGTTCAATGAGATTAAAATAGCAAATAAAACACATTTTTGTTCTTGCTGGACAGTTATGTATTTAAAAAATATGGTTTTGTAGCCGTACTATATATAGGACAATGGGGATATAATTATACACACCAAAAAATATTTATTTAGTATGATAAGATAAAAAACATTTAACGTGTAACCCAATGTCACATTTTTGACATCTGGTTGTCGTTTTTTGATGACATCCTGCACACCTTGTTTGTTTATTTTGCGATATCACTAAATGGTCCAACCTGTCATACCTTAGTTCTAAATTATGATTTTTTTGACGCATGTCCTTTCTGATACACAAATTTTTTTTTGTTCTGCACTAACAATACATTAGCAATGGCACGTCTAAATGAAAGCTGGTCCATTGTCCTGCCATGATATTTATGAATCTGCCATGCATTATGAACTGCCATGTCTACGCAATGAGCTATAAGAGGAAAATACCATTTCTTCCCTCTTATGGCGGTGCGATACAAACTTATGTTTTGGTCTGATCGGTCGACGCCTCCCATGCTCCTGTTGTATAACTTCACCATATGGGGTTGTTCCACTTGAATAAATTTTTTCTCCTTCTGAGAGTATCTTCTCACGAAATGTAACGGATTTACACCACCGGCATTAGAGCAAAAAGTAACTATGTTGTTATCATTCCATTTTACAAATATAATATTGTCATCCTTAATCTTTATATAGTCATGAGTCCCACGTTTACACTTCTTCATGGTCTTTGAATCGTGCAATGTACTACAAAGAATACGATTTTCACGTATAGTTCCGGTCCCGAACATATCTTTTTCGTTCAAATATTCTAACAGAGGAACAGAGGAAAAAAAATTGTCAAAAAATAAATGGAACTTCAAATCCTTCCAATTTGACCTAAGAGCATCAGCGTATTCCAAAACAACAGCCGTTTCAACTCCAAGATCCTTATAAATTTGACTAATATTCGTGGAAGCTCCTTGATAAGGCTCGAACCAATTTATATAACCTTGGCGGGTAGTGCCAACCCATAATTTATAGCCATACCGTATTGGTTTACCCTGTATATATTGTTTACAACCATGTCTGCCTGTGTATGGAACCATGGCTTCATCTATACTATGTTCTACCTGTGTGTAAGCGTGTTCAATAAATTTCTTATTTAGATATGTAAAAATTGGTCTAACTTTCGCGAATTTATCAGACGTATCCAATTTATTATTATCATCTAGATGAATGTTTGACACAATAAATTCAAATTTGTTTCTGGATATTGCTTCAGATACTAATTCATTGTGTGAGTCTTTTGAACGTTCCCAAAACATTCGCCTTCTTGGAATCGGAATAACTAACACTTGGTAGAAGGACTCCTAAAAAACATTTTATTTCACAAATATCGACACGAGTTGCTTGATTTTTCTGTGAGGCGTATCGATTGGTTTCCTCTGCATTTTTTTTTCTACGAGTTCATGGTCAAAAAATAAAGAAAACAATTCAGTGGGAGAATACTCAGGTCTATGAAAAACTTCGGGTTCTTCAACATGAACAACGTTGGTGGCTAAGTCCTCTTTCACGTATTGGTATTTCTTCTTCTTTTTTGTGGTTTTTAGAGTTGATTCTTTCCTTCTTATCAGTCTCGCTAAAGGGACCTCATCTTCGGACTCCCATTCTTGATCTTCTAAAACGTACTTTGCAGTAACTTCGACTTCGTTCTGCATTTGTGAGGCTGATAAATTGTTTATGTCAACATTGTCCTCATCGCCGGAGTCCTCATCCGTCAAATTTTCCGTAGCATTGTTGGGAGGAAATAGAGTTATTGTATCTGCATTTATTTCTTTGTCTTCAATCATTGCGAGAGCTTCGTGTAAGGAGAACCCCCTACAAAAAAGATACTCGTAAAAATTATTTCTTAAATAATGACGTAGGTAAACATTGGCAATACATTTTTGGTATGTGGCGAAAGACTTTAACAATTGTTTTGAATAATTATAACAATTTTTTAATTCTCTATGGAACCCAGATGTATTATAATATACTATAATATTGATAGTATTATATGTGCCCAATGTACTAAATATAGGACGGCTGTTTTTAATTACTAATAGACAAACAACTACTTGAAATCAACATGTTTATCATACAAAAATCAATTGCTTACGTTGTTAGCTAACTAAACTTATCTATAAAATATCATTAGATAATTTAAAAATAGCCGAAACATAACCTACCTTACAAACTTCACGCCGAACTCGGCCATTCTCAGAAAACCACTAACTGACGCTTCGCAATAAACAAGATTTCTCTCTAGAAATATAATACCATGCTATCACCAACGGCGCATAAGATCAAACTACCTAAAAAATTCCACATACTGCGATATTTGCCGCCGATCGTCGCTGAGATTTGCCGAGTTTGAAGCGTACTACATATAGGTCACTGGGCATATCTGGGTTAAAAATAAATTAGAAAATAGGATGTTCTATTTAAAAAACATATGTTATATATGCAAAACTTTTTTGAAGTACCCCGTATACTCAAAAATAATTTTAAATTGTGCATCTTAACATTCCCTAAAACTATTATATTTAACATTTTTTCGTCATTCCCGAAACAAATGCGATAATGAACTTTAGTCTATCGTTGACTCACCCTGTACAAAAATAATTTGTCAACCTTCATTTCTGCCAACAAAAGTGGTTCGTTCACGAAGTACTTTCAAGAAAATGATCGCTTGTTTCTTTGGTTATACTGGACATGTTGCAACCATTTCTTTAGAGTTAGAGGATTGAAGAACAGTTAATGCTGAATGGTATACAACAATTTGTTTGCAAGAAGTCATCGATGAACTTAGGAAAAACCACCGAAAACGTCGTATTATTCTTCAACATGACAATGCCATCTCTCACACAGTACGTCAAACAATTGATTATTTGACGGAGAAAAACATCGAATTAATGTCTCATTACCCGTATTAACCTGATTTATCGCCTAAAGACTTCTTTTTGTTCCCGAATGTCAAAAAAAATACGTGGACAGCGTTTTTCATCATCTCAAGTAGCTGTTAAATCCTTCCAAAACCATGTTTTTCCTAAATAACCAACTTGGGAAAATTGTTTCGAGAATTGGTTCGAACGTATGCAAAAGTATATAAATTCTGAAGGCGAATATTTTGACAAACAATGAAACGATTGGTACCAAAATATTTTTTTCTTTCATTGTTTTTGTAAAAACTTAAAAGGTAGTACTCGTATACTCTATAAGAAGTATTTCAAATTAATAAAGCAGTCATTCGGTAAAATCTGTTCCATAGTTTAGACTCTATTAGAATTAAATACGAACTTTGACATGATTTTTAGAGACATTGTATATTTTTTCCACAACAATTTAATATATCTGAAATCTTCGTACAGGTTCCTTTAGATACCCGACTTGATAGGTTTTAAAAATTCTTATTTATTATGGTAGACAAGATGGCGCCTGAAGTTTGCCTTATTGGATTCTTATAACCAGTTTGTATTGCGGCATGGTAAGAAAATATTCGAGTTGTCATACAACAAAATCCATATAGCAATGAGCGATTATATTTTTTATATTTACCATGTTTGATGGATACCGTGTATCTATTTCATCATAAAAATAGGTATATTTTTTTGATGAATTGTGAATCTTCAATTATTAAAAACCACCAGGAAATATATACATACATATATATATATATATATATATATATATATATATATATATATATATATATATATATATATATATATATATATATATATATATGTAAACTCATGGACAGAATTAACGCAACAATCTGAAAATTAATTTATCTTTTTCTTATGTCAGTTTCAAAGTTTATCGAGTATTTGAATAGTAGGCTATGCATATTTTGTTTTGTTGTTCATGACAGAAATCAAAATAATTCGTTTAGATTTACAGTTTTAAAGAATTTTTTAGAAGATAAACAATTTTCTGTAATAATGCGATAGATTTTCTTTAAAAGTAAGCTTATAAATTGTTCCTTTTTTCAAAGTAATACGTTTTTGTGGTAGACTGTTTTATTTTCGACCCCGAAGAATTAGAAAAATGAATCAAACAAGGAATTTAACCGAACACGAGGTAGTGCGAGCCTCAGTTTTATTGGACGAGGGATATTGTCAGAGTTATGTTGCCAATTTCTGAGGCAAACATCGTTCCACAATAAGTCGTATGGTAAGACGCTTGAAAGAAGTAGGAACTTATTCTAGAAGGCTAGGGCAAGGGCGAAAACGATGCACTAGCGACCTAGATGTACGTTTTATAAGACAATATGCTTTAAGAAGAAAAATGTGTCACTAGTTCTATAATAAGAAACGAACTCGAAGCTGTTCGCAATGTTACAATTTCTTCTAAAACAGTTAGAAGACTGTTAAATGAAGCTGGATTAAACAGTAGGAGACCAGCCACTGCGCCCTTGCTTACTAGAGAGAACAGAGTTGCCAGGTTACGTTTTGCTCGAAATCACGAAAACTGTGCCATATCCGATACGGACGTAGGCGATTCTTTCGAATTTGCCTTCGGTTGGTATCTTTTTAGCTGTTCCGCAGACAAAGGGCACCTACAATTTAATACCGGTTCCGAACGGCCAAAGTGAGACGGCTTTATTAGGCGTGATCCTATGGATGGTTTACCATTGCCTTCCCGAGTATATATGGAGCAAAAGTTTATCTTACATATTACAAAAAAATTATTATTGATAAAAAGCATCAAATCCATAATCGAGCATAAAAAGTTCAAAATATTTGATGGTATAGAGGGAAAATAAAAAATAATAATTTATAATGAAGAGTAAAGTGTGTTTAAATTTAAATATAGAGCAAAATAATAGTTGAAAATGTACATAGGAACTAAAAAATTATGCTCACGATTAGATTTGTGGTATTCCTAGTTAAAATTAAAAAAAGAACTCCAGAAAACAAATCAATAATTGTCGGATTATTTATTGAATAAACGAAAACGAAATTAATTAAAAACTAGTGCACTGATTTTGATTGTATCATTTTTTTGTTAAAAATTTGATAACCTTTTTATCTGCTTTGCAACAAAAATCTTTTATTACATCTCTAATTACGTCAAGAGTTATAGTTTCACAGGTTTCCCTAATGACTTTCTCACGATGATCAACATCTTAAAATGGTCTTTTAAGATATACCTTTTCTTTTAAGTAAAAAGTCTAAAGGGGTGATGTCCGGAGACCTTGGGGGCCAAGTAAACTGCACATACCTCCCTATTACTCCATCGTTAAAAATGTAGAGGCGATAATCTCGAACATTTCTCGTACTGTGACATGTTGGTACCATATACGTTGTCTTTCAATTATTAGTAGGCAATCAAAAAACTCATTATTTAAAAATTCTAGGCAACGTTCAGCATTCATATTATTTGGAAAAAAGAATGATCCAACTAAATTAAAAATTCCACACCATACATTGGTTTTAAACAAGTATTGATGTCGAGTTTGGATATTGAAGTTAGGATTAATATCGCTCCATCAGCGATAGTTTTGAGAACTTACTGTCCCATGAGACTTAATTGTCGCTTCGTCAAAGGAAAGTATTTGTCTTGCCATAAACCGGTTATCTTCCAACTCTCCTTGAAACCTAGCACAAAATTCAAAACTTGGTTCAAAATCTCCTGCTTTTGAAGTATGCTATAACAGAGATGAATTGGGCGTCTGCTATTTCATTCTTTATATATTCGGGGCAAACTTGTAGCATGCAATCTAATAATTCGTTCTGAATTATTTTTGAAGTACCTTTGAAGACCTTAGATTTTTCAAAATGCTCTTTTAAATCCAGATCCAACTGTTCACTCAAAATTGATTAGACGTTTGAAAATGCGCGGATTTTGCGAATTATCCCTTTCATCGTGTCCTCGCAAAGCTAATTCGAAACATCCACAGAACTTTATATGATTTATAATTTTCGACAAAACGTATTTGTTTTTCAATATATTGTCATTATGTTTTTCGATACCTCTTCTGCAGGCACTATCCAATTGTTGGTTTATATCAGAGGTTCCCAAACTTCTTTTTCTCGTAGACCACTTTCAAAATTTTACTGGTTTCGGTGGACCCCCTGCTGCTACATTTCTACCATATTCCAAAAACTCGTCAAAAAATGTGAAGATTAGATCTAACGATGGAAATTTGCCTCGTGGCTGAATTCCCACCCTAAATTCGGAGTGGTAAAAATAAAAAGAAAAATAATATATTTTCTTGTGTTCTATTTATTAAAATAATATGATTACAGACTTAATAGAATTAAAATTAAATATTAATAACGTACCGTAACTTCAACAATGCAAATCAACAATTAAAAAAAATAGTCATAATTTTAATGGGAGGGATGTACTTGATGGATTGACAGCAAATTATCAATATTTGGCTTCAGTTTTGTAAGGAATAACCGCAAATCTCCCCGTTCTGTGATGTTCAATCTGCTCCTTTTTTTTGTTAATAGGTTTTCTCGACAAGGTATGACGAGGGAAACGCTATCAAAAGTTTTCTCGCAATTTCCCACAGCCCAGGATATTTTTCGGGTATTTCTGCCTGCAGCCAAAATGTTTGATACCCTTTTTTAAATTTCACCTTCAGCTCCTCATTGGTGCTAAGTTCGAGTAGCCCCTCTTGTAATACCACATTCGCCACTTCCGTTTCATCAAATGGATTTATGATCCATGGTGGTATTTCCATCGTCAGAATATCTTCAAATCTATTTTTGAAGTCATCATGCAGGGCATTTAAATGTTGAACGTATGTCTGAATATCCTCATCAAGACATTCTGCCTGTGACAAGTTTGGAAACTGGGAGAATTCGCGCCGACTAGTATTTTGCTTCATAAATTTCAATTTTCCAAGAAAAGCCGAAATTACAACACCCTTTGTTTTTATTAAATTTAGGCTGTCCCCTTGTAACTGCAAGTTAATGTCATTAAATTTTTTGAACAAATCTGTCAAATACGCGATGTCTGCTTTCAATTTGATCAGGTTTTCTTTTAAATCTGGAACTTTACTTTCCAGAAACTCTAAAACTGATTCAAAAAGTGAGTAAAATCTTGTTAAACATGCACCTTTCGACAACCACCGTACTTCAGTATGTAAGAGTAATCGTTGGAAGTCTTCATCATTTTCGTCGCACAAATGTATTCAACGCATTGCTTCTTATTTTGTTAACTACTTTAATCACAAATTGAAGCGATTGGTGCAATCTATCACTCAAATTTTTCGCTACCAGGTGTTGTCGGTGGTGAATTGCAGTTACTCCTGGTATAATTCTTTTAAGATGGCTTATAAACCCACGATGTCGCCCGAAGATGGCAGGAGCTTCATCTGCTGCCACCGAAATAATGTTTGTAAATGGAATCGATTTTTCCTTAAAAAAATCACTCAGGACATTAAATATTGATTCGTCTTTAGTGTCCATCTCCAAAGTTTCCTCGAATAGCAGCTCTTCATGGATTTCTTCGTCCATAACAAATCGAACATATGCCAATAATAATGCTTCATTACCAGGTAAAGTTGGCTCGTTCAGTTGAATAGAAAAATGAGTTGTTTGCAGATAATTACACAAGAAGCTTTCAATATCAGAGCTCATTTCATCAATACGTCTTTGTACAGTGTTGTTACTCAAAGGAATTCTTTGAGTACGTCAAATGGAGGTTTGTGCAGAACAGTTTTTAAAACCTCTTCAACAGCGGGTAAAATTAATTGTCTCCGATGGTGTGCGGTTTTCCAGATTTTGCTATAAGCAATGAGATATTGTAAGATGCCCGCAAGCCATCATCGTTACTTTGAGACGTTGAAGCGAACATACTATGCACGGTGGGTCTCTTCATATTTTTCCTTCAATGTTTGAAAATATTTTAAATCTTTACCTATTTTATCAGGATGACACCTTCTTAGATGATCTTCGAGCTTCGATGGTTTCATAGAGTCATTGCTCAAAACTTTGTTGCATAAAAGGCATATGGGCAATCGTTTGTCTGCCTTTGATGGAAGAAAAAACCAAATTTCAAATAATCAACACTGTACTGTCGACATTTCTTCTTAGATTCAGCCATGTTTCGTATCAGTTTACCTACCTGTAAAGAAAAAAATGTTTGTCTTAGTAATCATAAGGCGACTTTAACAGGATATGGCTATTTTAACAGAATAAAATAGGATTAATTAATTATTGCAATGAAAAAACCAAAATGCTGGCGGCAAAAACTGATTTTAATTATTAAAAGCAATCAACTGCTAAGAGGTTTTCACAAAACGGCTGAACCTATTTTAATGTAATATAAAATATTTTTTGATTAATTATATTTTGATACATTTCTGTAAATTCGAGAGAAAATACTTTTAAAGAATATTTTGACATCAAAACTCCGCGATTTTAATGATTTATTTATTACTTTGATGTACGTTACGAGTGGTACATAAAGACACGTACAATTTATGAAATTACGAGGGCACTGAAATATGTACAAACATGCAGGTCAATCATATATCTCTCCTTTAGTCAGTCACCACAGTTGGGTAAATAAATAATTTTATAATAAAAAGTACTAAAAGTTCAATCTTTCTCGGCTTTCTGCTCTTTTATAGAAGTATCGAATAATGGCCCTGTTCAGTATTTAATTTTTATTACGTACCTACTACACGCAAACATAACAAATATAATATTATTACAATATAAAATAAAAGTATGAATAACAAATAGGCAGGTACTTACTTTTTCCGGCACTGGCAAACACTGACATCGATTCACTCACAATTTTCTTTTCAAAATTCCGGAAACAAATGAGTAACGTTTGTCCTTGGCATTCGTATTTATATTGGTGAAGAATCAAACAAGTTCATGCAAGATTGCAAGCACAGCACAAGTTATATTTCGTCCCTTTGCACGTCTGAACGGGTTGCGTTGTGGGCGGGCGGGCGGCGCTTTGCAAGTCTCGACGCGCGTTGTACTGAATATCGAATATGCAAGTTTTTACACATAACAGTCGCTGACCTTCTTAAAATACACTACTCAAAAAAATTAAGGGAGGTTTTAAAACAAGGAAATTAATGCTAAATAAACAGGCGATCTGATCCATATGCCGGCCTAACTAAAAAAATTTTTTTCAAGCCCGTGGACAAAAAAAAAGCAAAATATTTGCGATATTATTTTTTCGCGCTATCTGTTAGGATTGCATGAGAACCGTAGCTCCTAAAAAATTTTAGCCAAAAAATCTGAAAATTAGAATCTTAAAGTTTCAAAATGCTTTTTTTTAAAGTCTCAATACGACCATTTCAAAAATCACAGAAAAATTTGGAATTTTTTTTTGCTCCCTTATTTTTTTTTGAGCAGTGTATTATCTGCCTACATTGACAGGTAAAGCCAAGCCAACATTTTTGTTTTTTACTATCGAAAACAGATAAATTTTCGTGGACCCCCCACTTACAACTTGTGAACCCCCATTTTTTTTTCACGCCAACGTAGACCCCCGTCGAGTCTCCCGTGGACCCCTGGGGGTCCACCGGAACCACTTTGGGAATCACTGGTTTATATAAACTTTTCCCAGTGTTGGTAAAATTCTCGCAACTGTAGTTTTACTCACGTTCAATAAAGCTGATATTTTCCGAAGTGAATCTTTTGGCTTTTCTACTGCCGACAGCATTACTTGTTTCTAATTATCTTCATTTGAAACCTATGCCCGATGTTTCTTTTTAAATTTATTTTCAACACCTCCATAAATCTTGAATTTATTTATTAGATATCCTACAGTTGTGAAGTGTACAGTTTTTATCAGGGTGTCTATTATTAACGATTTCTGCTGCTTCTCTAAAAGTTTTATAATTATCTCCAACTTTGAGAGGAATTTTATCTTCAACACTCAATTTTTACTGGCATTTTTAATTATTGCAAATACAGACTGACGTTAGCTTTGAAGTTTATTGACAGTTGTTAGGTATTTCCAAGGATATGTTCATTTATTTTCAGCCTAAAGTTTGTAGTGATTTCGTTTTCTTTTATTTAATAGATAGTCCAACAATTACTGACGTGTTGACTGGAATGTTTTAGAATTTTTAACTAGGAAGGCCACAAATCTAAACGTGAGCATAATTTTTTAGTTCCTATTAACATTTTCAACTAATATTTTGTTCTGTATTTAAAATTAAACACACTATATTCTTCATTATAAATCATTATTTTTTATTTTCCCTGTATACCATCAAATATTTTAAATTTTTGATTATGGATTTCCATGTGATGCAGAACCTTTTATCAAGAATAAATTTTTTTGTAATATGTAAGATAAACTTTTCTTCCATTTGTATAAAACTTTTTGGGACACACTTTGTATATATATATATATATATATATATATATATATATATATATATATATATATATATATATATAAACTTGCGTGCATAGAAATCGGCCCATTGTAAACTTTTGACTTTAACTATATTTTTTTAAAAAAATTATTCATCAGATCAAAAAAAGAAATATGCTGTTTGAAAGACAATTTAATATGCTTTAATGTGAGTATAAATTTACGAAAACTTATTTCGACTTCCTATGTTTAACATAGTGAAATTAATGCATTAAGCAAATTAAGCTTTTTTATTATTAACATAAATAGGGTTATTGACAATTTAAAACTTAATTTTTTAATAATGGGTATGACCTCCTCTTGCCCTAATAACATCTCTCATACGATTAGGCAAAGATCTAATCAAGTTTGCTATTGTTTCTTGAGGGATGTTAAACCACTCTTCTTCTACTGCAACAATAAGCTCTGCGATCGAGTTTGGAGTATGAAGTCTAGCTCGAATTCTTCGTTTTAACTTATCCCATAAATGTTCGATCGGATTTAGATCAGGACTGTATGCTGGCCACTCCATAACCCGAAAACCGACTTCTGCAATGTAATCTTGCACGATTCTTGCGGTGTGCGGCCTTGCATTGTCATGCATAAAGGTAAATTCGTCTCCAATGTAGTCGACGTAAGGTATCACATAAATTGCTAAAATCTCCTCGATATATCTAGCAGCCGTTAAACCTCTTCTTCCGTGAACACGGTCGCCCCTACGAATGAATTCAGGGTCGGTTCGTGCTCCTATAGAAATTGCACCCCAGATCATACAGGAACCACCTCCATAAGCACTCCGCTCTTCAAAGCAGCAATCTGCAAATCGCTCTCTTGGTCTTTGGTACACTTTCCTTCTTCGGTCGCTACCATGGAGGCATATTCTGGCCTCATCTGAGAACAGAACAGATCCCCATTGTTCCAACGTCCAATTCAGATGATCCCGTGCAAAATGCAGGCGGGCTTGCCGATGAGCTGGAGTAAGTTTTGGACCAATCGCAGATGTTTTAGGGGTCAGGTTATTTTCCTGCAGTCTTCGTCTTACTGTCCACTGACTAATAGCCACTCCTCGCACCTCACGGAGCTGTCGTTGCACTTGAACGGCATTAAGGTGACGATTTCTTAATGTTGTTGACACAATAAAGCGGTCATCACGAGCGGTTATAAATCGCCTTCTGCCTGTTCCAGGTCGCCTATGAAAGGATACAGTCTCCTCATAACGTTTGCACACTCTTCGAACCGCTGCGCGTGTCATATTCAATTGTCTAGCAACAGCTCGCTGACTAAGTCCATTTTCGATTAAAGCAAAAACTTGGGCGGCTTTTTGTGGTGTAGTATGCATTAAAACTAACACACTTAAACACTACTGAGATTATGAAAAACAAATTAATATGCAACTCTTAAGAAACATAAAATTACTAAAAAAAATACAGTGCGTCTAATAATTTGGCCAGGGACTGTATATATTTATATATATGTGTGTGTGTGTGTGTGTGTGTGTGTGTAACTGTATTCTAAGTTAGTCCAAACTAACACGGTATAGTTCCAAGAATTGCAATTTCCATTCTTTGGATTGGAACGCTGTAGGTAGACACCTCAGAAGCTAGGACTTGCTAGTAAGTCATGGTTAAATGGTTTTTTTTTAACAAAATAGAAACCAAATGTTCCAAATCCTCAATTATTTTAATGGGATATAAGACGCAGCAATAAGTACAAATATAAGCAATACTTCAAAATGGCCGACTCTAGTTTGTTCATTTGCTTTTCTTCAACAGCCGGCATATCATTTGCGTTACAGTGGCTTTTTTCAAAGGTGGTTATGTTGAAAGAAGGGTGAATCTTGTGGCTTTTTTCAATAAACGAATAATAATCCTAGTTACAAAAGAAAAATGCGAAATTAGGCAATGGTAAAACCAAACCAAAACCGAATAAATTGCTAATTTTTGCAAGGCGTAGTATAATTATATGCTTACCTAATATAAAATTTTAAAAATTTTCTAATTCCATCAATCAATAATATATTTCTTCACGTGCTTCTATGCGTCTCCGTATTGTGACGAATTATCTTATGTCTTTTAATTAACTATAAAGTGTAAAACGTTATTTCCACAATGTAAAAGAAGCAAGATAACGAGATAACTTATCCTCCGAAGATGTTATCTCATCAGCACCCACGCCTTGGGCAGCAGATACCCGGAGGTCACCTGCACGACTTGCTGCCGGTATATCGTAGTGCTCAGTTCTTCGACGGCAGCAGCTATGCTGATACATACGGCGGGAACCGTGAGTTCCCAAGCTAGGTCGAAGTGGTGCCTTATCGGTTACATTTTTTTCTTGGGGACAATTTGCGGAAGATTTTGGATTGTTCAGGCTGGTAAGTAAAAGAAAAATTTTTTGCTGTTGAATTTTTCTGAAAAATTACCTTTTTTTCAGAAATGTAACTAGAAAAATATAAACAAAATCACGTTGTAGATAGGATCCCTACTTAATTCTATAGAGTATATACTAAGGTATTAGTGGTTCTTTGTAAAAAAAATACGATTTAATACCGTATTGTTGGTACAATTTAGGTAGCAGAATATTAAAATTTTTTCACCGCACCTTGGTAGCTTAATTTCATTCAATTGTTTATTAAAAGAAATCCCTTTATACAATAAAATCTTAAAAACTCAATATAAAAATTGTTGACCCGTGAATGAAGATTTACCACAAAAAAACCCTAAACAAAAAGAATTCTGTTTCTATTTTCTATAATCATAAAGGAGGGAATACGTTCTTCTGCTCCCCCTGGTGACTGGACCGCAGCTTGGAATAGATAGGAAATAGAATAGTTTTTAAAATTTTAACACAATTTATCATTTTGTTTGTTGTCTGTCCTTCTATGTCATAGCTTAATAAGGAGGGATAACCTACTGGCAATCTCAAATCCAAATTGCCAAATTAGACAATTTTTAAAGTCTTAGACTTATGTGGCTTTTAATAAAATTGGTGTTATTTACTCAACATTTTTTTCTGATACAGGTTTAATATATTTATAAAATGTTTTATTATTCGGTATATGTATTATACATATATATATATATATATATATATATAAATATATATATATATATATATATATATATATATATATGTATATATATATATATATATATATTTATATATATATATATATATGTATATATATATATATATATATATATATATATATATAGAATAAAAAAGAAAAGCAAAATGTTGCCGTATCTACCAAAATTATTAAAAATACAATCTTAATTGGGGAGCTCGGCAATGAGCTCCCCAATTAATAATGAAAATTGTGTGATCTCCTATCACGCCCAAATTTGCCGAGCTCCCCAATTAAGATTGTATTTTTATATATATATATATATATATATATACATATATATATATATATATATATATATATATATATATATATATATATATATATATATATATATATATATATGGGTCATTCCGTTTAAATTGGACCTCCCCACCAAGTCAAATTTTGGAGCCTCGTCGAGCGGCTTGCGCAGGCTCAAATTAAAGCTTAAAGACTTGTAAACCGTTGGGCGATTTTGAAAATAAAATATTGTGCATGCGCAGAGGTCCCTGAAAGAAGAGTGCTTCCCAAAAAAAATCATTAAAAGTGAAAGAAAGACAGGTAGAATGGATTTCTTTTTATAACCTCACTATACTATTATCTTGTTTTCGAAAAACGAATAAAATGACGCCCAGTGGATTTTTTTTTTGTCCCGATCCCGATCGCGAGTTATAACAGGTTTTTGTTAGCGCAAAAATTTAAAAAAATTTCTTGAACAAATTTATATAAATTTGTATTCCTTATAGCAAAATAAAACTTTTTTGTTCTATGAACTTGGATTCCAAAATTCTTGTTATTCAATAAGCAATTTATTTGAATTTTTTTAGAATTTTTCAAATGATTTTTCTAATTTTTTGCACAAACGAAAAAAATCTAAAATTCGAAAATTGACGCTAAACTTTTCCATGGAAAATTCAAAATCCTATAGGAAATTTTGACAAAATAAAATCGTGGATTTATTATATGCAGATTACGCCTATGCATAAATTACCATCTACGAGGCTGGTTTGAAAAGTCCGTGCAAAGTCCGAGAGATGGCACCACCGGCGCGTATCGAGGTCATGTTTAGTTAGTAGCATCTCTTGAACGAACGCACACCAAGTTTCAGCCATATTGGTCTATTTCTTTGTGTTTGGCATTCGTGTGAATCAAGGAAGTCTAGTGATTTTCAGGAAATGGACGAAAAAGAATTTCGTGTGGTGATTAAACATTACTTTATGAAAGGCAAAAACGCCTCAGGAGACTAAAGAGAAGCTTGATAAACATTATGGTGACTCTGCACCTTCGATTAGAATAGTTTATAAGTGGTTTCAAAATTTTCGGACTGGCCATATGGGCACAAGTGACGTTGAACGTTCTGGACGGCCTGTGGAGGTTACGACTCCAGAAATCATTGATCAAATCCTTGATATGGTGATGGATGACAGAAGAGTTAAGGTGCGTGAGATTGCTAGTGCTGTGGGCATCTCGACTGAACGGGTACATAATATTTTGCATAAACATTTGGACATGAGAAAGCTATCCGCAAGATGGGTGCCGCGATTGCTCACGCTTGACCAAAAACAGAATCGTGTGAAGTGTTGCAAGGATGATTTGCAGCTGTTCCAGAAGAATCCGGAGGACTTTAAGCGTCGTTTCGTCACTGTGAATGAAACATGGATACATTACTATACTCCTGACACCAAACAACAATCTAAACAATGGGTTACTAAGGGGGAATCTGCACCAAAAAAAGGCGAAGACCGTTCCTTCGGCCGGAAAGGTTATGGCGACTATCTTTTGGGATTCGCAAGGGATAATCCTCATTGACTATCTGGAAAAGGGTATTTTAAAACTATTATAGGTGAATATTATTCATCGTTATTGGGCCGTTTGAAAACCGAGTTGCAAGAAAAACGCCCGCGATTGGCCCACAAGAAAGTCCTTTTCTATCACGACAACGCACCAGCACACACCTCAGCAGTTGTGGTCGCAAAATTAATGGAAATAGGATTCCAACTCGTTTCACATCCCCCCTATTCTCTAAACTTGGCTCCCTCGGACTACTATTTGTTCCCCAATTTGAAGAAATGGCTGGCGGGACAAAGATTTTATTCAAACGAGGAGGTGATTGCAGACACTAATGGATATTTTGCAGACTTGGACAAATCCTATTATTCGCAAGGGATCAACAAACTAGAACATCGTTGGACGAAGTGTATAAGCCTAAAAGGAGACTATGTCGAAAAATAAAAAAGGTTTACCCAAACACATAAGTAGTTTTTATTTTTGCACGGACTTTTCAAACCAGCCTCGTATAATGATAGTGAAGTCGAACATACAAACGTTCAAAGACATTTGCGCCTCAGATTTGACTCTGCTATACCAGTCACAGGAATATTAAAAAATTCTTCCTTTACATTTTTGACTGATAATACTCTTTTTATAAAAAGATATTCTATCGCCAAAAAAGGAGTTAAGTTAATAGAAGTACCAGGAAGCGATAGATATACTTACGTAGAGCAATCTGAGCTATCTAAGCAGATCTCAATTTTTATTTAGATTTAATCATTTATAGTGTCTTAATTCCTGTTATTGTTATATTATTTATTACTGTACTGTTATTTTCTTTTTAATATTTGTTAATTAGTATTTGTAATTGTTCCTGTGTTAATTTTAATCAAAATATATTATTAAACATAGTGCCGATTAAATTATACTTGTTGGTGTATGTCACAGAAATAATTATATATCAAAGGTGACAATATATAATACACAAATTAAAAAACTATTACTTTGGTTTAATAGTTTTTTTTTTTAAAAAAGTAAAATTTAAAAGTAAAATAAGGTAGTTCATAATTTGATTAATATTTGTTGTTTATCTTAAAAGTAAGAGAATAACTACTTTTGTTATTTCTAGACTAAAATTTTACATTTTATTAATTTTACTTGAAATGAATTTATCTACCTGTTTGGACCAAATTGGTGTTAATATATCCTGGATTGATTCTCGATGCGAGACATACAAGAATAATAAGGGATACTCTTCGATTAAAAACACAAAAAGAGTCTATGCAAAGTATAAAGAGAAAGACTTGTAAAAACACAAGAATACTTATTTTTATAAAAACAATTATAAAATGTATGCCGTTTCGTCCTAACCTGGACTCATCAGTAAGAAAAAATTTCTCGTAAGATAAGTGAAAATAAAAAAACATATACAGCCACATAAAATCTTGGTTTCTACCATCTTTCGACGGTCTAGGATGGAGAGCATTGTTTCTTACTGATGAGTCCGCCAATACTCATAGGACGAAACCGCATATAATTTATAATTGTTTATGTAAACTATTCTTGTATTTTCTTTATACTTTTGGTTTATACTTTGCATAAACTGTTACTCCTTTGTTAATCTTAGAAAATCCCTTATTATTTTTGCATGAAGCCTAGCATTGAAAAACAAATATGGTTATATTAACATCAATTTGGTCCAAACAGGTCTATAAATTCATTTCAAGTTAAATTTTATAAAAATTATCGGATGATAGATTCATTTATAAACGTGTTATATTTTATTAAGTTTATAAAAATGTTTTACAAAATCTCCTGTACTATTTTCAAGTATATATCCCGCGGAGATCTAGGTCGTGAAATACACTGCTTTCGAGAAAAAACAAAAAAAATGCAGTCAGAATTTCTTTCTCGAAAGCAACGCACTTTAGAATCCAGGTTCATAGAACAAGAAAGTTTTGTTTTGCAATGAAGAATACGTATGAATTTTTTATATTATTGCAAGCTATTTTTCGAATTTTGAATTCTTGCACCAACGAAACCTGTTGTAACTCGCTTTCGGGACTTTCAAAAAAAATCCACGGGGGATAATTTTTTTGCTTTTCGAAAACAAAGATAACAGTATAGTGAGATTATAAAAAAATGCAATTTTAACCTGATTTTTTTTACTTTTAATAATTTTTTTGAGGAACAGTCTCCTCTCGGGGACCTCTACGCATGCAGAATATTTTATTTTCAAAATTGCCCAACAGCTTTCAAAACCAGAGTCTTTAAGCTTTAATTTGAGCCTGTGCAAGCCGCTCTACGTGACTCCATATATATATATATATATATATATATATATATATATATATATATATATATATATATATTTATGTATATATAATACATTAGAATTCAGGGTTTCAATCCGTTCGTCTAACAATGAATTTTCACGACGGTTCGCCAAAATCTCATTTGGCGTTTTCAAGTGCTCTTGCTGCTGCTGCTGCTCGATACTGTGACCTTGCTGCTGCTGCTGCTCGAAGCTAACTTAGAAGTTGTCCAAAATCTCGTTTGGCATTTTCAAGTGCTCTTGCTGCTGCTGCTGTTCGATACTATAATTTTTGCTGTTGCTGCTTGAAGCTAACTTAGAGCTAACTTCTAAGTTAGCTTCGAGCCGCAGCAAAATCACAGTATCGAGCAGCAGCAAAAGCACTTGAAATTGCCAAATGAGATTCTGGCGAAACGTCGTGCAAATTCATTGTTAGACGAACGGATTGAAACCCGGAATTTTAATGTATTACATTCCACCATCCGTGAGAACCTCTATTGTAACATATATATATATATATATATATATATATATATATATATATATATATATATATATATATATATATATACAGTCCCTGGCCAAATTATTAGACGCACTGCAAGATTTCATGTAAAATATTAATTACCGAGTGATATTGTACCGTTTTATTATTTTAAATTGATTTGTTTTTTATTTTTATATTATCCAATCAATTACCTATTTATTTGACATAAATAAAACAGCATTAATTTAGAAAAGCATAAGTTTATTAAGTTTTAAAGAAAAGTGAAATTAATGTTAGTAAAAGTCAATATTTAGTTGTGCCACCTTTAGCCGCTATCAAAGCTTTAATTCTGCGCGGCATGCTATCAATGCAAGATTGTACTGTCTCCTGCATTTGAGGATGATGATTCCACACATGAATAATCTTTTCTAGGAGCTGGGTTTTGTTGGTAATCACATCTTTAGCCACTTCTCTTTTCATCAGCTCCCACACATTTTCAATGGGCTATTACCCGGCCAATCCAACAGAGGGATATTTTTTTCTGCAAAAAAGCTTTAACAGACCGAGCAGTGTGGCAGGAAGCTCCATCTTGCATGAAAGTGAATGGTTCCCCATTTGGAAACCATTCTCTGAGCTGCGGAATCAACCGATTTTGTAATACTTCTTTGTACTGATCTTGCCTCATTATTCCTTTGACGACGTACAGACGTCCAGTGCCCTTGCCGCTGATGACTGACCAAATCATCACTTTGGTGGGATGTTTAACCGTCGGGACGACACAATCAGGTTGAAACTTTTCTCCATGACGACGACGCACATACTGAGCTTTATTCTGCAAAAATTCGAATGTGCTTTCGTCACTGAAGCAGACCTGTCAAAAATAGGAAAAATATATAAACTTCCATGTTTATTTGCTTTATTTAACTGAAAATGATAATAATGTATCAATTATTGATTAAGTTGCTGTATCTTACCGATCTCCAGAAGTCCACATCTTTGTCTTGCCATTGTTTGGCCCACTTCAGACGCTTTGCTTTCATTGCAGCTGTTAACTTGGGCTTCCTGGCGGGGCGACAGCCTTAAATTCTAATTCTTTCAATTTTCTTCGAACAGTGCGCCCAGAAGCATTTACGCTAGCATCCTGGAGTTGTGATTTTGTTTCCTTTGTGTAGCAAATCTGTTTTCTACACAAATTTTCTTCAAACATCTCTCTGACCGTGGAGTGAAAATTGGTTTTCTACTGCATCTTTTCTTTCTTTTCGGGCTTAATTCCTTCCCTGACTCAATTTTCTTTTTTATGCGTCGTACACTAGCTTCAGAAACCTCCAATCTTCGTGATATTTCTCGGTTTGTAAATGTTTTCGCAATCACAAGGGCCTTCACTTCAGCTTTTTTACGTGGTGAAAGATCGCCTTTTCTACCCATAATGAAAATAGTCCAATTACTTTTTTAAAACACTGCATACAAAATAAACTAATAACTGAGTAGTATAAAACTGTTAAACAAACAATCACAGTCCATAAAGCCACAGAAACACGTCCGTACCTGACTCGATTCCGATCGCGACTGATACAGGTTTGTACTTGTTTACGTTCATGTATCACTTTGTCAACACAGTGTTGCCATATGTTAAAAATAAATACAAATATGTAGTCTACAACAATTTTTTTTAAATAAAAATCAATAATATTGTAGTTTAAATATACCATTATTGCATAAAAACTCTTAAGAAACATAAAATTACTAAAAAAAATACAGTGCGTCTAATAATTTGGCCAGGGACTGTATATATATATATATATATATATATATATATATATATATTATATATATATATATATATATATATATATATATATATATATATATATATATATATATATATATATTTATATATATATATATATATATATATATTATATATATATATATATATATATATATATATATAATATATATATATATATATATATATATATATATATATATATATATATAAATATAAATAAGTTTTTTAGCAAATTGATTAGGAGCTAAACGATTTAAGGATAGTAGCTAAGGAAACCTTAGGTTATTTACTTGTCTTAAGTGTTCGGCTCTAATAGTTAAGAAGTGCAGCATATACATATGTTACTAATGTCATGAGCGACACCACGCTTACCATATTGTTTAATGATAAACTGTGTTAGATTCGGTCAGGATCGGAACAGATAAATTTAATAAATTTGCTTTTTATTTGCGAATATACATATATTTTAAAAAATCGGTAAAGTGATTTTCCTAGTACTTTCCGGACAAGCGTGTAGTTTTTAAAATAAGTACTGAGTGTGATTTTCTAAAGGTAAAAGGTAGTAATCTAAGCTGTACTAGTCGATATTTTTAAGAAAATTTCCTATTTCAGTTAAAATTGAAACCAAAAAAAAAACAAACACCATTTTCATATTCTTCGACTCTAAAAAGGATGTAACACAATATATATGAAGCAATCTTTGTAATTTCGCTGCCGTATCTGACTAATCTCTATATGCTTGATAATATACAATTAAAAACAAAGAAAATCAACACGATTTTCAGATGCCTCGGCTCCAAAAACCCTGAAATAATGTATAGTACGATATATACAAGGCAGCCACCTCACACGTTTTAACCCCTTATACATATACTTACTTTACTATAAATAAGATTCGCTCAGTACATAAAACAAAAAACCTTGAAGAATTATCATATTACTATTAAAACTATACAATATTTAACGAACCCTACCTTTTTCACTCCTTTCTGTGTTAAAACTTGAAATAGTGAAAAATTTCCGATTCCTCGACTCTAAAAAACATATAACAGGATATATAAGAAACAACTAATAATCCTTTAATTTTTTACCTCTTATATGTTTGTGCACAAAATTTGTTTATTATGTCAGCAAAAAACCTGGGAAAATTATCATATTTTTATTAAAATCACAGAAAACGTTACACAGGTCAACACGAATTTTGACTTTGATAAGAGGGTATGAAAAATTTCGATAGATTTATCGACAGTTAGACGAAAAAAATATATATGGTCTGGAAAAGTTTGCTTTTGTATCCAGTAGAACGGTTGAACAGTATTTTAGAAAATCCATAGTTTAAATTTTTATTTATTGATAAATCGAAACAAATATATTTATATATGATTCTTATCAATCTTTACTATCATATCAAATTACAAAATAGTGGAAAAAAGTTTAAAAGGGAACCCTATTACTTTTTATTTCATGTTCATAAGTACTTTCTCTCACGAAACCCCAAATGTAGTCCCCCATTATATTTTCGTTGTATTGGCCCTGAAACGTTGTTTGAAGTTCATAATATCTTGATGAAAACGTTCTCCTTGTTCTTCTGAGTACGCCCCCATGTTGTTTTCAAATTTATCTAAATGAGCATGCAGCATATGTACTTTTAGAGACGTTCTGCAACCCATGGTTTTAAAGTTTTCTAACATGTTTTCAACTAGCTCTTGGTAATTTTCAACTTTGTTATTCCCTAAAAATCCAGAGACTACTGCTTTAAAACTATTTCAACTTTTTTTTTTTGAGTACTAGTAAGTAATTTTGGAAATTCTTCACTGGCAAAATTTTTTTTAATTTATGGACCGACAAAAATTCCAGCTTTAACCTTTGCTTCTGACAACTTTGGAAAAAAGTTTTTTAAAAGTGTAAAAGCTTCAGATTTTTCATCTAGCTTTTTTACGAATTGTTTCATAAGCCCTAACTTGATGTGTAAAGGCGGCATTAATACATTTTCAGGTTCAGCAATAGGTTCACATTTAACGTTTTTATTTTCCAACACAAAATTCCGTTTTTAGTGGCCATGATCGTTAAACATAGTGTTAAGCATCCTCTCTACTATCCCACAAACAGAGATAACACGAATATTTTGTATATCCACCCTGTAGTCCCATTAAAAATCCTACCATCTTAAAATCTCCAATGAACTGCCACTTATACTCTTGATATTTTAAAGCTTTGAGTAAAATTTTAACACTTTCATAGTTTTCTTTTAGATGTACAGAATGAGCGACTGGAAGAGATGGAAATTTATTTCCGTTATGTAATAAAACGGCTTTCAAGCTTTTCGTCGAGCTGTCAATAAATAAACGCCATTCACTGGGAACACAGGGCATCCCAGTTGCTTCAAACAAACCTCTTATATCGTTACAATAACAAAGTCCATCTTCTTTGCTGAAGAACGTAGCAAATGTCTCATGCCGATTTCGTTGATCTGTTATTTTCACATCAATAACCATTGCTTCAAACGAGAACCCAAAAGCTCTGCCTTACTCTTCGGCAAATTCAAATCTCTTATTAAGTCATTAAAGTCTTCAGAGGTAAGAAAATGGGGTTTCGGTGGTTCCTTTGACAGTACAAATTCTTCATCTTCAATATTTTTATTTGAACTCTAAGATGAGCTTGACTGAGACAATTTCTTAGGAGGTTCAGGTTCTGGAAGTTGTGGGCTATGTGAGATTGGAGTAGAAGATGAAGCAAGGTCCGGATATTCGATGGGTTTCGCATTTTTGCCTCTACGTCTTTTAGCTGGATTTACTACGCAAAAATAACAGTCATTAATGTGGTCTCTTGGCTCTCGCCAAATTCTCGGTACTGCGAATTTCATTCTTCGTTTCTCACCTCGATACCAACCTGAAATAAATAAAGATAAACATATTTATATTTGTTTTTACTAAAATCTGTTTACCTTCTAAATATCTTCTGCAATTACTCCAAGCAACATGTGGACGCCAGGGCTTGTCCAGATTCCGAACAGGGCAGTTGAAATAGGCTTTGTAGGCTTCACAAAGCTTTTCACATGCGTTTAAATAAAATTTTATATATCGTACTTTAATAAATGTACCACATATATAACAAAATGCATCAGCATCATATTTACACTTTCTCGACGACATTTTAACCTCTTTAAGTCTTCTACAAAATAGTCAATTGTTGTTTATCACTTAAGTGACATCTGTAGACACCGTGTGAAAGTTACGAACCCTTTATTTTTTCGCTGTATTTTTAAATATACCAGAACTATTTAATATTTCTACGATAATTAATAATTATCATAACTACCACAAAAGCAAACTTTATATGGAATATGAGTACTTTTTTTTTATTTTGGAGCATAATGAATAGAAAAGTCATAAAATAAATTTTAGGACAAAAACAAAAAATTTTTTTGTAGAGTTGTGTTATCAACATTCACTCCTTCCCTGAAGCGACGTTAAGCTTTCGTTATTAATTATATATGTACCCAGTTTCAAATTGATATTTCATTTCGTTCCAAAATTATCGTGCCTACAAACCGACAGTCAGATGGACAGAAATGAGTGACTAAAATTTTAATGATCTAGGAGCGCTTATACGTGAAAAAAAGAACAAAATCTCGGAGAGTGATTTTTCACGGATACAAATATTGTGACCAATTTAGTTTTTAAAGTTAAAGTATAGAGCAGGGGTGCTCAAACCTGAACTGCTGGCGATCTACCTCAATATTGTTAGACTACGATCGATCGACTCTGAAAGGCTGCAAGTAAGTGTGATGCAGGATTGGCGTCTTAGGGTATATCGTGGCATAGATATTAGTTTTCCGCACAATATGCATTTTTTTAGTCAAGGTAAGTCTAGGTCTGCTCTAAAATGTCAATGAAAAAACTCATAATTATTCAAAATTGCGAGTTTATTGGTTCTTACAAAACAAACGAGTTCTAGTGCCTAAACTTAACTAAAGAGTGACTTTGGATGTTGAAGCGTGGCACTGCATGTCCTCAGCATACTTTTCATAAGATGGTACGTAATTACCGAGTGCTAATCGCCAGCATGATGATATATGTTCGTCAGTTAGTCGATTGCGATATTTTGACTTAATTATGTTCATTTCAGAAAATGCAGACTGGCACAAGTAAGTTGACCTAACATTGCCGTCAGTTGAAGGGCGATTTGCCTTAGATTCGGATATTTATCTTCAGATATAAAACACCAGAATTTTGAATCAGATGCTGTGGCTTTGAGATGGATATCTGATATAATCTGCACTAACTCATTTTCAACAGAACATGAGTCCATGTTAAACTGACTTGCTATTTCAGTAGCTAATTCCTCAATGTTTTTACACGAAAAAGGATAACTCATAAATGATGCGTTATTTGCCAATTTACTGAAATCATAAAAACGTATTTCGAATTGGCCCAAAATATTTGATAATTCTGCCTCATAAATATCATAATTCAACTGAGGAATCCTTGCTTTCAAAGACGGACAATTTTTCAGATCCTTTCTCTTCAGTTGATCTATCATAAGTTGCAATTTACTTTTGAATGCGTTTATTGCGCTAATCATCTCAATAATAGTTTTTCCTTTACCTTGAAGCTCCAAATTAATGGTGTTTAAATGCATTGTGCCGTCTGTCAAAAATGCCAAATCACTCAACCATTTTCCGTTTTTCAGCATCTGAGTGTCATCACCTCTTTCGTCCAGAAAAGCTGTTATTTCAGGCAATAATTCTTGAAACCTTTCTAGGAATTATCCGCGACTCAGCCACCTGACGTCCGTGTGAAGAACTAAATCAGTGTGTTCAGCTGACTCACTATCTTCCAACTGCAATTTAAAGAGCCGTCATTGCAAGCTACGTGCACGGATAGAATTCACAATTTTTATTGCAATGCCCATAATCTCCTCCATGTTTAGAACTTTTGAACACAAAACTTGTTGATGTATAATGCAATGGAAGGAGAAAAATGAAGGGAAATCATCATTAGGTCGACACAATGCGACAAAACCGTTTTCGTTTCCAGTCATTGCTGGTGCTCCATCGGTTGTAATGCACAATAGTTTATATGTTGGTAGCTTGTAGTTTGTTACAAAATTGAAGAAAACGTCATATATATCTTCGCCACGGGTCTTTCCTTTCAGAGGAATCATTGTCAAAAACTCTTCCTTAGCCGACATGTCACTGAATACCATTCGAATAAAAATACACAGCTGGGCAGTGTCTGTCATATCGGTGGATTCGTCGAACTGTAAAGAAAAGTATGTGCATTCCATGATATCATGTTTTAGTTTATCTGCCATGTCCTGACTCATGACTGTCCGACTGTCACAACACGCCTTGTGACAGTCGGACGAGATAACTGAAGTTCTCTAATAGCAGACATAATCTCTGTTTTATTTTTAAAATCTCCAAATAAAAAGTCTCACCCGCTTCAATAAATGCTTCCTTCACAACCAATCCATCATCAAATGGTTTCTTGTGTTTCGCCAATATATGAGATATTTTAAATGACGCGATCGGTGCAGCTTTTGATTGTTTGGCTGGTCTTGTGAACATGGTTTGTTTTTTTTTCAAACAAGTTATCAAATCACGTACTTTTCGTTTTCTTAATTCACTCTGTGACGGAAAATCCTTTTCGTAGCTTTTATGAATCGTTTTATGATGCCTCTCTAAGTTCCCACGCTTAGGTATTGCAACTGACGCACGGCAAATGAGACAAATGCACTTATCCTTTACCATACAAAAGAAAAATTCTTCCTCCCAATCGTTATTAAAATGATAAGTTTTACTTTTCTTCGCCGCACTCATTTTGGACTATTTATTAATAAACTTGTGTATCGATGTATCGCCTTCAAGTTACAACTTAGACTGACTTCTATTCCTGCAGGCGCAACATTTATATCGGCGCGAAACAAGTCTCGAATGTTCTCGTCAAACACGCCGCCCGAAGTTTCTAGAAAAATCGGCGGGAATCAAAAACGCGGCTTTTCTTTGACAAGTACCGCGCGTTCCTTTGATAAAGCCGTCTTTTGCCGCTAGCAGGGGGTTATTACGATAAAAGAAAGTGATGAGGGGGTTATTCTGGCCTAATTGTGGATCGAATAAATTTTAGTAGTTTATTCAATACATTTTGTTTTAGTTACCTAAAACAAAATCTGTGAATAGTTCTATATCGGAATTTTTTTCTCGAGATCGACTCAAAAAGCACTCGCGATCGACTTGTCAATCGCGATCAACCGTTTGAGCACCCCTGGTATAGAGGGTGTTTTTAATGCACTGCTTGTATCTGGTCACAGTACTCACTACACTTTGTCGAATATAGCTTATATCAAAGTTTTAAAAAAATTGTTTTAAAACAAGCCATCCTAATATTCTTAACAGGAACTGTGTCGAAGGATTTATGAAGATCTAAAAACACAAGGTAAGTTTTCTTTGGGTTTCGCTTTTTTATTATTAATCGTTCTAGACAAAAGACTTTACCTGTACATGTGTTGCTGTTTCGGAATGCGAGTGGTTTTTATTTTTTGGACTATTTCAAATGAATCTGTGAGATAGGGTAAAGG
Source organism: Pachyrhynchus sulphureomaculatus (assembly GCA_019049505.1). NCBI lineage: Eukaryota > Metazoa > Arthropoda > Insecta > Coleoptera > Curculionidae > Pachyrhynchus > Pachyrhynchus sulphureomaculatus. The sequence goes on along the minus strand of CM032456.1, from coordinate 11,449,674 downwards.
TTAATGACTTATTTTCATGTCATAAAGTGTTTGATAATATCTCTGTAGCTTCCTTTATCTCTTTGATTTGTGCGATCTCTGCCTAAATCTAGGTGGAAATTATGTTGGCGTTCAATAAAAATAAAATTGTTGAAAAAAATGACCTTGTGTTTTTTTAATATTAAAACGAGCCTTGTATTAGTCTGTTACTGTTTTCTGCGGTTCAGATTTCTATAGGTTTCCTTAAAAGAATTGCGTATAGGCCTGTCCTGATTATACCACCAGAGGACTAGAAAATATAGTTAACTACTCGTATTAGCTAATCAATCTTATGTTGTTTAACTATATTTCATGTCGTATTGTAATATATATATATATATATATATATATATATATATATATATATATATATATATATATATATATATATATATACAGATAGGTATTTCTAACAAAAGATAGTTTTTTTTTGTTATTCCCACAAGTTATTCTGATAGAAAAATTGATTTCTTATTTTCTTGTTAAAAAATTATCCTCATAGATCTTTACATTATTTCATATTTCAAGGACTAAGTTTCTAGAGTCCGTCGGTCTATCTAACACGTAGGCTGAAAAATTTTTCGTCTGACACATAGATGTAGCCCTTTTCAAAAAATTTATATGATTTTTAGGAAGTACAATCCTTGAAACGATACGTGTCAAAATGTCATGACATTTCGACAATTAGTTTACAAGTTACAATGGTTTTAGTGACGCTACTTTTGATATTTTCAAAACAATGGAAAAAATCGAATTTCGTGTGTCGATTAAACACTCTTTTTTGATGGGAACAAATACCGTTCAAACAAAGCAATGGCTTGAGAAGTGTTGCGGGGACTCTGCCCTTGGAAAATCACTCATCATTTACTGGTATGCTAAATTTAAACGCGGTCGTACAGCAACAAATGATGCTGGACGCTCTGGCACGCCCAAATGAGGTGGTTACACCGGAAAACATTAAAAAAATCCACAAAATTGTTGTTTTGGATGATCGTAAAGTGAAATTGTGTAAGACAGCAGATATCAAAAGAACATGTTGGTCATATTTTGGATGAACATTTTGGTATGAATACCGCGTTTGCTCACAGTGGACCAAAAACAACAACGTTTTGATGATTTTGAGCGCTGTTTGGGCCTTTTTAAGCGCAATAAAAAGGATTTTTTCATGCGATATGTGACAATGGACGAAACATCGATCCACCACTACACACTGGAATCAAATCGGCAGTCAGCTGAGTGGACAGCAGCTGGTGAAAGCCGCCTGAAGCGACCAAAGACACAACAGTCGGCTGAGAAGGTTTTGGCCTCTGTATTTTGGGATGTACATGGAATAATTTTCATCGGCTATGCGGAGAAGGGCAGAACCATCAATAGCGAATATTATATGTAGTTATTGGTGCATTTGAAGGCAGAAATCGCAAAGAACGGCCCCAAATGAACAAGAAAAAGTGCTCTTTCATCAAGACAATGTACCGTGTCACAAGTCAATGGTTACGATGGTAAAATTGCATAAATTGAAGTTCGAATTGTTTCCTCTTATATCGTATTCTCCAGATTTGACCCTCAGCGACTATTATCACAGGGGAACAGCTGTTTTGGTGTCGAGGTTTTTTGAGCTGATTCTATATCAATTTGATGTCCTGAATTCAAATAACGTATTCATTTGTACCTAGGAGCTCAAATTTTTAAGATATACAATTTTAGAGAAATATAAGTTACATTATTGTAACTCAAATCCGTAAGTGTAGTAAACAAAAGTAGATACGAAATTTTTATTTTAGTTATACAAAATACAATATTATGTCGTACTTACAAACAAAAAAAAAAGACATTGAGAAATGGAATAGTCACTCAACACTTGGAAAGCTTCTTTTCCGCGACATTCTTGAATGTTTTTTTAAACAGTCCCTTTTTAAACTCCAGCAGTAATCTGCCATCATGCGCATGTCCCATCTTCCTTGGTAGCGGTCCTCCATAACTTTAATATCTTGGTGAAATCTTTCATCTTGTTCCTCACTCATGTCTCCTAAATTTTCTGGAAAACGGTCTAAGTGGCTGTGTAAATAGTGTATTTTATTACTCATATTGCACCCTAAGGATTTGAAACTATTAAGCATCTTGTTAACCATTTCAACATAGTTTTGAGTTTTATGTTTGCCTAGAAAATTTTCTACAACTGCAACAAATGATGTCCAAGCTTCTCGTTCAACTTGATTCATTGAATTTATGAAGGCAGGATCCTTAATTAATTGTCTTATTTGTGGGCCGTCAAATATCCCTGCTTTGAGTTTTTCTGTGCTCAACTGATGCATTTCTACCCCTATATATGCAAAACAAGACCCATTCTTATCAAGAGCCTTTACAAATTGCTTCATTAAGCCCAACTTTATATGTAACGGAGGAAGTATGATTTTTTCTCTTTCAACCAAAGCGTCGTTAATGACATTCTTTTCCCCAACGTCCATGTTTTCTCTCTGAGGCCAATCTTTTCTAACCCAGTGGTGTGTTTTGTCCCTACTATCCCAGAGGCACAAGAAACACGGATATTTCGTGTAACCACTTTGCTGCCCAAGAAGAAAGTTTACCATTTTTAAGTCTACACAAATCATCCATTGATGTTCGTAATACTTTATCTTCTGCAAGACCAAAGCTATGGTATTTATATTCTTCTTTCAGTTTCGTTGAGTGAGCTAGTGGTATTGAACCATATTTATTCCCATTATGTAGAAGGACACATTTTAAACTTCGCTTTGAACTGTCAATAAATAGGCGCCAATCATCTGGAATATATTCAGAAAGTCCCATTTCTTTCATGAGTCCCCTAATTTCGTGACAAAATACAAGATTGTCTTCTTGAGAAAAGAATGGTAGCAGATCTTTTTCTCTTGTACGGTAAAAGGTAATTTTGGTTCCTTGTTCCAGTAAAGTTTTGTCGTTCAACCTAGAAGCCAGTACTTCAGAAGCTTTTTTCGATAAATTGAGATCCCTGGTGAGATCATTTAATTCATTTTGATTGAAGGGTTGAGGAACTGATGACGTCCCCTCATAGTCACTGTTAGTTTCATTAGCATCAGAACTTTTATTAGCATCAGAAGAGCGATCAGAGGGAAAATATTCGTCATCAGAGATATGTGGTAGCTGATGAAATGTTGGAATCGCTATTTCATCTGAGTGCGGGATAGGGCGTATTGCCGAGTCTAAATTTGGATAAGTCCACTTACTGCAGTTATTTCGATTGATTCCATTAGTATTTACTAAACAGAAATAACAATCATTGAAGTGGTTTTTTGGTTCTCTCCAAACCATTGGTACGCCGAATTTTAGACATTTTCTTTTCCCGGTAGTCCACTGCCGTAAATGCTCTGTACAAGTTTTACATACGAGATGCGGGGCCCCCACGTTTTGTCCTGATCACCAAGCTTAACTCCAAAGTATCCAAGATACGCTCGCTTTACAAAGTCAGTAATAGTTTGTCTGTTTTGTTGAAACATGTACATATTCTCCGCATATATAGCAAAACACATCAGGTTGATTTACACAACTTCTTCTTGAACTGGAACCTGAACTCATTTTAATTCTGTTCAATAACACAAAAAACACTCTTTTCTTAACATAAAATAACACGCCGAATTCGATCTACTCTCATTAGTAAGAACGCACAAACTGACGAGACTTACCCGAGTTAGGTGATTAAAAGGGTCAGTTCAGGTACCTGATAGGCATTGGTTCCACTATTTATAGATTTACCTGGAATTTACTCAATTATAGACTGACAATAAAACCATTGTACCTACATTAATGAATATATAATAATTTTAGAACTCTCATAAATGAATATACTGAATAAAACCACATTGGTAGATAAGTTGATGTATCTAAAAAAAAAAGTAGAGCTGATAGAGAAAAACGGATTGCATGTATAGATTTAGCGTCTCAAATATAGTTAAAACAGCTCTAAAATTCCAGGCACCAAAACAAAAATATTTTTTTGTTGCCCTGTGTTATCTATTCGCAGAACTCAAAAAAATGCTCGCAGGAGAGAGATTTGGCTCCAAGGAAGAAGCCTCCGAAACTGAGGCCTATTTTGAAGGCAAAGATAAATCCTTCTACAAGAAAGGTATAGAAATGTTAGAAAAGCGTTGGACTGATTGTATCGCTCTTGAAGGGGACTATATTGATGAATAAAGTAGAATTTTGCAAAAAAAATGTGTTTCAAGTAGCTAGACCAAAAACTTCTCAGCTTACGTGTTATCTGTTTGTTGCCGCGATAACTTCTGAACGCAAAAGGAAGGAGGTAAATCAGTGGAGCAGTCGATACATATTTTTTTTCAGACTGAATAGTATTATAGGCGTTTTATGAGGTTTTTGGATGGCAGAATGAAGAAATTTAGCTAAACATAATTTTTATAGTCAAACATAAAATTATAACAAAAGTAGTCGAGGGGGTAGAGGGAAGGGTCATAATTATCATGTGATGTGAGAGCCTTGCTAATCTAATGGTGACCATGGATTATTTTTACTTGCTTTCTTTTGAACTATATGAACGACTTATTAAATCAGTAATTTTAACATCACGGAATCTATGCGATAAAAATTATGAGTCTTAAATGATGATAGTTGGTTTGCCAATTAAAATAATAAATCTCTTATTTGTACTGAAAACCTCTTAGCATCACCGATTAAATAATTAACATTATAAGTATAAGTGCAATAATAACTTTGGAGTTTTAATATTATTTAAAAGATCCACAGTTTTAAGTGGTTTAGGCTGTACAAATATATTTTTCGCAAACAAAACCGTTGTTCTTATGATACACATGTTTTATCGGCTAACATACATGTATAATAAATCTTTTGTTTTATTAATATTTATAGATTTAAAGTACCGTTTCTGATTAAATTTTTACAACAATTTGTCCAGTGTAAAAAAACCTGTTAAAAAGTTATTTCTTTGAAGCAATATTTTGGTTATTATCCTTCTATTAAGATAATAGTTTGTCTTAGCAATACAAAGCATTTTTGCTTACATCGACTCTAATAGCAGCAAAGAAGTATGAACTACTTAATATTTCTATTTTAATGGTCCATTGCAAACATATTTTTCATTCTTTACCACTATCTCCGAAAGAGGCTCGTAGCTCTGAATCAGAAACTGAATAATTACACCTGGAATAGGCCTCAAAATACTGCCTAATATTGTAGTAATTATAGAGTCTAAATTTAGCAATAGTAATTCAAATTTTGCAACTCAGTTCAGCTTAAAAATCAACCTTATTTTTGGAGAGCATGATATTGATACATACCAACTCTAATATTACTGATACTTATCATCATCATCATCATTAGCTTATTCCATCCATAGTCGGATGTAAGCCTCCCCAAGTTGTCTCCAATAAGCTTTGTTGTTTGCTTTTTGCATCCAATCGTGTCCTGCTAATCTTTTTATGTCGACCGTCCGTCTGGTCTGTGGTCTACCTCCGCATCTTTTGTATTCTCTAGGCCTCCATTCACCTATAAGGCGTGTCCATCTGTTATCATTCTTTCTTACGATATGCCCGGCCCAATTCCACCTTAATATATAGTGACTCACAGCTTAAATGATGCAGTCGCTATAAGAAAAGATTAACTGGTCTCAGTGCCTCTTTATTTATTTGGAAAATACAACTTATTGAAATTAAATTAGTAAAGAGTCTTCTAAAAAAGTATGAATTACTTTTTGTCTTAAATATGCCTTACTTTATTAACAATAAATAATTAATTAAATTATATGCGATTTTTAACATCACAGCTTAAATGATACTACTCAGTATATATCACCACTACACCAAACACTTTATTTTTGCACTCGACGCGCGTTTCGCTAACCATGTTAGCTTCATCGCGTTTCGCTAACCATGTTAGCTTCATCATCGCTCCTGATGTAGCTAACATGGTTAGCGAAACGCGCGTCGAGTGCAAAAATAAAGTGTTTGGTGTAGTGGTGATATATACTGAGTAGTATCATTGTGCCAAGATTCCACATTCCCAACTTAGCTTAAATGATGCAAAATTCAATATACCAAAATTATTAGAGAAAACAAACTGTAGAATTTGAAATAAGCCTGCTAATATTTGGTCGGGCCTCCCTCATTATCAATAACGGCTTGTAATCTTCTAGACATTGATTCAACTAACTTTCTAGTATACTCCGGGGAAATAGTGTTCCATACTTCAGTAATTTTTACTTTTAATTCAGTTTTATTTGATATTGGGGCACTATTTACTTTATTTTTTAATGTCAGCCACAAATTTTCAATTACATTTAAGTCTGGTGACTGGGCTGGTGTTTTAATAACATTTGGACAGTTATAAGCAACCAACTGCGGACTCGAAATGACGTGTGCCTTGGATCATTGTCGTGATAGAACCGATAATTGTTTTCAATATCTAATTTTTGGGCACTAGCGACGAGACGCTGCCTTAGTATATCCATGTACACATATTGGTTCATATTCCCTTCGACGAAATGCATGTTACCTACTCCTGCAGATGACATACAGCCCCATGACATCACTCCACCTCCACCGTGCTTTACCGTAGCTTTCATATTTTTCAATTCTAGTTCTTCGTTAGGCTTTCTTCACACTGATATTTTTCCATCGGACCCAAATAAGTTTATTTTGATCTCATCAGCAAATATTACTGAATTCCAGAAGTTCAAGTCTTTATTGATATGCTCTCTGGCAAATTCCAATCTCACGCGTCTGTTTCTTTTGCTAATGAAAGGCTTATTTCTAGCAGTTCGACCATGTAAATTATTATTTTGCAAGATCCGTCGAACTGTTTTGGGGTTACACCTTTTTCCAAACGATCTTTCCACCTCGGCGCACAACTTTGGCGCACTTTTTTTTTGGATTATTTGATACCTCTCTTAAAATCCATCTTTCTTCACGTTCATTGAAGATCTTATTTGGAGCCAACCTTGACTTATTCTCGACTCTATTTTCATTCCGGTAACGTTCAATGATATGCTGAACAGTTGACGGACATTTATTTACCATTTTGGCTATGTCTCTTTGGCTGTATCCATTCCTGTAATGAGTAATAATTAAATTTCTCTCAGAAATTGTAGTTCGACGACCCATTCTTAAACAATTTCGTTTTATTGAATGAAAAAATGTCAAACTAAACAAAAAACAATTGCACTAAGAAATCAAAGCAACGTCACCTTCGTAAATTTCAAAATGCGATAAGTTTTGACCCCTGTTGTTATTTTGCATCATTTAAGCTGTGACGTTAAAATTGCATATGATTTGATTAATTACACAGGGGAACAGCTGTTTTGTTTGTCGAGGTTTTTTGAGCTGATTCTATATCAATTTGATGTCCTGAATTCAAATAACGTATTCATTTGTACCTAGGAGGTCAAATTTTTAAGATATACAATTTTACAGAAATATAAGTTACATTATTCTAACTCAAATCCGTAAGTGTAGTAAACAAAAGTAGATACGAAATTTTTATTTTAGTTATACAAAATACAATATTATGTCGTACTTACAAAACAAAAAAAAAACATTGAAGAAATGAAATAGTCACTCCACACTTGGAAAGCTTCTTTTCCGCGACATTCTTGAATGTTTTTTTAAACAGTCCCTTTTTAAACTCTAGCAGTAATCTGCTATCATGTGCATGTCCCATCTTCCTTGTTAGCGGTCCTCCATAACTTTAATATCTTGGTGAAATCTTTCACCTTGTTCCTCACTCATGTCTCCTAAATTTTCTGGAAAACGGTCTAAGTGGCTGTGTAAATAGTGTATTTTAATACTCATATTGCACCCTAAGGATTTGAAACTATTAAGCATCTTGTTAACCATTTCAACATAGTTTTGAGCTTTATGTTTGCCTAGAAAATTTTCTACAACTGCAACAAATGATGTCCAAGCTTCTCGTTCAACTTGATTCATTGAATTTATGAAGGCAGGATCCTTAATTAATTGTCTTATTTGTGGGCCGTCAAATATCCCTGCTTTGAGTTTTTCTGTGCTCAACTGATGCATTTTTACCCCTATATATGCAAAACAAGACCCATTCTTATCAAGAGCCTTTACAAATTGCTTCATTAAGCCCAACTTTATATGTAACGGAGGAAGTATGATTTTTTCTCTTTCAACCAAAGCGTCGTTAATGTCATTCTTTTCCCCAACGTCCATGTTTTCTCTCTGAGGTCAATCTTTTCTAACCCAGTGGTGTGTTTTGTCCCTACTATCCCAGAGGCACAAGAAACACGGATATTTCGTGTAACCACTTTGCTGCTCAAGAAGAAAGTTTACCATTTTTAAGTCTACACAAATCATCCATTGATGTTCGTAATACTTTATCTTCTGCAAGACCAAAGCTATGGTATTATATTCTTCTTTCAGTTTCGTTGAGTGAGCTAGTGGTACTGAACCATATTTATTCCCATTATGAGGAAGGACACATTTTAAACTTCGCTTTGAACTGTCAATAAATAGGCGCCAATTATCTGGAATATATTCAGAAAGTCCCATTTCTTTCATGAGTCCCCTAATTTCGTGACAAAATACAAGATTGTCTTCTTGAGAAAAGAATGGTAGCAGATCTTTTTCTCTTGTACGGTAAAAGGTAATTTTGGTTCCTTGTTCCAGTAAATTTTTGTCGTTCAACCTAGAAGCCAGTACTTCAGAAGCTTTTTTCGATAAATTGAGATCCCTGGTGAGATCATTTAATTCATTTTGATTGAAGCGTTGAGGAACTGATGACGTCCCCTCATAGTCACTGTTAGTTTCATTAGCATCAGAACTTTTATTAGCTTCAGAAGAGCGATCAGAGGGAAAATATTCGTCATCAGAGATATGTGGTAGCTGATGAAATGTTGGAATCGGTATTTCATCTGAGTGCGGGATAGGGCGTATTGCCGAGTCTAAATTGGGATAAGTCCACTTACTGCGGTTATTTCGATTGATTCCATTAGTATTTACTAAACAGAAATAACAATCATTGAAGTGGTTTTTTGGTTCTCTCCAAACCATTGGTACGCCGAATTTTAGACATTTTCTTTTCCCGGTAGTCCACTGCCGTAAATGCTCTGTACAAGTTTTACATACGAGATGCGGGGCCCACGTTTTGTCCTGATCACCAAGCTTAACTCCAAAGTATCCAAGATACGCTCGCTTTACAAAGTCAGTAATAGTTTGTTTGTTTTGTTGAAACATGTATTCTCCGCATATATAGCAAAACACATCAGGTTGATTTACACAACTTCTTCTTGAACTGGAACCTGAACTCATTTTAATTCTGTTCAATAACACAAAAACACTCTTTTCTTAACATAAAATAACACACGCCGAATTCGATCTACTCTCATTAGTAAGAACGCACAAACTGACGAGACTTACCCGAGTTAGGTGATTAAAGGGTCAGTTCAGGTACCTGTTAGGCAATGGTTCCACTATTTATAGATTTACCTGGAATTTACTCAATTACAGACTGACAATAAAACCACTGTACCTACATTAATGAATATATAATAATTTTAGAACTCTCATAAATGAATATACTGAATAAAAACCACATTGGTAGATAAGTTGATGTATCTAAAAAAGTAGAGCTGATAGAGAAAAACGGATTGCATGTATAGATTTAGCGTCCCAAATATAGTTAAAATCAGCTCTAAAATCCCAGGCACCAAAACAAAAATATTTTTTTGTTGCCCTGTGTTATTTATTGTTAATTAAGTAAGGCATATTTAAGACAAAAAGTAATTCATACTTTTTTAGAAGACTCTTTACTAATTTAATTTCAAAAAGTTTTTTCCAAATAAATAAAGAGGCACTGAGACCAGTTAGTCTTTTCTTATAGCGACTGCATCATTTAAGCTGTGAGTCACTGTACGTATTCGTTGTATTACATCTGCCACTTTTGATCTTCTTCGTATCTCGGTGTTAAGAGTACGATCTTAGAATCTAATATATTGCATTTTCCTCTCCATCGCTAGTTGGGTTACCTCGAATTTATTTATTATAATTTTATTTAAAGCCCACGTTTCAGCGTCATATGTTACTACCGGCAGTACATACTGATCGAATACTCTATATTGTATTTGGGATGTCCAATTTGAATGTAGATTGTAACCCTCCGGACGCAGACTAAGCTAACGAGACCCTTCTATCCAAGTCAGCTTTAAATTATTATTTAGATTTTTTGTCCTAAATAGATGAATGTTTGTAGCTTTTCTTTTCTTTCACCTTCTATTAATAATTCCTGGCTGTTCTCTTTACTTTCGTTGTTCAAATATTTGGTTTTGGTGAAGTTTATTTTTAGATATATTTATTTCTCGAGACTTGTTATTCAATTCCATCAGCATTTCTTGTAATTCTTCTCTTGTGTTGGCGATCACAGTGATATCATCTGCGAACCTTATGTTCCCACTTTAACGATTTGAACATGTCTTCTAGAGTCAAAGTGAACAGTGTTGGGGATATCAAGTCGCTTTGTCTAATTGTCTAAGAGGCGCTTCATTAAATATCTTATTTTCAAGGGGGATGGTGTCTATTCGGACAGCGGTGTTGTCTCTTGCAAAGAGAAGGGACATTCACTCCATCAAATTCTTATATAAGTTGTTAAATCACCATATTGATTGCCCTTTCCTGTTAAGCAATGTATCTTTCCATGTACCACACCTTGGGGCAAGGCACTCACCTATTTTTAGCCTCGGCTTGGCTAGGTCAAATATATTATTCCACAGCCCTATTTATATAATTTGCAAGAACGTCAATGTCATTGGAAACTCCGGTGATTTCCATTCCAGTAGGCTGTCGGTACTTATTGGTTCTCCGCTCAGTGTTTAGAGGTTACTCAAATTTGTAGTTTTTATTATTACTATTTTCATTTTTTTTTTTAATTTGGAGGTTGTTCAACTGTTAAATGTTCTTACTTGTGTACTCTGGTTATTATTTGAATTGTATCAAGTTCCTCTTTTATATGTAGCTCATTAGTATAAACGTTATTCCTGTAATTGGGCCTTGGCCTGTTGGAACTGAATGTATAAATAAATAATTAAATCCTCTTTTAAATTTGATTTTATTTGTTTTTTCTTCAAGCATTATTTGTGAAGTGGGGTTTTTATATATATATATATATATATATATATATATATATATATATATATATATATATATATATATATATATATATATTCAAGAAGAGTTGTGTACTTTTTATCGACTCTGCTGTTACTTAAGGCATTAAGAACTGCCCATATCTCTACCGAATCAACTGCTTTTTCGTAGTCAACCACTGTTATCCACAAGGTGACCTTACATTCATTTGCTTTTTCCATTAGTAGTCTAATTGTTTGAAGATTGAAGAAGATCCAAAGTGCTGTGTCCCCGTCTAAATCTCGCTTGTTCACGTAATTGATAACTGTCTAATTTGTTCGTTAATCTATACGTTATGATTCTAGTGAGGATTTTGTATAGTACGGATAAAAGGCTGCTGGGTCTGTAATTCTAAAATTTAAATTTGTTCCCGCTTTTAAATATAATCACAATCAAGGCGTTTACCCAAGGTGTTGGTATTTTATTTTCTAGGAGGTACCTGTTAAATAAAGCTTGAAGAAATTGTATTATCGATGCCCTTCCATACTTTATCATTTCTATAGTTATCTGATCGTCCCCTGATTCCTTGTTGTTATGTATATGTTGTAGGGCGTTCATTATGTCATCCTTTGTTGTAGGGAATTTCTTCAGATTCCACATTTCTTACTATCACACTATTTTCTTCTTCTTTTCCAGGCGTTGTTTGATAATATTTCTCTGTAGCTTCCTTTATCTCTTTGATTTGTGCGATCTCTTGGTTATCGTTATTTATAAGTTTTATTATTTGATGTTTCCCTTCATTCATTTATTTGTTTCGGTGTTTCAAATTTTATCTCTTTCAAAGTTTCTTCTATTTTCGAGTTTCTGTACTGTCTTACATCTTCTTCGATCTTTTTCTTTATTTTTTTTTTTGTCTATTTCTGCCAATTCTAATCTGCAATTTGTAGGATCATTTCTTAATAGTCGTCTCTGTTTCATGAGATTTTGTGTCTCTTTATTTAATTTTTGTGTTTTTTCTTTTTTCAGTGTTGCTGTTTGTTTTGTAGTCATGAGTAGGCTGTTGGTTATTTGTGTGTTTAGTTCATTAAGTTCTGTTTGGTAGTTTATGTGTTTTATATGATTTTCCAGTGCTTGTCGATATTCGTCTGTGTTTTGCTTTATTATATCTGTTGGTGTCTTTATCTTTGTATGCGTTATAAATCTACGTCTCTCCTGCTTCAAATTTATTCTTATTTTTGCTCTGAGCATCCGATGGTCACTGCCAATGCTTATCATGTTCACGACTGTCGTGTCACATACTAACTCTAATATTAATACACATACAATACACTAAATACATCTTAAATATATATTTCCAGTGGCTACTTATATAATATATAAATAATATTCGGTATGCAGACGATACCGCAATAGTTGCCAATAACATGGAAGATCTGCAAATTCTAATCAATAAACCGAATGATATTGGTGAGGAATATGGTCAACGTATAAATATTGGGAAAATCAAAATGTTGATGATTAGTAGACATCTCCAAGAGGATGCATCTCTCTGTATATAGGATCAAGAGATTGAGAGGGTTACTAAATTCTAATATCTTGGCTCTGTCGTTAACGGACGATAGGATTGTAGTGGGGAGGTTAAACTGCGGATTGGCATGGGAAATGATACCTTTTTAAAGTTAAAAAGATGCTGCGTCAAAGACAATTGCCACTCGCCCTACGCCTAATAAAATGCTATGTCTGGCCGATCCTTTTATATGGTGTGTTAAAAGTGAGATTGTTGAATCGTAACGAAGCTTTTGAGCTATGGATACATCAACGTTTGTTACGAATTTCTTGAACAGTTGGGGAGGAGAGGCAATTACTTAATATCGTAAAACAAAGAAACTAAGAGGTGACCGCTACTCGATTTCAAAGCTTATTTTTCAGGGAAAAATGGAGGGTCGGCGAGGACCCGGTAGAAAGCACCGCTCGTGGCTCCGGACTGGTGTAGAGGTCTGGACGCTGCGGCCATTCTTCGACTAACAGAGAATAACAACCTCAATAAAAACTGAAGAAATGGTACAGAGATCCCGACATATATGAATACATGAGAGATAAAGAAGCAGAAGAAGACTTATGGGAAGTAGATTTTCTACAAAATCTAGAATTGTAGATATAAAATTGGGAGGTTACAGATAATAATCAAAAATATCTGGTTCAATAATGCAGCTGCTACTGCCTTACTTTTCATGCAGATTTTATTCAGGAAAAAAGATAGAAGGCTATTGGTACGTTCCCCTGTTACATAATTACATGATAGAATATTATCATAAAAATATCTGTTTAAAGTGTTCTATTGTTTTCATTTTTTACAGATAGTAATTTAATAACGGTTTTAAAAGGACTTCGACCTAAGTTCATGTTTAATAAACAAAAAAAAAACAAAAAAAGACACGACAAACGGCAATTAAAAAAAAACAATAGACAAACGCGATGGCGTGGCACATGTCAACCGCAGTTGATCTGCACCCACGATTTTACGCGTTACTGCATTGATGGTTCTTTTAATAGTTCTTCGTGGTTCTTCTTCTTTCGTTTTTATTCTTCCTATATTGAAATTTGCCTACTACGTGTCTTTATCTACTCACAAAATTCAATTCATATACATAACTAAAGGTAGGAGATGTACGTTATTATTTTCTTATATTTTCTATTATCTGATATATATGATATTCTCCTAAAATATGTACAGGGTGAGTCAACGATAGAGTAAAGTTCATTATCTCATTTGTTTCTGGAATGACGAAAAAATGTTACAATAGTTTTAGGGAATGTTAAGGTGCACAGTTTAAAGTTATTTTTGAGTATACACAGGAACATCCTATTTTCTAATTTATTTTTAAATTCTGCGTAAAATTTTATAACTTTTTTATTAATAATGTTATATACCTAAACCTATTAGTTTTTCTAATATTTCAATTTTTTTTTTTTTAAATACTAGTTTTCAGTTTTTTAAAAAATTGCCAGTAGCGCCATTGTTTCTGAAGGTGGAATACTCATAATTGGTACGACCGTTCTATAGAGATGAACAAAAGATATATGCAAAGAAATTTGAGTTGGATGCTACAGGGTTTTCAAAATAAATTTATGCATTTCGACTATTTTAAATTGAAAAATCTCTAATTTTTTAAATGGCACCCCCTGTATATTATTATTTTTTCTGATTTATTTTGAATTTTTCAATTTTTACCCTTGTTTTTAATATACTTATGCTATAACATCATAGTTGCCAAGACAAAACAAAAATGTAGGCATTGTCAAATTTTGACATGTCTATTAAGCAAGTAAAAATAGTTTAATTTGTTGTAGTAAGTGACGTATAAAGGTAATAGTTACGGATTTTCCTATAAATAAATTAACTGATATGGTTTACATACTGGGCGAGGCAGGAAGAAATTGTCTTTTGGCAGTAATTTGTCCATATTTTTTCCGCGAACCGCTTAACGGGCCCAGATGTTTAAATTTTTTTGCAAAACGAATTACCTCAGCTTCTTGAAGAAGTTGATAACTTTGAAAGGGAACAAATGTGGATTCAACAAGACGGAGCTCCTGTTCATTACCACCGGGAAGTTCGGGAATTTGTAAACGATCGTTACCTACAAAAATGGATCGGTAGGGATGGATTCATTCAGTGGCCCCCTCGATCATCTGACTTAACACCTTTAGACTTCTTTTTTGGGGCTACATTAAAGATCGTGTTTATATGAATCCCCTTATAACACCAGTAGATATGGAAAATAGGATACGGGATGCGTGCAGGACAATAACGCTCCTTATGCTAAGGAAAGTGAAGAAGAACATAGTAAAACGACTAAACATGTGTATTCAAGTAGACGGGCATATTTTTGAACATTTATTACGTCACGATAATTCCACCTTCAGAAACAATGGCCCTATTGGCAATTTTTTACAAAACTGAAAACTAGTTTTTTTTTTTTAAATTGAAATATTAGAAAAACTACTACAGTCCCTGGCCAAATTATTAGACGCACTGTATTTTTTTTAGTAATTTTATGTTTCTTAAGAGTTTTTATGCAATAATGGTATATTTAAACTACAATATTATTGATTTTTATTTAAAAGAATTGTTGTAGACTACATATTTGTATTTATTTTTAATATATGGCAACACTGTGTTGACAAAGTGATACATGAACGTAAACAAGTACAAACCTGTATCAGTCGCGATCGGAATCAAGTCAGGTACGGACGTGTTTCTGTGGCTTTATGGACTGTGATTGTTTGTTTAACAGTTTTTATACTACTCAGTTATTAGTTTATTTTGTATGCAGTGTTTTAAAAAAGTAATTGGACTATTTTCATTATGGGTAGAAAAGGCGATCTTTCACCACGTAAAAAAGCTGAAGTGAAGGCCCTTGTGATTGCGAAAACATTTACAAACCGAGAAATATCACGAAGATTGGAGGTTTCTGAAGCTAGTGTACGACGCATAAAAAAGAAAATTGAGTCAGGGAAGGAATTAAGCCCGAAAAGAAAGAAAAGATGCGGTAGAAAACCAATTTTCACTCCACGGTCAGAGAGATGTTTGAAGAAAATTTGTGTAGAAAACAGATTTGCTACCACAAAGGTAATAAAATCACAACTCCAGGATGCTAGCGTAAATGTTTCTGAGCGCACTGTTCGAAGAAAATTGAAAGAATTAGATTTTAAGGCCTGTCGCCCCGCCAGGAAGCCCAAGTTCACAGCTGCAATGAAAGCAAAGCGCCTGAAGTGGGCCAAACAATGGCAAGACAAAGATGTGGACTTCTGGGGATCGGTAAGATACAGCAATTTAATCAATAATTGATACATTATTATCATTTTCAGTTAAATAAAGCAAATAAACATGGAAGTTTATATATTTTTCCTATTTTTGACAGGTCTGCTTCAGTGACGAAAGCACATTCGAAATTTTGCAGACTAAAGCTCAGTATGTGCGTCGTCGTCATGAAGAAAAGTTTCATCCTGATTGTGTCGTCCCGACGGTTAAACATCCCACCAAAGTGATGATTTGGTCAGTCATCAGCGGCAAGGGCACTGGACGTCTGTACGTCGTCAAAGGAATAATGAGGCAAGATCAGTACAAAGAAGTATTACAAAATTGGTTGATTCCGCAGCTCAAAGAATGGTTTCCAAATGGGGAACCATTCACTTTCATGCAAGATGGAGCTCCCTGCCACACTGCTCGGTCTGTTAAAGCTTTTTTGGCAGAAAAAAATATCCCTCTGTTGGATTGGCCCTGATATGAACCCCATTGAAAATGTGTGGGAGCTGATGAAAAGAGAAGTGGCTAAAGATGTGATTACCAACAAAACCCAGCTCCTAGAAAAGATTATTCATGTGTGGAATCATCAACCTCAAATGCAGGAGACAGTACAATCTTGCATTGATAGCATGCCGCGCAGAATTAAAGCTTTGATAGCGGCTAAAGGTGGCTCAACTAAATATTGACTTTTACCAACATTTCACTTTTCTTTAAAACTTAATAAACTTATGCTTTTCTAAATTAATGCTGTTTTATTTATGTCAAATAAATAGGTAATTGATTGGATAATATAAAAATAAAAAACAAATCAATTTAAAATAATAAAACGGTACAATATCACTCGGTAATTAATATTTTACATGAAATCTTGCAGTGCGTCTAATAATTTGGCCAGGGACTATAGGTTTAGGTATATAACATTATTAATATAAAAGTTATAAAATTTTACGCAGATTTAAAAATAAATTAGAAAATAGGATGTTCCATTTAAAAAAACATATGTTATATAGGCCACATTTTTTTGAAGTACCCTGTATACTCAAAAATAATTTTAAACTGTGCACCTTAACATTCCTTAAAACTATTGTAATTAGCATTTTTTAGTCATTCCCGAAACAAATGAGATAATAAACTTTACTCTATTGTTGACTCATCCTCTACATAATCCCTCTTCGATATTTAGTGTTCCGTACGGAACACTTATAGGATCGGGTACATGTAAATTGCCTCCTGAGATAAAACTGGACCCTAAATAATAGGTAAATTGCCTCTCATAAATTTTAGCTATCTGATATAGATGTGTAAATTGGATCCCGGTTAATAAATAATAAACATGGTTTATATGTAGACAACAAATTAAAAGAAAATACCTAATTCTAAGTTTTAAGATATAACCTTAAATCTACCTATAATACTAAAGTGTAAACATACAGGATGATATTTCACAAATATATATAATAAAATACACATAATATTTCATACAAACATATATAAAAAAGTAAGGGCGAATGTCATTCGTAACCATTTTCCAACTTCAGAAGTTTCATCTTTATATGAACATGTTATGCCGTATTCTTGGATTTTTCAATACCATTATTGTGAAAGATGAAACCGACATCCAACTATTTTCGCTAGTGGCCAAGTTTGTTGAAAATCCTTGTGAATACCTTTTTCAAAATCCATTACAACTTCCAAAATTTCTAGTTTGACAAAATTATATTTAAAAATATCCGTTAAGAAATTAAATAATTTTATGTACGTCTCCGTCCGTTTATCTGGCAACAACGAAAATAATAATGGAATATAATTTCCGTTGTAACACCCATGAATGGTAACATAGGGCAATAATTAAAGGTACTTTCTAAACGAATTTGTGAGATCTTTTCCAAAAACTGGATATTTGATTTACAACAAAATACCTTCACTTCACTTCTCCTGTTTCGAAGTTGGCCTCGTCCAGAATTTTAAAGTATCTTCAATACTTTTCGGCAATGCAGGGTGTTTTTTCCGACGAGCGTTTTACATATTTCTTCTAATATAAGCAACGTCGGACGTAGTAACTGTTGGTGGTAGATTTCTTATAGTACGCGCCGAATAATTTTGGCGCGTCTTTCTGACACATCTTCCACAACTTTTCTTTTACAGGGCTTGTTAACAATTTGATGATGTATTTTTTTACCTTTACGTCATGGCAATGTTCCTGCACATGTTTTGTAACGACAATATGGTTGTCCACTTCTCCCAGAGTAACAAGGGAAGATTTGCACGTTTTCTTTGTACAAGTCCAACGCTTTTCACCACTTTTTAAACACTTCTGGAAACTGTATTTATAGTTGTTTAAAAGTAATAATTGTTTTTCTTTTTCACTTCAAATGATACTGGGATTCATGTTAAGAAAAACTTTCGCGTCTTTACTAATGTAATTTATAAATCAAATTGACAAATATTATAAGCTATATATCAGCAATATATACACCACACTTATTTGCAATATTATATGTGTACCTACCCTAATTATCGGGAAATACCCATTAGGTAGAAGAAAGGTTTGGGAGGCAATCTACCTATAAATGAGGCTCATTAAATCTGACCATTTTTACTACTACCTGTGGGGAGGCAATTCACCAACACCCATAAGATCAATTCGGTGTTTGTCTGTCCGTTCATCGCACCCGATTTTCACTGGTATAGGAATTGATGGCCTTATCAAAGGGTGTAGATTTGAAAGTCAAATTTTGACTTAAGGGGTTACTTTTGGGGGATGAAATCGAAAGTGAAAAAAAATTTTTACCAGGTCATCGAGTGGGGGATCAAATGAAAACCTGTAAAAACACGAGTTCAGAAATATATATAATGTAATATTTGCGCACAGTTGTCCTTGTATTATTTTTAAAAAACTTCGAAAAATTGCTTATCTCGAAAAGTATGACCAAAAAATGTTGAAAAAATTCTGGAATATTTTTCGCAGGGAGTAGATTGAACGAAAATTATCACGAGTGCATTACCTTGAATAATTTATCTAGTATATAAAAAAAAAACACAAATTTTAAGCAAAGACCGGAAAAAAACTTTGTTGAAAACTCATTTGGAGTGTGTTATGTGAAGTCGTTGATCATTTGATACCTACGTAACAATTTTTTTTATTTTAAAAGTAATCAACTTACGGAACACTAATTGCGAAAGTCCAACTTGCACTTGACCTGTTATTTTTAGATGGAATAAAACAACTCAAAAAAGGCTTGAGGTCGTATGTTAGTGTAGACTAGGATTATGCAGAAAAATAATGTTTTAAGTTCTGCGAATTCTCTTTCCCAGCTAAGTAAATAATTAAAAAAATATCCTCCTTAATGAGTAAACAAAGGGGTAGCAGCTTTAAACATTATCATGTTGTATGCTATTTTTAAACTTTGGGTCTCGAAAGACTCGAAGATCCTCTCCACATTTCCAGTCTCAACTGAAATACAGTAATTTGAATGAACAAAAAGGAATCTGAATAGAAATTACAAAGGCGAAGTAATTTCGTAACATCTACAAAGGAAATTCCAAGGAAGAACTTCACTGGCCTATTTAATAAATCCAAAATAATAATGAAAATGAGGAGTAAATCAGAAATTATTCAAGATCCTCAAATTAAAAGGTCATTACCCCGGTCAAGAAAAGTTCATCTTAGATATGGTATCAAAATAATCTCCAGAGTTACAAATATTATTATGTCATCATCAAACATAACTAGCTAAAAATCATATAACTGTAAACATTGATTCTCAAAAATTTGTAGGAACAATATTTTGCAATAAAGTTTATCTCTGTAAGATAAATGTTTTAAATAATAATATTTAAAATATTTGGCGAAATTATTGCACGAGAAACCATTATAATTTTAGTATACGCAGAATTTTAAAAAATCGGTAAATTAATTTACTAAGCACTTCCTTTGCAAAACTTAGATCTAATTTGATTTTTTTTGTACTAAAAAATAACCGGTCAAGTTAAACTTGCGCAAGTGTGAAACACTAATTGCGGACGTCCCACTAGCACTTGCCGGGTTTTTTTAGTTCTCTTGCTAAAGGAAAATATTGCAACACAAAGTTCTCCATTTTTGTCTGTTTAATTTTCTGTCTATCTGCTAGCGAGACAAATATGAAAGGAAATAAGGTGCTGATTTCAAATTTAGTACACATATAATAATTGAAGTAGGAGTGGAACATACATACAGTCCCTGGCCAAATTATTAGACGCACTGTATTTTTTTTAGTAATTTTATGTTTCTTAAGAGTTTTTATGCAATAATGGTATATTTAAACTACAATATTATTGATTTTTATTTAAAAGAATTGTTGTAGACTACATATTTGTATTTATTTTTAACATATGGCAACACTGTGTTGACAAAGTGATACATGAACGTAAATAAGTACAAACCTGTATCAGTCGCGATCGGAATCGAGTCAGGTACGGATGTGTTTCTGTGGCTTTATGGACTGTGATTGTTTGTTTAACAGTTTTATACTACTCAGTTATTAGTTTATTTTGTATGCAGTGTTTTAAAAAAGTAATTGGACTATTTTCATTATGGGTAGAAAAGGCGATCTTTCACCACGTAAAAAAGCTGAAGTGAAGGCCCTTGTGATTGCGAAAACATTTACAAACCGAGAAATATCACGAAGATTGGAGGTTTCTGAAGCTAGTGTACGACGCGTAAAAAAGAAAATTGAGTCAGGGAAGGAATTAAGCCCGAAAAGAAAGAAAAGATGCGGTAGAAAACCAATTTTTCACTCCACGGTCAGAGAGATGTTTGAAGAAAATTTGTGTAGAAAACAGATTTGCTACCACAAAGGTAATAAAATCACAACTCCAGGATGCTAGAGTAAATGCTTCTGAGCGCACTGTTCGAAGAAAATTGAAAGAATTAGATTTTAAGGCCTGTCGCCCCGCCAGGAAGCCCAAAATTAACAGCTGCAATGAAAGCAAAGCGCCTGAAGTGGGCCAAACAATGGCAAGACAAAGATGTGGACTTCTGGAGATCGGTAAGATACAGCAATTTAATCAGTAATTGATACATTATTATCATTTTCAGTTAAATAAAGCAAATAAACATGGAAGTTTATATATTTTTCCTATTTTTGACAGGTCTGCTTCAGTGACGAAAGCACATTCGAAATTTTGCAGAATAAAGCTCAGTATGTGCGTCGTCGTCATGGAGAAAAGTTTCATCCTGATTGTGTCGTCCCGACGGTTAAACATCCCACCAAAGTGATGATTTGGTCAGTCATCAGCGGCAAGGGCACTGGACGTCTGTACGTCGTCAAAGGAATAATGAGGCAAGATCAGTACAAAGCAGTATTACAAAATCGGTTGATTCCGCAGCTCAGAGAATGGTTTCCAAATGGGGAACCATTCACTTTCATGCAAGATGAAGCTCCCTGCCACACTGCTCGGTCTGTTAAAGCTTTTTTGGCAGAAAAAAATATCCCTCTGTTGGATTGGCCCTGATATGAACCCCATTGAAAATGTGTGGGAGCCGATGAAAAGAGAAGTGGCTAAAGATGTGATTACCAACAAAACCCAGCTCCTAGAAAAGATTATTCATGTGTGGAATCATCATCCTCAAATGCAGGAGACAGTACAATCTTGCATTGATAGCATGCCGCGCAGAATTAAAGCTTTGATAGCGGCTAAAGGTGGCTCAACTAAATATTGACTTTTACTAACATTAATTTCACTTTTCTTTAAAACTTAATAAACTTATGCTTTTCTAAATTAATGCTGTTTTATTTATGTCAAATAAATAGGTAATTGATTGGATAATATAAAAATAAAAAACAAATCAATTTAAAATAATAAAACGGTACAATATCACTCGGTAATTAATATTTTACATGAAATCTTGCAGTGCGTCTAATAATTTGGCCAGGGACTGTATGTCAGTTTAGGAGAAGCTTGCGGAAAACGACTGAATTTAAGATTACATTTACAGAGATCTAAATTTTATAGAGCATTAAAATTACAGTGTCTGTAGGTTTTGCTACTTGGCATAAAAAGTAATAAAAACTAGAAGCTTTTTTCCGAAATCGTGAAGAAATTAAAAAATTTGGCGAAATTCGATAAACATTTTGTTGTTGTCCGGTACAACTATCATAATGTCTTATCATCCTACTTGATAAATTGGAGCGGCCTATTCCTACTCGGTACTCCGGCAATCCTCTAATTCAAAAAAAAAAACTTTCTAGTAATCGACTTCAGCCACCGTTTGACAGTGGCTGAAATCAAATGGAGCTATGCTGGTTATATTGCTAGATATGCCGATGACAGCTGGTCCCTATCTATATTGAAATGGAGACCATACATGGGTAAGCAATCGAGAGGACGCCCTCCCAAACGTTGGACTGATGACATCAAACGAACAGCCAGGTTTATGTGGAGGACGCTGGCACAGAGCCGTCAGAAGTGAAAAGAAATGAGGGAGGCCTACAGTCCCTGGCCAAATTATTAGACGCACTGTATTTTTTTAGTAATTTTATGTTTCTTAAGAGTTTTTATGCAATAATGGTATATTTAAACTATAATATTATTGATTTTTATTTAAAAGAATTGTTGTAGACTACATATTTGTATTTAATTTTAACATATGGCAACACTGTGCTGACAAAGTGATACATGAACGTAAATAAGTACAAACCTGTATCAGTCGCGATCGGAATCGAGTCAGGTACGGACGTGTTTCTGTGGCTTTATGGACTGTGATTGTTTGTTTAACAGTTTTATACTACTCAGTTATTAGTTTATTTTGTATGCAGTGTTTTAAAAAAGTAATTGGACTATTTTCATTATGGGTAGAAAAGGCGATCTTTCACCACGTAAAAAAGCTGAAGTGAAAGCCTTTGTGATTGCGAAAACATTTACAAACCGAGAAATATCACGAAGATTGGAGGTTTCGGAAGCTAGTGTACGACGCATAAAAAAGAAAATTGAGTCAGGGAAGGAATTAAGCCCGAAAAGAAAGAAAAGATGCGGTAGAAAACCAATTTTCACTCCACGGTCAGAGAGATGTTTGAAGAAAATTTGTGTAGAAAACAGATTTGCTACCACAAAGGTAATAAAATCACAACTCCAGGATGCTAGCGTAAATGCTTCTGAGCGCACTGTTCGAAGAAAATTGAAAGAATTAGATTTTAAGGCCTGTCGCCCCGCCAGGAAGCCCAAGTTAACAGCTGCAATAAAAGCAAAGCGCCTGAAGTGGGCCAAACAATGGCAAGACAAAGATGTGGACTTCTGGAGATCGGTAAGATACAGCAATTTAATCAATAATTGATACATTATTATCATTTTCAGTTAAATAAAGCAAATAAACATGGAAGTTTATATATTTTTCCTATTTTTGACAGGTCTGCTTCAGTGACGAAAGCACATTCGAAATTTTGCAGAATAAAGCTCAGTATGTGCGTCGTCGTCATGGAGAAAAGTTTCATCCTGATTGTGTCGTCCCGACGGTTAAACATCCCACCAAAGTGATGATTTGGTCAGTCGTCAGCGGCAAGGGCACTGGACGTCTGTACGTCGTCAAAGGAATAATGAGGCAAGATCAGTACAAAGAAGTATTACAAAATCGGTTGATTTCGCAGCTCAGAGAATGGTTTCCAAATGGGGAACCATTCACTTTCATGCAAGATGGAGCTCTCTGCCACACTGCTCGGTCTGTTAAAGCTTTTTTGGCAGAAAAAAATATCCCTCTGTTGGATTGGCCCTGATATGAACCCCATTGAAAATGTGTGGGAGCTGATGAAAAGAGAAGTGACTAAAGATGTGATTACCAACAAAACCCAGCTCCTAGAACAGATTATTCATGTGTGGAATCATCATCCTCAAATGCAGGAGACAGTACAATCTTGCATTGATAGCATGCCGCGCAGAATTAAAGCTTTGATAGCGGCTAAAGGTGGCTCAACTAAATATTGACTTTTACTAACATTAATTTCACTTTTCTTTAAAACTTAATAAACTTATGCTTTTCTAAATTAATGCTCTTTTATTTATGTCAAATAAATAGGTAATTGATTGGATAATATAAAAATAAAAAACAAATCAATTTAAAATAATAAAACGGTACAATATCACTCGGTAATTAATATTTTACATGAAATCTTGCAGTGCGTCTAATAATTTGGCCAGGGACTGTATGTCAGTTTAGGAGAAGCTTGCGGAAAACGACTGAATTTAAGATTACATTTACAGAGATCTAAATTTTATAGAGCATTAAAATTACAGTGTCTGTAGGTTTTGCTACTTGGCATAAAAAGTAATAAAAACTAGAAGCTTTTTTCCGAAATCGTGAAGAAATTAAAAAATTTGGCGAAATTCGATAAATATTTTGTTGTTGTCCGGTACAACTATCATAATGTCTTATCATCCTACTTGATAAATTGGAGCGGCCTATTCCTACTCGGTACTCCGGCAATCCTCTAATTCAAAACTTTCTAGTAATCGACTTTAGCCACCGTTTGACAGTGGCTGAAATCAAATGGAGCTATGCTGGTTATATTGCTAGATATGCCGATGACAGCTGGTCCCTATCTATATTGAAATGGAGACCATACATGGGTAAGCAATCGAGAGGACGCCCTCCCAAACGTTGGACTGATGACATCAAACGAACAGCCAGGTTTATGAGGAGGACGCAGGCACAGAGCCGTCAGAAGTGAAAAGAAATGAGGGAGGCCTATATCCGGCAATAGATCGATGAAGAAGAAGTAATCGACTAAAGAAACATGTTTACCTAAAATCAATCAATCAAACACCACACATGGGTAAGGGATCAAGAGGACGCCCTCCCAATCGTTGGACTGAAGACATCAAACGAACGGCTAGGTTTATGTGGATAAGGCAAGCATAGGACCGTCAAAGGTGGAAAGATATGAGAGAGGTCTATATCCAGCAATAGATCGATGAAGAAGAAGAAGAGGAAGAGTAATCGACAAAAGAAACATATTTGCCTAAAATCTAAGTCTGATTTAAACATGTAAAAATCTAATAATTTGCCATAATCTCCCACCATTTTTAGTGTTCCGTACGGAACACTTATAAGATCACTTCGGTGTCTGTCCGTCTGTCCATCTGTCCGTCTGTCTGTCCGTCTGTCACACCCGATTTTCTCCGAAACTATTTGGCATAGAAAGTTGAAATTTGGTAGTAATATAGGAATTGATGGCCTCATCAGAGCCATGTAGTTTTGAAAGGTAAATTTTGACTTAAGGGGTTAGTTTTGGGGGGTGAAATCGGAAGTGAAAAAAAAAAATTTTACTAGATAATCGAGTGTGGTGTCAAATGAAAGCTTGTGAAAACACGAGTAATATATATATATATATATATATATATATATATATATATATATATATATATATATAATGTAATATTAGCGCGCACTTTTCTTTGTATTATTTTTAAAAAATCGCGAAAAATCGCTGTCTCGGAAAGTACTTATGAAAAAATTTTGAAAAAATTCTGGAATATTCTCCACGGAGTGTTGATTGAACGAAAATTATTACGAGTGCATTACCTGTAATAATTTATCTGGTACTACTCAGTATATATCACCACTACACCAAACACTTTTATTTTTGCATTCGACGCGCGTTTCGCTAACCATGTTAGCTTCATCAGGAGCGATGATTGACTCGCTCCTGATGAAGCTAACATGGTTAGCGAAACGCGCGTCGAGTGCAAAAATAAAAGTGTTTGGTGTAGTGGTGATATATACTGAGTAGTATCATTGTGCCAAAGATTCCACATTCCCAACTTAATTTATCTGGTATATAAAAAAACAGAAATTTCAAGGTCATCAATTTTCAGTAAAGTTTGGAAATAAACTTTGTTAAAACTTATTTGGGGTGTGTTTTGTGAAGTCACTGATCATTTTATATCACCGTAACATAATTTTCGTTTTGAGGGGTGAAATCGGAAGTGAAAAAAAAAAATTTTTTTACTAGGTCATCGAGGGTGGTGTCAAATGAAAGCTTGTGAAAACACGAGTAAAAAATATATATATAATGTAATACTTGCGCACACTTTTCTTCGTATTACTTTTAAAAAATCGTGAAAAATCGCTGTCCCCTACCTTATCTCGAAAAGTGGTGATCAAAAAATTTTGAAAAAATCCTGGAATATTCTCCACGAGGTATAGTTTGAACGAAAATTATCATTACCTTTAATAATTGATCTGGTATATAAAATTTCAAGGTTACCAGTTTTCAGTAAAGATTGGAAACAAACTTTGTTGAAAACTCATTTGGGGTGTGTTTTGTGAAGTCACTGATCATTTTATATCACCCTAACAAGATTTTTTATTTTAAAAACAATCAACGTACGGAACACTAATTGTGCAAGTTCAACTTGCACTTGACCGGTTTTTATATTTTTTTTTCAGCAAAATAACACCAGACGAATAGAAAATATTCGATTTTGTTGTAGAAACCAAAAAGCATAAGCTTTGTTTGGCATAAAATATATTTTTAAACAGGTGATTTTTTTATGATAAACTTTTTAATAGTGCTAATAAAACTATCGTAAAACTGTTAAGTCATAGTTTAATGATCGATGGGTGGTCCTGTGATTAGTCATCTGTCTCGATGCTGTCAATGACATCGATACCGAAGCTTTTAATATCATCCATTCAATTATCTGAAGCAATGCCAAAAATTCCTATCTTTTATTACTATCGTAAAAAACAAAAGAAAGAAATACGTCATAATCATTGAATAGAAGAGCAAATCACACGTTGTCAAGTTTACTTTACGAAATATATTCAAGATGTTATCGGTTAATAACTGATTTGTTTATGTTAATGTTTTCTGACAGTGATTTTATCTTATACGAGGGCTACCTTTTAAGTTTTTACAAAAATAATCAGAGAAAAAAATTTTTGGGACAAATCGTTTTATTGTTCCTCAAAATAAGATTTTGCATGCGTTCGAATCAATTCTAGAAACATTTTTTTCACTTTAAAGTTGATATCTCCAACACATGATTTTGGACGGATCAACAGCTTTTTTAGGTAATGAAAATCGCTGTCTACGCATTTTTTTTTGACATTTGGGAACAAGTAGAAGTCATTAGACGATAAATCAGGTGAATACGGGCCATGAGACATTAATTCGATGTTTTTCTCCGTCAGATAATCACTTGTTTAACGTGCCGTTTGAGAGCTGGCATTATCATGATGAAGAATGATGCGACGTTTTCGGTTGTTTTTTCTAATTTCATTGATGACTACTCACAAACAAGTTGTAACACGTAGGCTGAAAAGTTTTTGGTCTATCTACTTAAAACATCTATTTTTGCAAAATTCGACTTTATTTATCAACATGCCAGGTGTACAAGTATGAAATGCGGATTTTTTTTCTAAAAAAACATGATCAATTCGGAAGAATGATAAAAAGTGCTTTATTCAAAGTATGCTCCATCGCTTGTTATACATTTTTTTTCCCATCTTTCGGGCAATTTGTGAATACCACGCCAGTAAAAATATTCCCCTTTGGCTGCGAACCATTCATCGAGCCATTTTTTTCACATCTTCGTACGAACCAAAGCGCTGTTCAGCAAGTGCGTGACCCATCGATGCAAACAAGTGGTAATTGAAAGGAGCCAAGTCTGGTGAGTAAGCCTTATAGAATAGAACTTCCCAGCGTGTCGCGAACTGGTTTTGCCGTGTGTGATGGAGCATTGTCATGAAGAAAAATGACTTTGTGTTGCCTCTTTCGGTATTCTGGCCTTTTTTCAAGCAGCGAACGGTTTAAATCGGTCAATTGTTGTTGATAACGTTTAGTATTAACCGTTTCCCTAGGTTGTAACAGCTTATAATAGACCACGCCCCTTTGGTCCAACCAAACAGAAAGCATCGTCTTTCTGCCAAAGCGATTCGGTCTTGCGGTTGATGTGGATGGTGCGCCTGGGTCTACCCATGATTTTTTGCGCTTGGTATTCTCAAAATAAATCCACTTTTCATCCCCTGTAACTATACGAGACCAAAAAACGACTTCCTTTTGTACCGAGCGACCAAATGTCACACGTGTTTTTGCGCTTTTCCATTTGCCTGTCGTTCTACTGATGTGGTACCCATCTACCGGCTTCTGAATCTTTCCCATCTCTCGTAGCCGATTGGAAACAGCTTGTTGGCTAACGCCCAATTGCTCGGCGAGTTGTTTGCGAATCATCTTCGTCCAACAATGCTTGCAATTCCACATCTTCGTATTTTTTTGGCGGTTTTACACGTTTCTTGTCTGCAACATCGAAGTTACCACTATTGAAACGCCGAAACCATCGTTCACACGTATCTTGCGATGGAGCATGTTCACCATAAGCTTCTTGAAGTAATCGGTATGATTCAACAGCAGTTTTCTTCAAATAAAAACAAAAAATTAATGCTGTCCGTGAATGCTCTTTGTTCGGTATAAATTTCCACATATTGAACACAACAACACAACACTATGCACACACTTTTCCAATTTATCACTCGTGCGCGTCTGACACTTGTTGATAACACAACAAAATGGCGCAGTGTCAAATCTTTATAGCTTAAACTGCATTCTGCTGTCTGAAATCCGCATATCATACTTGTACATCTGGTAGTCTCATTTAAGAGCGGTAAAGGGATTTGTCTTTGCCTTCAAAATAGGCCTCAGTTTCGGCGATACCTTCTTCACTGGAGCCAAATCTCTTTCCCGCGAGCAATTTCTTGAGGTCTGCGAATAGATAATAGTAGTTGGGGGTCAAATCTGGAGAATACGGTGGTTGAGGAAAGCAATTCGAACTTCAATTCGTGCAATTTTGCCATCGTAATCATTGACTTGTGACACGGTGCATTGTCTTGATGAAAGAGAACTTTTTTCTTGTTCATGGGGCCGCTTCTTTGCGATTTCTAACTTCAAACGCCCCCAATAACTTTATATAATATTCGCTTTTGATGGTTTTTCCATTCTCAGCATAGTCGATGAAAATTATTCCATGCGCATCCCAAAATACAGAGGCCAAAACCTTCCCAGCCGACTGTTGTATCTTTGGTCGCTTCGGGCGGCTTTCACCGGCTGCTGTCCACTCACTGACTGCCGATTTGATTCCGGTGTGTAGTGTTTCATCCATTGTCATATATCGCATGAAACAATCCTTTTTATTGCACTTAAACAGGTCCAAATAGCGCTGAGAATCATCAACACGTTGTTGTTTTTGATCCACTGTGAGCAAACGCGGTACCCATTTCGAACAGAGCTTTCTGATGCTCAAATGTTCATATGATTAATACGTTCTTTTGATGTCTTTAGGATGTCAGCTATCTCATGCAATTTCACTTTACGGTCATCCAAAAAATTGGATTTGTTTGATGTTTTCCGGTGTAACCACCTCATTTGGATGTCCAGAGCGTTCAGCATCATTTGTGTTTGTACGAGCGCGTTTACTAATAAACGCCCAGGGGCGGAGTCCCCGTAACACTTATTAACCCATTGCTTTGCTTGAACGGTATTTTTTCCCATCAAAAAACAGTGTTTAATCAATATACGAAATTCGATTTTTTCCATTGTTTTGAAAACATCAGAACTAGTTTCACTAAAACGACTAAAACTTGTAAACTAATCGTGGAAATGTCATGAAATTTTGACATGTATCGTTTAAACTTGGTACTCCCTAAAAATCATATGCATTTTTTGAAAAGGGTGATATCTATGTGTCAGACCAAAAACTTTTCAACCTACGTGTTATGTTTTTTTTATTATTTAGGGATCTGAAATAAAAGCAAACATTTCGGAGGATGACGATTTTATGTCTACAACACATGACTTAGCAAGAGAAGTACGAAGTGATAATTAATTCGACTATTTTCGGTTACCTCTGCAGCTTAAAAATCTTAGTTTATTTAAAACGTAGAAACTTGGATACGGTCTATTGGGTATTCAGTTTCACCAATCTCAGAGAAGAGTACTGCCTGCGTATCACATTTAGGTGCATTGGTTCGAAAAAATGAGCCACTACATTCCTGCAATAAAAGGAAAAGCTAATCTTGCCCTGAAACATACTCCAGACTCTCCATAGTTAGTTTATTCACCAAAGTCTAAACTAAACGATAATTTTTGAGGCATGTGTAACGTAACTTTTTTTTAACGAGATTTGTGGTACTTTAAGTGTGGTTTAACTATTTACTTGTTGTGCTATTAACGTCTATCCCCTAATCTATTACTTTAATATTTTTTATCTCCAGTATTAACACACTTATGTAAACTCAGAGTTGGTGGTGGCTACCTACTAATTTGTATTCAATCTAAGTATCAGAGCCAAATTATTCTAAATTGCCAAAAAATTAAATTGGATTGTTTCGTATTTTAGTATTTTTCCATTAAATTTTTTTTTATAATTTATTATTTTTTTATTCTTTTTTCACTGCCACAATATTGCATCTTGTGATATTACTGTTATTAAGTACATGACATTGAATTTTTCGAATATCATATTCTACAACATTTTTTTTGAATTGTTAAAGGTTTTGACTTTGGCAAATTAAGATGTAGTTTGATTGATTGTCTTCATGTTAATGACATGGTTTACTTTTAAAATTATGTATTTTCCAAGAAAAAAGATACTAATAGTCTACAATTAAAAATAAAACAATTATTTAATGTATGTGCTTTGTGAGTTTGACTTTACCTTTTTATATTTCGATGTGTGGGAATAGCAATAATATTTTCAGATATTAAGGAAAAATAAAAGTGGTTTTATGTTATAATATATTTTAAAAATTGAATCTAACTTAAGGGTTATATATATATATATATATATATATATATATATATATATATATATATATATATATATATATATATATATATTGAAACGTCTTGACTTTCTTGACTTTTGATAAATATTTTTTTAATAAATAAAAGCCGTTATTTGCCCCTTATGTATATCTTAATTTTTGAGAATGGATTGAGTGGATATTGATACTGATAGAGCAAAATTTTTGTACGCCTTTTGAAAATAGGCTCTATAGTTGTTTAAATTTTGGTGGTACAGTTTTTGGGCACCATTCATTTTAGAATAAAAATAATCTAACTTCAGCTCAAAAAATGAAAAAATACTGAAGAGTTAATTAGTTGTTGAAATAAAATTAAATTGAGTACAACCGTTGCGTCCTGAAAGATAAAGTGGGTAGTTTAGTGAAACGCTACACATTTAAATAAAAAAGGTTTATTAGCAAAATAAAAATTCCTAACTTTGTTACTCTCTTAAAAATTACTTCTACTAAATAAAAACCCCTTAAGCTAGAAAAGTGTGTACTATTAGTGTGCTATTACATAGTCTTTAATTACAATTATTAAGTTTTTAATAAAAGGCTTGATAAAACTCGATATTAAAAGTTTTTGAAATGACACGTGTAGAGTAGTCGATGGAAACGCACTTGTAGACAGGAAGTGAGATTTCTAGACTGGTGTGCTTATGACTTACGTTTGGTTTCTCCTCGTGGGTTTTCCATAAGTTACTTGGTCTCTCCTGGTGAGACTCTCATAAAAATATTGTCTCAGCCATCGCCACCCTAGTTTCATTTGGGCTGCTAAACACTTTTTGGCCCGAAATGCCCGAGGATGAGTAGGATATTTCAAGCAAGGAAAAAGGCCTTAAACTTGAGAGCTAGAAACCGTTACTGTACTACTACATCACTGAGAAAAAAAACACTCTCTGGCGTGCTGGAGAAGAAAGTCACTACGGCTTCATGGTCGAAAATACCTCTACTGCTTCATGGTGGAAAAAAGCCCCTCTTAAAAATTCCATCTGCTTAAATATCTTTGTCCCTTTCTTCTAGTGACGAAAAATTAATGCAAACTAAATAAGTCAAGTCGGCAACACGTGTTACACACTACCGGTTTAAATTAAACTGCTCAGAAATTTAAAACACTGTTTTAAGCTACACTGCTCAAAAATTGAAATCACTGCAATGAATATAAAAATGTAATAAAATATAAATTATAAGGAGAAAAACAGTGTCGTAACATGATCTTAAAATCTAGGAAAAAATGAATGTCACAATATATATATATATATATATATATATATATATATATATATATATATATATATATATATATATATATATTTATATGTATATACTTATATATATATATATATATATATATATATATATATATATATATATATATATTTATATGTATATACTTATATATATATATATATATATATATATATATATATATATATATATATATATATATATATATATTAGAGTGAGTCGAAATTATTTTTTTAAAAGTTGCCCCATGAAAATTTTTTATTTTTTCTGAATAACAACCGGTCCAAATTTTATTGAATTTGAGCGACATCTATGATTCGAACCCTAACCTCAAATAGATTTGTTTAGGTTATGTTTAATATATTGTTTGTTGATTTAAAAGTATATATTACATTCCTTGATCACAGAAACGGGCTATTCACCATTTTTATGTCACATATATCACGTTATCGACATTAAGTAATTTTTTACTCATAAGACCTTCATTTTCAATAGTTTTACGAGTTTTTAGTTTCAAGTCTAGGTCTGTAAGAATTTTTTATAATATTTATATCATAATTAAGTAGAATTTTATATTTTCTTCGATATTTAAAGAACAAGTCTATTTGAGCTTAGGGTTCGAGCCATAGATGTCGCTCAAATTCAATAAAATTTGGACTAGGTATTATTCACAAAAAATAAAATATTTAAGGGGGTAACGTTTAAAATAAAAATTTTCTGCCCATTCTATTACACAGGGCAACAAAAAAATATTTTTGTTTTGGTGCCTGTGATTTTAGAGCTGATTTTAATTATATTTGGGACGCTAAATCTATACATGCAATCCGTTTTTCTCTATCTGCTCTACTTTTTTAGATACATCAACTTATCTACCAGTGTGGTTTTTATTCAGTATATTCATTTATGAGAGTTCTAAAATTATTATATATTCATTAATGTAGGTACAATGGTTTTTATTGTCAGTCTGTAATTGAGTAAATTCCAGGTAATCTATAAATAGTGGCACCATTGCCTATCAGGTACCTGAACTGACCCTTTTAATCACCTAACTCGGGTAAGTCTCGTCAGTTTGTGCGTTCTTACTAATGAGAGTAGATCGAATTCGGCGTGTTATTTTATGTTAAGAAAAGAGTGTTTTTTGTGTTATGGAACAGAATTAAAATGAGTTCAGGTTCCAATTCAAGAAGAAGTTGTGTAAATCAACCTGATGTGTTTTGCTATATATGCGGAGAATACATGTTTCAACAAAACAGACAAACTATTACTGACTTTGTAAAGCGAGCGTATCTTGGATACTTTAGAGTTAAGCTTGGTGATCAGGACAAAACGTGGGCCCCGCATCTCGTATGTAAAACTTGTACAGAGCATTTACGGCAGTGGACTACCGGGAAAAGAAAATGTCTAAAATTCGGCGTACCAATCGTTTGGAGAGAACCAAAAAACCACTTCAATGATTGTTATTTCTGTTTAGTAAATACTAATGGAATCAATCGAAATAACCGCAGTAAGTGGACTTATCCCAATTTAGACTCGGCAATACGCCCTATCCCGCACTCGGATGAAATACCGATTCCAACATTTCATCAGCTACCACATATCTCTGATGACGAATATTTTCCCTCTGATCGCTCTTCTGATGCTAATAAAAGTTCTGATGCTAATGAAACTAACAGTGACTATGAGGGGACGTCATCAGTTCCTCAACGTTTCAATCAAAATGAATTAAATGATCTCACCAGGGATCTCAATTTATCGAAAAAAGCTTCTGAAGTAGTGGCTTCTAGGTTGAACGACAAAAATTTACTGGAACAAGGAACCAAAATTACCTTTTACCGTACAAGAGAAAAAGATCTGCTACCATTCTTTTCTCAAGAAGACAATCTTGTATTTTGTCACGAAATTAGGGGACTCATGAAAGAAATGGGAATCTGAAATTCCAGATGATTGGCACCTATTTATTGACAGTTCAAAGCAAAGAACGAAACTGAAAGAAGAATATAATACCATAGCTTTGGTCTTGCAGAAGATAAAGTATTACGAACATCAATGGATGATTTGTGTAGACTTAAAAATGGTAAACTTTCTTCTTGGGCAGCAAAGTGGTTACACGAAATATCCGTGTTTCTTGTGCCTCTGGGATAGTAGGGACAAAAACACACCACTGGGTTAGAAAAGATTGACCTCAGAGAGAAAACATGGACGTTGGGGAAAAGAATGTCATTAACGACGCTTTGGTTGAAAGAGAAAAAATCATACTTCCTCCGTTACATATAAAGTTGGGCTTAATGAAGCAATTTGTAAAGGCACTTGATAAGAATGGGTCTTGTTTTGCATATATAGGCGTAAAAATGCATCAGTTGAGCACAGAAAAACTCAAAGCAGGGATATTTGACGGCCCACAAATAAGACAATTAATTAAGGATCCTGCCTTCATAAATTCAATGAATCAAGTTGAACGAGAAGCTTGGACATCATTTGTTGCAGTTGTAGAAAATTTTCTAGGCAAACATAGAGCTCAAAACTATGTTGAAATGGTTAACAAGATGCTTCATATCCTTAGGGTGCAATATGAGTATTAAAATACACTATTTACACAGCCACTTAGACCGTTTTCCAGAAAATTTAGGAGACATGAGTGAGGAACAAGGTGAAAGATTTCACCAAGATATTAAAGTTATGGAGGACCGCTACCAAGGAAGATGGGACATGCACATGATGCCAGATTACTGCTGGAGTTTAAAAAGGGACTGTTTAAAAAAACATTCAAGAATGTCGCGGAAAAGAAGCTTTCCAAGTGTTGAGTGACTATTTCATTTCTTCAATGTTTTTTTTTTGTTTGTAAGTACGACATAATATTGTATTTTGTATAACTAAAATAAAAATTTCGTATCTACTTTTGTTTACTGCACTTACGGATTTGAGTTACAATAATGTAACTTATATTTCTCTAAAATTGTATATCTTAAAAATTTGAGCTCCTAGGTACAAATGAATACGTTATTTGAATTCAGGACATCAAATTGATATAGAATCAGCTCAAAAAACCTCGACACCAAAACAACTGTTCCCCTGTGTTATATATATATATATATATATATATATATATATATATATATATATATATATATATATATATATATATATATATATATTTATATATATATATATATATATATATATATATATATATTTATATATATATATATATATATATATATATATATATATATATATATATATATATATATAATTTTACAACATGTATCTGCCAGGGAAGTACTATGTAAATAACTATTCCAATTTTTTTTATGTCTTATTATTAATATTTATTATCAGACGATATTTCTTTGAGAAAACATTTATAGATAAAACAATGCTGTGAGAAACAATTTAAATAATAATTATTAAAATTTGTATAAATTAATAATAATATATTGAGATGCTTATAATAATCACTGGTAAGTAATAAAACAAGAATCTCATTTTATTAAACCCAGGCATTGTTTGAAATAGAATAAGGTCTGGGAAAGACTATTCTTGTTGAAAAAGAGAAAGAATAATATTAATATTTATATCAATTAAAATTTGGACAATATTTTAAAAAAATGTTATTGGACTCGCAGAAAAGCCTGTTGAATAATTCAAAAGACTCTTATTTTAGACATTTTTGAAAATAACTTCAAATGGATTTTAAAACCGAGATTCATTTTAATACCAATGATTTGTAATTTTACCGAAGTCGTGAACGTTGGACTTGCGCAATTATTATTCTGTATTGTGGTTGCTTTTAAAATAAAATAAAATTCTTACCTAGGCTAAGTTAATTAGGTCCCTGATATCTTAAGATCCAATATGTATTTTCACGTTTTTTCTAAGCCAATAATGTAAAATAGTTATAGCATTTTAGCGTCCTGATTATGAATAAATCAATCTAGCTCAATCTAGAATCTAGTAATAAAAGCCTAAAACTAATATTCACTATCTTAATATTTGTTTAATTACACTGGTCAACACAAGTCTTGTTTCCTTTATTTTTTTTTCTGTTATTGGGTATTTCTATGGCCCTGACTATGAAAAAAATACTGGGAGGTTGCTAACAGCTTTACCTTTTGAAATATACAATTTTATTATTTTGCCAAAAAAATACAAAAAAATAATACATGTTAACAAAATTTCTATTGAACCCTAGCAAATGATCTTTTATAAGATTTCCTTGAATGAACGACTTTAGGTAGATTTCGTTGCAAACTCCAGCAGTAGTCTGCCATCATATGTGAGTCCCACCGTCCCTGATAACGCTCTTCCATTGTCCGAAGATCCTGATAAAATCTTTCACCCTGCCCCTCACTAAAATCACCCAGATTTTGTGGAAATCGGTCTAAATGCGAGTGCAGGAAGTGGATTTTTATGCTCATGTTGCACCCTAGCTCTTGCAAGTTCGATAGCATGCACTCAACAAGCTCGACATGGTCGTCAGATTTCTTTTTGCCTAGGAAGCTACTCATAACCAAAACAAATGAATTCCAAGCTTTGGATTCGACTTCAATCATTGATTTGACAAAATTAGGATCTTTCACGAGTTGCCTAATCTGTGGCCCATCAAAAATACCAGCTTTCAATTTTTCTGAACTTAATCCTGGAAACTTGCGTGAAAGAAAATTAAAACATTCGCCACTTTTGTCAAGCGCCTTCACAAACTGTTTCATTATGCCGAGTTTAATATGAAGTGGTGGAAGTATGATGCGGTCTCTGCTAACTAAAGGCACGCTTATAGCATTTTTTGTACCAACTTTTAGCCCTTCCCGCACTGGCCAAACTTTTTGTGACCAATGGTGTTGTCTGTCACGACTATCCCAGAGACACATGAAACAAGGGAACTTTGTGTTCCCCCTTGTTGACCTAAAAGAAAGTTAACCATTTTCAGATCAACACAAAAGACCCATTTGTGGTCTTGATACTTAATTTTTTCCATAACCTTAGAAACATTTACGTATTCTTCTTTTAAAGTCGTCGAATGTGCAATAGGTATAGATCCGTATTGGTTACCGTTATGAAGCAAAACACACTTTAAACTTCTTTTGCTGCTGTCTATGAAAAGACGCCAATCACTAGGTTGCTACTGTTTTAATCCCATCTGCTGCAAAATACCACCAACATCGTTACAAAAAACTAAATCCTTCTTTTGAGAAAAATACGGTAACAGATTTTTTTCTTGGGTACGATAAAATGTAATGTTGGTTTCCGGAGTAAGCAAATTTTTTTCTTTTAACCGAGATGCTAAAATTTCAGAAGCTTCTTTTGGTAAGTTCAGATCTCTTACTAAGTCATTTAGTTCTTTCTGATTAAATGATTGAGGTTCTGAAAGGCTACATTTGTAGTCTGAATCAGAGTCTTCACTTGATGTATTTCGTTCGGGTTCACAGAGATTTGGATCATCAGAATATTTAGATGTGCTGGGTTATACTTCTTGTAATTTTAATTGAGGTCGTTGAGCAGAAGATAAGTTAGGATACGACCACTTACTTCGATTTCCAGGGTTAATTCCGTTTATTTTCACAACGCAGAAGTAGCAATCGTCATGATGGTTTCGAGGTTCTCGCCAAATCATGGGTGTTACGAACATTGTTGCATCTCTTTTTCCACTGGACCATAACCGTAGACATACCCACACATTTCTGGCATACAATATGAGGAACCCATGGCTTGTCCTGATTACACAATTTTATTTTAAAGTATTGATGATACCAGTTTTCACGAAGTCCGATATAGGTTTTCGATATTTTGCAAATATATATTCACCACAAATATAGCAAAAACAATCGGGATTAAGCAAACAACATCTTCTTGACGAAGCCATATCTAAAACAACAACAAAATATATTTTAGTGTCCCAGAGAAAACGAAAATCTAAGCAAAAATAGTAAATGAGGGTAGTTAGCCATAACTCAAAAACAAAAGCTGTTAGAGAAAAATTGTTGCCATATTTAAAAAATACGCGTCAATTTGAGATAGAAACAAAAAAAATCACAGGAAACAAGCAATTTTCTTTTTTTTGTTGACCAGTGTTATAAACAAATAAAATATAATTATGCCTGGGTACAGGAACGACGCGATCTGCGACTTCTGCTTGAATTGCCATATCGGATACGGACGTAGGCGACCCTCTTACCTTTGCATGTGGTTGGTACCTTTTTCAAAACTCTCCACCATAAACTCGTGTTTTCACAAGCTTTCATTTGACTTGATGACTTGGTAAAAAAAAATATTATTCACTCCCGATTTCACTTCTCAAAACTAACTCCGTAAATCAAAATTTAACTTTCAAGACTACGCCGGCGCCGCTCTGATTGGGCTATCAATTTCTGTATTTATGTCAAATTTCAACTTTCTAAGTCAAATAGTTTCGGAAAAAATCGGGTGTAACAGACGAACGAACGGACAGACAGACACCGATGGGATCATAAGTGATCCTTACAGAGCACTAAGAAAACGGGTCAAGTGCAAGTTGGACTGGTGTAATTAATGTTCCGTACCGTGATTGCTTTTAAAATAAAATCCTTATCTAGGCTAAGTTAATTAGGTCTCTGACATCTTAAGATCCCATATGTATTTTCACGTTTTTTTCTTAGTCAATAATTTATAATAGTTATAACATCTTAGATACATAATAGTCAATAAATCAATCTAAGTCAATCTAGAATCTAGTAATAAGAGTGTAAAACAAATATTTACTGCCTAAGTATTTGTTTAATTATAAACAAATTAAATAAAAATATATATCGGTACAAGAGAGACTCGACACTTGGTTACAGTAGTGTATACTTAAAACTATATTACACCAACCTTCACCATACGCCAAGGAACATAGTTTTCATAGTTTTTTTTTTATACCAGATGAATTATCAAACATAATACATTCACTATCTACACTTTATGATGAATAGTCTTTGATCAGTACTTTTCGAGATGAGGGGGGAATTTTTAAAGAGAATACAAAGAAAAGTGTGCGAAAGAATTACATCATGTATATTTTTGAACTCGTGTTTTCATAAGGTTTAATTTGAGATTCTACTCGATGACCTCAGAAAAAAAAATTGTTTCACATCTCCTTACCCCTTAAGTCAAAATTTAACTTTCAAAACAACACGGCTCTGAATTTTTTTTTTAAGGGTCTAGCCCACGTGCTGCAGGGAGGTACCTAAAGCACTACAGGAGCGACACGTGTGCGGAAAAAAAAAAAAAAAAGCGATTCACGTTGTTCTTGAATCGCTGTAAATTGTACTCGCTGGGAAACACAGTCCTGGGCAAATTATTCCAAAGGAATGATGTTCTCCATATAAAAGACTGCTTGAAAAGCGTTGTACGAGAAGTAACAAGCTGAACCTCATACGGATGTGAAGCATCAGCGCGACGTGTATTTCTAACAAGCACCGTCTGGGAGGAATTAAACGGGCCACATCCTCCGAACACTTTCCATGAAAATACTTCTATAAGTAGGCTCAGTCGCCAACCGTTCTTCGATGTTCCAGCGAATCAAGGCCGCAGGTCAGTTCCGGGCCTCCGATCAAACGAACAGCTCTTCTCTGAATAGAATCTAACAAATGCAGTGTATGTTTGGGAGCGGAGCCCCAAACATGGGAGCAGTATTCCATAGTTGGTCGAATTTGAGCTTTGTAAAGAATTAACAGTTGTTGTGGAGTGTAAAGCTTTCTGGTTCGAAATAATATTCCCAACTTTTGAGAAGCTCTCTTTGCTATGCCTGCGACATGTTCATGCCAGGACATATTTGCTCCCAAATTAATGCCCAACAAATTAAGGCAGGATGTTAGAGGAATGGAGTGCCCCGCCATAACTATGTCGGGTTCAGCAACGTTAACTTTTTAGAAAAAACTGCCGCCTGGGTTTTTGTAGCGTTAAATTCCATTTGGTTACTGTCATCTGCAAAGCTGTAGATTGGATTTTTCTGGTCTTTTCCAGCAGATCGTTAATGTAAATGAGAAAGAGAGTAGGAGACAGTATGGAGCCTTGGGGCGCACCGGCGTTGATAGTGAGCGCTCACTGAGGAAACATGCGAGCCACAAACAGACCTTTTCAGACATACCACAAGAACGCAGCTTAGCCAACAGCCCATCGTGCCAAACATGGTCGAATGCCTTGGATATGTCAAGAGCAACCGCTCGAGATTCCCCAAAGTGTTCAATTGCGTTGTTCCAAACATGTGTTACATAAGTCAGAATAGGCCATCAATTCCTATATTTGTACCAAATTTTAACTTTCTAGGTCAAATAGTTTTGCAGAAAATCGGGTGTGACAGACTGACAGACACCAAACTAATCCCATAGGTGTTCTGTACGGAATATGTAAAAACGAACTGTTGAAAGACAATAATTGTTCTGGCGAATTAGACGTTATCCACACGTTTGATTGTGTTACATAAGTAAATTTTGAATGAATTGTTAACGTTGTATTAATTTGTAAGTTATTCATTTGTAGGACCGTTATATAGTCTAGCCATTAATACATAAAATATGCAAAACTGATGACATCACAAAATTAATCACGTAATTCTTCAAAAGTTTTTTTTTCAGTTACATATAACTTTGTAACTGGGTAATCATTAAGTCGACTGGTTTCACTTGATTTTGTAACATTATTATTCTAAACACTGTAGAATTAAAACACAAAACTTTATGTTTTTTAGGTCTATGTTGTAGAATTACCAGTAACTCCAAAATAACCATTACACCAACTTTAATTAGCAGTCTTTATTGATGACGATATTGAAAATAGCAGCATATAGTAAAACTTTTTTAACTTCTTTTTCTATAAATAAAAGCTTAGAATTTGTTCTTCCTCTCAACTAAAAATCAGGAAAAATTCCTATAATACATTGGAAACTCATCTCCTTCCCTTGAAACGATATTGGTTAAAATCTGGAGGTTTGTGTACTTCAAGTAATATATGTGTATTAAATTTGAACTCGATATCTCACTTCGTTCGGGAGTTAT
Source organism: Pachyrhynchus sulphureomaculatus (assembly GCA_019049505.1). Classification (NCBI taxonomy): domain Eukaryota; kingdom Metazoa; phylum Arthropoda; class Insecta; order Coleoptera; family Curculionidae; genus Pachyrhynchus; species Pachyrhynchus sulphureomaculatus. The sequence goes on along the minus strand of CM032456.1, from coordinate 11,408,679 downwards.
AACGGCAACATACCGATAGACAGACTAATAAAATCACAACCCGAATCAATCTGATTATTTTATGAATTCAATAATTTTTTTAGCTACATAATATACCGTGGTCATAGTCTTGGGTTAGTTCCGGTTAGTACTTTTTAGTATACTTATTTATTTTAGTATTGCTTTTTTAAGAACATTTTATTAGGTCACATACCATGTCATGTGGCGCGGCAAACTATCAAAGCCGATATTATAGTAACAAGGCAGTTGTTGGTGGGGGGCCTCTTAGACTGAACAAACTGACAAGTTGGAAGATAGCGTCTTTCCTGCTCGTGCATACAGATGGGATGTACCAGGTGTACAAGTATGAAATGCTGATTTTTTTTCTAAAAAAACATGTTAAATTTGGAAGAAGCGCTGCTCAGCAAGTGCGTGACCCATCGATGCAAACAAGTGGTAATTGGAAGGGGCCAAGTCTGGTGAGTAAGCCGCATGGGGTAGAACTTCCCAGCTGAGTGCTTCCAACGTGTCGCGAACTGGTTTAGCCGTATCTGATGGAGCATTGTCATGAAGAAAAATGACTTTGTGTTGCCTCTTTCGGTATTCTGGCCTATTTTCAAGCAGCGAACGGTTCAAATCGATCAATTGTTGTTGGTAACGTTTAGTATTAACCGTTTCCCCAGGTTTTAAAAAACGGCTCATAATAGACCACGCCCCTCTGGTCCCATCAAACACAGAGCATCGTCTGCCAAAGCGATTCGGTCTTGCGGTCGATGTGGATGGTGCGCCGGGGTCTACCCATGATTTTTTGCGCCTTGGATTCTCGAAATAAATCTACTTTTCATCCCCTGTAACTATACGATGCAAAAACGACTTCCTTTTATACCGAGCGAGCAAAATGTCACGCGTGTTTTTGCGCTTTTCCATGTGCCTGTCGTTCAACTCATGTGGTACCCATCTACCGGTCTTCTGAATCTTTCCCATCTCTCGTAGCCTATTGGAAACAGCTTGTTGACTAAAGCCCAATTGCTCGGCGAGTTGTTTTTTGTGTTTGCGAATCATCTTCGTCCAACAATGCTTGCAATTTCACATCTTCGTATTTTTTTGGCGGTTTTCCACGTTCCTTGTCTGCAACATCGAAGTCACCACTTTTGAAACGCCGAAACCATCGTTCATACGTATCTTGCGATGGAGCATGTTCACCATAAGCTTCTTAAAGTAATCGGAATGATTCAACAGCAGTTTTCTTCAAATGAAAACAAAAAATTAATGCTGTCCGCGAATGCTCTTTGTTCGGTATAAATTTCGACATATTGAACACAACGACACAACACTATGCACATACTTTTCCAATTTATCATTCGTGTGCGTCTGAAACTTGTTGTAGCACAAACTGCATTAGTGCACCATCTGTTGTCTAAAATCCGCATTTCATACTTGCACACCTGGTATATGTGAAGTCGGGTTAAAAGTCGACCCCAACGGAAACTGCAGCTGGCATGTTGTTGGTGGGGGAAACTATTTGAACCAGAGAAAACTGACCATAGAGTTAGTGTCCTTGTGGTTTTCAAATGGAATGCATATCTCAAGTCGTACTGGATGGATCGAACCCCATCACCATCACAAACATACTGAGTCGCAATGTTACGAAGACCTTCGTTCATATTGCACGATTTCGATAGGTTGTCTCTCGTCGAGATTTGTGGATTTGCCTACGTTGTTCGGATCCACGTTGAGCTATAGGTCCTCTCTGATTGAATTACTTAAATGTTAAATAGGGATGGCAAAAAAGGAAAGTTTAGCCTGACTCATAGATGTGGCCCTTTTCAAAAAATCCATATTTTTAGGAAGTGTCAACCTTCAAACGAAACGTGTCAAAATTTCATGACATTTGGACGATTAGTTTACAACTTACAGTGGTTTTAGTGATGCTACTTTTGATGGAAGGGAATTTCCTGTGTTGATGGGAAAAAAATACCGTTCAAGCAAAGCAATGGCTTGATAAGTGTTATGGGGACTCTGCCCCTGGAAAATCATTTATCATTTATTGGTATGCCGAATTTAAAAAAATCCCCAAAATTGTTTTGGATGACCGTAAAGTGAAATTGCATGACATAGCTGACACCCTAAAGTCAAGTATTACATCATAAATATATTTGAACTCGTGTTTTTACAAGCTTTCATGTGATACTCCATTCGATGACCCGGTAATTTTTTTTCACTTCCGATTTTACTCCTCAAAACTAACCCTTTAAGTCAAAATTTAGCTTTCAAAACTACACGGCTCAGTTCCTATATTAGTGCCAAATTTCAACTTTCAAATAGTTTCTGAAAAAATCGGATGTGACAGACGAATAGACAGACAGACGGACAGACACCGAAGTGATCTTATAATGTTCCGTATGGAACACTAATAAAGTTATGTATTGTTTTTTTTTCGGGTAGTACTCGTATATTGCATTGCGGTAATTTTTCCTTATTGAGGAAGGTTTTAAGAGTGTCTGGCTTAGTTAAAGTTATAAGAGATATCACGAAGTATTAATATCGAGCCTTAAATAAAATTGGTGAACGCAGAAATATGTATAGTCATATTATACCCGTAGGGTCACGAACCTAACGGGATCCATCCATGCCCATACGCGTTATTTATTGATGCGAGAAATTTTTGTTTTTATTTTTGCACGTTCTCGAACGGTTTTAATGTAAAGGGAAATACTCTTTACCAAGATAAATAGTGACTAAATGACCCCGCATATTTCTTATTATGAGAATTGGTACTTAGTCGGTCAGGAGTAAGACAAAGTCAGTACAGACAATGTAAGCTACTAAATTAAAAAATTCAATATTAACCCTTTTTATTTTCGTTTAAATGTTAAAAGTCCCATCGTATCTTTTAAATTTAAAAACACAAACCGGCCAAGTGTAAGTCGGACCTCCACAATTAGTCTTCCGTACGTTGATTGCTTTTAAAATAAAAATGTTTGCTACGGAGGAAGAAAATGATCGATGACTTCACAAAATACACCCCAAATGAGTTTTCAACAAAGTTTTTTTCTGATCTTTACTCGAGACTGATGACCTTGATTTTTTTTATATACAGTCCCTGGCCAAATTATTAGACGCACTGTATTTTTTTTAGTAATTTTATATTTCTTAAGAGTTTTTTATGCAATAATGGTATATTTAAACTACAATATTATTGATTTTTATTTAAAAGAATTGTTGTAGACTACATATTTGTATTTATTTTTAACATATAGCAACACTGTGTTGACAAAGTGATACATGAACGTAAATAAGTACAAACCTGTATCAGTCGCGATCGGAATCGAGTCAGGTACGGACGTGTTTCTGTGGCTTTATGGACTGTGATTGTTTGTTTAACAGTTTTATACCACTCAGTTATTAGTTTATTTTGTATGGAGTGTTTTAAAAAAGTAATTGGACTATTTTCATTATGGGTAGAAAAGGCGATCTTTCACCACGTAAAAAAGCTGAAGTGAAGGCCCTTGTGATTGCGAAAACCGAGAAATATCACGAAGATTGGAGGTTTCTGAAGCTAGTGTACGACGCATAAAAAAGAAAATTGAGTCAGGGAAGGAATTAAGCCCGAAAAGAAAGAAAAGATGCGGTAGAAAACCAATTTTCACTCCACGGTCAGAGAGATGTTTGAAGAAAATTTGTGTAGAAAACAGATTTGCTACCACAAAGGTAATAAAATCACAACTCCAGGATGCTAGCGTAAATGCTTCTGAGCGCACTGTTCGAAGAAAATTGAAAGAATTAGATTTTAAGGCCTGTCGCCCCGCCAGGAAGCCCAAGTTAACAGCTGCAATGAAAGCAAAGCGCCTGAAGTGGGCCAAACAATGGCAAGACAAAGATGTGGACTTCTGGAGATCGGTAAGATACAGCAATTTAATCAATAATTGATACATTATTATCATTTTCAGTTAAATAAAGCAAATAAACATGGAAGTTTATATATTTTTTTCCTATTTTTGACAGGTCTGCTTCAGTGACGAAAGCACATTCGAAATTTTGCAGAATAAAGCTCAGTATGTGCGTCGTCGTCATGGAGAAAAGTTTCATCCTGATTGTGTCGTCCCGACGGTTAAACATCCCACCAAAGTGATGATTTGGTCAGTCATCAGCGGCAAGGGCACTGGACGTCTGTACGTCGTCAAAGGAATAATGAGGCAAGATCAGTACAAAGAAGTATTACAAAATCAGTTGATTCCGCAGCTCAGAGAATGGTTTCCAAACGGGGAACCATTCACTTTCATGCAAGATGGAGCTCCCTGCCACACTGCTCGGTCTGAAAAAAATATTCCTCTGTTGGATTGGCCCTGATATGAACCCCATTGAAAATGTGTGGGAGCTGATGAAAAGAGAAGTGGCTAAAGATGTGATTACCAACAAAACCCAGTTCCTAGAAAAGATTATTCATGTGTGGAATCATCATCCTCAAATGCAGGAGACAGTACAATCTTGCATTGATAGCATGCCGCGCAGAATTAAAGCTTTGATAGCGGCTAAAGGTGGCTCAACTAAATATTGACTTTTACTAACATTAATTTCACTTTTCTTTAAAACCTAATAAACTTATGCTTTTCTAAATTAATGCTCTTTATTTATGTCAAATAAATAGGTAATTGATTGGATAATATAAAAATAAAAAACAAATCAATTTAAAATAATAAAACGGTACAATATCACTCGGTAATTAATATTTTACATGAAATCTTGCAGTGCGTCTAATAATTTGGCCAGGGACTGTACAAAATAAATTATTAAAGGTAATTCACTCGTGATAATTTTCGTTCAATCTACACTCTGTGGAGAATATTCTAGATTTTTTTCAAAATTTTTTGAGCAGTACTTTTCGAGATAGGTGGGGTATAGCGATATTTCGCAATTTTTTTAAATTAATGAAAAGAAAAGTGTGCGCAAGTACTACATTATATATATGTTGAACTCGTGTTTTCACAAGCTTTCATTTGATATCCCACTCGATGACCTGGTAAAAAAACATTTTTTTTCACTTCCCCAAAACCCACCCCTTAAGGCAAAATTTAATTTTCAAAACTACACAGCTCGGATGAGGCCATCAATTCCTATGTTAGTGCCAGATTTCTACTTTCTTTGTGAAATAGTTTGGGGGAAAATTGGATGCGACAAACGAACAGACAGACGCCGAAGTGATCTTATAAGTGGTTCGTACGGAACAGTAAAAACATGTATAACAAAGATATACGTATATCGTGTTATATGTAATACCGTGTCCGCGGCTCCGCTCGCGTGGATTTGATTCGCCATTATCGTCACTGCTTATTCCTTATACCATAAATTAAAAAAAAAAACATGTAAATCGGATAAGTGGTTCTTGAGTGCTAAGCGTACTAACGGAAAGACAGGTAGACAGACGTTGCGTTTTATATATATTAAAGATTCTTTTTGATAAATGTTAAGTTGTTGATGGAGAAAAAAATAGCTTGAATTTTACATATTTACTTATTGCAAAATTAAATGGTAAAAAAGTTTATTAGTATTTCTCTGTTACTGAGAGAAATATGCTACCGTGGATTTCTTTTAGATCTTTTTATTCTACACAATTCTTGCTACATGATATTGTTCCATATTTAACGGTTTAGGTAATGTATTACTAGAGAGCGCCCTAGCAGCAAACTTTTTTCCGACTTGATTCACTATTATCGTCACTGCTTATTCCTTATATTACATAACGTGATAAAATTAATCTTATAACCTGGCCAGAGAATATATGTATGTTAAAAAAAACACGTAAATCGAATAAGTAGAGTGATAAGTGCACTAACGGATAGACAGACAGACAGAGAGACGTTGCATTTTATATATAATGTAGATTATAGATAACCTGACCAGAGAACATACGAATGAACTAAAAAAAAAAAACACGTAAATTGGATAGATGGTTCTCGAGTGATAAGCGTACTAACAGACAGACAGAAAGGCGTTAAATTTTATATATATTTTATACTTTGCTACATAATATTGTTAAATATTTAATAATTTGGACAGTGCAAGAGAATACGCTAGAGGCAAACTTTTTTTTTCTGACTTGATTCACTATTATCCTCACTGCTTATTCCGTATGTTACCTAACGTAATAAAATATATCCAATAACCTGGCCAGAGAACATATGTATGTTTAAAAAAAGCACGTAAATCGGATAAGTGGTTCTCGAGTGATAAGCGCACTAACGGACAGACAGACAGAGAGACGTTGCATTTTATATATATTATAGATAATTTTCCTATAAATAAATAACTCGTTTGACGTTATAATTGAAAATAATTACAAAAAGATATCAAGAGAGAGTTCGTGTTGTGCGCTTAGTGCTTGTAAAAAATATATGTGGCAGACAGAGACAGAGAGACGTTGCATTATATATATATATATATATATATATATATATATATATATATATATAAAGGGTGTTTGTTTATAGAGGTATAGAATTTTGAAATGGAATAAAACAAAGATGAATTTTTTAAATTGACATGAAATTTACTTTATTCGAAAGATAATCTTCTGGCATTATAATTTAAATATGACTTCTGGCATATGACCGCCACGGCTGGCTCGGACGTAGTCTAATCTGGAGGTCCAATTTTCGATGACTTTTTCCAACATTTGTGGCCGTATATCGGCAATAACGCGGCGAATGTTGTCCTCCAAGTGGTCAATCGTTTCGGGCTTATCGGCGTAGACTAGCGACTTCACATATCCCCACAGAAAATAGTCTAGCGGCGTTAAATCGCACGATCTTGGAGGCCAATTCACGGGTCCGAAACGTGAAACTATGCGGTTACCAAACGTTTCCTTCAATAAATCAATTGTGGCACGAGCTGTGTGACATATTGCGCCGTCTTGTTGAAACCACAGCTCCTGCACATCATGGTTGTTAAATTGATGAACGAAAAAGTCAGTAATCATGGCTCTATAGCGGTCACCACTGACTGTAACGTTCTGACCAGCATCGTTTTTAAAGAAGTACGGACCAATGATTCCACCAGCCCATAAAGCACACTAAATAGTCAGTTTTTCTGGATGTAACGGTGTCTCAACATACACTTGAGGATTATCATCACTCCAAATACGGCAGTTTCGTTTATTGACGTATCCATTCAAACAAAAGTGAGCTTCATCGCTAAACAAAATTCGCTTATGAAAATCGGGATCAACGGCAATCTTGTTTTGGGCCCATTCACCGAATCTACGCCTTGCTAGGTGATCGTGTCGCTTCAATTGTTGCACGAGTTGGATTTTGTAAGCACGCAAACCAAGACCTTTCCGCAAAATCTTCCATAAAGTGGATGGACACATATCCAATTCCTGTGCACGATGGCGGATAGACTGATTCGGGTCTTCCTCTACGCTACGCTCTACAGCAGCAATGACTTCTTCTGTACGCACTGTACGACGTCTCTGTGGATGCGTATTATCATTTAGAGTAAACGTGGTGCGAAAACGTTCCATAGTTAATCGAATTAATTGCTCTGATGGACGATTATGTTGACTGTAAAATGGACGTAGTGCGCGATACGTATTTCGAACAGAACCATGATTTTCAAAATAAATTTGCACAATTTGGAAGCGTTGTTCAGGCGTCAGTCTATTCATGTTGAAATGCCAAACCAAACTAAAGTTTTATACCTCTATAAAAAAACACCCTTTATATATATATATATATATATATATATATATATTTATATATATATATATATGTATATATATATATATATATATATATATATATATATATATATATATATATTGGATTTAATGTTTTTCGAGCCGAAGGTTCTAAAAATTGTAGTGTTTTAAATTAGTTTCTATTTTCACAGAAATAGCATGTATAGAGAAATATTAGATTTCAGTTGGACCTATCTCTGAAGCCCGTCTTCGGTTCAAGATTTTTACTTCTATCGCTAATAGATATACTAGTGAAATAAACCGGTCAAGTGCAAGTTGAACTTGCACAATTAGTGTTCCGTACGATTGTTTTTAAAAAAGAAAATTTTGTTAGGGTGGTATAAAATGATCAGTGACTTCACAAAACACACCCCAAATGAGTTTTCAATAAAGTTTGCTTCCAATCTATACTGAAAACTGGTGACCTTGAAATTTTGTTTTTTTTTCTATACCAGATAAATTATTAAAGGTAATAATAATTTTCGCTCAATCTACACCCCGTGGAGAATATTCCAGGATTTTTTCAAAATTTTTTTGATCAGTACTTTTCGAGATAAGGTAGGGGACAGCGATTTTTCACGATTTTTTAAAAGTAATACGAAGAAACGTGTGCTCAAGTATTACATTATATAAATATTTTTTACTCGTGTTTTCACAAGCTTTCATTTGACACCACACTCGATGACCTAGTAAAAAATTTTTTTTCACTTCCGATTTCACCACTCAAAACGAATCCCTTAAGTCAAAATTTATGTTACGGTGATATAAAATGATCAGCGACTTCACAAAACACACCCCAAATAAGTTTTCAACAAAGTTTATTTCCAATCTTTACTGAAAATTGATGACCTTGAAATTTCTGTTTTTTTTATATATCAGATAAATTATTACAGATAATGCACTCGTGATAATTTTCGTTCAATCTACACCCCGTGGAGAATATTCCAGAATTTTTTTCAAAATTTTTTGATAAGTACTTTCCGAGATAAGGCGGGTGGACAGCGATTTTTTGCGATTTTTTAAAAATAATACAAAGAAAAGTGCCTGCAAGTATTATATCATATATATATATATATATTTTTTTTTTCTCGTGTTTTCACAAGCTTTCATTTGACACCACACTCGATTACCTAGTAAAACAATTTTTTTTCACTTCCGATTTCACCCCTTAAGTCAAAATTTAACTTTCAAAACTACATAACTCTGATGAGGCCATCAATTCCTATATTGCTACCAAATTTCAACTTTCTATGACAAATAGTGTCATAGAAAATCGGGTGTGACAGACGGACAGACAGACGGATAGACATCGAAGTGATCTTATAAGTGTTCCGTACGGAACACTAAAAAGCACACCTCGTAGACTATAATCAGAAACAAATAAATTTCAAAAACAGAGGGAAGACAAAATTTATTTTTTGCCCTTATAAACCATTAACCGTATTGATCTGATTGAGGCTATTCGATTACACAGGTCTGCAACCAAAAAAACTGCACAGGATTTTTATACTGTTTCTTATAGATTTTTACTCACTAAAACCAGGAAAAATACTCGAAAAATTCCATCTCGTCAACTTTTCTTACAAAACCCGTGTTTGTAGTTCAAGATATTGGTTGGTTGTTTAAACCACACCCACTTTACATTTTGGATTCAAACGTGACTGTGCTCGTGTTTTTAGTTATATATTATGGCTCCAAGAGGTTGTGTTATTACTCCTGACAACTTTTGTTTTTTTTGTGGTGAATACACTGTTAAAAGTCAACAATGGCACATAAGTGATTTCGTGAAGAAAGTGCTCATTTCAAGTTGAAACTTGGGAATCAAGACAAAGCCTGAGCTCCTCATAAGGTGTGGAGAAGGTGCAAGGAAGATCTTCGTTTGTGGTTTAAGTGTAAGAAACACTCATTTCGTTTTGGCATTCCTATGATGTGGCGTGAACAGCAAAACCACACTACCGACTGCTATTTCTGTTCATTAGATGTGGAATGCTTCAATACAAAAAATAAAAAGAAAATATCTTACCCAAATTTTAATTCAGCTATTTGTCCAGTGCCTCATAGCTCTGAAATACCAGCTCCACACCCACCTGCCAGTTTGGATGATATCCCGAGCGATTCTGAGGACGGAAACACATTAACTCCCCAGGATTGTGGCTTTTTCAGTTAAAAATTCAAAAAAAAACTCCAGTAAACATGTCAGTAATTGTCGGATTATTCATTGAATAAAGAAAAACGAAATTAATTCAACACTAGTGCACTAATTTTGATTGTATCATTTTTGTTAAAAATTGGTTCTGCCTTGCAACAATTACATCCATAATCAATTTGGGCTAATATTTTAAATATATAATAAAAGACTGTTTTTAGTCAATTTCCATTGGTTTATTTAAATTGCGATGACGCGTTTCGCTGTCGATGCAGCTTCTTCAGATCTACATTTTACACTGTCAAGTTAGGTTTAATATTCACAGTTTTATATAATTTCTTAATTATAATATTACACCTAATTAAATTACATTCATAGTATTGGAAAATCCATACAGATTTGGAGTTAAGAGAATAAATTCAATAATGGTGAATTGCTTAAATCTACCTGGTCGTTGAGTAAAGTACCTGTAGTCCTTAATCGATTTATTTGCATAGTCTCTAAAAGGTTTAGTTTTAAACCTTTTTGTTGGGTGTGTAAAATTTTGAAATTCTTGTTAAATGTGTGATTTTCTGTTAATAGATGATTAGCATATGTTGAATTAGATTTTCTATGGATGAAACTTTTTTCGTGTTCTGTAATTCTTTGTCTAAATGTACGTCCAGTTTGTCCGATGTATGTTTTAGGACATGACCCACATGTTAATTGATAAACCCTGATTTATTGTCTTTATTGATTTGTGGTTTGTAGTTTTTAAGGTATTTCCCTATAGTATTGTTAGTCTTGTAAGCTATGTTGATATTTTTTTGATTTAAAAATTTCCCCAGTTTTTCCGTTGGTTTGCCGAAATAGGTTAAGCATTTAAAAGTAGTACTTCTGTCCTTAAAACGTGGGTATATATCTGAGATAGCCTTGTTTCTAAGTTTTTTCTTAACGATACTATTGATTAAAGTAACCGAATAACCGTTGTTAACGGCTACTTGTTTTATGTAGTTTAATTCTTTAGTAAAATTTTCTTCTGATAAGGGGATATTAGTTAGTCAAGCGGCAAGTTTATGATGGTTAGGGTGGTGAGAACTATTGTGAATTGTGGTATCTGTATGAGAAGGTTTGTGATATATTGCAAATTCATGTTTTTTTCCTGGCTTTACTGATTGTTAAGTCTAGGAAATTGATTTTCCCTTCGACTTCTTCTTCCATTGTAAAACTGATATTTCTATGTAAAGAATTAATATACTGTAAAAAGTGAGTTAATTGTCTATCCGTACCTGTAAAGCATACAATTATATCGTGTACGTATCGATACCAGTATAGACAATTACTACTATTGTTGTTATGGTTGTTAAATATCATTGTTTCAATACTGTCCATGAAAATTTCGGCAAGTAATGGACTTAATGGACTCCCCATAATTAACCCTTCCTTACTATTGTAGAATGTTAAATGAAAAATAATTTTGTCTTAGGCAAGTTCTTAATAAATTAATTATGTCCATTTTTATAACTTCATTTACTTTGTTTTTTGTTAATAGGCTCTCTATTAATTTAATACCTTTTAGAGACTATGCAAATAAATCGATTAAGGACTACAGGTACTTTACTCAACGACCAGGTAGATTTAAGCAATTCACTATTATTGAATTTATTCTCTTAACTCCAAATCTGTGTGGATTCTCCAATACTATCAATGTAATTTAATTAGGTGTAATATTATAATTAAGAAATTATATAAAACTGTGAATATTAAACCTAATTTGACAGTGTAAAATGTAGATCTGAAGAAGCTGCATCGACAGCGAAACGCGTCATCGCAATTTAAATAAACCAGTGGAAATTGACTAAAAACAGTCTTTTATTAGTGTTCCGTACGGAACACTTATAAGATCACTTCGGTGTCTGTCCGTCTGTCTGTCCGTCTGTCACACCCGATTTTTTCTCCGAAACTACTTGTCATAGAAAGTTGAAATTTGGTAGCAATATAGGAATTGATGGCCTCATCAGAGCCATGTAGTTTTGAAAATTAAATTTTGACTTAAGGGGTTAGTTTTGGGGGGTGAAATCGGAAATGAAAAAAAAAATTTTTTACTAGGTAATCGAGTGTGGTGTCAAATGAAAGCTTGTGAAAACACGAGTAAAAAATATATATATATAATGTAATACTTGCGCTCACTTTTTTTTGTATTATTTTTAAAAAATCGCGAAAAATCGCTGTCCACCCGCCTTATCTCGGAAAGTACTTATCAAAAAATTTTGAAAAAATTCTAGAATATTCTTCACGGGGTGTAGATTGAACGAAAATTATCACGAGTGCATTACCTGTAATAATTTATCTGTTATATAAAAAAAAACAGAAATTTCAAGGTCATCAATTTTCAGTAAAGATTGGAATAAACTTTGTTGAAAACTTATTTGGGGTGTGTTTTGTGAAGTCACTGATCATTTTATATCACCGTAACATAAATTTTGACTTAAGGGATTCGTTTTGAGGGGTGAAATCGGAAGAGAAAAAAAAATTTTTTTACTAGGTCATCGAGTGTGGTGTCAAATGAAGGCTTGTGAAAACACGAGTAAAAATATATATATAATGTAATACTTGCGCACACTTTTCTTCGTATTACTTTTAAAAAATCGTGAAAAATCGCTGTCCCCTACCTTATCTCGAAAAGTATTGATCAAAAAATTTTGAAAAAATCCTGGAATATTCTCCACGGGGTATAGATTGAACGAAAATTATCATTACCTTTAATAATCTATCTGGTATATAAAAAAACAAAATTTCAAGGTCACCAGTTTTCAGTAAAGATTGGAAACAAACTTTGTTGAAAACTCATTTGGGGGTGTGTTTTGTGAAGTCACTGATCATTTTATACCACCCTAACAAAACTTTTTATTTCAAAAACAATCAACGTACGGAACACTAATTGTGCAAGTTCAACTTGCACTTGACCGGTTATTTTCATATATTTATAATGAATTTCCATCAAGTAGAAGCTACAACAATCCAAAATTTAATAACATTTTATTTTGAAATTGTAATATTACTTAATTATTACGTACATAACATAACAACTAAACATATGGATTAATTATAACTTTATTGCACAAGGGCTTCTTTCTAAACAGGTAATTATTCTTCGAGCAAAATCTTTTCTTACATCTCTAATTACGTCAGGAGTTATAGCTTCACATGTTTCCCTAATGACTCTCTCAAGATGATCAATATCTTGAAATGGCCTTTTAAGATAAACCTTTTCTTTTAAGTAGCCCCATAAAAAAGTCTAGAGGGGTGATGTCCGGAGACCTTGGGGGGGTAAACTGAACGTACCTCCCTATTACCACAGTAAACATACTACAGTAGCGAAACTGAGCTCCAATTTCGTGACGAGATTTTGACGGCGCGTGCGTCGACGGGTCCTGTTTCAAAATGGCCGCTCAGTGTTTACATTCGATCTCGGAATGTGTCTTTGGAAATGTATTGTCCATCGTTTCTTGATGTGACTGCAGTTTATATGAATATAAAGACAGAAGGAAAAGAGAGTTTGTAGAAAAAAAAGAATTAAAAACGTTTGTAAGTGAAGACAATCGAAAAGGTTGAGAAACAATTTGTATAATCATGGGGAAAGGAGGTTATTGTTGTGCTGTTGAGAATTATTTTCGCAAATTATTTGCTCGAATCACACTTTTTTATGCTCTAAAATTTGTAAATAAAAAATTTCTAACTCAATCAGGGCGCGCTAAGACTATTATTCTAAATCATAACTAAATTTAATTATGCTTTATTTACATCACATGTAATCATCAACAGTATTATCCGTCGTAAGTTGCTGCATTAATGATTTTTTTTTTGCAATTCCTCTGTTTTTAGTTGAAACAATGATTTCATAGAAATCATGGTATGCGATTAAAGTTGTTGGAGTTGTTGATTATTTTAATAAATCTCTATTGCTTGCTTTCACAAGACAACTTTTCACTATCTTAGATGTATTTTTGAAAAAATACATATGCATGAAACAATATTATCATTACTAATGTACATTTTGTTTAGGCGTATTTGCTCAAGAGACAGCCTTCCAGGGAACCTTGATTGATTTAATAAAACGTTCGTATTGGTAGAGTGATTTGGTCATTAAAGCTTGAAATTTATTTCTAAACTTAGTTCGGCTGGTTATTTAAAAATCCTGACGTGATTGCTCTATTCTGACCTCGGATTCGGTTTCAGCGCCCAAAAAATACATATAGGTATAGTGATCTGTTCGGTAGTGAAAAACTTTTTTTGTGTGCCTGTGTAATTTTTTTATGATTAATAAATAATCCTCCAAATTCTGGTTTTTAGAAAGATTTATTTTTGTGTAAACTAGTATTCAATTATAAATAAAACATATTATTTTTTTCTAAAAGGTGTATTCTCAAGAGGCTTCTAGTTTTCAATAACTTCATCGGAATTAATTGTTTGACACACCTTTTCTAATAATAAACCTGATAAATTTAACACTGTTTAATTGCAAGTACAATTAATACTCTGAAAGTGACTTTTTTTTTCTATTTTTCTCTATAAATTACATTGCTCCTTTTTCATGCCAATCTTTCAAAAGTTTCTGTGAATATATTGTAAGGAATACAGAACCTATAACAATATATTTATTATTTTCAAATTTTAGACAGTATATTTTATTTTCTTATAAGCTGGGTTTGAAAGTTTAAATATTAAGTGTCGTGTTGAGATCACTAAGCCACTGGGGAATGGGATTATTGAAATAACTGATATAAATGGATTATTGAATCAAATATGCTATTAAAATAAGAAAAATTTTAATGTGATTCCAAAGAAATTTTTGTAATATGATTTTGTCAGACGATGTGTGCCAGAGGGTAAAATATTCTGAAAATAAGTTCGTTAAATGGACAGTACACCTAATCGAAGTCCATTTTGATGGTAATTATGGTTACTATTAAAATTTTGAAGATTTAGTTACCTGTTATTAATATTCCTCCTATAAAGAACTTATTTCTCTTGATGTATACCTATAAATTAAATATAGTTATTTTCCTTTTAAACTGTAATTGACAATACTCAGTATATATGAGTCAATCATTTCTCCTAATGAAGCTAATATGGTTAGTGAAACGCGCGCCGGTACAAAAATAAAGTGTTTGGTGTAGTGGTGATATATACTGAGTAATGTCATTGTGCCAAAGATTCCACATTCCCAATATAGTTGTAATTGACAAGTCAGCTTGGTCATAACTAAGTATTGTATGTAACTATAATTAGGAAATTACTGTATTGACTCTGATCTAAATATTAATTCATTGTAAATAAAAGCAAGCGTTAATTACATTATCAAAAAGCAATACAGATAACAGAACACAAAAAGGTATAGAACCTCTAAGAATCATTCACATAGAAAATAGAGGTCTATACATATACGTTCATAATTCATTAATAATATTATATTAACCTTTCTCGAAGTTACACAATATAGTTTTGTAGTTTAAGGAAAAATAAGTTCCAAAAAAGTAGATACAGTGTTTTTTTAATTAACGAGAGATCTATCACACCAGACAACACAACACTGCTTAGAAAAAATGCTCTTATTTTAGAAGATTGACATCTTAGTAATGACAATTAAAATTAAATTAATTTAGTCCTTAAAAACATCTTTAATCACAAATTTACTTGAAAAATGATGTAAATAAAACTTTAACCTCAAACAGTGACGTTTAACTTTGATAGACTTTTGAATTTTTGGATAAGGTTATTAAAAACTGAAGTTGAATAGGAAGAATTCCATCAAATACCTTCCTATCAAGTTTTTCACCTGTATTCATTTCTTTTCTAACCATTCTTTTTGTTTTTTTTTATATTACTCATGCTGCATTAACTTTTATATTAGTCATGCTGTATTAAATAACAAATCAAAAATTTTCACAACTTTATTTGTATTTCAAATCTCGCGCTTGTCCACTTTTAACATGGCGGATTGCCACGTGACCTTCTGAAAACGAACCTGATTTTCCTATGCGATTATCCTTGAATTTCGCTACTGTATAGTGTGTTTACTGTGCTATTACTCTATCGTTAAAAATGTGGAGGAGATAATCTCGAACATTTCTCGTACTGTGACATGATTCACCACCATGTTGGTACCATATAGGTTACCTTTTAGTTATTGGTAGGCGATTAAGAAACTCGGGGAACTTATTATTTAAAAAATCTAGGTAACGTTCAGCATTTATACTATTTCGAAAAAAGAGTGGTCCAACTACTCTATCTTTAAAACTTCCACACCAAACATAGGTTTTAAACGAGTATTAATCTCGAGTTTGGATATTGAAGTTAGTATTAACATCGCTCCACCAACGATAATTCAACAGAATTCAAATCTTCGTTCAAAATCTCCTTCTTTTAAAGTATGGATAAATTGGGGTTTGTATGGTTTAAATTTATTTGATCTTAAAATTCTCGCAATTGTAGTTTCACTCACATTTAATAAAGTTGATCTTTTCCCAAGTGAATCTTTTGGCTTTTCTACTACCGACAACATTACTTAATTTTGATTATCTTCATTTAAAACCCATACCCGATGTTCTTTTTAGTGTTCCGTACGGAACACTTATAAGATCACTTCGGTGTCTGTCTGTCTGTCCGTCTGTCACACCCGATTTTCTCCGAAACTATTTGTCGTAGAAAGTTAAAATTTGGTAGTAATAGAGAAATTGATGGCCTCATCAGAGCCATGTAGTTTTGAAAGTTAAATTTTGAGGGGTTAGTTTTGGGGGGGTGAAATCGGAAATCGGAAGTGAAAAAAAAATTTTTTACTAGGTAATCGAGTGTGGTGTCAAATGAAAGCTTGTGAAAACACGAGTAAAATATATATATATAATGTAATACTAGCGCGCACTTTTCTTTGTATTATTTTTAAAAAATCGCGAAAAATCGCAGTCCACCCGCCTTAGCTCGGAAAGTACTTATCAAAAAATTTTGAAAAAATTCTGGAATATTCTCCACGGGGTGTAGATTGAACGAAAATTATGACGAGTGCATTACCTGTAATAATTTATCTGGTATATAAAAAAAACAGAAATTTCAAGGTCATCAATTTTCAGTAAAGTTTGGAAATAAACTTTGTTAAAACTTATTTGGGGTGTGTTTCGTGAAGTCACTGATCATTTTATATCACCGTAACATAAATTTTGACTTAAGGGATTCGTTTTGAGGGGTGAAATCGGAAGTGAAAAAAAAATTTTTTTACTAGGTCATCGAGGGTGGTGTCAAATGAAAGCTTGTGAAAACACGAGTAAAAAATATATATATAATGTAATACTTGCGCACACTTTTCTTCGTATTACTTTTAAAAAATCGTGAAAAATCGCTGTCCCCTACCTTATCTCGGAAAGTACTGATCAAAAAATTTTGAAAAAATCCTGGAATATTCTCCATGAGGTATAGATTGAACGAAAATTATCATTACTTCTAATAATTTATCTGGTATATAAAAAAAACCAAAATTTCAAGGTCACCAGTTTTCAGTAAAGATTGGAAACAAACTTTGTTGAAAACTCATTTGGAGTGTGTTTTGTGAAGTCACTGATCATTTTATACCACCCTAACAAGATTTTTTATTTTAAAAACAATCAACGTACGGAACACTAATTGTGCAAGTTCAACTTGCACTTGACCGGTTTTATAAATTTATTTTCTACACTTCCATAAATCTTGAAATCATTTATTAGATATCCTACAGTTGTGAAGTATACAGTTTTATCAGGGTGTCTATTATTAAAGATTTCTGCTACTTCTCTAAAAGTTTTTTAATTATCTCCAACTATGAGAACAATTTCAATTTTATCTTCAACACTCAATTTTACTGGCATTTCTAATTATTGCAAATACAGACTGACATTAGCTTTGAAGTTTATTGACAGTTGTTAGGTATTTCCAAAGATATGTTCATTTATTTTCAGCCTAAAGTTTAAAGTGATTTTATTTTCCTTTATTCAATAAATAATCCAACAATTACTGACGTGTGTAATAGAGTTTTTTTTTTTAATTTTTAACTAGGAAGGTCACAAATCTAAACGTGAGCATAATTTTTTAGTTCTCTCTCTTCATTATAAGTCATTATTTTTTATTTTCCGTCTATACCATCAAATATTTTAAACTTTTGATGCTTGATTATGGATTTCCATGTGATGTAGAACTTAGTAGTAGATAAACTTTTTCTCCATTTGTATAAAACTTTTTGGAACACACTATATATATATATATATATATATATATATATATATATATATATATACATATAATACAAAGATAATAACAAGGCTTGATGTATATTAGTGAGTAGGATAAAAAATAGGGTAGCCTTAGTGTGACAGAAGAATGAGCAATAAAAGGTGTTGGATACTCACTAGAGAATCAAATCTAATTCCAATTCTTTTATAGTACGATCCCATGTTCCAATTATAATCTTATACAAAGGTAATGACAAATTGTCATTGTAATAAAATTATAATTTTATACAACGGTATTAACATATTGTTATTACCTTTGTATAAGATTATAATTGGAACATGGGATCGTACTACAGAGGAATTGGGATTACATTTGGTTCTGCAGTGGTGAGACTTAACAATATATAGCAATTCACATTGAGTATCCAAGACTTTTTATTGCTCACTCTTCGGTCACACTAAGGCTACCCTATTTTTTACCCAACTCACTATATATATATATATATATATATATATATATATATATATATATATATATATATATATATATATATATATATATATATATATATATATATATATATATATATATATATATATATATATATATATATATATTGGCCATTTCGGGTTTCCCATTTTTATCTAACATTAGCACGAATTCCATTTTTATGACGCATTGTTTTGAAAAGGTTCTTAACGCGTTTATAACGCCTAATGGTTGGCAATAAATCAGGTAGATTTCTGTGAGAAACCCGGGGAATAACCCATTTTATAGAAACTCGGGGAAAAACCCATTTTATAGTCGAGGCCTAGTAATTCGCAAATTCAGGTTCAGTTTCATTTTGTTTAAGAATCAAGTAAGATGTCCAAGCGAGTGTGTTTAAGTTTAGCTGAGAAAATTAAAGTTTTGGAGGAAGTTGATAAAGGTTGCAAAAAAATTGATGTTGCTGCGAAATTTGGTGTTTCTCCAAGTTGCGTCTCTCTGATAATAAAAAGTCGCGACAGTATCATCAAGAGACCTAGTGATCCAAGCAGTCGAAAACGAGTACGGGCGAGTACTTACGAGGATGTAAATGAAGCAGTTTTACGATGGTTTCAAGTGGCCCATACGCATCAAAACGTACCAATATCGGGAAATTTAATAAAGCAAAAGGCTCTACAATTTGCTAAAGAATTTAACTGCGTTAATTTTCAAGCTAGTGAAGGGTGGTTGAGTGCCTGGAAGACTCGCAATTCAATTGTTTTCAAGACGGTGTCTGGCGAGAGTGCAAGCGTTAGTCAGGAGGACTGTGACATTTGGACTGAAGCTGTTTTAAAAAGTGCATTGAAAAAGTACGAGCCAAAAAACGTTTTCAATTGTGATGAAACCGGTTTGTTTTTAACTGTTTGCCAAATAAAACTTTTGCTTTTAAAAGTGATAAATGTTTTGGTGACACTTATGGTTGGAGCAAACATGGATGGCTCAGAAAAACTGAAATTACTGCTCATATTTAAAAACAAAAATCCCCGTTGTTTAAAAGGAGTTAAATTTCGCCAATAATAAAAAGGCATGGATGACTTCTGAGATTTTCGAAAGATGGATCAAAGAACTGGACACGAAAATGAAAAGCCAAAAGCGAAAGATTGTAATGTTTATAGACAATTATCCTGCACATCCTGTTACTGTAAGTAAAAATTTAAGGAATATTGAATTGATCTTTTTTCCACAAAACATGACCTCCAAATTGCAACCTATGGACAGGGTATTATAAAAAACATAAAACATCATTACCGAAACAGAATTGTTTACAAAATTGTTAATGCGATTGATAACAACCTTCCAGTCCAAAAATTGATTACCCTTAAAGAGTGTATAACCGAAGCCGCTAAAGTATGGAGTGAAAATGTTTCTCAGAAAACTATCAAAAACTGCTCTTCTAAAGCAGGTTTTACTGAGAAAATTGACGAATGGGAAGAAGAAGACGAAATAGATCTCGTTACCTTAAAAAGGCAATGGGTATTCTACAAAAAACTGCTACCGTCGACGCAGATTTTTTACTTGAAGATTTCTTAGAAATCGACAATGATGTTGGCACGACAGATCTCCCAACTGACCAAGACATAATTGACGATATAAAAAGTATAGAAGATCATGAAGAAGGAACTGAAACCGGGGAATGTCCTGCTAAATTTAGTGAAAATGAAATAAGAAATGCATTTGACATTGTGCGAACTACTCTCAGGGGCCAGGAAAGTGTACCTGATCAAATCTTTATGCATGTGAGAATTTTGTTGAGCAACAATTATTTTTCAAAACTAATGCTCAAAAGAAAATAACTGATTATTTTTCCTAGTACGTATATACGTAGTATGTACATATGTATTAACAGATTTTATATTATTCTTTTTATTTCGTATGTCGTACATACATACATACAGTCCGTACGTTATATCTTTACATGTGCGTCATAGTTTTCAGGCAGTATCCCAGACGACTATTATAGTTTTTGTCTCTACCTACCATACCTACGATTTATTAGTGAAAAGAGACAAATAATATAATAGTCGTCTGTTATATGGCCTGAAAACTATGATGCACGGGTAAAGATATAACGTACGGACTTTATGTATGTATTTAGCCCTGAACATGCTATGTACTATTTAAACTTTCAAATGTTTTTTTATAAAAATCTTTTCTAATAATTCAATTTAGCAATTTTTTTGTTGCTTTGTACCTTATAAAATACAAGTAAATGATTACCAATATAAAATACATACATAGCAATATATACGGATTTTTTTTTTATATAGCGAAAAACTTTTTATAGTGAAATTTCGGTCAACATAATATAGTTTTATTGTATTGTGACGAAAAAATATACTCGTTTTCCTAAACAGGCATGACAATGATAAAAAAAAATTAACAGCTCAAGTAGCTTAAAGTAACGCGACCAGAATATAATGTATGACAAAAGGACATATTATTGAAATAATCACATGATGATGAGAAGATTGATCATTATCTTCACCGATTACTTAATTAAAATTAATATACAAAAAAAGACGAGTAGAGTACCGTAATTTTAAAATTTTGCACACCTGGCCACGTTAAACTACGTTTCAGAATTAATTATTCCTTGTATAAATTTATTTATAATTACAAAGAATTAAAAAATTATACGACGGTATTAATATTGTATTAGCGAAAACAAAGCAACTGAACTTTTAACTTTAAAATTAAACATCAGTCAGTGCTGCAAAATCATTTGTTGTCAAGATAACAAAGTAAAAAATAACCGGTCAAGTGCAAGTTGAACTTGCGCAATTAGTGTTCCGTACGTTGATTGCTTTTCAAATAAAAAATTTTGTTACAGAAGTATAAAATGATCAGTGACTTCACAAAACACACCCCAAATGAGTTTTCAACAAAGTTTGTTTCCAATCTTTGCTGAAATCTAATGACCTTGAAATTTTTGTTTTTTTTATATACCAGATAAATTATTAAACGAAATGCACTCGTGATAATTTTCGTTTAATCTACACCCCGTGGAGAATATTCCAGAATTTTTTTGAAATTTTTTGATAAGTACTTTTGAGATAAGGCGGGTGGACAGCGATTTTTCGCGATTTTTTAAAAATAATACAAAGAAAAGTGCGCGCAAGTATTACATTATATATATATATATATATATATATATATATATATATATATATATATATATATATATATATATATATAGATATATATATATATATATATATATATATATATATATATATATATATATATATATATATATATATATTTATTACTCGTGTTTTCACAAGCCTTCATTTGACTCCACACTCGATCACCTAGTAAAAAAAATTTCGGGTGTGACAGACGGCAGACACCGAAGTGATCTTATAAGTGTTCCGTATGGAACATTAAAAATGAAAAACAAATAAATAAACAAATTTATTAAGAAATAGTGAATATCAACAACAAATTCAATTTTCGTATTATAAAAAACCGGTCAAGTGCAAGTTGAACTTGCACAATTAGTGTTCCGTACGTTGATTGTTTTTAAAATAAAAATTTTTGTTAGGGTGGTATAAAATGATCAGTGACTTCACAAAACACACCCCAAATGAGTTTTCAACAAAGTTTGTTTCCAATCTTTACTAAAAACTGGTGACTTTGAAATTTTGTTTTTTTTTTTTTATATACCAAATAAATTATTAAAAGTAATGCACTCGTGATAATTTTCGTTCAATCTATACCCCGTGGAGAATATTCCAGCATTTTTTCAAAATTTTTTGATCAGTACTTTTCGAGATAAGGTAGGGGACAGCGATTTTTTAAAAGTAATACGAAGAAAAGTGTGCGCAAGTATTACATTTATATATATATATATATATATATATATATATATATATATATATATATATATATATATATATATATATATATATAAATATAAATATATATATATATATATATATATATATATATATATATATATATATATATATATATATTTTACTCGTGTTTTCACAAGCTTTCATTTGACACCACACTCGATGACCTAGTAAAAAAAAATTTTTTTCAGTTCCGATTTCACCCCTCACAATGAACCCCTTAAGTCAAAATTTATGTTACGGTGGTATAAAATGATCAGTGACTTCACAAAACACACCCCAAATGAGTTTTCAACAAAGTTTGTTTCCAATCTTTACTGAAATCTGATGACCTGGAAATTTTTGTTTTTTTTTTATGTACCATATAAATTATTAAAGGTAATGCACTCGTGATAATTTTCGTTCAATCTACACCCCGTGGAGAATATTCCAGAATTTTTTCGAAATTTTTTGATAAGTACTTTTCGAGATAAGGCCCGGGACAGCGATTTTTCGCGAATTTTTAAAAATAATACAAAGAAAAGTGCGCGCAAGTATAATATTATATATACATTTTTTTACTCGTGTTTTCACAAGCTTTCATTTGACACCACACTCGAGTGATCTAGTAAAAAAAATTTTTTTTCACTTCCGACTTCACCCCCCAAAAACTAACCCCTTAAGTTAAAATTTAATTCTCAAAACTACATGGCTCTGATGAGGCCATCAATTCCTATATTATTACCAAATTTCACCTTTCTATGTCAAATAGTTTCGGAGAAAATCGGGGGTGTGACAGACAGACAGACAGACAGACAGACAGACAGATAGACAGACAGACACCGAAGTGATCTTATAAGTGTTCCGTACGGAACACTAAAAACGAAGTTATAGAGATGGAAAATAGGCTTTAAATTTCGTGGCTTATTGGGAGTGTAAGAACAGGGAGACAACGCAAAATATAGGTCGTAAGCATCAATATTTTACTATCAAATAATGATAACGCTAATTAAAATTAATAGCAATAAGATGATTTCGAAATTTGATTTTGGTTGATATGTTTCAAAAAAAAAAATAATATAATACGATAATTGTATAATTGAGGTGTCCGTTACTTTGTGACAGTAGATTTTAAATTTCTGAATGAAATGAAACGAATTACTTTGTTATTTGTCACTTATTATTTATTTATCTGCTACTGCAGTTTCGTAGGTTTTCTGCATTGTCAAGCGTAATACTACAAACTGAGGTAGTTTATTTATGATTTATAACAAATTTCCAGGCACAATTTGGAATTACCCATCATTAAATTACAAAGAACTTAAATTAAATTATTTTATTACAAAGGGTTAAATGAAATTATTGTTTCAAATTTGAAGAAATACTTTTCAATATTTTCCTAAAACTTTTTTTACAAAAATTCCTTCTTCAAAGATATATCTAGAAAACTTCTAAAATGCACCAAACAGGGTTGAATTCTGAACATCTGTTTGACTATTTAATAGGATTGTATATTTATTTTTATTGTGCTTGTAAATCTCTATAGCCTCTAAAATTTTTACTTTTCTTCCTTTTTTGCTTCATGTAATATTTGTAGATTATTTATGTCTGGGAAAATATGATTTGTTTTATGGAAGTGGTTAGCAAAGTTGCAGTTTTCTGTGTTTAATCTAAAAGATGTTTGGTGTTCTTTAAATCTAGTATCGAAATTTCTCCCTATTTGGCCCATATAACAGCTATTACATCCATAACATGACAATTTATAAACTCCAGAGTCTTTGTATTTATGAGTTTTGTCTTTTACATTGAAAAAGAGGGAGGAAAGTTTTTGGGGTGATATAAAAGCGATATTTATGTTGTCTTTTGCGGGCATATATATGCAATTTTATTAGCATACAGATTAATTTTAATATGCCTGACAACTCCATCCTTGTATCGTTCGATGTAACCAACATGTTTTGCAACATCCCCAATAAGGAGTGTCTAAAAAATCATTAAAAATTTACTTGAGAAACCTAATACAAATCCTATTATAAAACAAGAAATAATGATGTTGTTCGAGCTGTGCATAGAAGAAAATTATTTTCAATTCAACAACCAATTTCTGAAACAGAACGGGGGTCTTGCCATGAGATCCCCACTAAGCCCCTTGATGATCGAAATTTTTATGTCAGATTTTGAAAATAATTTTCTAGGGTCACAGCAGGCAAGGGATATAGTTTTATGGTGTCGGTATGTAGACGACATATCGGTCTGTTTCAAAGGAAATGACGAATCCCTCCAAACCACCCTAAATTCCTTGAATAGAATCCAGCCAAATATAAAATTCACATTAGAAACAGAAAGGAATAATAAAATAAACTTCCTAGACCTCTCCATCCCCATCATTCGATATTTTTGGAAAGCCCACTTTTAGAGACACCACTATTCCCAATAAATCATGCCACCCCAACTCGCATAAACTCTCAGCCTATAGATGCATGATTCACAGAACATTCTTCATCCCTTTAAATAAACAAAATTCTATTCTTTCTAATTCTTTCTCTATTAGATATAATCAAGAATATTGCCCTCAATAACGGATTTCAGAAAAAACCATAGATAACCTAATTAAAAATAAACAAAAACAACTAAATTTAAGACATATTTATCCACACGTTAAAAACAGTGAAAAACAAACTTTCTCCTCACTGATACATTTCGGACAAATTTCTAATAAAATTGAGAGAAAAAGAACACCAAACATCTTTTAGATTAAACAAAGAAAACTCCAACTTTGCTAACCACTTCCGCCAAACAAATCATATTTTTCCAAACATAAATAATCTACAAATATTACATAAAGCATAAAAAGGAAGAAAATTAAATATTTTAGAAGCTATAGAGAGCTACAAGCACAATAAAAATAAAGATACAATCCTATTAAATAATTAAACAGATGTTCAGAATGCAACGCTATTTGGCGTATTTTAGAAGTTTTTTAGATATATCTTTGAAGAAGGAATTTTTGTAAAAAGTTTTAAGAAGTATTGAAAAGTATTTCTTCAAATTTGAAACAATAATGTCATTTAACCCTTTGTAATAAAATAATTTAATTTAAGTTCATTGTAATTTAATGATGGTAATCCCAAATTGTACCTGGAAATTTGTTATAAATAATAAATAAACCACCTTAGTTTGTAGTATTACGCTTGACAATGTAGAAAACCTAGGAAACTGTAGTAGCAGATATATATAAAAAAAATAAGTGACAAATAAAAAAAGTAATTAATACGATAAGTCGTTTGTTTTTTATTTGTCTTCCAATTTTATCGACGGGATTTCCAAAACGATTCTTAGTCTAGGAATGAACGGTGTTTGTTATTTCAAATTACAAGTTGTAACAAATTTAGTTTCGAAATTTCGCCCAAAGCAATATGTAGAATTTTTGGTATGTGTTATTAAAACATGCATATCAACCTAAAAAACGGGCTTAAGCATAATCTTCAAATTCAAATAGAAGAAAAAAAAAACTAATGAAACTGAACGGAATATTACTGATAATTTGAAAATAATGATTACAAGTTTAATTAAAGACCTAAACTCAAGATTTGGAGAACTACACGATAATAATTTATTTGCAACATTTTTAAACCCGTGTTAAAAACTGAAATTTTTTAACGGAGTTATGAAAGAGCAGGTGGAATCCCAATTATTTTACTGGCTTAACAAATTTGAATCTATTAAACAACTCGACAAAGAATATACAAGAATGGATTGCGGTTCTCTTATAAATAAAAGATCAAGAATTGAAGAGGCCATAAACGAAGATAAACCCACTACTAGTTCTTAGTCTCGGAACGTTCAGAATAGTCAGTGTCCAGTCTCGTCTGGCCAATATTCTCATGAACAGTGATAAAGAAGGGGAGGACATTTTCGCGGCTGAGTCTGCTGCAGATAACAAAAGTCATCATTTGGAGAGCGCATTTAATTGAATATAATAATGAAAAAGTCTCAAGTCGATAGAAGATCCTTTGGTGTGGTGGAAATTAAATACAAAGTTCCAGATTTTCAAGCCAGTCGTGTGCCAATTTTTATCTGCACCATCAGGCTCCGTTCCCAGCGAACAACTATTCAGTGGAGCTGGTTTAATTTATAATCCATTAAAAAATAAATTGGACAGCGGCAAAGCAGCTAAGTTGCTGTTGGTAAAATATAATTCACCCATTTTGAAATTTGACTATTACTTTATAATTTGGCCTGAGAAGCACAAACTTTGTGAGTTTAGCTTCTACATTACTCTTAGTTTCGATTCTGTCTTATCTTTTTTTCTTATTTTCAAAATAAAACTTGTTATCTGAAAATTTCACATTTTATTTGTAACTTCCGACTCCGATTTTGATTCACCTCCGATTCCGCGTATGTCATTATGAGAACTCCGATTCCGTCTCGGCCTCCGAGAAAACCACCTCCGCATCGTCTCTAATAACCGGTGTTACAAAATAAAAAGGACGGAGTGCTCCATCTAGAATACCTATACGACACGCCACTGTTTAGGCTGGTCGTGTAAATAGTTTCTTGTTGTGTGCCTTGAGAGAACCTGACAGATATTCTTTGATAAGAACGATATTTACTAGCACTGACCTTCAAATTTAAGTAATTAATATACAGTAAGAATGTTATTTATGCAAGAATATATAATTTTAGTGGATATAGTACAACTTTTCAGTAAATTGATTTAATTTAAGGATGTTTTATTGATTGACGTGAATTGTTTGTTGATTTAAACAGTTTTTTTTTTGATCGATTTCTTCTAGTTAATGAGACCCACTTCATTCAGAAATAATCGTTCTTCTTCATCAGTTATTCTACTTCCAATCTATATTTAGACCAGTATGTAGTCGGTTCTGGTAGCAACTACCCAATACATGCATTGTGATGGTACTATTAATTTTTGGATAGAAGTTTTAAATTTCTTTGTTAATTTAATGGTCTTCCACCGCTTTTAATTAACCTTTTAAATAGGTCCTTTTCGTTTTTCTATATACGTTTTTTTGCCTTTTCATTTCTTTATATATATTTTTTTAAATGTTTTCGTTGCACTTCACATTAAACCAGCTGACTCTTTTTCTCTGTTTCTACTGTTTTTAAAGACTTTTCTATAGCTGTTCGTCTATGCTCCATTTTCTGATCATCATTGTTTTCAAATAAAATTTAATTTTTTTTGATACTGTCCCCTGATCGGTTCTTGTTCCTGCTGGTTCTTCTGTTATGTGTTTATTTTGTTTTCTAGGTTGTATACTAATTTTAACTCTTAACAACCTATTGTCTGACCCCTCTTCGCTTAGTGTCTTTAAGCCCGTAATGCACTTTTTGTACTTATCGTGTATTATTACATGATATATTTGGTTTAAAGTTTTTCTATTCGGTGAAACTCAGATTCCCTTATGGATATCCTTACGTTAAAAAAATGTGCTCATTATTTTCCCGTTTTGGCCGGATGTTAGCCCTATTAGCTTTAGGTCGTTTTGGTTTTTATTGCCATGCTACTATGCTTGCCTTTTGTTGGTTTGTAAATCACCTTCTATCCAATTTTTTACATTAAAATCTCCAATCATTACAATTATTTTTTTATTGGATAATGTATAATAAAAGTTTTCGAATATTTCCTAAAACTAATTTTTGATATCTCCATCTTCGTCCTCTAATGGTGCACAAACATAAATTAAATTTATATTTTCCCCAATCCCTTAAATTTAAATGACATACATATTTTTACGTCAAACAGTGTAAAGTTCCATACTATATGCTTTAATTGTTTTGACGTTCCTTGCGATAAGAAGGTATTGTAATCGTAAAAAAATTACAATCTGAGACTTTTGCTTTTCCTCACGTTTTAGGGTTCCTCTTCTTTAAGTGACATATCCGATACCGGCGTAGGTAACCCTCTCGCGTTTGCCTATGGTTGGTACCTGTGAATCGTGTGATGGCCAACAAGCCTAAATAAAATTACGTATTCTTGAAGTTAGTTTTCATACCTATATCCACTAAAAATCTGATGCAGAGTATTATATTTGAGGAATATTGAAAAAAAAACTATTCTTGAATTTTAGACCATCTTCATAGTCATTTCTTGAAGTTTTCCTCTGACCTCGGACCACTGTTAAATAACGGCGGAAAATCTGAGGACTTTTGTGATTATAAATAAGGGGTTCAGAATGTTTTTTTCATGTTAAATGCAACGTTTATCTGCTGTAGTTGTCTTAACATAGACTTATAAAGGGGAAGTTAAATAACGGTCATTAGAGAGGCATTGGGCTGGTGTTCCACAGACAAAGGGGACCTACAGTTTAATGCAGTTTCTTAACGACGAAGTAAGAGGGCTTTACTAGGAATTCCCGAGAGTCGACAGTGTTGTAATTTTTTTTAGAATCTTATTATTTTTCCGGGATTCGAACTCAGGGCGTCCGCGTAGAAGACAGACATCTTAACCACTACGTTATGAATGTCTTTAGGGTTGCTAGATCACGAAAAATATACTCATTTCCATCTCTCCTTCTGTCTGTCTGTCCGTTTATAGGTTTGTCGGGAAGTATTGTATTCGTGAAAAAATTACTCACCGAAATTTTTCTTTTTTTCAGGTTTTAGAGTTTTTAGATCACCAAAAATATATTTTTTTAACTTCCAAATTCATAATAAATAATACTAAAAACAGTAAAAATAATAATCTAGCCACACATCATAAAAAAGGTTTATTTATATTTACGTATCATATCGTACAGATGACTTCAGTGTCTGTCCGTTCGTCTGTGACACCTGATTTTCTTTGAAACTATTTGACAATCTGTAGGGTCGTTTCTGTGCAGCGGGTAACTTCTTAGTGGTCCGTACGGACCACTTATAAGATCACTTCCGTGTCCGTCCGTTCGTCGGTCTGTCACACCTGATTTTCTCCGAAACTATTTCACTAAGTTGAAATTTGGCACTAATATAGGAATTAATGGCTTCATCATAGCCGTGTAGTTTTGAAAGTTAAATTTTGACTTACGAGTTTAGTTTTGGAGGGTGAAATCGGAAGTGAAAAAAAAAATTACCAGGTCATCGAGTGAGGTGTCAAATGAAAGCTTGTCGAAACACAAGTTCAAAAATATATATAATGTAATACTTGCGCACACCTTTCTTTGTATTATTTGTAAAAAATGCGAATAATCGCTGTCCCTCCCCCTTATCTCGAAAGGTACTGATCAAAAAATTTTGAAAAAATTCTGGAATATTCTCCATAGGATGTAGATTGCACAAAAATTATCACGAGTTCATTACCTTTAATAATTATAATTTATCTGGTATATAAAAAAAACAAAAATTTCAGGGTCATCAGTTTGCAGATCGAAAAAAACTTTGTTATAAACAATTTTTAACTTTAAAAGCATTCAACCTACGGAACACTAATAATAATATAATAATAATAATAATCTTTATTGTCTAACAGATATACCATTTACAAGACAATTGAGCGTAAATAACATAAAATAAAGGAGATAGAGATAAAAAAGAAAAGTAAAGTACTAGTATAG
The DNA here is from genome assembly GCA_019049505.1 of Pachyrhynchus sulphureomaculatus. NCBI lineage: Eukaryota > Metazoa > Arthropoda > Insecta > Coleoptera > Curculionidae > Pachyrhynchus > Pachyrhynchus sulphureomaculatus. The sequence continues at coordinate 11,378,670 of CM032456.1, read as the reverse complement.
AACAAAAGAGACAGATAACATAAAAATCATATAGAAATTAAATAAAACTGGAAAATTAAAATTAAAATGATACACTTGGAATAAATACCTATACATGCAACAATTTATTTTTTAAGTATTTGGCAAATTGCGCAAATGACAGGTTGTTCACGTCAATGTCGTTACAAGTACTGTTGAAAACGCTCATACCTTGAAACAATGGTGTTTTGATGAGAAAATAACTGGTGAAGTGCAAGTTGAACTTGCGCAATTAATGTTCCGTACGTTGATTGCTTTTAAAATAAAAATGTTGTAACGGAAGTATAAAATGATCAGTGACTTCACAAAACACACCCCAAATGAGTTTACAACAAAGCTTATTTCCAGTCTTTACTGAAAATTGATGACCTTCAAATTTCTGTTTTTTTTTTTTTTTATATACCAGATAAATCATTACAGGTAATGCACTCGTGATAATTTTCGTACAATCTACAGCCCGTGGAGAATATTCCAGAATTTTTTCAAAATTTTTTGATAAGTACTTTTCGAGATAAGGCGGGTGGACAGCGATTTTTCGCGATTTTTTAAATATAATACAAAGAAAAGTGCGCGCAAGTATTACATTACATATATATTTTTTACTCGTGTTTTCACAAGCTTTCATTTGACACCACATTCGATTACCTAGTAAAAAAATTTTTTTTTCACTTCCGATTTCACCCCCCAAAACTAACCTCTTAAGTCAAAATTTAACTTTCAAAACTACATGGCTCTGATGAGGCTATCTATTTCTATATTATTACCAAATTTCAACTTTCTATGACAAATAGTTTCGGAGAAAATCGGGTGTGACGGACGGACAGACGGACGGACACCAAAGTGATCTTATAAGTGTTCCGTACGGAACACTAAAAATTAGTTGATGCAGTAGGTAAATAGAAAACAGGAGAGGTTCTGACCAATCTATTAGGAACGTGAAAGTTTACTTGAAATAGTAAGTCAGGAGAGTCAATAAGAGATTTACATAATTTTATAAGAAAAGAGACCAGATGGTAATTTCTTCGATTCGTCAATAAAGGTAGCTGAAAACGTTCAGTTATAATGACCTCATCGACACCCCTATCAGGGTACACACCATCATATTTTAATATAAGAAAATTGCGCAAGTCCGACTTGCACTTGACCGATTTTTTTATATAGCTCGCAGTACGCACTTCAAAGCGAAACTTCTTTATTTCTCTGCGATCTCTATATTTAGCGTAGAGATCTGACTTACCCAATAATTATCGTCAAACCAATATTTTACGACTTGATTTTTTTTCGCCCTTGAAATCTGTGAGTCTTCACACGATGTAGCAGTTTCCCAGGCTCGTTTTACGTGTAAGTATAATTTCAGTTCAGATACTATCTTCGATTTATCGACGACCTGCTGCTTATCTTTTCTTCTGCTCTTTCTTTGTACCGTACATACTCTTGTTGTGTGTACAGGGTGAACAGATCACTTATGATCGTTGAGACTAGACTATGTCAAGCCAGAATATTGTCCGAAGATTTCCCAATGACTTCACCTAACATTTGACAGAATCTTTTAAAATTAAAACACACATAGGTACTCACTGTTCTAACTTTAAAGAGTAAGGATCAAAAGCGATACTAGTTAGGTAGATAACAGCCTGATGTTAAGAACCATAACTGACCAAATCTGCAAAAGATTTCAGTCTATGTTCAAATGGAAGTATTTTATCTCATTTTTTGATGTTAATTATTATTACGAGGACTTTTAATTTTTTACAAAAACAAAATTTTTTGGTACAAATCGTTTTATTGTTTCTCAGAATATTCGCCTTTAATTATATTATACACTTTTGCATGCGTTCGAACCAATTCTCGAAACATTTTTTCCATCCTAAAGTTGGTTCCCAAGTTGGTTGTTTAGGAAGTTGGTACTTCGAAAACATGGTTTTGGAAAGATTCAACAGCAGTGATTAAAATCGCTGCGAGCGTATTTTTTTTTGACATTCGGGAACAAAAAGAAGTTATTAGGCGATAAATCAGGTGAACACGGGCAATGAGACATTAATTTCATGTTTTTTTCCGCCAAATAATAATAATAATAATTATAATTTATTTGCATAATAATTAATACAAATGAAGTCTTAACCTACACATTATCTTTACATCTTGATATAAAAATATACAATTTATATAATTTATACAATTTAAAAATAAGCACTGAATTTAACTTCCTCACACCAAAGAAGAACTTAACCTAAACACTAGCATTTTTTTTTTATATAACAGGTGACTAAATGGTAACTAAAATATTACAATAATTTTATTAATGAAGAAGCAGTTATTTGTAGGCTACAGTTCAAGACGGTTTTTTTAAAAATAATATCACAAATTAACGACACCTAGGTGCCAGGGCACCTGTATGTGTCTAGTTCAGGGGTGCTCAAACTTGAACTGCTGGCGATCTACCTCAATATTGTTAGACTACGATCGATCGACTCTGAGAGGCTGCAAGTAAGTGTGATGCAGGATTATCATCTAGGTAGGTTGTATCGTGGCATAGATATTAGTTTTCCGCACCATATGCATTTTTTTAGTCAAGGTAAGTGTAAGTCTGCTCTAAAATGTCAATGAAAAAACTCATAATTATTCAAAATTGCGAGTTTATTGGTTCTTACAAAACAAACGAGTTCTAGTGTCTAATCTTAACTAAAGAGTGACTTTGGATGTTGAAGAGTGGCACTGCATGTCCTAAGCATACGTTTCATAAGATAGTACGTAATTACCGAGTGCTAATCGGAAGCATGATGACATATGTTCGTCAGTTAGTCGATTCCGATATTTTGACTTAATTATCTTTATTTCAGAAAATGCAGACTCGCACAAGTAAGTTGACCCAAACATTGCCGTCAGTTGAAGGGTGATTTGCCTTAGATTCGGATATTTATCTTCAGATATAAAACACCAGAATTTTGTATCAGATGCTGTGGCTTTGAGATATATATCTGATATAATCTGCACTAACTCATTTTCAACAGAAAATGAGTCCATGTTAAACTGACTTGCTATTTCAGTAGCTAATTCCTCAATGTTTTTACACGAAAAAGGATAACTCATAAATGATGTGATATTTGCCAATTTACTGAAATCATAAAAACGTATTTCGAATTGACCCAAAATATTTGATAAATCTGCCTCATAAATATCATAATTCAACTGAGGAATCCTTGCTTTCAAAAACGGAAAATTTTTTAGATCCTTTCTTTTCAGTTGATCTATCATAAGTTGCAATTTACTTTTGAATGCGTTTATTGCGCTAATCTCAATAATAGTTTTTCCTTTAAAGCTTCAAATTAATGGTGTTTAAATGCATTGTGATGTCTGTCAAAAATGCCAAATCAGTCAGCCATTTTCCGTTTTTCAGCATCTGAGTGTCATCACCTCTTTCGTCCAGAAAAGCTGTTATTTCGGGCAATAATTCTGGAAACCTTTCTAGGAATTTTCCGTGACTCAACCACCTGACGTCCGTGTGAAGAACTAAATCAGTGTGTTCAGCTGACTCACTACCTTCCAACTGCAATTTAAAGAGCCGTCGTTGCACGGATAGAATTCAAAATTTTTATTACAATGCCCATAATCTCCTCCATGTTTAGAAGTTTTGAACACAAAACTTGTTGATGTATAGTGCAATGGAAGGAGAAAAATGAAGGGAAATCATCATTAGCTCGATACAATGCCACAAAAACCGTTTTTGTTTCCAGTAATTGCTGGTGCTCCATTGGTTGTAATGCACACTAGTTTATGTATTGGTAGCTTGTAGTTTGTTACAAAATTGAAGAAAACGTCATATATATCTTCGCCACGGGTCTTTCCTTTCAGAGGAATCATTGTCAAAAACTCTTCCTTAGCCGACATGTCATTGAATACCATTTGAATAAAAATACACAGCTGGGCAGTGTCTGTCATATCGGTGGATTCGTCGAACTGTAAAGAAAAGTATGAACATTCCATGATATCATGTTTTAGTTTATCTGCCACGTCCTGACTTATGACTTCAACACGCCTTGTGACAGTCGGACGAGATAACTAAAGTTCTCTAATAGCAGACATAATCTCTGTTTTATTTTTAAAATCTCCAAATAAAGTCTCACCCGCTTCAATAAATGCTTCCTTCACAACCAATCCATCATCAAATGTATTTCGCCAATATATGAGATATTTTAAATGACGCGATCGTTGCAGCTTTTGATTGTTTGGCTGGTTTTGTGAACATGGTTTGTTCTTTTTTCAAACAAGTTATCAAATCACGTACTTTTCGTTTTCTTAATTCACTCTGTGACGGAAAATCCTTTTCATAGTTTTTATGAACCGTTTTATGATGCCTCTCTAAGTACCCACGCTTAGGTATTGCAATTGACGCACGGCAAATGAGACAAATACACTTATCCTTTACCATACAAAAGAAAAATTCTTCCTCCCAATCGTTATTAAAATAATAAGATTCGCCGCACTCATTTTGGACTATTTATTAATAAACTTTGTATCGGTGTATCGCCTTCAAGTTATAACTCAAGACTGACTCCTATTCCTGCAGGCGCAATATTTATATTGGCGCGAACGAAGTCTCGAATGTTCCCGTCAAACACGTCGCCCGAAGTTTCTAGAAAAATCGGCGGGAATCAAAAACGCGGCTTTTCTTTGACAAGTACCGCGCGTTCCTTTGATAAAGCCGCCTTTTGCCGCTAGCAGGGGGTTATTACGATAAAAGAAAGTGATGAGGGGGTTATTCTGGCCTAATTGTGGATCGAATAAATTTTAGTAGTTTATTCATTATATTTTGTTTTAGTTGCCTAAAACAAAATCTGTAAATAGTTCTATATCGGAATTTTTTTCTCGAGATCGACTCAAAAAAACACTCGCGATCGACTTGTCGATCGCGATCGACCGTTTGAGCACCCTGGTCTAGTTAGTTTAACTAATAACTTTCCTTCTAGATCCGGTTTTTTTCCTTCTTTTTGTGACATACAATAATACAGATACAAATACAATAACAGATACAATACATGGTTCATGTGTAGCGGCTGTCAACCAAACAAAGACTCAAAAATTCGAAAGTTATCAAATATATATGCTTTACATAATTCATGAAATTTTTTGCTGTTTTTCTCCAGCCTCATCGAATTCGGCAGAAGGTTGTAGCTTCTCGGACCCAAATAACTGATACATTTTAGATTTATGTTGTTGTTATTCCTGGGCAGTATTAAGTTTTTATTTTCTCTGGAACGTGTTTTGTGAGTATGATTAACAAATTTATTCCGTTCGTTACGAATATGTAGAAAGGTGCAAACTGTTGTGAGATACATTGTTCTAATGCATGTTTCTTGTGTAAAGAGAAGTGCAGTAGGATATATTCTGTGTTTTTTATAAATCATTTTTAATATACACCTCTGTACTATATTCAGTCCATACAATGCAGATTCATACAGCCCTCCCTACATCAAAATACCATAACCAATCAGAGATTCTACCAGCGATTTATATATAAGTATAAGTAGTTTTGTATTTAAAATATTCCTTGTTATATAAAATTTGTGTATTAATTTTCGTAATCTGATTGATAGGTAGTCGATGTGTGGCTGCCACTTCAAAAATTGATCTATTACAACCCCAAGATATTTTGTATTAGTCACCTTATTTATTTTATTCTTATTATTTATCTGAATACCTGAAAAATTTGGCCTATTTGCAACAGTTAATGAAAATGCAATATAATTGGTCTTAGTCAAATTAAGAGATAATTTATACGTTTCCAACCAATTTTTCACCTTGCCGAAACCACTGACCACCTTCTCACTAACCCCATCCCAGTCATCACCTCTAAAAATCAGAACAGTGTCATCAGCATCGTCCCACCCATGTCTAGTTTCAGTTTCAAATAATCAATTGTTTTAGGTGCTACTACTCAGTATATATCACCACTACACCAAACACTTTATTTTTGCACTCGACGCGCGTTTCGCTAACCATGTTAGCTTCATCAGGAGCGATGATTGACTAAAGCTAAACTACAAATCTACCCTATTTATACTTAGCCTAACCCTTGAATTACTCAGGCGGAACTAATGACATAGGCAAGGCCATCAGTTTCGGTCAAGTAACCAGTAGAGAGGACTATAAGGAATAGGCCCTCTGTCTTTATTTAAACTACTTTTACATTTTATGATTTCCATACTTTCGTATGCGTTCAACAATCTCCTACCAGTTACATTTTTTATTAATCTTAGATTATCTAATGTTACAGTATGATCAGCTTCAAGAGCATGTTCGGCAACGCTAGACTTTTCTGTTCTATTGTATTTTAAGTGTGCTAAGTGTTCTTTAAATCTTGTTTTAATTGACCTTTTAGTTTGCCCAACATACTTTTTTTCACAATCATTACAACTAATTTCATAAATTCCACTTTTCTCACAATTAGGAATCTTATCTTTGGAATTTCCTAAGATATTCCTCAGATTGTCTGATGACTTATAGACTAAGGTGAGGCCTACCTTATTAAATACCTTATTGAGCCCCTTGCTATATTTCGGATTATATGGTATGGAGACATACTTGGTGTTATTTTCTTCGCGTGTAAAAAAGGTGGAATTCTGAATATTAAACCTAAACTTATGTCTTATTAGCTTATTTACTAAGTCATCGTCATAACCATTAACTCTAGTTATATTTCTAATACGATTCCTTTCTTTATTAAAGTTTACTCTATTCAGAGGGAAAATGACCAAACGATGAACTAAAAAATGTAATGAGGCTAATTTATGTTGTTTGCAATGAAATGAATCATTAGGAATATATCTATCTGTTACTGTGTCCTTCCTACAGATATCAAATCCTAATCTATTATTATTTTTAATAATTAAAATATCTAGAAAAGGCAATTGTCCTTTGTTCTCAATTTCGTAAGTGAATTTAATGGAATCATACCGGCTATTTAATTTAGAAACAAAATCATCAATATTTGCTTTCTTTGTATCAAAAATCGCGAAAATATCATCCACATACCTATACCATACCCTTGGGAAATATTCGAATTCTTGACTGGCTTCGATTTCAAACTTACTCATGAATAAATTGGCTATGAAAGGTGATAAGCAATTACCTATAGCTGTTCCTTCTTTCTGAACATAAAATTGATTGTTATATTGGAAATAATTTTGTTCCATGCAAAGTTTAGATAATGTTAAGTATTCACGAATAATTTCATCTTCAAAGTCATTCATTCTAAGTAATTCTTCGAGATATTGTAAAGTTTGTGGAATTGGCACACTTGGGAACAAAGAACTAACATCAAAAGAAATTAAGACTTCACCTTCATTAAGAACTAGATTTTTTGTTTTATTAATGAATTCTAACGAATTCTTCACTGCGAAAGTATTTACCGGTAACTTCTCAAGTTCTTTTGATAACCATTTGGATACTAAATATGTGGGTGATCCGACCGATGAAACAATGGGTCGCATTGCTTTTCCAGGTTTGTGAATTTTGGGTAAGCAATACAATTTTGGTATGGTCGGATTACTCACATTTAATTTAAATTTTAGCGAATCGGAGACAAGGTTCTTACATTTTTTTAAAGAATTTTTAACCTCTGATATCATTCTCGGTAATGGATTTCTTATTACCTTTAGGTCAATTAAAACAAGATTTAAAGAACACTTAGCACACTTAAAATACAATAGAACAGAAAAGTCTAGCGTTGCCGAACATGCTCTTGAAGCTGATCATACTGTAACATTAGATAATCTAAGATTAATAAAAAATGTAACTGATAGGAGATTGTTGAACGCATACGAAAGTATGGAAATCATAAAATGTAAAAGTAGTTTAAATAAAGACAGAGGGCCTATTCCTTATAGTCCTCTCTACTGGTTACTTGACCGGAACTGATGGCCTTGCCTATGTCATTAGTTCCGCCTGAGTAATTCAAGGGTTAGGCTAAGTATAAATAGGGTAGATTTGTAGTTTAGCTTTAGTCAATCATCGCTCCCGATGAAGCTAACATGGTTAGCGAAACGCGCGTCGAGTGCAAAAATAAAGTGTTTGGTGTAGTGGTGATATATACTGAGTAGTATCATTGTGCCAAAGATTCCACATTCCCAACTTTGTTTTAGGTGCTGTGTGCATCATTGTCTTGATGAAGAATGACGAGACGGTTTCTGTTGTTCTTCCTGATTTTATCGACTTCTAACAAACAAATTGTTGTATACTACTCAGCATTAACTGTTTTTTGATCCTCTAAAGCAATATATGTCCAGTACAACTGAAGAAACAGGCGATCATTTTCTTAGATGTGTTTCGCTAACGAACCACTTTTGTTGGATTCGGTTAACCCTGGACCACCCAAACAGTTAATTGTTCTTAGTTTTCGACTTGTACAAATATATATAACTTTCGTCTGCTCTTACGATGTTGTATACAGATTTTGCATGTCCTCGGTCGCATTTTTTGAGCATTTTCTTATACTAATTGACACGAGCCTGTTTTTGAGTTTCGGTCAAATTATGAAGAATTCATGGGGAATGGATCTTTTTCACAGCTAAATAATCATGGAAAATCTAATGTACTGCAGTCTTCGATATGCCTAAGGATGGCTCTATCTCACGATACGTCACATGCCGATTTTCTTCAATCATGTTGCGCACAGCATCGATGTTTTTTGGAACATCAACCGATTTTGGTCGACCTTTACGAAATTCATAGCTGACGGAAGCACGACTATGACGAAATTTTGCGAACCAATTGTAAACAGTCTTTTCTGATGGCGACTTATTGCCAGAAGTTGAACGAAGCGATTCGAACGTTGAACTTAACTAAAATCGTCCACCGAAAACTTTCACGTGAAGTTTCCATTTGTTCACAGAGCTGTTTTTTTTTTAAACGCTTGCTGTAAACAAGCTACTCGGTCAATTTCTGAGCTGCTACTGTTTTAACAATAACAAATGTCAAATTTTACAATATTAATGTCACATCTCAATAGCGCCATCTAGTGGTCGTTTGTAAAGACTTAAAAGGCGGTCCTTGTACTTGCACTAAATATTTCGTTAACTACCCTGATATACGCTAGTATCTGAGACGTGAATTTGACCACTTTGTTGTTAAGTCTAACGACATTTAATAAACTTGTCATTGGGGCATATTGTAACAAACAACTTCTTTTATATGCCGGTGTTTTCTTATTTGATTCCTTATGTCTCTCGGTCGTTGCGTCGTCTGTCTTAGAGGTTGACGATCACAATAAATTCATAGCGCTGCCCACTAACTGGAGCAAGATAGCCAGAAACTACATAAAATATCGAATATAATACCTACTGTAAAAATAATATAGAATATATTAATTACTAGAATCTGTCTTCGCCTATAAATGTTTTGTACTACCTTAGGTTTCTGTTATTCCGTGGTCTTCTTTTTAGACTGACCTATGTATATATGTGGGAGCCGATCATCTAATACAAGAATATATTTCAATTAATTTATTTATTTGAATTATACAAAAAAGTTCTTCTTTCTCACATTTGGTCAATATAATTCCATGTTTGGCTGACGGGCCAAAGCCAAGTCAGCACAAACACTATTACCAATGTGTATTAAGGAATGACCTGACAATGTTACATGTTTTCAAAATCACAGAATGGTTCTGTGTATGTTTATGTTGAGTCCTAATTGTATGGTGTGAATGTTATTGGTGTAAGGCCTGTGGCTGATATAATGAGGGGACAATGTTGACTTTTTCTTGTTTCCATAGCCTTTTTATTTCTGTTGCAAGGTCTGTGTATTTGGAGTTATTTTCTGTGTATTTCGTTTGGATGTTTGTGTCGTTGGGGACAGCTATGTCAATTAGATAGGTGACCTTTCATTTTTTGCACTGAAAAGTAATATCGGGTCTATTGGCGAAGACTGTTTTATCTGTATGGATACTGATATCCCAGTAGAGCTTATAATCTTTATTTTCAAGTATGGATGTTGGTGTGTGTTTGTAGAAGGGATCTGTGTTTTCTATGAGTTTGTATGTTGTGGCTAGTGCTTGGTGACCTACTTTTGCCGCTGAGTCATGTCTGGCTGTGTACTCTGTTCCGACTAATATTGTACAACCGCTTGTTATGTGTTCGATCGTTTCTTTCTGCTGGTGGCATTTCCTGCATCTGTCTTCTGTAATAGTTGGGTCTTTGACAATATACTTTTGGTAGTTTCTGATTAATATGACTGTATCCTGGATGGCAAGTAAGAAGCCTTCTGTTTCAGGGAATAGCTGCCCATCCTGTAACCAGGTGTATGATTTTTTATTTACGTGGTCTTGTTCTATGTGGTATCTGTGTTTTCCGTGGAGTGTTTTTTCTGAGCACGTTTTCATCTTTTCCTGTTGTAAATGGGTGTGACTGTGTGTGTCTGCTGGGTGGTCTGCCCGGGATAAGTCGAGAGGTGTGTAGTTTTTATCTGCTTTCACTGTTGTTGTGTGGAGGCTGGTTTGCTTGGTGTAAAAGGAGTTCCTAAGTGCTTGTATTTGTTCTGTGCGTAGTGATCTGATGTCTATGATTCCTTTTCCTCCTGCCTTTCTCTCGATGGTAGGTCTTTCTTCATGCGTTGGGATGGAATTTCCTGTATTTAGTGAATTGAGAACGTATAAGAATGTGAATATTTTCTATGTCTGTGTGTGACCATTTGATGATACCAAATGAATATGTGAGTATAGGTATAGCGAACGTGTTGATGGCTTTATTGAGATTCTTGGAGTTGAGTTATGTTTGTAAAAGTTTCGTGAGTCTCTTTCTGAATTCGGTTCTGAGTTCTGTTTTGATGTGATTGTGGTTGAGTTTGGTGCTTTTGGAAGCCTAGATATTTGTATGTTTCTTCATCGAGCATGTTATCGAGTGTTTGGTTGTTGATGGTTTCTGTCTCTGGCCTTTCCATTGACCTTTGTTGATGTGGAGCACTTTGCATTTACTTATAAATTCCATATTAATATCTAAGGTGAATATTTCTGTGATTTTGAGGAGTTCTTTCAGCTGTACTACCTTAAGTTTCTATTATTTCGGTAGCGTGGTACCGGCTGACCTATGTATATATGTGGTAGCCGAACATCTAAAACAAGAATATATTTCAATTAATTTAACTAAGATTTTTTATTTATTTGATTTATTGATAAAGATATTATTAATGATTTAATTGTTTAACAAGGCTAATAAAGAGATAAAATTAATAGTTTCTTAAAAACTATAAGAAAGAAAGATTAACTGAAGTTGATCTTATTTTAAATTGCAGAAGCGTAGAAATTTGTCATTTGTCTTCTTTCTATCTTGGACGTTTATAACGCGTCTTCTAGAACACGTTTTGCTTCTAAAAATACCAGTACTATGTGAGTTGTTGACGATATATTAGTGAACCAAAACACGAAAAACATTTGCAAATCTATTGACAAATTTTAAAAAGGTAAGAACTGTGTAAAAGGAACCTAAAGTGGGAGGGTTGACACAAAAAGAAAAGAAGAAAACATTAATGACCAAACATCTTAACTGGTTTTTGGAACATTACTGATCTAAATGTTTAAATAAATAAACTTCCCCAATTTGGTAGAAAAATAAGTCTCGAAACCTCTCACTCAGTTTGTGACTACATTGTTTTTCTCTTAAAATCATCTTCCTAGTAAATCCTTCTCACTATTGGACATTCTCCGTTTTTTAAACTCATGCTTTTAAAATCATCGTAGTCGAGTAAAATTCAAAACCAACTAATTTGTAAACCACCGCTCTTCATATGTTAAGCTTCCCTTTTTGGAATTGGGCAATAAGATTCGATTAGTTAAGTTACTAGCGTCGGTGGTAATGTGGTCTTTGGGTACTGATTTTTGCAACAGCGTAGGCGCTCTTTTCAGATACGAATTTGAAAAAGTCATATAGGCCTTTGAGATGAACTAGAATCTCTAGAAATGAGTTTAATTAACATATTGCTAATTTTTTTTATGTATCGTATTATACGAGGATGGATCACATATAAACGAGACTTTCTATACTAAGCGCTTAGTATCGTTCGGAGCGGGCCGCCGCTTCTAGCAACGTTGGTTGGGTTTGTTAGAGGTGGGGAGAACGATCGGTTGGCCTCGCCAGGTGCATTCAGTAGTACAGCTCACGATGTTGGAGCGAGACGTGCATCTTTCGATTGCGCAACACGTCACTATAATTTTTCACTCGTGAAGGCGTGAAACCGACCGAAATTCTGCGAAAATTGACGGCACAGTTCGGGGATCAAACACTGTCGAGGCGTCGCACCGCGGGGAAAAATCGTGTTTCAAAATTGTCTAGAGCCTACAATTTTGGTTCGATTTGGACGATTTTTTTTTAAATTGAAGCTTATTAAATTCCGAACAAAGTTGTCGGAGCCGATTTTTCAATTAAACTTTTGTTTCAAAATGGCGAACGTTGGTTTCTAATTATATGGCGACTGAGACACAGAAAACGCTTACAGTTTCAAACCAAGTTGTGCTAAAATGCGTGTATGTATGTTTTTTTATGTCGCAGATAATATATCTAATATCACAGTTACAAGATTAATAATAATGAACCCAAAATGGCTGCCACGAACAATAAAACTATTATAAATATGAATAAACGTACCATTATTATTTTATATCCATAACATTTGCATAAATAATTTCTTTAAGTTTGTTAATTATAAATATGTTTCAACAATTGACTTAAAATGACAAATCAAATATGGCGGATGCCAAAATTGAATCGAGCAAGAAAGTTTCTCTGTGGCATTTAGACTGTGGCAGTCAGATCATTCAAGTTATTCAAGTTTAATTGCGGGATTTAAATTTTCATGCAGTTAGAATATTGCTGCTGTAAATTTTAAGTATCGTAGACAATTTTCTAGCAGATACAAAAAACAGCGATACACGCAGAAAAGGACAGCTCACACAGCTAGAAAATGGCTACAACAGCTAAAACGTTTTGTTAAAATAGGGACAGCTAAATATTTTGCTGCACTAGCCACATTGTTTGTTGTTGTAGCAAAAAAGTGGCTGCTATTGCTAAACAGTGGCACAACTTGGTTTGAAACTGTAAGCGTTTTCTGTGTCTCAGTCGCTATATAATCAGAAACCAACGTCCGCCATTTTGAAACAAAAGTTTAATTGAAAAATCGGCTCCGACAACTTTGTTCGGAATTTAATAAGCTTCAATTTAAAAAAAAAATCGTCCAAATCGAACCAAAATTGAAGGCTCTAGACAATTTTGAAACACGATTTTTTCGTTTTTCCCCACTGTGCGCCGCTTCTAGCAACGTTGGTTGGGTTTGTTAGGAGTGGGGATGCACGTCTCGCTCCAACATCGTGAGCTGTACTACTGAATCAGGTGCATTCAGTAGTACAGCTCACGATGTTGGAGCGAGACGTGCATCTTTCGATTGCGCAACGCGTCACTATTAAATTTCTCACTCGTGAAGGCGTGTATCCGACCGAAATTCTGCGAAAATTGACGGCACAGTTCGGGGATCAAACACTGTCGGGGCGTCGTGTATTCGCCTGGCATAAGGAGTTCATGGAAAGCCGTGAAGAGGTTGAAAATGAGAGCCATGATTGTTTTCCATGGATGTGGCGTTTTGCACGAACGTCGTACCATCAATGCAGAGTACTACTGCAATCTTTTGGATGAAGTTAAATTTGCTATCGCCGCAAAAGACATGACCAATCCGTAAGACACGTGATTTTTTTCCATGACAATGCTCCACCCCACAATACAACTTTTACTAGCAAAAAATTGGAGAAAATGAGTTGGCCAATACTCGATCACCCTCCCTACAGCCCTGACCTATCACCCTGCGATTTTCATCGCTTTAGGCCATTCAAAGAAGCGCCTGGAAGGCCAACGATTTAATGACGACAACGCGGGTGAGAGTTTTGTAATTGGTTACTGACACCCCTTTCCCTTACGAGGACGATTTCAAAAAGCTTCCGATACGCTGCACATTGAGACAAAAACCCGAAAAGGTGACCAAAATATGAAGGTGTTATTCGAATTATATGAAAATTTGCATATCTGGTTTTTTGAGGTCGCTGATTAAGAATTTGACATAAAAAATGTAAATAACAAAATGGCGGCTCCAAATTGTCATATTTTCATGAAATTTCGACTATAGGGTTCTTCGAGGTTGCTGATGAAGAATCTAAAATTAAAAAAGTGAAAAACAAAATGGAGGATCCAATATGGCGGTTTGAAAAAGAAAGTTAATGTTTTAAAGTGAAACTGCTTGCTGTTAAATATAATGACAATGTAAACTACATAAAAATGTTATTACAAGAAAACCTTAATATTCTTCATCTGATGAAAGTGTTGACTCATCATCACTGCTCTGAATCTCAGAACTGGGAGCTTTTAGCAGTTGTACAGCTTCAGAGTCCAACGTTTTTTCGCTGGTAATTTCCGCAAGTTTGATATTAGCGAATTTGATGATACTAAAAGCCTCTGAAATACATCTTCCATTAACACGATTACATTTTCGCGCAAAGTCCTGCCGATATTTTTTTATAAATTTGTTACAAGATTCTTGGGCCTCTTCGGACATTTGTACGATTAGTAAAATCGAAGCTTGAATAATGCGTCCGCTGTGAATCAAAATCTTACGAACTGTCGTTGGCATGGAAAACCAGGGATATAAACTTACATATAAACAAGCTGTTTCTAGGCAGTATTCCTCATATCTCGGAATATCAGTACCGAAGCCGCAAGTAATAACTTGTAATACAACGTAAAATCTCTTAATTAACGTCTCGTCTAGTCCAGTTATTGTTGCCGTAATTGTCGAATTTTCGAAGAAACGAGGTGCAGTATATCCGTCACTTGTACTTCCGTATCCTTGTTTCGGTTGATCTCTGTTACATAAAATTTACTTTAAAAAAATGTGTAAATGCGAGCAGCTGATTTTGCTCCTATATTATTAAAAAATAGTTAGAAAACACGATAAAATTGGTTTGATAGTGGGATGTCGTGGGACTTTTAAGTTATGTATATTTTAATTTTGATGTTTGAAACTAAAAGTTCTAAAAAAGTGATATTTTAAACGTTATACGAGGCTGGTTTGAAAAGTCCGTGCAAAGTCCGAGAAATGGCACCACCGGCGCGTATCGAGGTCATGTTTACTTAGTAGCATCTCTTGAATGAACGCACATCAAGTTTCAGCCATATTGGTCTATTTCTTTGTGTTTGGCATTCGTGTGAATCAAGGAAGTCGAGTGATTTTCAAGAAATGGACGAAAAAAAAATTTCGTGTGGTGATTAAACATTACTTTATGAAAGGCAAAACGCCTCAGGAGACTAAAGAGAAGCTTGATAAACATTATGGTGACTCTGCACCTTCGATTAGAACAGTTTATAAGTGGTTTCAAAATTTTCGGACTGGCCATATGGGCACAAGTGACGCTGAACGTTCTGGGCGGCCTGTGGAGGTTACGACTCCAGAAATTATTGATCAAATCCATGATATGGTGATGGATGACAGAAGAGTTAAGGTGCGTGAGATTGCTAGTGCTGTGGGCATCTCGACTGAACGGGTACATAATATTTTGCATAAACATTTGGACATGAGAAAGCTATCCGCAAGATGGGTGCCGCGATTGGTCACGCTTGACCAAAAACGGAATCGTGTGAAGTGTTGCAAGGATGGTTTGCAGCTGTTCTAGAAGAATCCGGAGGACTTTAAGCGTCGTTTCGTCACTGTGGATGAAACATGGATACATTACTATACTCCTGAGACCAAACAATAATCTAAACAATGGGTTACCAAGGGGGAATCTGCACCAAAAAAGGCGAAGACCGTTCCTTCGGCCGGAAAGGTTATGGCGACTGTCTTTTGGGATTCGCAAGGGATAATCCTCATCGACTATCTGGAAAAGGGTAAAACTATTACAGGTGAATATTATTCATCGTTATTGGACAGTTTGAAAACCGAGTTGCAAGAAAAACGCCCGCGATTGGCCCACAAGAAGGTCCTTTTCCATCACGACAACGCACCAGCACACACTCAGCAGTTGTGGTCGCAAAATTAATGGAAATAGGATTCCAACTCGTTTCACATCCCCCTATTCTCCGGACTTGGCTCCCTCGGACTACTATTTGTTCCTCAATTTGAGGAAATGGCTGGCGGGACAAAGATTTTATTCAAACGAGGAGGTGATTGCAGACACTAATGGATATTTTGCAGACTTGGACAAATCCTATTATTCGGAAGGGATCAACAAACTAGAACATCGTTGGACGAAGTGTATAAGCCTAAAAGGAGACTATGTCGAAAAATAAAAAAGGTTTACCCCAAACACATAAGTAGTTTTTATTTTTGCACGGACTTTTCAAACCAGCCTCGTAATAATTAAATGATAATCAAATTTTATTGAAATCAATTTATATCATTTAAATGTACTCACTCACGAAATTAAATTAACTTCAAATACAAAACATTTAAGCTCAATTGAATCTGCCTGTCTAACTTAAACAGAACAAGCTCAGAATCTGGCCTGCTCGACGCTCTAACAACAATAGGTGTTAAGAGCCACGTGTGCACACTTGATTATTATAACCGGTCGTTTCGAATAGCGCAGGTACCAACCCACAAACCTACAGCCTGAAAAGTCCTTCAATCGAACATTCATTTTAGGGACTTATGGCCAGCTTTTCGGCATTCGGTCCCAATGTGCACTGAGAAAAGTGCATTTTCAAAGCAGGAGATTATGTTGAAAAATAATATGTACTTAATTTATTTGTAATAGCAAATAAAAAAATGTAAAAAAAAATGTCTCGTTTATATTTGATCCACCGTAGCACATCCTTCTCAGGGAGTGGAAGTATCGGAAAAAATATGTTATTTTTTTCTAATTTTTGAAGAAACAGTACGTAAAAGTTAATGTCAGGTTTCAGTTATGTGAAGCTCTTCTGTTTAATATTTTTGGTAGTAATATCTGACCGTAAAATCTTTTAAAATACCAAGTTGTAATACTGGAAGACAACTATTCTTTGATGTGACACAGTCATATACAGTATTTACTTTAAAGCAGCATGTTTGCGAGGAAAGTACGTTGTCCTGATTTTTTATATCAAGTTTAAAATTTTATATTTCATCCTGTATCATCTCTAAAAACGATAAGTCGTGACCACACGCTATCTTTGTCCAGACAAAGCGGCTTCGCTGTTTCTTGTTCATTCAGACTGTTTGGCTCATTCATAGCATTCTTATTCTCTTTAAAGAGCGGCTTATTACTCTGGTATTATTTTGGTATTTTAATAAGGGCATAATTACGTGTATTATCTCTTATTACAACTTGTTTCTAGTATTATAATAATATATCTGTTCCTTTTAGTGGAAATTTTTTGATTAAATTCATGAATAATTATTTTATAAAATAAAAACAAGATGTTGGCTGGTTAACTTAAAATAATAAAACGATACATCACATTCCGATGTTGCACTTATATCAGGGTATTATTAGTAGTAATACTAGTCGGGAATATCTTTCAGTTTTTTTCTAATTTATCCATCCACTATATAAGAATCTGTTAAGACAGTCTTAACGTTAACCTTAACTGAAATATATCAATCACGGTCACTTATTTTCGAGACATGGTAATATGAAACAGTTTTTGAAAATGCCCAAAAACCATGGGGCGAAACGTCAAAATAATAAAAAAATTTAAAAGAATTCAGAAATATTAATTGGATGAACCTAAACCTAAGATATAACAAAAAAATGTATATATATATATATATATATATATATATATATATATATTATATATATATATATATATATATATATATATATAAATATATATATATAGAGGTGTGCAAGTATGAGATGCGGATTTTTTTTCTAAAAAACATGTTAAATTCGGAAGAATGATGAAAAAAGTGCTTTATTCAAAGTATGCTCCATCGCTTGTTATACATTTTTCCCATCTTTCGGGCAATTTGTGAATACCACGCCAGTAAAAATCCTCCCCTTTTGCTGCGAACCATTCATCGAGCTATTTTTTCCCATCTTCGTACCAACCAAAGCGCTGCTCAACAAGTGCGTGACCCATCGATGCAAACAAGTGGTAATCGGAAGGAGTGGTGAGTAAGCCGCATGGAGTAGAACTTCCCAGCTGAGTGCATCTAACGTGTCGCGAACTGGTTTTGCCGTATGTGATGAAGCATTGTCACGAAGAAAAATGACTTTGTGTTGCCTCTTTCGGTATCCTGGCGTTTTTTCAAGCAGGAAACGGTTCAAATCGGTCAATTGTTGATGGTAACGTTTAGTATTAACCGTTTCCCTAGGTTTTAACAGCTCATAATAGACCACGCCCCTCCGGTCCCACCAAACACAGAGCACCGTCTTTTTGCCAAAGCGATTCGGTCTTGCGGTCGATGTGGATGGTGCGCCTGGGTCTACCAATGATTTTTTCGCTTGGGAAAATAAATCCACTTTTCATCCCCTGTAACTATACGATGCAAAAACGACTTCCTTTTGTACCGAGCGGGCAAAATGTCACACGGTTTTTGCGCTTTTCCATTTGCCTGTCGTTCAATTTCTGAATTTTTTCCCATCTCTCGTAGCCGATTGGAAATAGCTTGTTGACTAACGCCCAATTGCTCGGCGAGTTGTTTTTGTGTTTGCGAATCATCTTCGGCCAACAATGCTTGTAATTCCACATTCTCGTATTTTTTTGGCGATTTTCCACGTTCCTTGTCTGCAACTTCGAAGTCACCACTTTTAAAACGCCGAAACCATCGTTCACACGTATCTTGCGATGGAGCATGTTCACCATAAGCTTCTCGAAGTATTCGGTATAAATTTCGACATGTTGAACACAACAACACAACACTATGCACACACTTTTCCAATTTATCACTCGTGCGCGTCTGACACTTGTTGATGACACAACAAATCTTTATAGCACAAACTGCATTGGTGCACCATCTGTTATCTGAAGTCCGCATTTCATACTTGCTCAGCCCCCCTCTCAGCAGAGGTGAGGTGACTGATGATGACACTAATCATCATGGCAGTGTTCATGGGATGTTATAATGTAGTGGGCGCTCGGTTTCTTCTACATCGCAGTTCCAGAGCCATTTTGGAAATATGTTCCTCATGCTTATGAAAACTTTGTTCTAAACCCTGTCAGCAGAATATGACGTCATCGTTTTAGGCCAGTAATGATGGGTACTATTGCTGTCACGATAGGATGGTGGGGGATAAATAGGTGCTTAGGTGTTTAGTAGAGAACGAGGGTGGGATATGATTTCTCCCTGGGTGTAGGGATTGGGAGATAATCAATACACGCGTTGCTAGAGTCGCATCCCTGAAATAGATCTATCATCTACCGAGATCGTAAAGGAAAATCTATCGGCTTCCACATATATATATATATATATATATATATATATATATATATATATATATATATATATATATATATATATATAAATATAAATATATGTATATATATATATATATATATATATATATATATATATATATATATATATATATATATATATATATATATAATATATATATATATATATATATATATATATATATATATATATATATATATATATATATAAATATATATATAAATATATATATATGTATATATATATATATATATATATATATATATATATATATATATATATATATATATATATAAATATATATATATATATATATATATATATATATATATATATATATATATATATATATATATATATATATATATATATATGTATATACGATACAATCAATCCAACGCTTTTCTAACATTTCTATACCTTTCTTGTAGAAGGATTTATCCTTGTCTTCAAAAAGGCCTCAGTTTCATTGGAGCCAAATCTCGTTCCCAAATCTGGAGAATACGGTGGATGAGGATGCAATTCGAACTTCAATTCATGCAATTTTGCCATCGTAACCAATGACTTGTGACACGGTGCTTTGTCTTGATGAAAGCGCCCTTTTTTCTGGTTCATTTGGGACCGTTCCTTTGCGATTTCTGCTTTCAAATGCTCTAATAACTTTATATAATATTCGCTATTGATGGTTTTTCCCTTCTGAGCATAATCGATGAAAATGATTCCATGCGCATCCCAAAATAGAGGCCAATACCTTCCCAGCCAACTGTTCTGTCTCTGGTCTCTTCGGGCGGCTTTCATCGGCTGCTCTCCACTCAGCTAACTGCCCATTTGATTCAGGTGTGTACTGGTGGATCCATGTTTCATCCATTGTCACATATCGCATGACAAAAATTCTTTTTATTGTGCTTAAACAGGTCCAAACTGCGCTCAGAATCATTAACACGTTGTTGTTTTGGGTACCATTTCGAACAGAGTTTTCTCATGCCTAAATGTTCATGCAAAATATGACCAACATGTTCTTTTGATATCTTTAGGGTTTCAGCTATCTCACGCAATTTCTTTTTGCCACACTTTACCATCATCCAAAACAATTTGGTTAATTTTTTTGATCTTTACCGGTGTAACCATCTCATTTGGGCGTCCAGAGCATTCAGCATCATTTGTATCTGTACGACCACGTTTAAATTCAGCACACCAGTAAATGATGAGTGACTTTTCAGGGGCAGAGTCCCCGTAACACTTATCAAGTCATTGCTTTGTTTGAACGGTACTTTATCCCATCAAAAAACTGTGATTAAACACATACGAAATTCGATATTTTCCACTGTTCTGAAAATATCAAAAGTAGCGTCACTAAAACCACTATAACTTGTTAACTAATCTTCGAAATGTCATAAAATTTTGACACGTATCGTTTGAAGGTTGGTACTTCCTAAAAATCATATGGATTTTTTGAAAAAGGCGACATTTATGTGTCGGACCAAAAACTTTTCAGCTTTATACAGAGTGTCGAGTTCACTATAAGAAATTGCATGCTATGGTTGTATATGTTATTACTAATATTATAGCATAGGTTAAATAGTTTAAAGCAGAAAAACTCTTAAGTAGCCTCATGTATAGTGTTATCTTTCTAGTGTTCCGTACAGAATACTTATGGTATCACTTCGGTGTCTGTCCGTCAGCCACGTTCGATTTTCTCCGAAACGATTTGACCTAGAAAGTTGAAATTTGGCACAAATATAGGAATTGATTGCCCAATCAGAGCCGTGTAGTTTTGAAAGTTAAATTAATTAAGGGGTTAGTTTTGGGGGGTGAAATTGGAAGTGAGAAAAAATTTCGGTGAGGTGCTAAATGAAAGCTTGTGGAAACACGAGTTCAAAAATATGTATGATATAATACTTGCGTATATTAAATTCTGGAGTAATCTTTATAAAGTGTAGATTCAGTGAAAATTATTGTGCATTACGTTTGATATTTATCTGGTATAAAAAATACTGAAAAGTATGTCTCCCTATAAAATGGTGGAGGTAGATTATTTTCCGCACATTACCGCAGGTCGTTCATCTAGAGACAAAATAATTTTAATTCATTTGTTTATAATATAATATAATATTTAGGTAGTAAATATTGGTTTTACACTTTTACTATGAGATTCTAGATTGAGCTAGATTGATTTATTGGCTATTAGGTAACTAAGATGCTAAAACTATTATGCATTATTGACTAAGAAAAAACTTCAAAATACATACTGGATCTTAAGATGTCATGTCAGGGACCTAATTAACTTAGCATATTTAAGGATTTTATGTTAGCAATCACGGTACGGAACACTAATTGCACAAGACCAACTTACACATGGCCAATTTTTCTATTTCCTTAAAGAAATGCCTCTTCTTTTAAGGATTGTTTGGTTCTTCTAATAACAAGTAAAAATATTTCAAGTTAAAAATTGATCAGTAACTCGTAATTCTAACGTTATTAGGGAAAAGAACGAATTACCAGGTGTACAAGTACGAAATGCGGATTTCAGATAACAGGATAGTGCACCAATGCAGTTTGTGCTATAAAGATTTGACACTGCGCCATTTTGTTGCGTCATCAACAAGTGTCAGACGCGCACGAGTGATAAATTGGAAAAGTGTGTGCATAGTGTTGTGTTGTTGTGTTCAATATGTCGAAATTTATACCGAACAAAGAGCATTCGCGGACAACATTAATTTTTTGCTTTCATTTGAAGCAAACTACTGTTGAATCATACCGATTACTTCGAAAAGTTTATGGTGAACATGCTCCAACGTAAGATACATGTAAACGATAGTTTCGGCGTTTCAAAAGTGGTGACTTCGATGTGGAATTGCAAGCATTGTTGAACGAAGATGATTCGCATACAGAAAAACAACTCGCCGAGCAATTGGGCGTTAGTCAACAAGCTAGTTCCAATCGGCTACGAGAGATGGGAAAGATTCAGAAGACCGGTAGATGGGTACCACATGAGTTGAAAAGCGGATATTTTGCTCGCTCGGTACAAAAGGAAGTCGTTTTTGCATCGTATAGTTACAGGGGATGAAAAGGGGTTTTATTTTGAGAATCTGGAGAGTAAAAAATCATGGGTAGACCTAGGCGCACCATCCACATCGACCGCAAGACCGAATCGCTTTGGCAGAAAGACGATGCTCTGTGTTTGGTGGGACCAGAGGGGCGTGGTCTATTATGAGCTGTTAAAACCTGGGGAAACGGTTAATACTATACATTACTAACAACAATTGACCGATTTGTACCATTCGCTGCTTGAAAAAAGGCCAGAATACCGAAAGAGACAACACAAAGTCATTTCTCTTCATGACAATGCTCCATCACATACGGCAAAATCAGTTCGCCATAAGTTGGAAGCACTCAGTTGGGGAGTTCTACCCCATGCGGCTTACTAACCAGACTTGGCTCCTTCCGATTACCACTTGTTTGCATCGATGGGTCACGCACTTGCTGAGCAGCGTTTTGGTTCGTACGAAGATGTGAAAAAATGGCTCGATGAATGGTTCGCAGCAAAAGGGAAAGATTTTTACTGGCGTGGTATTCACAAATTGCCCGAAAGATGGAAAAAATGTGTAACAGGCGACGGAGCATACTTTGAATAAAGCATTTTTTATCATTCTTGCGAATTTAACATTTTTAGAAAAAAAATCCGCATTTCATACTCATACACCTGGTAGATGGTAAGGTCTAAAAAAAACCAGCCAAGGGCAATTCGGACTTGCGTCATTAGAGGAGGTATAAAATGATCAATGACTTTAGAAAACATACCCCAAATGAGTTTTCAACAAAGTTTTTTTCCGATCTTTACTGAAAACTGATGACCTTTAAATTTTTGTTTTTTTTTTATATACCAGATAAATTACACTGGTTTACAGCCAAAAAATACCAAGAACGCCACATGCCTAGATAAGTTAATTGGGACCTCCTGAACACGAAAAACGCTATAATTTTTTTTTTTTAAGTACCGTTTTTTAGATAACGGTACTTTTGTGTTTTTCGGTGTATGGTCCCACTCAAACCCTTATGGAGCCCAACCGAAAAGTCCGATCGAGATAAATGTCATACCGTTGGAAAGGCAACTAAATGCCTTTTCCGGCGGTATACTATAAATTTCTATGTGACAAGAAGTAGCTGAGTTATAACACCTCAAAGTTCAAAATTTGCCTATTTTTTACGTTTTTTTTCAAAATTTTTCATTTTTATTTGTTTTTTTTTCTACGTTATTGTAAAGATCTGGAATGTTTTATTTTTTTACCAAGTAGTTTATTTAATAACCAACATTTTAAACGTAATTTGAAAAAAAAGGATGAAAAATAAAGTTTTTATTAAGGATTTTGTGGAACGACAATATTTTCATTTTCATTGCTCACACGCTATATTCGGCGTAAATTAAAAAAATTTAAATTAAAATGACGAGTGACTTGAATTTTTCCGTTTTTTTTTCGGATGTATCTTCGCGAATGAGGAACCAACAATAGTCTGCCATCATTTGTTCATCCCACCAGCCCTTGTAACGTCTCTCGATTTCTTGCATTTCCTGGTGAAATCTTTCACCCTGCTCATCACTTTCGGATCCCAAGTTCATGGGGAAAATATCCAAATGACTGAATAAAAAGTGTAGTTTAGGTGTCATATTTGAACCTAAAAGTTAAAAAGAATAAATTTCAAATAATTTTCAAATGATAACGGCCTTTTTGATATACATGCTTTCACTCAACGCTTACCAATGGCATTGAATTTTTGCAGTAATGTATCGATCTTCTCAGCGTAATCAGGACTTCTGTAGTTTCCCAAAAAGTTGTAAACGATGTCCTGGAATGCTTCCCATGCCTCCAAATGAGCTGGACCTAAACACTCATTAAATGCTTGGTCACCGTACAGAGCCCGAATTTGAGGTCCATCAAATATACCAGCTTCAATTTTGCTCGCTGTGGCTCTCGGAAATTTTTGTTTAAGGTAATTCATGGCAAGACTGTCTTTTGGCAACGTTTTCACATATATTTGTAAATAACCCAAGCTTAATATGTAGTGGAAGAAGTATTATCTTCTCCTGAGGAATGAGTGGGTCAGTTTTAATATTGTACTCTCCGTGCGTACGCCCACTTCGTTCGGGCCCAAACTTTTCGGATGTAGTGATTCTGACGGTCACGGCTGTCCCATAGACATAGAAAACAGGGAAACTTCGTATTGCCCCCTTGCAATCCAGATAGTATGGCAACTAATTTAAAATCAGAGCAAACTTTCCATTGATGTTGGTCATATTGTATGAGAGCGAGAAGTTCTTTCATTGCTTCATATGTTTCCTTTATGTATTTTCCATATCCGATTGGAATTGATGGTTTCGTATTCCCTTTATGAAGCAAGACTGCCTTCAAACTATCCTTGCCTCCATCCAGAAAAAGACGCCATTCCACTGGGTCATAACTTTGTTGGAGAGCATTGAAAAGACCACGTATGTTGGCACAAAAACAAAAGTTTCCCGTTTTTGCGAAAAAAACTGCAAGTTGTTTGCTACGATCACGGTAATATGTAACACGTGTCTCAGGAGCACAATATCCCCACTGTTGCAATCGCGATGCAAGTAATTCAGATTTCGATTTCGGCAAATACAAATCTCGGCACAAATCATTAAGCTCGGCCTGAGTAAGTAAATGGGGTTTCTTATTTGATTGCATTTCTGATTCACTGCACTCATCTGATGAATCACTTATTGTTGTTCTTTTTCGTATTTTTGTGGGCTCTGCTACAATCAGCTGCGGTTTGGGGCACGATACTGAGTGCGGCACTGGCAGCGTCACCGAGCTAACAACTGGATAAACTGGTTCAATTCTACGTCCGACAGCCTTTTCCGTTAAACAGAAATAACAATCTGTTGTATGACTGATCGGGTTTCTCCATTGCATTGGCTTTCCAAATGTGAAGAAACACTCTTGACCCTTACCAATTTTATTTAATATTGTTCGGCAGTTGTTACATGCATTATTCGGGTCCACGGTTTGTCCAGAGACGCAGGTCGAAAGCCGAAATACTTCTTATACGCTTCAGATAAATTTTTCGTATTCATTTTTCGCATCAAATGCTGTGATTTCTTTTTCACAAGAACTCCACAAACATAACAAAATTCGTTGGGATCGATTGAACACATTTTATTTTTTGCACGTACAAAGCCAAACTGTTTACTGTGATCAGATTCAAATTCTGATGGACGCCGAATATAGCGTGTGTCAGGGCTACCAACGTATACAGTGATTCAAATTCTGATGGACGCCGAATATAGCGTGTGTCATGGCTACCAACGTATACAGTGATTCAAATTCTGATGGACACCGAATATAGCGTGTGAGCAATGAAATTGAAAATATTGTCGTTCCACAAAATCCTTAATAAAAACTTTATTTTTCATCCTTTTTTTTTCAAATTACATTTAAAATGTTGGTTATTAAATAAACTACTTGGTAAAAAAATAAAACATTCCAGATCTTTACAATAACGTAGAAAAAAAACCAAATAAAAATGAAAAATTTTGAAAAAAAACGTAAAAAATAGGCAAATTTTGAACTTTGAGGTGTTATAACTCAGCCACTTCTTGTCACATAGAAATTTATAGTATACCGCCGGAAAAGGCATTTAGTTGCCTTTCCAACGGTATGACATTTATCTCGATCGGACTTTTCGGTTGGGCTCCATAAGGGTTTGAGTGGGACCATACACCGAAAAACACAAAAGTACCATTATCTAAACAACGGTACTTAAAAAAAAAAAATTATAGCGTTTTTCGTGTTCAGGAGGTCCCAATTAACTTATCTAGGCATGTGGCGTTCTTGGTATTTTTCCAAATTAAAAATTTGTAAACCTGTGTTATTAAAGATAATTTTCCAAAATTTTTTTAAGATTTTTTAATCAGTACTTTTCGAGATAAGGGGGAGACAGCGATTTTTCGCACGCAAAGAAAAGCGTGCGCAAGAATTACAATATATATATTTTTGAATTTGTCTGTTTA
The DNA here is from genome assembly GCA_019049505.1 of Pachyrhynchus sulphureomaculatus. NCBI lineage: Eukaryota > Metazoa > Arthropoda > Insecta > Coleoptera > Curculionidae > Pachyrhynchus > Pachyrhynchus sulphureomaculatus. Next base: position 11,352,209 of record CM032456.1, on the reverse strand, counting down.
CAAGCTTTCATTTGACACCCCGTTCGATGACCTGGCATTTTTTTTTTCACTTTTGATTTCACCCTTCAGAACTAACCCTTCAAGTCAAAATTTAACTTTCAATACTGTACGGCTCTGCTGAGGCAATCAATTCCTATATTAGTGCGAAATATCAACTTTCTATGTCAAATAATTTCGAAGAAAATTGGGTGTGACAGACAGACGGACAGACGCATAGATCGACGGACGGACAGACGAATTGATCTTATAAATGTTCTGTATGGAACACTAATATGTATATTCTAACGAAAAAGATGATAGATCTACTATATCAATAATGACATTTACTCAAAATAATTTTTTGCAAACCGGCCAAACAACACAAATGACAAAGAGTACAAATTCTTTCTTACCGATAAACGTTTTCACGAGTGCTATTTCAATTTTTTGCAATTATACCTTGCACAAGATGGCTATGCTTATAAGATCTGTCAATTAGAGTGCTTATTAAAGCAGATCTACGTGATGAGTTACTTCCGAATGGAGATCACTGGTTACTTCGGTCGTAAGTACTTGTAATTACTGCCAGTATACCTTTAATTATTCAGTCTTCTTCGTGATAGCGGCGCAAGATATTAAAGGAAGCATTTATTCTTCTCTTGTGATTTATTTCTTAATTAATTTTCAAAATACATCATTGGCGGAGCTAGTGTACAATGACATGTTTAAATAGAAATCATCATGAATGTTTCTTAATTTAGTATTAGTAATATTTGAGAGAAAAGAATATTTAACAACGACGTTTCCCTTAGAATTTTAAACAATATCTCAATATAGGCAAGAACTTTTTTTAGGATTTTTATTGTCTTTAGTTAAAAATTAAAGAAATTTCAAATTTTAAATTTAGTTACTGTAACGCTCTTTAACGGGGAAGAAAATAACGGACGACATGGTAAACATATGTTTAGTATTTTTTTTCAATTTTATGTACATAATTCAACGTCTATGTGTATGTTCTTAACTGACTTGGCGTTGAAGATCACTTGGTCTTATAAGCAGGGCACTGGATATGTCCCGTGCATGCGACACAATCGACCACGCTCTGCTTATAAAAAAACTCTGCCATCTTTAAAATCATATTAGATGACATCTGGCAGAAAATAGACAACCGGAGAGAAATCAAGAACAAGCTAAACAGTAGTGATAGAGAGAGCGAGAGAGACACCTTAAGGAATCAATATAAAGAAGCCAACACTGCCGTCAAAAAAGCAGCCAGACGTGACAAACGAAAATGGGGAGACAATCTAGCCCAGTCCGCACAGTCTGCAGCTGAAGCAAGAAACAACCGGGAGCTATATAGAATAACTAAGCGTCTGGCAGGTAGAAACTTTAACCAAGCAACAACAATTTTACATGGGAAAGATGGCGACGCAATTTCAATCCGCTTGATCAACTGAACAGATAGGAGGAGTACTTTGGCGACAGCCTCAGCACCTTACCACCAACAGAACCTCCGACTTCTAAACTACAAGAAAACCCACTGAATATTGAAACCAACGACCCTACCCAAAGCGAAATCAAAAGAGCAATCGGTCAGCTTAAAATGGGGAAAGCTGCGGGTCCAGAGGAGATCCCGGCTAAACTAATGAAGGCATGTCCGGCCACCGTAACCAGACTTTTAATTCGAGTGATAAAAACTGCTTGGAACACAGAACTTCTTCCTGACAGCTGGAAAGAAGGGTACATTATAAAGCTGCCAAAAAGGGGCAACCTGAAAGAATGCCGCAACTGGCAGGGCATCACCCTTCTTAACACCATCAACAAAATTATAGCAATCATTATTCTAAACAGGCTTAGCAATACTATAGAACCGACTCTACGAGCAGAGCAAGCCGGTTTCCGCCCCCAGAGGTCATGCATAGACCAGATAAATGCTCTGCGAATAATCATCAAACAATTTTATGAGTTTAGATCACCACTCTACCTGATCTTCGTGGATTTTGAAAGAGCATTTGACACCTTGAAGCACACGGCTATATGGGCAGCTTTAAGGGAACGAGGTGTGCCGGAAAAAATAATACGAATTATTAAAGCACTTTATCATGGAAGTAGCTGTAGAGTGATACACAGTAACATGACCAGCAAGGCAATACCTGTCAGAAATGGAGCTAGACGAAGTCATGACTAAAACTAACAACACTCAAAGATAGGGCCTAACGTCACGTCTGGAAGACCTAGACTATGCGGACGATATTTGCCTTCTATCTCACTCATTAAAGGACGCAAAAGCCAAACTGAGAATAATAAACAATGAAAATACAACTTTAACTCTAAATAATCTCCCAATCGAAAGGGTACAAAGGTTCACGTACCTTGGCAGTGTGATAGATACGAACGGAGGGATAGAGGCTGATGTCAAACAAAGAATACTCAAAGCACAGCAAATATTCGGGATTCTTAACAACATCTGGAGGTCCCGCATACTGTCGCCAAACATAAAAATACGCCTCTTCAACACAAATATCAAATCGTTGCTTCTGTACGGCTGTGAAACCTGGAAAGTGACTAAAAGTATTTCCAATCAACTACAAGTGTTTACAAACAAGTGCTTACGCAAAATCTTACGAATATACTGGCCGGACCAGATACCAAACACCGAGTTATGGGAACGAGCGAAGCAAACACTGATAGAGTACAATATCAAATGTAGAAAGTGGGGGTGGCTGGGCCATACCCTCCGCAATCCCGCAGGTGATAATGCAAAACAAGCTCTCGATTGGAACCCACAGGGCACTCGTGGCAGGGGCAGACCGAGACAGACATGAAGATGCACAATTTTGGAAGAAGACAAGCAAGCTGGCAAGTCATGGGGCGAAATAAAAAAACCTCGCTAGAAACAGAGTCAAATCGAGAGTGTTAGATTTATTAGTAAAAAAGGAACCAGTGGTACCCTCAAGGGTTGTTTTAATCGCCTGCTCGACTCAATGTTTATAATGGTATTCAAAATTTTTATTAAATGAAAAACCCTGATGACTGCTACAAGTAATATAGCTGTAAATTAGTGTAATCTAAATACTCATGACACCGTGTCGACAGCTGTAATCAGACTGGTACTATAGATATGGTACAGTCAGAATATTATGTTAACAAAGTAAGTTGTATGACTCTTGGCCGGTATTTTAGATATAAAACGAAGGACGCGTATTTGCGTTAGTAAAATTTGCATAGCACTTATGGTTTTGCTCCATGGTACAATGTTAAAAGCCATTGTAGCGTAAAATAAATGAAAAGTTTTATACGTAAATCATTCTTAGTGTTCCGTACGGAACACTTATAAGATCACTTTGGTGTCTGTGACATGTCCGTCTGTCACACCCGATTTTCTCCAAAACTATTTGGAACTTCAAATTTGGTAATAATATAGGAACTATTGGCCTCATCAGAGTCGTGTAGTCTTGAAAGTTCAAAAATATATATAATGTAATACTTGCGCACACTTTTCTGTGTATTATTTTTAAAAAATCGCTGCCCCCCCTTATCTCAAAAAGTACCGATCAAAAAATTTTCAGAAAATTCTGGAATATTCTTCACAGGGTGTAGATTGAACGAAAATTATGACGAGTGCATTACCTTTAATAATTTAACTGGTATATAAAAAAAAAAACACAAAAATTTCAAGGGCATCAGTTTTCTGTAAAGATTGGAAACAAGCTATGTTGAAAACTCATTTTGGGTATGTTTTGTGACGTCACTGATCATTTTATACCTCTGTAACAAAAATTTTTATTTCAAGCAATCAAGGTACTGAACATTAATTGCGCAAGTTCAACTTGCACTTGACCGGTTATTTTTTATTAAGTTAATATGTTGCCTATCAGAACAAAATACTATATATATTATTTTAACTTTTTATGACTCTTCTGCATACCTGCTTCGCTATAGCTAAATCCTGTAGTTTTAAAATACTAGACAGTTTTAACTAACATAAGTCGCGTATTTTAGTATCCAATTCCGTACGTATCGTTGCTCTCTGCCAAGTTAATAAATCTCTTATAAGAGACAAGCCGATCCGCCGAGACAGAGTTAAACTTGGCGAAAAAGCGATATAGAGTTTTTCTAAAAAGTAAAAGGGTTGTTCTATCTCGCCATGAAAATGACGTTACATGAAAAAATTTCTTGGTTGCAAAACTACTATTGCTGTTACTGTATTTCTACGTAATCGTGTACGAATTTGTTGCGTTCTGCAGTTTTTATGATTTGTTACATATGTATGAAATAAAATAAAAAAAAACCGGCCAAGTGCAAGTTGAACTTGCACAATTAGTGTTCCGTACGTTGATTGTTTTTAAAATAAAAATTTTTGTTAGGGTGGTATAAAATGATCAGTGACTTCACAAAACACACCCCAAATGAGTTTTCAACAAAGTTTGTTTCCAATCTTTACTGAAAACTGGTGACCTTGAATTTTTTTTTTTTTTTATATACCAAATAAATTATTAAAGGTGATAATTTTCGTTCAATCTATACCCCGTGGAGAATATTCCAGAATTTTTTCAAAATTTTTTGATCAGTCCTTTTCGAGATAAGGAAGAAAAGTGTGCGCAAGTATTACATTATATATATATATATATATATATATATATATATATATATATATATATATATATATATATATATATATTTTACTCGTGTGTTTTCACAAGCTTTCATCAGACACCATACTCGATGACCCAGTAAAAAAAATTTTTTTTTTCACTTCCGATTTCACCCCTCAAAACGAACCACTTAAGTCAAACTTTATGTTACGGTGGTATAAAATGATCAGTGACTTCACAAAAACACCCCAAATGAGTTTTCAACAAAGTTTGTTTCCAGTCTTTACTGAAATCTGATGACCTTGAAATTTTTTTTTTTTTTATATACCATATAAATTATTAAAGGTAATGCACTCGTGATAATTTTCGTTCAATCTACACCCTGTGGAGAATATTCCAGAATTTTTTCGAAATTTTTTGATAAGTACTTTTCGAGATAAGGCCCGGGACAGCGATTTTTCGCGAATTTTTAAAAATAATACAAAGAAAAGTGCGCGCAAGTATAATATTATATATATATTTTTTACTCGTGTTTTCACAAGCTTTCATTTGACACCACACTCGATGACCTAGTAAAAAATTTTTTTTTTCACTTCCGACTTCACCCCCCAAAACTAACCCTTAAGTCAGAATTTAATTCTCAAAACTACATGGCTCTGATGAGGCCATCAATTCCTATATTATTACCAAATTTCACCTTTCTATGTCAAATAGTTTCGGAGAAAATCGGGTGTGACAGACAGACAGACAGACAGACAGACAGACAGACAGACACCGAAGTGATCTTATAAGTGTTCCGTACGGAACACTAAAAACAACTAAATCGGATAAGTGGTACTCAAGTGATAAGCACACTAACGGACAGACAGACAGATAGACAGAGAGATCTGGCATTTTATATATATTATTATATATTATATTCTTTGCTACATGATATTGTTCCATATTTAATGGTTAAGGCAGCATATTGCAAGAGAATGCGCTAGCGGCAAATTTTTTTCCGACTTGATTCACTATTATGGTCACTGCTTATTTCTTATGTTACCTAACGTAATAAAATATATCCTACAACCTGGCCAGAGAACATATGGCACTTTTGCTTCAAAAGTGACAGAATTCAAAAAACTTAAATTTTCAGGAAAAAGAAAAAACAGTTGTTTCTAGTATTAGAAAATTTTTAAAAGCAATAAAAACAGAAGCAGTCGAGAGAATATTATTTCTAAAATGGTTCTGCAAATAATCATAAAATCATTTTTGTTTTGTTTCTGAGTAACAGTAAAAAAAACGTTCTTTTGACTTGTGACGTTTTTGAATTTGTTCGGACTCACTACGAACTGAGTTGTAACATTTTTGATGAATACATTAGAGTAACAAAATTTATATCATTTCTAGCTCTGTGACTTTTTCTTTAGCTACAAAAACATTAATTTTTGTACCCTGACCTGATTTCAGGAAGATAAAGAAAGTCAGTAATAAAAAATTAACAATTATTTTTAATAAAAGTAGCAATGAAAAAGCACAAAGAAATAAGTAAAAGAGTACAAACTAAAAAAGTAAGTAAAATGGAAAAAATGCGTTTATAAAATTGACTACTTATTAATTTTTTAGGAATTATATTTTTCTCGCATAAAGATTTTAGACGTTTCAGTTTAGTTTACCTTCTACAACTGAAGTGACACCACACGAAATATTTTCAAAGAAAGATTGTCTTTTTATCACTAAAAGTGACACAACTCGAAATAATACACTGTACATTGTTTAAAAGCATACACACAACATCGCATTTATTGTGCAACTGAAAATGTGTCACCACTATATTATAAACATAAAATGACTGAATCGGCAAGAACGACACAAATCCCATCTGTGGGCCAACTGATGAGCTAAAGTTTATAAGCTTTTGAGGATTAATGGAATAATATTTAACGTACACATTCCTGGTGATAACTCAAAAAGTAAGTTTTTTGAGTTGTGTCACTTTTGCAGCAACAGAGTGATATGTATGTTTAAAAAAAAGCACGTAAATCGGATAAGTGGCTCTTGAGTGGAAAGCGCACTAACGGATAGACAGACAGACATAGTATTTTATATATATATATATATATATATATATATATATATATATATATATATATATATATATATATATATAAGTATATATACAGTGACTCACAGCTTAAATGATGCAGTTGCTATAAGAAAAGACTAACTGGTCTCAGTGCCTCTTTATTTATTTGGAAAAACCAACTTATTTAAATTAAATTAGTAAAGATTCTTCTAAAAAAGTATGAATTAGTTTTTGTCTTAAATATGTCTTACTTAATTAACAATAAATAATTAATCAAATCATATGCTATTTTAACGTCACAGCTTAAATGATGCAAAATAACAACAGGGGTCAAAACTTAACGCATTTTGAAATTTACGAAGGCGGCGTTGCTTTGATTTTTTAGCGCAATTGTTTTTTGTTTAGTTTGACATTTTTTTCATTGAATAAAACGAAATTGTTTAAGAATGGGTCGTCGAACTACAATTTTTGAGAGAAATTTAATTATTACTCATTACAGGAATGGATACAACCAAAGAGACATAGCCAAAATGGTAAATAAATGTCAGTCAACTGTTCAGCATATCATTGAACGTTACCGGAATGAAAATAGAGTCGAGAATAAGTCAAGGTTAGCTCCAAATAAGATTTTCAATGAACGTGAAGAAAGATGGATTTTAAGAGAGGTATCAAATAATCCAAAAAAAAAGTGCGCCAAAGTTGTGCGCCGAGGTGGAAAGACAGTTTGGAAAAAGGTGTAACCCCGAAACAGTCCGATGGATCTTGCGAAATAATAATTTACATGGTCGAACTGCTAGAAATAAGCCTTTCATTAGCCAAAGAAATAGACGCGTGAGATTAGAATTTGCCAGAGAGCATATCCATAAAGACTTGAACTTCTGGAATTCAGTAATATTTGCTGATGAGATCAAAATAAACTTATTTGGGTCCGATGGAAAAATATCAGTGTAGAGAAAGCCTAACGAAGAATTAAAATTGAAAAATATGAAAGCTACAGTAAAGCACGATGGAGGTGGAGTGATTTTATGGGGCTGTATGTCATCTGCAGGAGTAGGTAACATGCATTTCGTCGAAGGAAATATGAACCAATATGTGTACTTGGATATACTAAGGCAGCATCTCGTCGCTAGTGCCCAAAAATTAGATATTGAAAACAATTATCGGTTCTATCACGACAATGATCCAAAGCACACGTCATTTCGAGTCCGCAGTTGGTTGCTTTATAATTGTTCAAATGTTATTAAAACACCAGCCCAGTCACCAGACTTAAATGTAATTGAACATTTGTGGCTGACTTTAAAAAATAAATTAAATAGTGCCCCAATATCAAATAAAACTGAATTAAAAGTAAAAATTACTGAAGCATGGAACACTATTTCCCTGGAGTACACTAGAAAGTGAGTTGAATCAATGTCCAGAAGATTACAAGCCGTTATTGATAATGAGGGAGGCTCGACCAAATATTAGCAGGCTTATTTCAAATTCTACAGTTTGTTTTCTCTAATAATTTTGGTATATTGAATTTTGCATCATTTAAGCTGTGATGTTAAAATCGCATATAATTTAATTAATTATTTATTGTTAATTAAGTAAGGCATATTTAAGACAAAAAGTAATTCATACTTTTTTAGAAGACTCTTTACTAATTTAATTTCAATAAGCTGTTTTTTTTTTTTCCAAATAAATAAAGAGGCACTGAGACCAGTTAGTCTTCTCTTATAGCGACTGCATCATTTAAGCTGTGAGTCACTGGATATATATATATATATATATATATATATATATATATATATATACATGTATATATATATATATATATTATAGATAAAATAAATATTGAATAGAAATAAAGAGAATGAACCAGACCTTTTCTAGGGCAAAAGAGAAAAAAAATTGAATTTTTCGCAACGAAAAAATTTTAAAATAAGACATTTTTTTGTATATTCCTTATTTTTCCTTCATTTTGAAGAGCATAAAATTTCGCATATTTTAAAAAAAAGTTTCTTACGACCTCTTGCCCACAAGAAAAATCCCTAATAAAATTGGAAATAAAACGCGAATTTTGAACAATCTTCTTAATATTTTTTGATAAAATTTGGCACACTTCCTTGTTAATATAAAAGTTATATTTTCCTATAATTTGAAGCCGTAATAAAGAAAGGAATCGTATTAGAAATATAACAAGAGTTAATGGTTATGACGATGACTTAGTAAATAAGCTAATAAATAGGCATAAGTTTAGGTTTAATATTCAGAATTCCACCTTTTTTACACGCGAAGAAAATAACACCAAGTATGTCTCCATACCATATAATCCGAAATATAGCAAGGGACTCAATAAGATATTTAATAAGGTAGGCCTCACCTTAGTCTATAAGTCATCAGACAATCTGAGGAATATCTTAGGAAATCCCAAAGATAAGATTCCTAATTGTGAGAAAAGTGGAATTTATGAAATTAGTTGTAATGATTGTGACAAAAAGTATGTTGGGCAAACTAAAAGGTCAATTAGAACACGATTTAAAGAACATTTAGCACACTTAAAATACAACAGAACAGAAAAGTCTAGCATTGCCGAACATGCTCTTGAAGCTGATCATACTGTAACATTAGATAATCTAAGATTAATAAAAAATGTATCTGATAGGAGATTGTTGAACGCATACGAAAGTATGGAAATCATAAAATGAAAAAGTAGTTTAAACAAAGACAGAGGGCCTATTCCTTATAGTCCCCTCTACTGGTTACTTGACCGGAACTGATAGCCTTGCCTATGTCATTAGTTCCGCTTGAGTAATTCAAGGGTTAGGCTAAGTATAAATAGGGTAGATTTGGTAGTTTAGCTTTAGTCAATCATCGCTCCTGATGAAGCTAACATGGTTAGCGAAACGCGCGTCGAGTGCAAAAATAAAGTGTTTGGTGTAGTGGTGATATATACTGAGTAGTATCATTGTGCCAAAGATTCCACATTCCCAACTTAGCCGTAATATCGAATTGGATTTAAGTTACCCTTAAAAACTCTTTTTCAATTTGCCGTAGTAAATACTTTTTTTTAGGATATAAACTTCATATTTTTAATGCAATCTATGTAGGCATTTTTATTACGAGTAAAATGAACTTTTTTCTGTCGCATAACAACGAACAGAAGCTGAGATATTTAAGAAATAGTGAACCGATAGCGTTAAAATGTGAAAAATGCACTAAAATAGAAAAAAATGGCCTTGCGGTCAAAATTAGGCTGAGAAAACTCGTTTACATTATGTTGGCACTTTTTTAAAATAGTTAGATCGTTTTCCAAGCTGTACGTAAATATTTCTAAAAATCATTAAAATTTTACGGCATTTGCCACCACTATATTAGTAATAAGCGAGAGAAAAGAGTAAATAACGATGTTTCTCTGAAATTTTCAAGATTGTGCACGAAAAGTTAAGAAGAAAAAAGTTTCTGCACCTTACACCAGAGTAGATACTAAAGTGGAAAGAAATATAGCTACTTTAGAGAATGAAAAGAATTATTTTCCGCTAATTTGGGGGTTATATTAAGATCCTCTTATGTAGTAGGAGTTGTTGCATAAGGGCTCTGCACATCCAAATAAAAACTAGGTCGTCTTCCGGGCCTAAAAAGAAATTTGCTTATTGAATGGACAGAAAAGGGGTCTGGAATTAATAAACAGTTTTATGTAACGGACAACCAAAATTTTGCTGTTGCGCAACGACTGTAGCATCCACAAGGCACAGTTCAAGCTAGTTACGATATACACCGTAGAGCCCTGATTTAGTGTTCTGCTACTTTTTTATGTCCAAACATTGGAAGAAAGACCTCAGTGGTAGTTGGAGTTGAAAGCGGCTGTTGCGTCGTTTTTTAAAGCGCTAAATATGATACATCTTCTTAAGAAATTATGGTTCCTGGAATTATGGTACACAGTATTAAATTGAAGTGATTTTTTTATATTTTGCCTAGGATTGCACCAACTTTTTCGGGTATCGTGCTCTATTCTTTAATTTTAATTTCGAAGATCTCTGAAGATACTTCAAGTAATCGTATGCGATTGGTCTAATTCCAGTTTAGTCTTATTTAAAAAAAAAAACTTTAACAGAGAGATGGCTAAACGGACCGACTGTTACGATCTATAGTACTCCTATGTTAGTAAAATAGTGCTCATTTAACCAATTGTAATTTTAATACGCCATTCGTTAAATTGCTCATATAATATGTAAATATGAATAGGCACTAACAGTTGTGCTGTTCAAATTTTAATATGAAACCTTAAATGATGCATTTCTCGTCGAAAACGAACCTGTCGTTTTCAAGAGACAATCCGATCTCCTAGTGTGGCCGGGCCACACCGGCGGTGATCGTATCTGCATAGCGGTGGGTGTTAGCAATAGGAAATCTTTGAGCTATGGCGATGGTATCGACGCAAGGTGGAGCACATCGATCATAACCAATATGACTTATCTAGTCATCGGTAATATTAATCGTTGTAAAGATATATTATTTTTCTCATAAACTAGTTGGTTAACATAAAAAAAAACCGGTCAAGTGCAAGTTGAACTTGCACAATAGTGTTCCGTACGTTGATTGTTTTTAAAATAAAAATTTTTGTTAGGGTGGTATAAAATGATCAGTGACTTCACAAAACACACCCCAAATGAGTTTTCAACAAAGTTTGTTTCCAATCTTTACTGAAAACTGGTGACCTTGAAATTTTGTTTTTTTTTTATATACCAGATAAATTATTAAAGGTAATGCCCGCGTGATAATTTTCGTTCAATCTATACACCGTGGAGAATATTCCAGAATTTTTTCAAAATTTTTTGATCAGTACTTTTCGAGATAAGGTAGGGGACAGCGATTTTTTAAAAGTAATACGAAGAAAAGTGTGCGCAAGTATTACATTATATATATATTTTTTACTCGTGTTTTTCACAAGCTTTCATTTGACACCACACTCGATGACCTAGTAAAAAAAAAAAATTTTTCACTTCCGATTTCACCCCTCAAAACAAACCCCTTAAGTCAAAATTTATGTTACGGTAGTATAAAATGATCAGTGACTTCACAAAACACACCCCAAATGTGTTTCCAACAAAGTTTGTTTCCAATCTTTCCTGAAATCTGATGACCTTGAAATTTTTGTTTTTTTTATATATACCAAATAAATTATTAAAGGTAATACACTCGTGATAATTTTCGTTCAATCTACACCCCGTGGAGAATATTCCAGAATTTTTTCGAAATTTTTTGATAAGTACTTTTCGAGATAAGGCCCGGGACAGCGATTTTTCGCGAATTTTTAAAAATAATACAAAGAAAAGTGCGCGCAAGTATAATATTATATATGTATTTTTTACTCGTGTTTTCACAAGCTTTCATTTGACACCACACTCGATGACCTAGTAAAAAAAAAAATTTTTCACTTCCGATTTCACCCCTCAAAACAAACCCCTTAAGTCAAAATTTATGTTACGGTGGTATAAAATAATCAGTGACTTCACAAAACACACCCCAAATGTGTTTCCAGCAAAGTTTGTTTCCAATCTTTCCTGAAATCTGATGACCTTGAAATTTTTGTTTTTTTTATATACCAAATAAATTATTAAAGGTAATGCACTCGTGATAATTTTCGTTCAATCTACACCCCGTGGAGAATATTCCAGAATTTTTTCGAAATTTTTTGATAAGTATTTTTCGAGATAAGGCCCGGGACAGCGATTTTTCGCGAATTTTTAAAAATAATACAAAGAAAAGTGCGCGCAAGTATAATATTATATATGTATTTTTTACTCGTGTTTTCACAAGCTTTCATTTGACACCACACTCGATGACCTAGTAAAAAAAAAAAATTTTTCACTTCCGATTTCACCCCTCAAAACAAACCCCTTAAGTCAAAATTTAATTCTCAAAACTACATGGCTCTGATGAGGCCATCAATTCCTATATTATTACCAAATTTCACCTTTCTATGTCAAATAGTTTCGAGAGAAAATCGGGTGTGACAGACAGACAGACAGACAGACACCGAAGTGATCTTATAAGTGTTCCGTACGGAACACTAAAAATGGAGAGTCGGATAATTAGGACTCAATAATAATTGTAGTTGAGCCGAATATAAATGTTTACCATTTTTAGTTATTGTTGTATAAAAATGAAAAATCCTCTGGTGTAGATGAGTTGTTTAACGAACCAATAAAACACAACAAACTACAAAGAGCTGGCCCTTGAATATGCTAAACAATTGCCGGTTGTCCTGTAAAATACTAAAAATGTGGAAAAAAGTGAAGGTCATGGCTCTGCTAAATTCGGGTAATGACCTAGAGGAGCCCAACAGCTATGGCCCAATCTTCTTGTCGTGCCAAGAATGATCTTGTATCGCATATAAAGTTATGCTGATTCCAAATTAATCCCTTAACAGGCAGATTTCAGGCTGGGTAAGTCTCAGAATACTCAGAATAAATTCTTACCCTCACTAAGCGTATTGAAGAAGGTTTTGAGAAGGCGTTTACTACGGGGGTGGCGATAATTGATCTTACAGTCGCTCATGATACAGTTAATCACAGAAACTTATTCAACGAGGTCTATATCACACTAAAAGATGAACTCATTACTGTAGAGTAGGAGATTCACGGAAAAAAGAGTAGATGTGGGGAATTAAGAAGAGTATTTTCGCCAATCCTGTTTAAACATATACACAACGATGAAGCGATAACCGACAACGATTCAAGATCGAAACTTCCAAAACTTAGAAAGCAGACTGGAAAAACAATCATGTCGCAGTACTATAGAAATAACTGCCTAAAGCTTAATCCTAATAAAACTCAAGTAAGTGCTTTCCACCTAAATAACTTTTTGGAGGTAAAAGAATGGCGAGTTGGAGTAATACTGGATAGGACGCTGACATATAAATACCACTCTCAGAAAACCCGACAGAAAGTTACTCCCAGAAATGGTCTTCTGAGAAGGTTAGTCGGAAATAAGCGGGGGGCGAAGTCCTAAGAACAACCACCAAGGCTTTGTGCTTTTCTATTGCGGAAGACACCTATCACACCGCTTCATAAAATCTACAAAGCGGCCAGTTTCGTAACTGCTTCCAATCGTGGATTGGATACGATGGTCATTCAGTAAGTAAAAAGGCAAATAGCACTAGGTCAAGAACGGTTTAGTGGATTGCTACAAAGTTTGCCTACTTTTCGATGAAATCCTCCCAACGTTAACACACTTGTTCCACCTCTCTGCTAGCTTCTTGATTCTTGTGGCAAAGAATTATTTCGGTTGACGTCGAAGCTACTTTTGCACTTTTTCCTTCACTTTTTCATTGTCGGTGAACGTTTTTGCGTGTAGGATATCCTTGAGAGGTCGAAATAGGTAAAAAATCACACGGAACTAGGTCGGGGCTGTATGCGGGATGAGGCAAGATTTCACAACTCAGTTCTTGAAGCTTTTCTTGGGTAATGAGGGCGGGCATTGTAAATGGTTCTGAATAATATTGTGAACAGTTCCAACGATTACCGCAACCTCCTGAGCTATCATTTCAATACTAATTCTTCTGTTATCACGAAGTCCATCAATCCTCGATTTCAACGAGGGACCGGAAACTTCGACTGGACGTCCCTTCGCTGCTTGTCACACACTCTTGTTCGGCCACTTTTGAACCGATCTATCCACTTGTAAACGTTCGCACGATTCATACAACTTTGTCCATGTTGTAATAATATTCTAGAATGTATTTCACTTGGCTTAACACCTTCTGCTATTAAAAATCTGATGACAGAACGCTGCTCTTTTAAAGTGCAGTCTTCTAATGGACTCGTCATGAAAAACTGGATATTTTGAGGTTATGTTTACATTATATGATCGAACAGCTGATTAAAACTCATCACAAGGTTGCCAACTTGCACTTTTATAAGTATGGAGCGGTGTCGTTGAATGGGTTTAAGCTGAAACCAATTGTCTCTTTACTTATTGAATGATCTTCGTAGATTACATGGAAAAATTCAAGCAAATATTCGACGAGAAGAAGGTTTCTTGGTCATGTTGACATCGAACCTCCAGCAGGACACCCTTTTTTATAAAGACCACCTAACAACCCCAAATTACACCGGAAGACTTGGAGAATGATCAATAGAATCCATACAGGTGTGACACAGTAAAGACAAGATAAAATGAGGACTCCTAGAACCACAGGATTTTCTATGAGACTGTGGGGAGACACAGGACACGGCACATCTATTTTTGTGCAGGCAATGCCCCAGCAGATGCCCGTTATTGGTCCGAAGTTTTATAATTATGATTCGAACTAGCAAAAGTAAAAGTAAAGTTACTGTTGAATATTATAATGGCGTAAACAATTATTCTTGTATTATTTGACCTTCAGTGGCGTTGCCACGTTCTAGGGGTGGCTACGTAGGATGCGAAGGAGTGATCTAATCGAATAGGACTGGATTATTCGGGAACTTGGAATACAAGGGTACCAATACTATTGAATTTGTTTCCAGGAGGTTAATGATTTTAAAAAATCAGAAAGTTTTCTCTTTACGAAATGCTCATAATTGCGTGAATACCGTTGCAGTGAAATATCATCTGTCTCTTGTGATCAACGATCTCAAACTATTACTGACCAAGGTTTTAATAAATATTCTGCTTTTGCATTTGCAGTGTATAATATTTAAAAATATAATACAAAAATATTTTTTTTTCAGATTGTTGGTATGATAAACAAAGACATGAAGAAAATTCCGCAGTTCTAACTGGTGAACCATGTTTAAACTGTACATGCAGCAGGAGCGTGCTTTTATGTTACTTAAGAGTTTGTCCTAAATTACCTGATCCTCCTCCACTCGGATGTATCTTACTACATAGATATAGGACTTGTTGTCCAGAGTTAATATGCTCAGGTATTAAATATAGATCTTAAAATCAAAGTTCTTGTTTTAACAAAAGATTAAATAGTTTAAATAATTATTTACGTGTCTAGTTCGAAAAGTGATATTTTACAGAATGAGTAAGCAAGTTTGAGGATGCCTATATAGGCGGGGTTTTAAAGACCCTATTACAAAGAACCAGGGGACGATGACTATCAGATAACTATAGAAATGATAAGGTATGGAGGGGCGTCGATAATACGAGCTCTTCAAGCTCTGTTCAATAGGTGCCTTATAGAAAATAAAATAGCAACACCTTCGGTAAACGCCTTGATTGTGCTTATTTTTAAATAGAAGAACAAATTTAAATTGGAGAAATACAGACCCATCAGCCCGTTATCGGTACTATACAAAATCCTGACTAGAATCATAACATATCGATAAACGAGCAAATTAGACAGTTATCAACTACGTGGACAAGCGGGATATAGACGAGGATACAAAACTTTGGACCATCTTCAAATAATTTGATTACTAGTGAAAAAAGCAAATAAATATAAGGTGACCTTGTGGAAGGCAATGGTTGGCTATAAATAAGAGATATGGGCAATACTTATTGCCTTAAGTAATAGCAAAGTCTACGAAAGATACACTCTTCTTGAATACATATATAAAAATGCCACATCACAAGTAATGCTTGACGAAAAAACAAATAAAATCAAAATTAAAAGAGAAATTGGAAAAGGCGACTTAATATCCCCAAAGCTGTTCATGTTGACTCTAGAAGACATGTTCAAATCAAATGAAAATACTAATGGACGGTGAACGATTAACACACATTCAATGCTCATGACACGGATCCGTGTCACCTCCCACATGTAGTCACATGCGCATGACACGGATCCGGGTCGCGCGTATTTGTAAACTCAGGTTGGCAGTATATCACAAGCACCCTTTCAAAGCAGTTGTACGCTTGTTAGCATATAGCCAAAGCATAGAAAATTTGTATTTTTCGCGCCGTTTCTGTATAGGATTTTCGTAACAGCTGATATTAGAACAAAATGGAGGATAATGTTGCAGGGCCTTCGGAGCCGAAAAAAAAGAAATTTACTGTTAAAAACCCTGGTAAATTGACTGAAGATGAGCTTCAGGCAGCATTATATGAATCATTTAGCGACTTTGATACTGATGAAGCTTCGGATTGGATTCCTAGTGACAACAATCATGATGAGAGTTTTAGCACATCCGACTCGGGTAAGGGTGTCTATTATGTTTTTTTTTTGTACTCGGAAGGCAAGAAAATTATTTTGATTCCAGATGATGGTGTACCTTTAATAAATTTGACAAGAATTAATGTGGCCAATGACCAAGCATCAAATAATGAAGTGCCTGACGCAGATAATATTTCTTTTTTATGGGATAACAATTCAAATGGAATGTGCAACTTTCTATTTTCTAGAAGAAATGAACTTCTTGTGCCTTTACCAGGTGACAAACCAATCGATTATTTCGTCTTCTGCTCGACGATGATTTCCTGAACCTGATAGTGGAGCAAACCAATATTTATGCCCAAGAAGTATTTTGTCAGCCAGGGTATATCTGAGAAATCTAGAATTGTTCGATGGAAACCATTATCGGCAGTGGAATTACTTACATTTTTGGGTCTGGTATTTACACACAGGGACGATAAAATTAAACAAAATTCAAGACTACTGGAAAGTGCATCCACTGTTCAATTTTAAATGTTTTTCGAGTCATATGAGTCGTGACAGGTTCCTCCTCATTATGCGATGTTTGCATTTTGCGAAGAATCCTACTGAGGGTCAAACTACAGATTATCGATTATATAAGGTATCACCCATTCTGAATTTTTTCAATCAAAAGATGGCTGAAGTTTACTACCCAGGAAAACAACTATCGCTGGATGAGTCCATGGTTTTATGGAGGGGCCGCTTGTTATTTAGGCAATATATAAAAAAACAAGCGGCATAAATACGGTATGAAGCTCTACATGCTTTCTGAACCAAATGGCATCATTGTAAATATAGCTGTGTACACTGGAGTACTAGATAGTAAAGGAGGAAAAGGGCATGCGGCAAACGTTGTGTTGCATCTGATGGAAGGCAAACTGAATTGTGGTCATTCCCTTTTCATGGACAACTTTTACAACAGTTGTGGTTTAGCAGAAACTTTACTGAAAAAACAGACTTATTGTACTGGAACACTTCGTGCCGACCGAAAATATAATCCAAAGGAAGTTGTTAAAGCAAAACTGGAAAAAGGAGAGACTGTAGCCAAATATTCAAAGAAAATAATGATGGGAAAGTGGAAAGACAGGAGGGATGTTCTTTATATATCAACGGAGTTTGAAAATGAAATGGTTGAATATACAGATAAAAGAAATAGAACACGATTAAAGCCTTTGCCTATCCTTGAATATAACGAATACATGGGAGGGGTTGACAGACAGGATCAAATGACCTCGTATTATCCATGTGAAAGGAAGACGCTTCGGTGGTACAAGAAATTAGGTCTTCATATTATCCAACTAATGCTTTTGAATGCGTATTATTTGCATGGAAAATATTCTTCACAACAAAAAATGTCATTATATCATTTCCGGCTGGCGGTTATAGAGGAACTGTTGGGAATAGAAAAAAAAGCTACTCTGAATTCCAAAGCAACAACAGTTGTTTCGCACCACCCAACAAAAATTCCTGACGTTTCTACTAAAAACGAAACCAAGAGAAAAAGGTGTAGGGTATGCTCGCAAAATAAGATTAGAAAAAGCACTATATATCACTGCGAGAAATGTCCTGATATGCCTGGTTTATGCCCAGGAAATTGTTTTGTAATATACCATGCCAAATAATGCTTTCTATCTTACGAATAAATATTTTTTCTGTTCGTTTTGCCTTTTTCATGTATTTTATGTTCGATATACTTATTTTATTTGTTTCAATATATTTGTATTCTGCAATTCTTTTTTTTTTATGAAACGTAATGTAATTTTAATTTTTTTTTTTCGCATGCAAGAAGAGAAGAACATTTTGAACGTACTGACACGGATCCGTGTCAGTCAGTAAAAAACAAGAAAATGTTTGCTATATGCTCATGACACGGATCCGTGTCACGCATACAAAGTTCAACGAACACTCGGTATATGTCGGTAAAAATAGTGAAATTATATTTATAACAAGGTAATAAGAAAAAAATATTTAAAAAATAAAATAGCACCCAGGTTCAGTAAGCTTATAAAAATCCGCAGCCAATGTGTTAAATCACTTAAGGTTCGCAGATGATGTGACTCTGATCGCCAACACAAAAGAAAAAAGACAAGAAATGATGATAAAATTAAATAACAAATATCGAGAAATAGGTCTAAAAATAAACTCCACTAAAATCATATATTTGAACAATGAAAGTGAACACAACAGCCAGGAACTATTAATAGAAGGTGAAAGAATAGGAAAGGTACAAACATTCATATATTTAGGACGAAAATCGAAATATCAAAACTAATTTAACGGCCGAATTGGATAGAAAAGTCTCGTTGGCTTGGTCTGCGTTCGGAAGGTTACAATCTACATTTAAATTGGACATCCCAAATACAATAAAAACCAGAGTGTTAACATACGGCACTGAAACGTGAGCTTTAAATAAAAGTATAATAAATAAACTTCAGGTAACTCAAAGAGTAATGGAGACGAGAATGCTAAATATGATACTCCAAGATCGTATTCCTAACGTCGAGATACGAAGAAGATCATAAGTGATAGATGTAATGCCACGAATATGTATATTAAGGTAGAATTAAATGAGAACAGAAGGACATGCCGTATGGTTGAGTGGAGGCCTAGAGAACATAAAAGATGCAGAGGTAGGCCACAGACAAGATGGACGGACGACAAAAAATGATTAGCGGGACACGATTGGCTGCATTAAACAAACACCGGAATTCATTAGTCACAACTTGGGGAGGCTTACATCCGACTATGGATGGAAAAAAGCTAATGATGATGCTAATGATGAAGATGATGATTACTTTTTGATCATGGCGCGTATATTTTTAATGCATTTGTATAAATTATCATAAAGAATATGTATATTTGTCTGTTCAAATTGTCACTATAGATATTGACGAAATACTTCGTTGTCTTGATAACACTATAAAGGAATTACTATTTTTATTCATACTTTGATTGATTAGAAAGTAATGATTTTCCGAATAAGTAAAAATAAAATATATTATTCATTAATAAGTATTTATACATGACTTCAACTGAGTTTTAAACCCAAAGTATGAGTGACCGTCATACAATTTGGACTTAACATACAGATTAGCATCTTCTTGCGTTTAAAAATTGTAAACTACTTGTAAAGGTTTACCTGTTAACTACTACATATCTCAATTCTTTTTAGATTTTTATGTTGGTAGTAATAGTTTAGAAGCCAGATCAGACCCAGAGGGTGATTTGGACATACCAACTGATGATCAAACTAATTACGAGAATGGTAAGTAGGCAGCAAACATATTTTTTGATTGATATTGATTTTTTTTGTTAATGAAGTTTGCACTTGTGTAAAAAGTTTCCACTTTAGATTCGTCCTCAACTCCAGATCTTACGTATTGTAATAATATAATGATATATTAACCATATGGGAATAGAGAAAACCCTATATCTTCAATAAAACTACTTAATTACTTTGTTAACTGTCACTAAATATATTTGTAAACATTTTACAATTGCGTTATCGCGATTTCGCAGTACAACTACATTGTCAAACGCTTAACTAAGACTAAAACAGATTTTTGGTATTTTATGTTTATATAATGAACAGATGTGAGTCTATTATATGTTAAAACAGTTGGAACAAAAGAGAATTTGCTACGTCTAATTGACTATTCAGTAAATTTATATTATGGTCCTTTGAATGTCTGTAAATTTCTATAAATTCTAAGAAATTGACTTTTGACCCTTTAGGTGCCATATGGAGTATTTGTAAACAATTGATATTGGGAAAAGTATGGCATGTTTCTAAGAAATGTTTAGCAAAGTGTGATTTTTAATTTTTTAGCCTATAAGAGGCATTGTGTTCTGCGAATCTTGTCTTGAAATTCCGCGCAAAAATTATCCAATATATTTTTTAATGCCAAAGATAAAACTAATAAATACAATAAATCAGGAATTTATAAACTTAATTGTCAAGAGTGCAATAGCTGTTACGTAGGCCAAACGGGACGGAATTTCAAGACAAGATTCGCAGAACACAATGCCTGGTACTGGTCAAAAAATTTTGAAAAAATTCTGGAATAGTCTTCGTAAAGTGTAGATTGAGTGAAAATTATCACGAATGCACTACGTTTGATAATTTATCTATTATAAAAAAATACTCAAAAAAATATCTGAACTAACCTGAACTACGTTTCTCTACAAAATGACGGAGGTGGATTATGTCCCGTACGTTACCGGGCGTCGCTCCTCTAGAGACAAAATAGTTTTATTTTATTTATTTATAATTAAATATTTAGGTACTATTTTTTTTATGGGTCTAGCACACGTGCCACAGGGAAGTCCCTAAAGCGCTCCATGAGCGGCATGTGTGCGAAAAAAGCAATTCACGTTGTTCTTGAATCGCTGTAAATTGTACTAGGTGGGAAACACAGCCCCGGGGAAATTATTCCAAAGGGATGATGATTTCCATATAAAAGACTGCTTGAAAAGCGTTGTACGCGAAGTAACAAGCTGAACCCCATACGGATGTGAAGTATTAGCGCGACATCTATTTCTAACATGCACCGCTCTACAAGTAATTAAGCGGGCTACATCCTTCGAACACTTTCCATGAAAAATACTTGTAGAACAGACTCAAGTCGCCAACCGTTTTTCGATGTTTCAGCGAATCAAGGCCGCTAGTCAGTTCCGGGTCTCCAATCAGACGAACAGCTCTTCTCTGAACAGAATCCAACAAATGCAGTGTGTGTTTGGAAGCGATGCCCCAAATATGGGAGCAGTATTCCATAGTTGGTCGAATTTGAACTTTGTAAAGAATGAACAGTTGTTGTGGAGTGTGTGTAAAGCTTTCTGGTGTGAAATAATATTCCCAACTTTTGAGAAGCTCTCATTGCTATGCCAGCAACATGTTCATGCTAGAATATATTTGCTCCCGAATTAACGCCCAACGAATTGAGTGACGATGCTAGGGGAATGGAATGCCCCGACATGTCGGGTTCAGCAACGATAACTTTTTGAGAAAAAACTGCTGCCTGGGTTTTTGTAGCGTTAAATTCCACTTGGTTACTGTCACCCCCAAGATAGAATTTCTTCCTGGTCTTTGCTATCTGCGGACATTCGCCTGAGTAGCCGATGTCCGAGCGTTCAAAGTGAATGAAGAAATAAGCGTACTGTCATCTGCAAAGCTGTAGACTGGATTCCCGGTCTTTTCTAGCAGATCGTTAATGTAAATGGGAAAAAGAGAAGGAGACAGTATGGAGCCTTGAGGCACACCGGCGTTGATAGTGAAGATGTTAGAAAGAAATCCGTCGACCGCCACTCGTAAATATTTGTTTTACACTTTAATTATTAGATTCTAGATTGAGCTAGATTGATTTATTGCCTATTAGGTAGCTAAGATGCTATAACTATTATACATTATTGATTAAGATAAAACGTAAAAATACATATTGGATCTTAAGATATATAAATGTCAGGGACCTAACTAACTTAGCCTAGGTAAGGATTTCATATTATTTTAAAAGCAATCACGGTACGGAACACTAATTTTACAAGTCCAATTTGCACTTGACCGGTTTATAATTTTTTTTCTTCAACTTTTTAGCTTGTATCTCTAATGGGAGTATTTACGGTCCAGGATCAGCAATGCATAGTTCATCACTATGCGAATACTGTTATTGTCTTGCAGGGAAACAAATCTGTGTAAAGCCAAAGTGTCTCTTACCCATCGAAGGTTGTAATCCGATTTTTGAGGATACAAGTTGCTGTCCCGTCAGGTAAAGACTATCTACTTGCTCTAGTATAAGTGTTGCCTCAATTTTGGGAAAAATTATGCTTTATATGTGGGTTCTAGTATCAGCAAAATAAATAAGCAATAATATATAATTCAATAGCACGGAGGAATTTTTTCGATTTTATCTGTCAATTTATATAGAAAGGTTAAAAAAAAGATGCTGGAGGATACAAATAATCGAGTAGATTCGATCAATATTTTGCGATAGCTGAGTACTTGTTCAGGGATGTTTTATTACGTTTTATTTTCTTCTTCAGATATAATTGTACCCCACCTTTATCTGAAGATGCTAGCATAGAAGATACTACTATGACAATTGCTAGTACAAGTACAGCAAGTCCTATAAAAGGTAATGCCTCTATAAGAACTATTAAAAAAACTTATAATTCACCATTCTAGGTTCCTTTAAATATGTTTTAGGTGGCTGTGTAGTAGATGGTACTCACTACCTAGAAGGTTCAAAAGTAATTGGTGTAGGTCATTCAGTATGTGACAACTGCTACTGTCTTAAGGGTCTCGTGAGATGTGAACCTCTTTCGTGTGCACCTCCTTTATTAGGATGCACTCCTGTGGTCAAACCAGGAGAATGTTGTGCTGCGAGCTATAACTGTAGTAAGTAAGTTTATTTTGTATCTTTATTACATTTTAGTAAATATTCTCTAAAAATAGTAATACCCCAGTTGAGAGTAGTCATTTTAATTTTTAAACCATTAGCACGTAAATCCTTTTTTTTCAGATGGTACACTTGAAATTGAACCAGAACCAAACTATGGCTTATTTCCTACAATTAGTAAAGAATACTCAAAAAACTGCGAAAAGAAGTACACCGAAAAAGTCCTACAAAACATAATAAAGAAGGCGTTGTTACAGTCGCTCCCTTCTATGTTCTAGCAGAGACCCTACAAGAGCCTACTACCAAACTAGTATATCAACGGAGTCCTGATACTTACGGAACAACAAGACAGTTTTCTGGAGTTAATTACAATCCTAGCAGTACTGAAAAGTCAATAAAAGAATATTCTAGTACTTCAGAGAGTAATTATTACTTAATAAGTAGCTCAAAACAAAAATCGACTACCAGTAGACCTGCTGTTAAGTATAGAACTGTACCAGGTATTTATTATGCAACAACTAATTATGAATTTCAAAATACAAAGTACAAAAGAGTGTACAGTACGACATTAAGAAGTAATGAACGCTCGTTACCCACCAGGGGTCGCTCGCAAAGTACTCTATTACCTGCAGAGAATAAAGAAAGTTCTGAAGATACCTCCGATTATCTTGGATTTGACAATCTAAACATTTTGAGCATTGTAGACTCGCTTTTGGATGGAAAACTTTATAGAAATTTAGATAATAAGTCAGAAATTGCAGAAAAGGATTTTAACAAAGCTTCTAATGATTCCAAAAATATTACAAACCCTTCTAAAGATCATTTTAAATCAAGCTACAAAAATAACGGACTCTACTACAGAACCTGGTACGTATACAATACATACAAGTAGAGAAACAACTGTAAGACCTAGTGAGCATATTGACACTACAATTAGTGACGTTGATTCTACAATGTTATCAACAGAAAATGAAGTTGACTCTACCAGTTTTACAGAAGAATATAATGTAACTACGGCATTAGATGACCAGAGTGTCCCAATAACTGTTAGAACTGTATTAAAATCTACAGATTGTATTAATAACTTTCAGACGATTGTGGACAAAGGTAAATAATAGAGTATGTGTTTAATTCTCTATAATCTATAAAGATTCCTTACTTCCAAGCCTTCCAAAGTAAATTTATATTTATACTGATTTAGGATATGTTCGATTTTAGCTATATTCTTATCAAACCAACTTAAATTTTAGACAACCAGAGCACTGAAGTAACAACGGTTCTGCCTATAGATCCTCGTGAAGTTAATAAATTGGCAGAAGCTAGAACCGAATTTCTAACAACAACTGATTTTGATATCGAAGATTCTTCTTTAGAAAACGCTTTAATTGAAGGAGATGTGCCTTCAGGTATTAAGTCAAGAAATAAACTAAAAGCTGGAGTGTCGAAGTTGTCTCCTGATATAGAAGCTATATTAAATATTACTCAACAAAAAAATAGAGATGATTTTGATTATGATTACAATGAGCCTACTTTGCCACCATCTTTACCCAATTTAAAGTAAGTTTGATGATAAGGATGCTTAATTATTATAATGCCAGTACTATTTAGGTTCTGTATTTGGCTATATAAGTCAAAACTGCACTATAGATATATCAATCCGGAGATTTAAACGGTCAGCGTAAATCCGCCGTTAGGTTCTTCCGACCATAAACTACTTTCGACATCGAGTATTCTACCAATCAGTGACAGAGAGACGCCTAAATTGCGCAAGATTTGGCACTACAAGTCTGCTAAATGGGAAGATCTCATGGAATATTTTCGAACTTTCCCTTGGTTAGACGTTTGTTTTCCATCCAACAACCCATCTGACTGCGCCAGGGAGGTTTCCGATGTTATTTTGGCCGGTATGGAAATGCCCTTCCAACGGCAAGCCGTGGTTTGACCTAAAATGCAAAGAAGCTGTTGCTTCTAGACACCTTGCATACCGACAATGGCATGAAAATCATTACACCATAAATCGTAACACCTTTGTTCGTGCTTTTGGTCAGTCGCTAAGGCAGTTGGTCAAAATTTCATCAAATCCACCATACCACCACTCACACGGCCAGATAATTCTATTGCAACCACACCTGTTGAGAAAGCGAACTTGTTGGCTGAACTCTTTGCCTCATATTCTACTGTCGATTTCCAAGGAAAAATACCACCTACTATTCCCATAGTGCAGTCAAGGATGCCGGATGTTGTCTTCAGACAGCGTATCATAAAGCGTATTCTGATGAAGCTAGACACCAAAAAGGCTTCTGGCGCTGACGGAATACCTGCCATAGTTCTTAAAAACTGTGCGAGGGAACTAACACCAGTTTTCTGTAGACTTTTTAACCTATCCTACAGAAAGGGAATATTTTCTTCCTGCTGGAAATGAGCTACAGTTCAGCCGATACCTAAAAAAGCACGAAGACCTTGCCAAATAACTACCGACCAATCGCACTGCTTTCAATAATATCGAAAGTAATGGAAAAGGCTATCAATCAGCATATTCTAAAATATCTTGAAGGATTCAACATTATTAGTGATCACCAATATGGCTTTCGTAAAAATAAATCAACAGGAGATCTTCAGATCTTCTGACTTATGTAACACATGTTTGGAACAACGCAACTGAACACTTTGGAGAATCTCGAGCGGTTGCTCTTGACATATCCAAGGCATTCGACCGTGTTTAGCACGATGGGCTGTTGGCTAAGCTACGTTCTTATGGTATGTCTGAAAGGTTCTGTTTGTAGCTCTCATGTTTCCTCAGAGAGCGTTCTTTACGAGTGGCAGTCGACGGATTTCTTTCTAACACCTTCACTATCAACGCCGGTGTACCCCAAGGCTCCATATCGTCTCCTACTCTCTTTCTCATTTACATTAACGATCTGCTAGAAAAGACCGAAAATCCAATCTATAGCTTTGCAGATGACAGTATGTCTCATTCAACTTAACAAAAACCTGGAAGAAATTCTAACTTAGGGTGACAGTAACCAAGTGGAATTTAACGCTACAAAAACCTAGGCGGCAGTTTTTTCTAAAAAAGTTATCGTTGCTGAACCCGTCATAGTTATGTCGGGGCACTCCATTCCGCATCACACATCGTCACTCAATTTGTTGGGTGTTAATTTGGGAGCAAATATGTCTTGGCATGAACATGTTACAGGCATAGCAAGGAGAGCTTCTCAAAAGTTGGGAATATTATTTCGAACCAGAAAGCTTTACACTCCACAACAACTATTAATTCTTTACAAAGCTCAAATTGGACCAACTATGGAATACTGCTCCCATGTTTGGAGCTTCGCTCCCAAACATACACTGCATTTGTTGGATTCTATTGAGAGAAGAGCTGTTCGTCTGATTGGAGACCCGGAACTGACCGACGACTTTGATTCGCTGGAAGAACGGTTGGCGACTTGAGCCTATTCTACAAGTACTTTCATGGAAAGTGTGCGAAGGATGTGGCCCGCTTCACGTCCGTATGAGGTTCAGCTTGTTCCTCCTCGTACAACGCTTTTCACGCAGTCTTTTATATGGAGAACATCATCCCTTTGGAATAATTTGCTCAGGACTGTGTTTCCCACCGAGTACAATCTACAGCGATTCAAGAACAACGGGGATCGCTTTCTCCGTACACGTAGCGCTTTAGGGAGTTCCCTGTAGCACGTGTGCTAGACCCATAAAAAAAATATTTTGCCATTATCATAGACCAAAGTCTTTAATAATACAAGTAGAAAGTATATTGTTGAGAATAATTAGATGATATATTTTCATGTTTTCAGAATAATTCCTTTTGTTGCTGCAGATGCCCTAGATGCTACAAAGGAAGCTCCTAAAGATTCAACACCAGTTTTCATAGATAAGAAAATTGACGATGAACATTATGATTACAACACCAACTTATTTTCTCCGCCAGTTGAAACAGAAGGTATAATATTCTTAATATTTTTCCTGTACGTTTAACTTCTAATAATAAAAGAAAAAGAAATTTTGAGTTGTACTTGCTGCAATTAATAAACCAAAGTTTTTAAAATATAATTGTAATTAAGAAGTGCTATAATTAAGATGTTGCTGCGGGTAGTGTCCTATTAAAAATACCTTGAAAACAATCTTTAAACATTCATTAAAGACCTGTAAATCCAATCCATATCCATGATTCCATACACCAAAGTCATTCCTATAATAGATTTGGCAGGTGCTATTACGAACCAGAAAAAAAAATGTAGTCAAAGAAAATCATTTTGAAATTTTAACCTCTAGAACCGCCATAATTACGTCAACAAACCAGAGAATCTAGATCGTATTTTTATTTGTTATAGGTGGATTTGTTCCAAAAGAGCCACCAAATTTGGAAACTTATTATGATAATGTCGCCTCAGTTCCTTCTTTGACAATTGAACCTAGTGAAAATATTAACGGTAGGTATATTTTATAATACTTCTTTATATATACCGGGTAGATTTTAAATTGAGGCATTATTTTAACCTGGTTACATTACTCTCTAAAAAAGCCTTTTTACCAAATCTAGTATATATAAAAGTAAAAAAAATGTGGTGAAAAACCACTTTAAAGCTGCATAAACTTATATCTAGAACGTCCCAATAATTTACTTAACTCTGAGACTACCTTGGTACAAAAGAAATAAAGAGAATACAATAGAAAATACTTTAAACATGCAGATTTAAATTAGGCTACCTTATTGTTCTTTTGCATGTAGAATTAGGCTTTATAAAAGAATACAGGTACAGTATAGATAAAGTTGTAAAGGGGTCCTAGCACGGAAATTACAGTTTCGTCCGTAATCCCTTCTTGCATACATTTTCGTGGGACAGCTTAAATTTTAAATATACATTTTCGTCCGAGGGTAACGCGGGAAAACAGACGGATGATCTTGACCGTAATTTGAAAAAACCCATGCAATAGAAATAATTAGGAAATATTTAGGCTAATAGGGGTAATGCGAGAAGAGAAAAGCTTCCTACACTGCCCAAGTCTTGTGCTGATTTACATCATGCTCTGGATAAGATGACTTCGATTCTACTCAGTATATATCACCACTACACCAAACACGTTATTTTTGCACTCGACGCGCGTTTCGCTAACCATGTTAGCTTCATCAGGAGCTCCTGATGTGTTTGGTGTAGTGGTGATATATACTGAGTAGTGTCATTGTGCCAAAGATTCCACATTCCCAACTTAGATGACATTTGTGCGCGTGTACTTGTATATTCATGGACGGAACATTCAAATATGCCCCTAAGCCCTAAGCATTTTCTACAACTGTTTACAATTCACGGGTGCCGCAATGGACAGTATATTCTGCTTGTATTTTGTCTATTAAAGGACAAATCGACAAACTCATATGCAAATTGTTTAACCTATATTTGAAATAAATGTAGACACTTTAACTTGCTGTTTCAACTGGCAGAAGTCGTGATAGATTTTGAAACATCAATCGACAAGGCCGTTAAAGAGGTTTGGAATAATATGCAAATTATAGGCTGTCGTTTTCATCTCAGTCAAGCTTGGAGGAAAAAAATTCAAGCGCTGGGATTAGCCAGAGACTAAGGAGAGAACAGAACTAGAGAAATGGATTGGGTATTGTTTTGATCTTCTTATCCTAGGTAACTATTATACAAAGATTCGGTTATTACAGTATATCGTTATACTTTATCTAATTAATCTTTCTTTATAATAGTGATCCAGAAAATGCTTTGCTTTTGAGCTAAATGAAATGAGACCTAACAACTAACAGTTAGAAAAATTTGCAGACTACCTCGTAGAAAATTATATAGAAGACGATGCGCTATTTCCACCTAATATATGGGCCGCGAAATCAGCTTCCAGTCAGAGAACAACAAATGCATGTGAGTCGTTTCACTCACATTTAAACAAATGTTTTAATTCTAGTCATCCTAATAGATTTGTATTTTTGGAAACAATTAAACGTTATCAAGGTGAAATATACGTACAAATACAGAGTGAAAATAGTTTCAAACGTTTAAACAGTAAGACACAGAAACCAGAAAATTTTATACAAGAAAATATTGTAAAACTTAATAATAATCAAATTTTTATGCTGCAATATATAATATTAAATTCACATTATTATAGTTTTTAAGAATATTAGTTATATGCAATTATATTTGTTCTAATAAACTTTTCGTATGTACTCGTATTTTATTATTTAGGTATATTTTAAACCAGGTAAATCGGACGAAAATGTATATTCCCGAAAATTAGCAGCGGACGAAACTGTATATATTCAGGTAAAGTGCTTCTTCACATTTGACCATTAATTAATGCGGGCGGATTAGCCACCAATGTCGAATAAACTAGCTGCCAAAGAACTTTCAGATCAAAACAAAGAAAACTTCTAAAAGTTCAATTTTATTTAACTTAGGACTAACTAACTACTACCTGTTAATAATACAAATCGAAGTTACAGTAAAAGGACATATATATATATATATATATATATATATATATATATATATATATATATATATATATATATATATATATATATATATATATATATATATATATATATATATATATATATATATATATATATATATATATATATATATATATAAGAAAGAGGAAGGACAGTAACAGGGCACTGGCAACAAACAATCGTAAGTTTAACTACTGGGAAACGCCCTTATAAGGAGAAGAAATGAGCAATCAAAGATCTAAAGGCTCTAGTATCTGCTTTTTATTTTTGCTATCGAGCTTTCGCTGCCTAATGGTAGCTTCTTGTGGATTCTAAAAATGTAAACCAGGTACACAAAAATTAACTCAAAATGTTCGTTTTTTAAAATGTGATTCAATAAATTATAAGGCTGTATGAGAAATTACTTACAAAAATTTAGCAGTTAATTCATCTCTGGTGAAGACAATAAAATTTGCATTTTTGTTGGCCAGGTAGTAGGTATGATTACAAAAACATGATAAAAGGACACTTGGAGAGTTACACGAGTATTAAAAATAAAACGTTGTCAATAAACATTAATCAAAAATACTTATTAAGACAGAACACAACTGTAAGAAACACCATGATGTTGAAATGGTACTCCATTTAAAAAACATTTTTTGACATCGAGTTTAGTAACTTGTTTAGTGATATTTGAGTCTGAACCGAATATTGTTGGTAGTCTATGTCGTCATCAGGTCGACAAAAAAACCACAAAAGCATTAAAGTTAGGGATGTGTTAATTTTTTTTTGGTGGATGCTACTATTAGACAAATTATTTATTATTAATGATATTTATTTATTTTTTATTATTTTTTTAAATTTTATAACAAAGGGACTTAAATTTGATGAATGTTACTATTAGACGAGCTATTTATTATTAATTATATTAATTCTTTAATTTTATAACAAAGGGACTCATAGACTAATTTAAAATATTTGAAAGAGAATATTAATATTGAATGTTATTTATTATTTATAATATTTAATTTTTAATTTTTTAATTATATTACAAGAAGACACAGAAAAAGTAATTAGTAATATATAAAAAGCAGGAATAACAGAAAGAGAAAAGAAACGTCAACTTTACTGGAAATTAATTTTTTCATAAAAATCGTTCTTTTTCATTGGTTTGGTATAATTCTGTGTTAGTAAATAGGTATACATGGAGCTCAATCCTTCTATGTCTTCTTTGTGATTGAGATTATTTTTACAAGTTTTTATGTAACACATTTCCAAGAAACTTCTTCTGAAGTAATTAGCCTCAACATCCAGAATGAAGCTGTTGTTATATTGTACTATGTGATCTGTATTATTTACGTGTAAGCATGAGCTAGTTGCGTTAGGTTTGTGTTTGCTATCACTTTTGTGTAACGCTAGTCTCTTAGAGAGCTTTTGTGAAGTTTGTCCAATGTAGACTAAATCACATTGACAGGGAATGCCGTAGATTATATTAGATCTTTGTAAATTATCGGTTTTATCTTTTAAATTGGTGTAAAAATAATTTATTCTTTTTATGTTGTAATTAGCAATCTTAATGTTTGTATTTTTAAAAAGAGAAGACAAGGACTGGGAAAGACCTTCTACGTATTGTAACTTTCCTACTTTAATGTTGACATTAGTGGTGACAGTTGGATTGATTTGAAGGAGGGTCTTTGAAAATTCTTTTTAATTAGAGCTTTAGGATAGTAATTGTCCAACAAGATGTTTTCCAACAGTTTTACATTTTTTTCTCTTTAAAATAGGGGTGGCAAATCTTATCTATTCTGTTTTTAGTGTTCCGTACGGAACACTTATAAGATCGCTTCGGTGTCTGTCCGTCTGTCTGTCCGTCTGCCTGTCCGTCTGTCTGTCCGTCTGTCTGTCCGTCTGTCTCTCCGTCTGTCTCTCCGTCTATCCGTCTGTCACACCCGATTTTCTCCGAAACTATTTGTCATAGAAAGTTGAAATTTGGTAATAATATAGGAATTGATGGCCTCATCAGAGCCATGTAGTTTTAAAAGTTAAATTTTGACTTAAGGGGTTAGTTTTGGGGGGTGAAATGGGAAGTAAAAAAAATTTTTTTACTAAGTAATCGAGTGTAGTGTCAAATGAAAGCTTATGAAAACACGAGTAAAAGATATATGTATATATATATATATATATATATATATATATATATATATATATATATATATATACATATATATGTATATATATAATGTAATACTTGCGTGCACTGTTCTTTGTATTATTTTTAAAAAAATCGCTGTCCACCCGCCTTATTTAATCTTCTGATGATGTTCAGTTTCTGTTTCATAGGGTGTTAAGAATGGAATGGAATATATCTACCTAAACTTGATTTTTTCCTATACTAGTCATAATACAGCCATAATACAGTCAAACTTGACTGGTATAGGAAAAAATCAAATTCGGGTAGATATATTCCATTCCATTCTTATCACTCTATGAAACAGAAACTGAACATCATCAGAGGATTAAAAAACAGAATAGATAAGATTTGCCACCCCTCTTTTAAAGAAAAAAATGTAAAACTGTTGGAAAACATCTTGTTGGACAATTACTATCCTAAAGCTCTAATTAAAAAGAATTTTGAAATACCCCCCCTTTAAATCAATCCAACTGTCACCACTAATGTCAACATTAATGTAGGAAAGTTACAATACATAGAAGGTTTTTCCCAGTCCTTGTCTTCTCTTTTTAAAAATACAAACATTAAGATTGTTAATTACGACATAAAAAGAATGAATTCTTTTTATACCAATTTAAAAGATAAAACCGATACTTTACAAAGATCTAATATAATCTACGGCATTCCCTGTCAACCTGGTTTGGTCTACATTGGACAAACTTTACAAAAGCTCTCTAAGAGATTAGCATTACACAAAAGTGATAGCAAACACAAACCTAACGCAACTAGCTCGAGCTTACACGTAAATAATACAGATCACAGAGTACAATATAACAACAGCTTCATTCTGGATGTTGATACTAATTACTTCAGAAGAAGTGTCTTGGAAATGTGTTACATACAAACTTGTAAAACTAATCTCAATCACAAAAAAGACATAGAAGGATTGAGCTCCATGTATACCTATTTACTAATACAAAATCATACTAAACCAATGACAAAGAACGATTTTTATGAAAAAATTATTTTCCAGTAAAGTTCACGTTTCTTTACTTTTTCTGTTATTCCTGCTTTTTATATATTACTAATTACTTTTTCTGTATCTTCTTGTTGTAAAATTAAAAAATTAGAAATTAAATATGATAAATAATAAATATCATTCAATATTAATATTCTCTTTCAAATATTTTAACTTAGTCCCTTTGTTGTAAAATTAAAGAATTAATATAATTATTAATAAATAACTCGTCTAACGGTAACATTCATCAAATTTAAGTCCCCATATTTTAAAAAACGAACGTTTTGAGTTTATTATTCTGTACCTGGTTTGCATTTTTAGAATCCAGAAGAAACTACCATTAGGCAGCGAAAGCTCGATAACAAAAATAAAAAGCAGATACTAGAGCCTTTAGATCTTTGATTGCTCATCTCTTCACCTTATAAGGGCGTTTCCCAGTAGTTAAACTTACGATTGTTTATATATATATATATATATATATATATATATATATACATATATATATATATATATATATATATATATATATATATATATATATATATATATATATATGTATATATATATATATATATATATATATATATATATATATATATATATATATATATATATATATATATAAATATATATATATATATATATATATATATATATATATATATATATATATATCTATATATATATATTATATATATATATATATATATATATATATATATATATATATATATATCTATATATATATATATATATATATATATATATATATATATATATATAATTTATATATATATATATATATATATATATATATATATATATATATATATATATATATATATATATATATATATATATATATATATATATATATATATATATATATATATATATATATATATATATATATATATATATATATATATATATATATATATATATATATATATATATATATATATATATATATATATATATATATATATATAAATATATACATATATATATATATATATATATATATATATATATATATATATGTATATATATATATATATATATATATATATATATATATATATATATATATATATATATAACAATCGTAAGTTTAACTACTGGGAAACGCCCTTATAAGGTGAAGAGATGAGCAATCAAAGATCTAAAGGCTCTAGTATCTGCTTTTTATTTTTGTTATCGAGCTTTCGCTGCCTAATGGTAGTTTCTTCTGGATTCTAAAAATGCAAACCAGGTACAGAATAATAAACTCAAAACGTTCGTTTTTTAAAATATGGGGACTTAAATTTGATGAATGTTACTGTTAGACGAGTTATTTATTAATAATTATATTAATTCTTTAATTTTACAACAAAGGGACTAAGTTAAAATATTTGAAAGAGAATATTAATATTGAATGATATTTATTATTTATCATATTTAATTTCTAATTTTTTAATTTTACAACAAGAAGATACAGAAAAAGTAATTAGTAATATATAAAAAGCAGGAATAACAGAAAAAGTAAAGAAACGTGAACTTTACTGGAAAATAATTTTTTCATAAAAATCGTTCTTTGTCATTGGTTTAGTATGATTTTGTATTAGTAAATAGGTATACATGGAGCTCAATCCTTCTATGTCTTTTTTGTGATTGAGATTATTTTTACAAGTTTGTATGTAACACATTTCCAAGACACTTCTTCTGAAGTAATTAGTATCAACATCCAGAATGAAGCTGTTGTTATATTGTACTCTGTGATCTGTATTATTTACGTGTAAGCTCGAGCTAGTTGCGTTAAGTTTGTGTTTGCTATCACTTTTGTGTAATGCTAATCTCTTAGAGAGCTTTTGTAAAGTTTGTCCAATGTAGACCAAACCAGGTTGACAGGGAATGCCGTAGATTATATTAGATCTTTGTAAAGTATCGGTTTTATCTTTTAAATTGGTATAAAAAGAATTCATTCTTTTTATGTCGTAATTAACAATCTTAATGTTTGTATTTTTAAAAAGAGAAGACAAGGACTGGGAAAAACCTTCTATGTATTGTAACTTTCCTACATTAATGTTGACATTAGTGGTGACAGTTGGATTGATTTAAAGGGGGGGTATTTCAAAATTCTTTTTAATTAGAGCTTTAGGATAGTAATTGTCCAACAAGATGTTTTCCAACAGTTTTACATTTTTTTCTTTAAAAGAGGGGTGGCAAATCTTATCTATTCTGTTTTTTAATCCTCTGATGATGTTCAGTTTCTGTTTCATAGAGTGATAAGAATGGAATGGAATATATCTACCCGAATTTGATTTTTTCCTATACCAGTCAAGTTTGACTGTATTATGGCTGTATTATGACTAGTATAGGAAAAAATCAAGTTTAGGTAGATATATTCCATTCCATTCTTAACACCCTATGAAACAGAAACTGAACATCATCAGAAGATTAAATAAGGCGGGTGGACAGCGATTTTTTAAAAATAATACAAAGAACAGTGCACGCAAGTATTACATTATATATATACATATATATGTATATATATATATATATATATATATATATATATATATATATATATATATATATATATATATACATATATCTTTTACTCGTGTTTTCATAAGCTTTCATTTGACACTACACTCGATTACTTAGTAAAAAATTTTTTTTACTTCCCATTTCACCCCCCAAAACTAACCCCTTAAGTCAAAATTTAACTTTTAAAACTACATGGCTCTGATGAGGCCATCAATTCCTATATTATTATCAAATTTCAACTTTCTATGACAAATAGTTTCGGAGAAAATCGGGTGTGACAGACGGACAGACGGAGAGACAGACGGAGAGACAGACGGAGAGACAGACGGACAGACAGACGGACAGACAGACGGACAGGCAGACGGACAGACAGACGGACAGACACCGAAGCGATCTTATAAGTGTTCCGTACGGAACACTAAAAACAGAATAGATAAGATTTGCCACCCCTATTTTAAAGAGAAAAATGTAAAACTGTTGGAAAACATCTTGTTGGACAATTACTATCCTAAAGCTCTAATTAAAAAGAATTTTCAAAGACCTTCCTTCAAATCAATCCAACTGTCACCACTAATGTCAACATTAAAGTAGGAAAGTTACAATACGTAGAAGGTCTTTCCCAGTCCTTGTCTTCTCTTTTTAAAAATACAAACATTAAGATTGCTAATTACAACATAAAAAGAATAAATTGTTTTTACACCAATTTAAAAGATAAAACCGATAATTTACAAAGATCTAATATAATCTACGGCATTCCCTGTCAATGTGATTTAGTCTACATTGGACAAACTTCACAAAAGCTCTCTAAGAGACTAGCGTTACACAAAAGTGATAGCAAACACAAACCTAACGCAACTAGCTCATGCTTACACGTAAATAATACAGATCACATAGTACAATATAACAACAGCTTCATTCTGGATGTTGAGGCTAATTACTTCAGAAGAAGTTTCTTGGAAATGTGTTACATAAAAACTTGTAAAAATAATCTCAATCACAAAGAAGACATAGAAGGATTGAGCTCCATGTATACCTATTTACTAACACAGAATTATACCAAACCAATGAAAAAGAACGATTTTTATGAAAAAATTAATTTCCAGTAAAGTTGACGTTTCTTTTCTCTTTCTGTTATTCCTGCTTTTTATATATTACTAATTACTTTTTCTGTGTCTTCTTGTAATATAATTAAAAAATTAAAAATTAAATATTATAAATAATAAATAACATTCAATATTAATATTCTCTTTCAAATATTTTAAATTAGTCTATGAGTCCCTTTGTTATAAAATTAAAGAATTAATATAATTAATAATAAATAGCTCGTCTAATAGTAACATTCATCAAATTTAAGTCCCTTTGTTATAAAATTTAAAAAAAATAATAAAAAATAAATAAATATCATTAATAATAAATAATTTGTCTAATAGTAGCATCCACCAAAAAAAAATTAACACATCCCTAACTTTAATGCTTTTGTGGTTTTTTGTCGACCTGATGACGACATAGACTACCAACAATATTCGGTTCAGACTCAAATATCACTAAACAAGTTACTAAACTCGATGTCAAAAAATGTTTTTTAAATGGAGTACCATTTCAACATCATGGTGTTTCTTACAGTTGTGTTCTGTCTTAATAAGTATTTTTGATTAATGTTTATTGACAACGTTTTTTTATATATATATATATATATATATATATATATATAAATATATATATATATATATATATATATATATATATATATATATATATATATCTATATATATATATATATATATATATATATATATATATATATATATATATATCTATATATATATATATATATATATATATATATATATATATATATATATAAATTATATATATATATATATATATATATATATATATATATATATATATATATATGTTACGATAGAGGTTTTCACGGACGGTGGTATGTAATACAATAATATTCCGAGTTTCAATCCGTTCATCTAACAATGAATTTGTAGGACGTTTCGCCAAAATCTCATTTGGCATTTTCAAGTGCTCTTGCTGCTGCTGCTTGGTATTGTGATCTTGCTACTGCTGCTGCTTGAAGCTATCTTAGCTAAACGAAGGTAAGTTAGCTTCGAGCGGTAGAAGCAGCAAGGTCACAGTATCGAGTAGCAGCCAATGCCAAATGAGATCTTGGCGAAATGTCGTGCAAATGCATTGTTTGACGAACGGATTGAATTCTGGAATTTTAATGCAATAATGGTATATTTAAACTACAATATTATTGATTTTTATTTAAAAGAATTGTTGTAGACTACATATTTGTATTTATTTTTAACATATGGTAACACTGTGTTGACAAAGTGATACATGAACGTAAATAAGTACAAACCTGTATCAGTCGCGATCGGAATCGAGTCAGGTACGGACGTGTTTCTGTGGCTTTACAAACCGAGAAATATCACGAAGATTGGAGGTTTCTGAAGCTAGTGTACGACGCATAAAAAAGAAAATTGAGTCAGGGAAGGAATTAAGCCCGAAAAGAAAGAAAAGATGCGGCAGAAAAACAATTTTCACTCCACGGTCAGAGAGATGTTTGAGTAAATGCTTCTCAGCGCACTGTTCGAACAAAATTGAAAGAATTAGATTTTAAGGCCTGTCGCCCCGCCAGGAAGCCCAAGTTAACAGCTGCAATGAAAGCAAAGCGCCTGAAGTGGGCCAAACAATGGCAAGACAAAGATGTGGACTTCTGGAGATCGGTAAGATACAGCAATTTAATCAATAATTGATACATTATTATCATTTTCAGTTAAATAAAGCAAATAAACATGGAAGTTTATATATTTTTCCTATTTTTGACAGGTCTGCTTCAGTGACGAAAGAACATTCGAAATTTTGCAGAATAAAGCTCAGTATGTGCGTCGTCGTCATGGAGAAAAGTTTCATCCTGATTGTGTCGTCCCGACGGTTAAACATCCCACCAAAGTGATGATTTGGTCAGTCATCAGCGGCAAGGGCACTGGACGTCTGAACGTCGTCAAAGGAATAATGAGGCAAGATCAGTACAAAGAAGTATTACAAAATCGGTTGATTTCGCAGCTCAGAGAATGGTTTCCAAATGGGGAACCATTCACTTTCATGCAAGATGGAGCTCCCTGCCACACTGCTCGGTCTGTTAAAGCTTTTTTGGCAGAAAAAAATATCCCTCTGTTGGATTGGCCGGGTAATAGCCCTGATATGAACCCCGTGGGAGTTGATGAAAAGAGAAGTGGCTAAAGATGTGATTACCAACAAAACCCAGCTCCTAGAAAAGATTATTCATGTGTGGAATCATCATCCTCAAATGCAGGAGATAGTACAATCTTGCATTAATAGCATGCCGCGCAGAATTAAAGCTTTGATAGCGGCTAAAGGTGGCTCAACTAAATATTGACTTTTACTAACATTAATTTCACTTTTCTTTAAAACTTAATAAACTTATGCTTTTCTAAATTAATGCTGTTTTATTTATGTCAAATAAATAGGTAATTGATTGGATAATATAAAAATAAAAAAACAAATCAATCTAAAATAATAAAACGGCACAATATCACTCGGTAATTAATATTTTACATGAAATCTTGCAATGCGTCTAATAATTTGGCCAGGGACTGTATATATATATACATATATATATATATATATATATATATATATATATATATATATATATATATATATATATATATATATTCTTTTTGAAAGGGTTTCAGATTGTAATTACTTTTTTTACTTTAGTAAACTGTGTTTCAAATGGACAAGAAGTTCATCATGGCATGTCAGTTCCTTCCGACTCACGTTGTACGACTTGCACTTGTTTTTATGGAAATATTGTGTGCCAAAAACCAAACTGTCCACCACCAAGACCAGGTTGTAAACAAGCTGCGGAGCAAGGGGTTGCTTTATGTTGTCCTAATTATATTTGCGGTAAGAATATTTATACGGATTGTAATGTAGCTTATTACTTAGTTAAGTATGTAGGAGCATGTATAATTAATTACAGAAGTAATAATAATGATTATTATTATATGCATCAATGATATGATGTATTTTTTACATTCCTAGGTGAATCTGCATTGGACAGGCATGATATTCCTCCAGAAATAGTCACAGTTGCAGAAGGCATTATACCTTCTGATCCATTTAGGGATGTTATTAGAACAGAACCAGCACCTAACTTGCAAAGCTTAATGGGAGACAGGATATTCTTACAAGGAATTAGTAGTACTACAAGCTCCCCTATCTCTACAGAAGGTAAAACCAATATAGATTTTTTTGACCCAAAATTTGAGTGCGACGTATCTTATTATTAACTAAAAACCCACATAGTAAGAAAAGTCAAACGCAAGTGCAACTTGTTTTTAATGGTTACGGTTCCTGAAAAGAATTTTAATTGCTTGTAGTAAAACCTAAACAGGTATTTGTACTCTCGTTGGATGAAGAATTAAAGCACCGTTAAAAGGAGAAATCATGTGAATCCCTTTTGTATACGCGCTTCGTAATAAAACCTGAAAAGTTATTAGTACTCTCGTTGGATGAAGTATTAAAGTACCGTTCAAAATAAGACTCACGTGGCTCCGTTTAGTGTAAGCGTTTCGTTGCTCTCATAGATAACATTTTGTTTCCAAAGCTATTATTTTCGTTGCCCACAACTTCTAACAACTTTTTTAATAGAAGGGTCAGTGTAATAACTTTGTATAAAGTAAATCTCAAGATATAAGATCCTGCCTTTTTGCTTTTTCAATGGGGCAATAAACGACACTAAGCTTATTTTTATTTTACCTGCTTTGTATACCGCCCTCACTTGCACCTGCAATCATATTGGATCTATTTTTACCTATATGTTTACTACCTGGCAACCCGGTTTGGAGCTCTTTAAGTATTTGATAATATAGGCCTAATGACTACAGGTCCCCATTAGGATTCGAAAGATACTTTTTATTATTTTTATTTTTCGGTTACTTACAACTTACAACGTAACGGTTCTATTTTAATTATGTGGCGTCAGTGGGAAAATTGCAATAGTGGTTATCGCAAGAAAACATTTATCACTTGACGCTAAACAAACAGTTAAAAATGTTTGCGACAGTTTAATAAAAAGAAATTTGAATAAACAAAATGCTTTGCAAGAAACCTGTGAACTAACAAAAACTCCAATTTCTACGATTAAGGGTGTTGTAGGAAAACCATCACTCACAAAAAAACTCAGGAAAAAACGGAAATGCATCATGTAGACCAGAGGTGTCAAACTCAATTTTGCATATATTAAATTTAGAATGTGTAGGCGGGCCAGATTCAAATAAAAAAAATGTACTGAATTATTATAAAAGAGGGTAATTATTTTGAGCTCGAGGATCCAGATACCTGACTTCTTGCGATCGCGCGCTATTGATACGTCCCGGGGGCCGGATGCGGCCCGCGGGCCGTATCTTTGACATCCCTGATGTAGACGATTGTGAAAAAGACGTCATCAGGAGAAAAATATATTCTATGTATGAAGAGCAGTTGGTGCCTACACTAGACAAAATAAAATTAAGACTGGTGCAGGACGGGACCAATATACATTGTGGCCGATCAATCCTTCACAGAATTCTTAAGAATGGGTTCACGTTTCGAAAAATCAACAAAAGGCAAGTAGTGATGGAGTCACAAAGATTACAAATCTTGCTACATACTTATTTACAAGATATTAAAAAGTATCGATCAGAGAATTGGCCAATAATTTACCTTGACGAAACATGGTTCGATACCCATGATAATGTACAAAAAGGGTGGGTGGACAGCAGTACACAATGTCAGACTAACGCACCTTCGAATAAAGGTAAACGAATAACCATTTTGCATGCTGGATCTGAAAAGGGCTGGGTTTCAAATTGTCTACTATTTTCTGCAAAAAACATAAAAGATTCTAGTTTGGACTATCTCGAAGACACGACCGCAGAATTTTTTGAAAATTGCTTTCAAAATTCCGTTTTACCAGATGTTCCCGAACAGAGTGTTATAGTTATGGACAATGCACGTTACCATAGTCGCCTACTAAATAAGGTTCTTAATGCAGCCAACACCAAATCGGAGGAGTATATGTTAGAAAATGACATTTATTTTGACTTTAGTTATAAAAAAACCGGTCAAGTGCAAGTTGAACTTGCACAATTAGTGTTCCGTACGTTGATTGTTTTTAAAATAAAAATTTTTGTTAGGATGGTATAAAATGATCAGTGACTTCACAAAACACACCCCAAATGAGTTTTCAACAAAGTTTGTTTCCAATCTTTACTGAAAGCTGGTGACCATGAATTTTTTTTTTTTTTTATATACCAAATAAATTATTAAAGGTAATGCACTCGTGATAATTTTCGTTCAATCTATACCCCGTGGAGAATATTCCAGAATTTTTTCAAAATTTTTTGATCAGTACTTTTCGAGATAAGGTAGGGGTCAGCGATTTTTTAAAAGTAATACGAAGAAAAGTGTGCGCAAGTATTACGTTATATATATATTTTTTACTCGTGTTTTCACAAGCTTTCATTTGACACCACACTCGATGACCTAGTAAAAAAAAATTTTTTTCACTTCCGATTTCACCCCTCAAAACGAACCCCTTAAGTCAAAATTTATATTACGGTGGTATAAAATGATCAATAACTTCACAAAACACACCCCAAATGAGTTTTCAACAAAGTTTGTTTCCAATCTTTACTGAAATCGGATGACCTTGAAATTTTTGTTTTTTTTATATACCATATAAATTATTAAACGTAATGCACTCGTGATAATTTTCGTTCAATCTACACTCCGTGGAAAATATTCCAGAATTTTTTCGAAATTTTTTGATAAGTACTTTTCGAGATAAGGCCCGGGACAGCGATTTTTTCGCGAATTTTTAAAAATAATACAAAGAAAAGTGCGCGCAAGTATAATATTATATATATATTTTTTACTCGTGTTTTCACAAGCTTTCATTTGACATCACACTCGATGACCTAGTAAAAAAATTTTTTTTTCACTTCCGACTTCACCCCCCAAAACTAACCCCTTAAGTCAAAATTTAATTCTCAAAACTACATGGTTCTGATGAGGCCATCAATTCCTATATTGTTACCAAATTTCACCTTTCTATGTCAAATAGTTTCGGAGAAAATCTGGTGTGACAGACAGACAGACAGACAGACAGACATACAGACAGACACCGAAGTGATCTTATAAGTGTTCCGTACGGAACACTAAAAATGATCTTTTGGAAGTTTTGAAAGAGTATAAATTAAAAAAGAAATATGTTTGTGATAGTATGGCTCGGAAAATGAGACACACTGTTTTGCGGCTTCCTCCGTATTATTATGTGTTTAATCCAACTGAACATCTTTGGCATCAAGTTAAATCGAAAATACGGGCAAGAAATGTTTCTCCTACTTTAAGCGTGCCAGTGGTTGAATTAGTAAAAAAAGTTATAAATGATATACTTTGAGAAAGCTGGAAGAATTCCATTCAGCACGTTGTTAAAGTTGAAGATTCATGTATTTATGTAAATAATATAAAACCACTGATAATTACCTCAGCTGAAGACAGTGATAGTGATACCGAATTAGTCTTAAGTTAAATTATATTTTTATTTATACAATATGTCCGCTCTTGTAAATACCATTCATTCAAACTGTATATTTGTACTTCTTTTCCATTTGTTTTTAGATGCATCTATAAATAAACATCTCCAAAAACACTTATAATTTTATTTATTTGCATTAATGAATAAAATTCTTAAGTCCATCTCTGCAACCTATTATAAACAAAAGGTCAGAATTTTTATATTGCCCATTTAAAACGGCAAAAATAGGATCTTATATTTTGGGACAGGCTATACTAGTAGAAATTCTTACTTAGAAATTCAGTTTCATTGAAATTTCACTGTGTGACGTTTTCCACTTTTTCTCCTCTCCATACACATATTTTACTGCCAAGAAATATGAGTTACAGAGTTTTAAATTATTTAATTTAATTTCATCATCTTCTTGTGCCGATCCGTTATCGGATATCGGCGATCATTCTGGCTATTAGAATTTTGTTTACAGCTGCC
Source organism: Pachyrhynchus sulphureomaculatus (assembly GCA_019049505.1). Taxonomy (NCBI): domain Eukaryota; kingdom Metazoa; phylum Arthropoda; class Insecta; order Coleoptera; family Curculionidae; genus Pachyrhynchus; species Pachyrhynchus sulphureomaculatus. The sequence continues at coordinate 11,308,777 of CM032456.1, read as the reverse complement.
CGGAATAGTCCCGTTGTTGTTGTTGAGAACCATGTTCGCAGGTTTTTGGCCACGAAACACGTCTCCTGTCCGGTCCTCTTCTTCCGTCCACCTTGTCCTGCAGTATGAGTGAGTTGTAGTAGACCATATCTTTCTTCATTTCTCATGATGTGGTCCAGATATTCCAGTTTTCTTCTTTTAACTGTATTAACAATTTCCAGGTTTTTGTTCAAGAGTTGTAGCATTCTCTTGTTGGTAGTAGGCTCTCTTCAAGATATTCTAAAACGTGCGCCTGTAGAGCCACATCTCCAATGCTTCCAACCTACTAAATGATACAGTAGTTATTTTGACTTTTTTTACTGCACCATTAAAAGAACGCCTGTTATTTTTCTGATTGATAGAATTTTCTCAAAGTATGCCAGGGGCGGAGTGGCGTAATCAAGTACATGGAGCGTTGCTGCATATAAATGCAAGGGGCGTTTCTTTCAGTAAAAAAAGGAGATTTCTAAAGGCGGAGTTACTTTTAGAGCGGGGGCGTCAATGAACAAACAGCAGGACGTCAAACGATAATTGGGGGCGAAACTCCTTGATGGAAAAAGAAGACCGTATTACACTGGAACTCTAAAGGATTAGCCCTTGTTTAAAACATAAATTTAAAAATCTTTGATTGTTATGGGGCAGATTTCTCACAAAAAAGAACCATTGTGTACAGTGGAGATTTAATAACCGACGACCGGCGAGGCTGGTGATCTTTCACAAAAACAACTCTTTATTTGCAATGGAATTCTAATAACTAAGTACTCGATTTAAAAATCAATGACCGAGGGATAAACAATTTTCAGAAAGGAAAAAATTAAAAAAAAAAATCCAAGGGCCATATTTTCTATATCCATAAGAGCCGGAGGTTATAAATATATCCTCCTTGCCCCCTTCCTAGAATTCAGTCAAGCCAGATAAAGACTTTCAATACCTTTCAATATAAATATCATGCTACATCCATAGTCTCTGGTACAGATGGTAGTGTTTAAATTAAACTTGTTAAAACACTAGTCCACCTAATTTTTTATTTATAATTTATTATTTTAGTTTCTATTATATCCTGTGTTTTAAATTCTTATATATTTTTTTCTAGTACCAAGTAGTCCTGTACCTTCAAAACAAGAAACTACAACATCAGACTTTCAAGATTCGTTCGGTTTAGAGGATGTTTTTAAGTTTATATTTTCAGGCGGAGCTCCAGATAAGTCTGAAACCGCTTACAACAAAGAATCTATTTATACTAAGGATAAACCTGAAGAAAATCTTTCAGAAAAAAATGAATCTAAACCTGTAGAGTTGTTTAAAAATAGTTCCGATTCATTAGAAATAAGAAATGATAGTTTAATAATTAAAAATTCAAGTAACAACGAAGATGATCACATTTCCAAGTCATCAGATAGTAGTAATAATAATAAGGCTAATAATAAATTTAACATTTTTAGAAACGTTAGTAACAGAAAAACCACAAATTCTAAATTTGATCATACGACAAATAGTGTAGATTCAACTGATGAAACTGCAGGTAATCAAATAAACGATAATAAAATTACTGATAAAAAGGAATCAGATCTCAAAAATGCAAATAACAAAACCTTTAACACTATAGGGGTAGGTTTACTTAAACTTGCAGGGTGTAATATCTATGGGAGAATGTATAGGGTTGGAAGAATAATTTCTGAATTATCAGGACCGTGTTTAGAATGTAAATGTACTGATGTCGGGGTGCAATGTAGGCCACTTAAGTGTTAAATGGAAGATATGAAAGTATTTATTATTCACGTATGAAAAATTGTGCTGTAAGAGGAGAAATTACAACTCTGAGACTGTAATTTCATAGTTGGTGTAAATAGTTTCCAACATTATTTTTTTAAATAAACCTGAAAATTATTTTTAAGTTATTAAAGCATGGGTTACTGTATTTTTGGTTACAGACGTTATTAGGTTTTAATAACTTAACAATATTGTTTCACCTGGTTAAAGAAAAAATAAGTTGTTAAGCTTTGAAGCACAGAAATTTCTCAAAAAATTAAAATAGTGAATGTGACATTGCATCAGATCTTTACCATTATTGATCTTCTCATTTATTTTGAATAACAACAAAGATATTTTAATATAAATTTAGTTTTATAATACATAAGTGGTTTATGATTAGCGAATGTTAAGATAAAAAATTTAAAATCGTTTTAGATTTTATTAAAATGAAATCTAAAAGTTAATGAGTATTTCTTGCCAATTGTTCTAACTTTCTAAACATTCAAATACTTATCAGTAAGGAAACCCAAATATGCAAGTGAAAAACTTTAAAATATGCGCATAAATATGCAAATAATTTTCTCAAAATATGCACATACATGTTATAAATATGCACTAAAAAAATCGAAATAGACTTAAAAAATGTAAATTTATTGTTTCACATTACATGATACGAGTACTATACAAATGTAGCAATAAAAAACCCATTTTAGATTTTCAACATATAGGGCGAATAAACTAAATCTAAATATAATATTATACAAAGTAAAAAATAAATATAAATAATAATGTATTTTATTACTTTACTTAAAGATGAGCATAGAATAATAATAATAATAATAATAATGTAGGTACTTCACATCGGTTACATAGACTATAAAAAAGCCTTCGACTCCATACCCCACAGCTGGTTAATCAGGGCCCTAGAAATCTATAAAATCAACCAACACCTCAGGCAGTTTCTCGCGCAAATTATGAAAACATGGAAAACCAAAATACGCCTAGAAACACAAACCGAACGCATCCAAACAGAAGAGCTGTACATCAGACGGGGTATATTTCAGAGAGACTCGCTCAGTGCTCTATGGTTTTGCCTCTGTCTCAATCCACTCTCAAATATACTAAACAGAACAGAGCATGGCTTTAATATCAGACACCAAAAAGTGAATCAACATAAAATAAACCACCTCTTATATATGGACGACATAAAACTCTACGCTGCCACACAAACACAGCTGAAAGAACTCCTCAAAATCACAGAAATATTCACCTTAGATGTCAATATGGAATTTGGTATAAGTAAATGCAAAGTGCTCCACATCAACAAAGGCCAATGGAAGTGCCACCATGAGACAGAAACCATCAACAATGAAACACTCGATAACATGTTCGACAAAGAAACATACAAATATCTAGGCTTCCAACAAAGCACCAAACTCAAACACACTCACATTAAAACAGAGCTCAGAACCGAATTCAAAAACAGACTGACGAAACTTTTGCAAACAAAACTCAACTCTAAGAATTTCACTAAAGCCATCAACACGTTCGCTATACCTGTACTCACATATTCATTTGGTATCATCAAATGGTCACAAACAGACATAGAAAATATTCACATCCTTATACGATCTCAATTCACCAAATACAGGAAATTACACCCCAACGCATGCAAAGAAAGACTTACCATCGAGAGGAAGGCAGGAGGAAGAGGAATTTTAGACATCAGATCATTACACAGAAAACAAATACAAACACTTAGGAAATTCTTTCACAGCAAGCAAACCAGCCTCCACACAGCGACAGTGAAAGCAAACAAATACTACACACCTCTCGACTTAGCCCGGGCAGACCACTCAGCAGACACACATAGTCACACCCAATTACAACAGGAAAAGATGAAAACGTGGTCAGAGAAAACATTCCACGGAAAACACAGATACCACATAGAACAAGACCACGTAAATAAAAAACAATCATACACCTGGTTACAGGATGGGCAGCTATTCCCTGAGACTGAAGGCTTCTTACTTGCCATCGAGGATAAAGTCATATTAACCAGAAACTGTCAAAAGCATATCATCAAAGACCCGACTATTGTAGAGGACAGATGTAGGAAATGCCACCAGCAGAAAGAAACGATCGAACACATAACGAGCGGATGTAAAATATTAGCCAGAACAGAGTACACAGCCAGGCATGATTCAGCTGCCAAAGTAGTTCACCAAGCACTAGCCACAACATACAAACTCATAGAAAACACAGATCCCTACTACAAATACACGCCAACATCCATATTTGAAAATGAAGATTACAAGCTCTACTGGGACATCGGTATCCATACAGATAAAACAGTCTCCGCCAATAGACCCGATATTACTTTTCAGTGTAAAAATGGAAAAGTCACCTATCTAATTGACATAGCTGTCCCCAACGACGCAAACATCCAAACTAAATACACAGAAAAAATTTCCAAATACACAGACCTTGCAACGGAAATAAAAAGGCTATGGAGACAAGAAAAAGTCATCATTGTCCCCCTCATTATATCAGCCACACGCCTTACACCAATAACATTCACACCACATTTAGTGCAATTAGGACTCAACACAGACATACACAGAAACATTCAGAAGTCAGTGATTTTGAAAACATGTAACATTGTCAGGTCATTCCTTAATACGGAATGGTAATAGCTTTTGTGCTGACTTGGTTTTGGCCCGTCAGCCAAACATGGAACCACATTGATCAAATGTGAGAAAGAAGAACTTTTTGTAATAATGTAGGTACATATTATAAAAATTTATATACGTAGTAAACAGCATAATAAAACATACATTTTAAATTTTGATACATACAGAGCGATGCAACTAAGTAAGCGGAAATATGCAAATATTGCAAAAGACAGGGTCGCCGTTAGTTATAAAAACAATAAACTACTAAATGTTTCTCAAAATTCTCCATTAATGGCAAATTAGATACCTCCATTTGAGTTTTAGAAACAAAACTATAATTTGTTTTAAGAAAGGAAAGTTGTTGTTTTATCTCCTTGTTTTTGAATAATCGTTTAAGTTCTGTAAGGGATGGGGAAGATTCGTCTGATAATTCTGCAATTAGACCATCTAGTTGACAGAAGTTGTCGCAATAAAAAAATGTTGCTTCTAACCAAGTGCCCCATCTTGTAACAGGCTGAGGTGGTAGTTTTTCTTTGTAGAACTGAATCCTTAAAGGCGCTTTAAGGAAGATTTTCTTCATGTTAGAAATTAAGCTATTCACAAGCGGAAAATGATTCCTAATTTCCTCAGCAACCCTATTTAAAGCATGGGCGAGACATGTTACATGTATTAAGTTTGGATAAAAAATTTTCAAATTTTGCCCGGCCTTTATCATGTACGGTGCTGCATCTGACAAAATAAGCAAAAAATTATCTCCTGGAACAGGCGTAGGAAGAAAGAACTTCGATAGTTCCTCCTGAACAAATCTGGCCACTGTCAATGCATTTGTTTTTTCTAACTGTTTGGAAGCAATCAGATAAAATTTTGGCAAAATATTGTCGCTAAGAACTCCAATCAATAAATTCGCAATATACCGTCAATTACCTGTGAATACAAGGAGCTTACGTCGTTTCTCCGTATTGTTGTTTCACCTGGGATATTAAATTTGCAATACTTCTGGAGGGAGGAAGTAAAGTTTTGATTACGTAGCTTCGATAACGGAATGTTTGATGTCATCATTGCAGGGCATAGATCTCGGTTAAAGATGTCTTGTTCATTTAGCTCTTTATTTTAGTACGTTGATTGGAAACATTGCATTAAAGTGTGTCGTGGCCTATTTCCAGGTTTCGTCTTACTCAATTTGGCAATATGGCAAGCAGTTTTCACGTGTTGCTCTATTTGAAATTTTTTATCGCATGGTATCTGCAATAAAAAGAAAATTTAATTAAAATTCCAAGGAAAAAATTCGTTAAATAGAAATTTCGTTAAATAGAAAACTAGGTGCTTAGGGCAGGCAAAAATTAAAATTCTGCTTTGTACCTTTTTTATTAAATTACCTAAAAATACATACGTTTACGTATGTATTTCTATTTCGTGGTTTCGTTAAATAGAAATTTTGTTCGTTAAATAGGACAAAAATAAATTAAATAACATTGAAAATAGCATCAACGGCAAAATCCTGACAAAAAGTTCGTTATGTTTAAATATTTATTATATTATTAAATAGGTATTCAAAAATTATACTTACAATTTTAACACATGCAGAACAGTAGATTTTTCCCATATCTATTCTTAGTTCTTTATATGGTTTAATCCACACTGACACACTACTGGCTTTGGGCATTTCACTGTAGTAAAATACGACGAAAAAAGCACAAATCGACGTAACCACTTTAAAAGCACAACCAAAAATGAAATCTAATAAATTAATAATACGAGTATGCTCTGATGGCCGTCTGGGGTTTACTGACTGGTTTTTACTGACCATAAAATAATAAAATTTATTTGGGGAAAACCACCGGCGCGGCGGCGGCGGCTTAAACATTGACCCTTATTCCGAAAAATGAATGAAAACCCCTGCCAAAGACCTACATTATTATAAATTCCTTCAAGTATGCGCATATATGCTATTTTTAAAGCATTTATGCAAATATTTAGAAAAATGCATATAATATGCAAAATATGCAATATATGCGCTTTGCATATTTGGGTGTCCTTACTCATAAACATTGTAAATTATCAAATTTATAATCAAAGTAAATATTGGACCTTCTTGAAAAATATGTAGAAGATATATAATGGCCTATCGGGCCAAGATTATTAAATAAGTTTTACCTTCGTATTAAAGGGGTTTCTTGGTGTGAGGGCTAAAATTTGAAGCTTATTTCAGGAACTTTTTTTGTAACAAAATAAAATACAATCTTTTCAATTTTTTATATGTTATCTTAAACTACATAAAAAAAAATTGAATTAATTTAATAATATTTTGTTTATGTTGTTTGCGGTCAAAGTTATCTCCTCAAAAAAAAAGGTGGGTTGGTGGTGGAAAGTACATCTCCATTTGTAATGATCTGTAACAAAATATCCAAATTAATTATTATTCAATAAACATATCTCTCTCTCTCTCTATACGTTTTACGGCCACAGCTGCCAGGACTATTCGGCCGAGTGGCGATTTATATTTCAAAACCCTTATTTTTCTGTTATATTAAATGTTTCCCAACAAAGTCCACAGCACAGTGAGTCTGGATTCTATGTCCATAACCTTGTTGAGATTTTATATTTTAAATATATAAAGCTTAAGCTTTTCATATATTTCAAGGGCTCTAATAAAGGTTCTCCTTGGGAAACTGCTACTGGTTTTGGATATAACCGTTTTCTCTCAGCCAGTCAGCCCGATTACGCAACTTTCACAAAAAACACGGCCACAAGGGCTTGACCATCTGCTCAAATCACATAACCTCAAACCGACATTGCTGCTATTAGAACCCCTACCAAGCAAACATACCTCTATCGGGGTACGTAGGATTACACATTTATGTAAACAAAATGGCAGAATGTAAAAAAAAATAATTCAAAAATCGTGTTTATTTTCGTTGAAAATCAAGAAATAAATTAAGAAATTATTAATAAAAATAATTGATTCTACGTCATGCGATAACTAATTATATGTAGAATAACGTGTAAAAATTTTAGCCCGATCGGGTAGATAGAATTTTGTCTTTGCTTCCCACGAATTGAAAAAAAAACTGGTTTCAAGAAAAACGAGTTTAAAGTTTTTGTAAATTATTTTTTGTAGAAACTTATACTTACACTAATCAGCTATGCCTGCTGCATACAGTATACCTTCCATTTTTTCAAAGGTTTTATTTGCAGCGCTGGTACAAGGGTACCGAAAGAACAATAGAGCAGGTCAAACCGTTGCAGCTGCCGTGGGTCGAATGGTAGGTTACTACGACGCGCTCTCTTCTATATGCTATAACGTCGTAAATATTTAGAATTTCGGTTTGAAGTTTTTACAGTATACTCTCAATATGTTTTACTTTAGAAATATGTAAGAGAAAAAAAATCGAGTTTTTGAAGCCGTCACCTTTAAAAATAGGACCAAGGGTTATGGACAGCCGAGCCGTGATATTTATGAAACAACAAACTAGGACATGCCATATTTTATATTACCAGATAGTTCTGAGGTTTGTTGACTACAGGCCCCTTTGGGTGTATGCCTTTTAAATGTCTCTTGTTGTTATGGAAACATGACATGTCTTAGTTCGGTGTTTCGTAGATTGCACGCCCGGGTAGCCCACTTGACATAAGGGTAAAAAAGTATTGGTTCGATAAGATATTATATATCTTTCCTACATAGCAAATCTATTCCCTAAAAGAAAATATAAACACTTTCTGTTCGTCTATAAAAAGTATGTTTTTTTTTAAGCAAGGCTGAACTTATGCACCATTTTGTATTTATACAGGTCCAAAATGAAAAGTGCATTTTTAAATAATTTAGTTAGCCCGTAAATATAAGTTTTGATAGAGAAAAAGTACCAATATCTACACTGTAGGCCAAAAGTAAGTTGGATCTTTTGATTTTAAGACAGCTTTAAATCACAGAGACTATGTTATACCGGCTCAAATTGGTAATCAGATTTGAACCTTTAGTTACTTTTGAAGGTCCTTAGAGATAAGTTAGGGGTTGTGGATGATCATCCTCCAGGATAGCATTTGGAATCTTATAGACTTAATTTGATCTGTATCCAGTATGTATAATTTAAGATGTTGGTTCGTAATGTTAAGTGTATGGATATGGCTGCGTGCAGCTTTCTTGAGAACATCGCGATGGGTATTTTTGGCTATCATTGTATTAATTTTAGTATAAGACACTACTTATTTTTTTCTGCTATGTACTTGTGCCATTTTTACACAGTTTATATTCACAGAAAACATTTTACCATAGATAAATAGTTATACCGGATAATATAAAACGTTAACCAAAAATTATACAGGATTAAGCAAAAAAAAATATTATCTGTATTCTGTTTTATTTATTCTTATTTTCGTTGAATTTTTTTTGGCTTTTATTTTAAAATAATTATGTTTTTGATTATTTCGCTCAATTCTGTCTTAAAAAATCCTGTATAATTCTCAGGTGATAGTACCACATCCCAAATAAAAATATTTTCCTTGTAGGTTTAAGATTTTTGCTAAAAATTAGATTAATTTTAAAGATAGTATATTGATAGGAAAAATATCATGGAGATTTGTAAATGCATATGATGACCGATTTATATTCATGTGGATGGGTGCTGTTTGTAATATTACTAGTCTCGTATCACGTCGATTCAATGCCAAAACAACGAATTGAGAAATTTGCATTTTCTATACGAGATGTTTTCGTTATTATTATTTTAGTAGTACAGTAGGGAAAAGGCACGTATTAGTTTCATTAAAAACGTAAATATTGTATAAGTAGTTTTTCATTCGTTTTACGTCTAAAACATTTGTCGTTACAATTGTTCTAAAACAAAGTCGAAGTTTTGTCATATAAGCACTCATGGTGTTGGTATGAGAATGAGGATATTTAGAATTTTAAAAAAATTTTTTATCTTAGAAATATTCGGTTTTGTATGTAGTTTCGGTCATCGAATGTATATTTTTATGAACAAATATTTATTTTTGTAAAATTTATCGACAAATAAAATATCGGCATTTAAACATATCAACATCGATATATCTCAAATATTTATACTGGTTGAAATAAATTAAAATTAAATTCAATATCGAAAAGAAGATAGGATATAAAATATGAATAAGAATGCAGATATTTTACTGTGTTGATATCAAAGTTTATTTTTGAATAAATTATAGAAATTTACGTAGAGGCTATAACAGTATTTTAAGAATTTTAAGTTTAGTAAGACATAAATACATATTCTAGCTAAGTATAAACGAACTACGGATTATTTTGGAATATAGAAAGTAAGGAATTTCATATTTTAACACAGAATGGAGTTTACATTCATACCAACCACCTAATATCATTCTATAGCGAAGTAACGGTTTATTAATACCAAAACAGAGTCAAAAATGATTGATTGAAATCATTAACATTTTTTTTCGATTAATTCAAGACTAAAGAAATTGTTGTTACTGTGGTTTTTCGGCTATATACAGGTTAGGTCAAATTTATCTCTCTAAAAATTACGATCAAATCGAATGAAATTTAAACATAAAACTCTCTATTTTAAATGATACGTAATTTAATATGAGATGTTAAACACAAAAATGTTGAGCAGATATGCTTCAAAGAAATTGACAACTGAAACCTAACGTTTTCCCTTCTACACAATTTTTATTTGTTTTAAAAAAATCTTACTCATATACAGAATTTGTGCGGAAAGTAATGCAATTAAGTTCGTAAAAAAAATTGTTCAAGATATCGTTATAAACGTTTAAAGTTTTTCAAAGAACTCCCCTTGGGCACACACTTTTCTAGCGATTTTTCCATGCACGGCACGCATCCTGGAAGGCGTCTACTGGGAGTTCGTTTAGAGCAGAGGTTCCCAAACTTTTTTTTCTCGTAGACCACTTTCAAAATTTTACTGGTTTCGGTGGACCCCTTGCTGCTACATTTCTACCATATTCCCAAAACTCGTCAAAAAATGTGAAGATTAGATCTAACGATGGAAATTTGCGTCGTGGCTGAGTTCCAACCCTAAATTCGGAGTGGTAAAAATAAAAAGAAAAATAATATATTTTCTTGTGTTCTATTTATTAAAATAATATGATTACAGACTTAATAGAATTAAAATTAAACATTAATAACGTACCGTAACTTCAACAATGCAAATCAACAATTAAGAAAAAATAGTCATAATTTTAATGGGAGGGATGTACTTGATGGATTGAGAGCAAATTATCAATATTTGGTTTCAGTTTTGCAAGGAATAACCGCAAATCTCCCCGTTCTGTGATGTTAAATCTGCTCCTTTTTTTTTGTTAATAGGTTTTTAACGACACTAAAACTTTTTTCGACAAGGTATGACGAGGGAAACGCTATCAAAAGTGTTCTCGCAATTTCCCACAGCCCAGGATATTTTTTGGGTATTTCTGCCTGCAGCCAAAATGTTTGATAGCCTTTTTTAAATTTCACCTTCAGCTCCTCATTGGTGCTAAGCTCGAGTAGCTCCTCTTGTAATACCACATTCGCCACTTCCGTTTCATCAAATGGATTTATGATCCATGGTGGTATTTCCATCGTCAGAATATCTTCAAATCTATTTTTGAAGTCATCATGCAGGGCATTTAAATGTTGAACGTATGTCTGAATATCCTCATCAAGACATTCTGACAAGTTTGTGAACTGGGAGAATTCGCGCCTACTAATATTTTGCTTCATAAATTTCAATTTTCCAAGAAAAGCCGAAATTACACCCTTTGTTTTTATTAAATTTAGGCTGTCCCCTTATAACTGCAAGTTAATGTCATTAAACTTTTTGAACAAATCTGTCAAATACGCTATGTCTGCTTTCAATTTGATCAGGTTTTCTTTTAAATCTGGATCTTTACTTTCCAGAAACTCTAAAACTGATTCAAAAAAAACCAGCGTACTTCAGTATGTAAGAACAATCGTTGGAAGTCTTCATCATTTTCGTCGCACAATTGTGCAAATAAACGGGTATTCAACGCATTGCTTCTTATTTTGTTAACTGCTTTAATCACAAATTGAAGCGATTGGTTCAATCTATCATTGAAATTTTTCGCTACCAGGTGTTGTCGGTGGATGACACAGTGAATTGCAGTTACTCCTGGTATAGTTTTTTTGAAGATGGCTTATAAACCCACGATATCGCCCGAAGATGGCAGGAGCTCCATCTGCTGCCACCGAAATAATGTTTGTAAATGGAATCGATTTTTCCTTAAAAAAAATCACTAAGGACATTAAATATTAATTCGCCTTTAGTGTCCGTCTCCAAAGTTTTTCTCGAATAGCAGCTCTTCATGGATTTCTTCGTCCATAACAAATCGAACATATGCCAATAATAATGCTTCATTACCAGGTAAAGTTGACTCGTCAGTTGAATAGAAAAATGAGTTGTTTGCAGATAATAACACAAGAAGCTTTCAATATCAGAGCTCATTTCATCAATACGTCTTTGTGCAGTGTTGTTACTCAAAGGAATTCTTTTGAGTACGTCAAATGGAGGTTTGTGCAGAACAGTTTTTAAAACCTCTTCAACAGCGGGTAAAATTAACTGTTCTCCGATGGTGTGCGGTTTTCCAGATTTCGCTATAAGCAATGAGATATTGTAAGATGCCCGCAAGCCATCATCGTTACTTTGAAACGTTGAAGCGAACATACTGTGCACGGTGGGTCTCTTTTCATATTTTTCCTTCAATGTTTGAAAATATTTTAAATCTTTACCTATTTTATCAGGATGACACCTTCTTAGATAATCTTCGAGCTTCGATGGTTTCATAGAGTCATTGCTCAAAACTTTGTTGCATAAAAAGCATATGGGCAATCGTTTGTCTGCCTTTGATGGAAGAAAACCAAATTTCAAATAATCAACACTGTACTGTCGACATTTCTTCTTAGATTCAGCTAAGTTTCGTGTCAGTTAACTACCTGTAAAGAAAAAAATGTTTGTTTTAGTAATCATAAGGCGACTTTAACAGGATATGGCTATTTTAACAGAATAAAATAGGAATAATTAATTATGGCAATGAAAAAACCAAAATGCCGGCGGCAAAACTGGTTTTAATTATTAAAAGCAATAAACTGCTAAGACCCATATAGAGGTTTTCACAAAACGGCTGAACCTATTTTAATGTAATATAAAATATTTTTTGATTAATTATATTTTGATACATTTCTGTAAATTCCAGAGAAAATACTTTTAAAGAATATTTTGACATCAAAACCCCCGCGATTTTAATGATTTATTTATTACTTTGATGTACGTTACGAGTGGTACATAAAGACACGTACAATTTATGAAAATATTTTTAGTCATTTAGCATTAGCAACTACGAGGGCACTGAAATATGTACAAACATGCAGGTCAATCATATATCTCTCCTTTAGTGAATCACCACAGTCGGGTAAATAAATAATTTTATAATAAAAAGTACTAAAAGTTCAATCTTTCTTGGCTTTCTATTCTTTTATAGAAGTATCGAATAATGGCCTTGTTCAGTATTTAATTTTTATTACGTACCTACTACACGTAAACATAACAAATATAATATTATTACAATATAAAATAAAAGTATGAATAACAAATAGGCAGGTACTTACTTTTTCTGGCACTGGCAAACACTGACGTCGATTCACTCACACTTTTCTTTTCAAAATTCCGGAAACAAATGAGTAAAGTTTGTCCTTGGCATTCTTATTTATATTGGTGAAGAATTAAACAAGTTCATGCAAGATTGCAAGCACAGCACAAGTCGTATTTCGTCCCTCTGCACGTCTGAACGGGTTGCGTTGTGGGCGGGCGGCGCTTTGCAAATCTCGACGCGCGTTGTACTGAATATCGAATATGCAAGTTTTTTTACAAGTAACAGTCGCTGACCTTCTTAAAATACAATTCTCAGAAGAATTAAGGGAGGTTTTAAAACAAGGAAATTAATGCTAAGTTAACAGGCTATCTGATCCATATGCCGGCCTAACTGAAAAATTTTTTTTCAAGCCCATGGACCAAAAAAGCAAAATATTTGCAATATTATTTTTTCGCGCTATCTGTTAGGATTGCATGAGAACCGTAGCTCCTAAAAAATTTTAGCCAAAAAATCTGAAAATTAGAATCTCAAAGCTTCAAAATGCTTTTTTTTAAGTCTCAATACGACTTTTTCACCGAAATACAGCCTGTCAAAAATCACCGAAAAATTTGGAATTTTTTTTTGCTCCCTTAATTTTTTTGAGTAGTGTATTATCTGCCTACATTGATAGGTAAAGCCAAGCCAACATTTTTGTTCTTTACTATCGAAACCAGATAAATTTTCGTGGACCCCCACTTACAACTTGTGGACCCCCATTTTTTTTTCACGCCAACGTAGACCCCCGTTGAGTCTTCCGTGGACCCCTGGGGGTCCACCTGAACCACTTTGGGAATCACTGGTTTAGAGCCTTTGTCACGGCGGCTTGGATCGCTTCAACAGTTCCAAAACGGGCTCCTTTCAGGGCGGTCTTAATGCTTGGGAACAAAAAGAAGTCTGCTGGAGCAGCACTAGTTCCAAAAGTTCACTCGCGATCGTCACTCGATTATTCTTGTGGTGGTCAGTCAACAATTTGAGGACCAACTTGCCACATACTTTCTGCATGTGCCTATTGTCGCTAAGGATGTCGTACACAGTGGTTTTCGGAATTCTAAGAGTCTCGCTTATCATCTTAACACTCATTCGACGATAGGTAAGATTACGAGACACATTTTTGTCAGTTTTGCTAGTCGACGGCCGTCCAAAGCGGGAGGAATAGGAGAAAGCAGAGTCCCCGTAGGCTTTCTGAATTGTTTGGTGGGTATCCGCAAGGCTTTTGTCGAGCACAGAAATTGAACGCGTAACGTTGTTTGGTCGTGTCCCGTTGCGCGATGCACGGAAACATCGATCTTGACCCTCCCTGAGCTCGGAGCAGATTGAGCTTGGAAGCGTTATGAAGCTAAGAGTCCCCCCACCTAGCCAATGGGTCCGAATGCTGTGCGACTAGGAGTAGCGGTGGGAAAAAATAAATTGCATAATTTCCCGGACAATATCAATTTTCTAATATTTTCATTATAAGGTTTACTTTTGTCAAAATATCCACATTTGCAGATTCTCCTTAATTCATTAAATAATACATGCCGAGATCTTTGCATTTTTTCACATTTCACGTTTTAGTAGTACTTTCCGATTTGCATCAGTCTGTCTAATTTATTAGTTTAGTATAAAGAGGGAAAGGCCGGTTTTGGTGGTAGATTTTACTGACTAATATACAGTACCAATCGCTTAAAATATAGTTGTATTGCTTGAATTAAGTTGTTCTTTCTTATGAGAAAGTCTAATTCAGTACTTACTGCAGAAATATTTGCTTGCGACGGAGGTAATAGGTAAATCACTACCAACTTTTTTAAACTATTCTTGTATAAAATATATTCAAAATTCATTTCGATCGTTAATTGTACACGAAGGAAGATATTCCGCGTGTACTTAATTTGATGTTGAACAATATGAAATTTTTTAGTCTGTGTAAGGGAAGTAGTTATTAAGATTTTGATATGTCTTTTAAAAAGATCAAAATATATATAAAACAATAAAGTTTTATTAAAAAATAGAACTTGCTTTAATTGAATAACCTTAAAGTTTAAAAAAATACTGAAGGAAAAGGGGGAAGAACTGTAACGAAAAACTTTTCTTTAATAAAATTAGCCTGAAATTTATAGCTAGGAAAGGAGCAGAGAACAAAATAAAACATTTCAAGACGTCTGCACTTTAGGTAGTAAATTTTCAATTTACCGGACCATATAACGTAATAGGGCTGAAAATATTATGCCTCTACTTTATGGAAATAATTTTAGAAATGGGGAAATAACGGATGACAAGAAAATAATCACATGTTTCAGGAAGAATGTGCGTTTTGGAAATACAAAATTAAATAATGTTTAAATAACACCATTGCTCTGACAAATCTTTAATTTTATATTTAATATTGGATATTACACAAAATAGAAGAATAGCGATTTATTTAAAACAGCAGTTTTTGAATTATAAATAATTTTTCAATTTGCCGGACCGTCTAACGAAAAGGGTCGGCAATTTATGGCACGCGTGCCATCTCTGACACGCCATGCAATTTTGAATGGCACGCGTACCTATTCGAAGTTTACACATTAATTCTGTAATCTGTGACATGTTTCGAAATTAAGTAAATAATCGAAGACAGTATTACTTTAACGATACACACAAAAACGATATATTATATAGGTCACTAGGTATTATTACCAAAAACTACAAAATATAGATTTTGTAATTTATAATTTTACTGAATGCATTGGTTTGGCTTTAATTTCGGCAAGTATTAAAGACGGCAAGCCTCAAAATATAAGCCTAGGCAAAAACACAAATAAACGTCCTCAATTCAGATTAAAAGAGCAGCTATAAGGCGGTTTTTGTTTGACTTGACTTCAATCGTTCCGATGCGCGCCGCAACTCTTTTTATATTGGCGAACTTTAGTTTTTGTTAGATTTTACTTCTAGGCGGCCCCTTGATTGCAATGGGCGCGTTGCGGATAATAATTTTTGTTCTAAGAAATTTAGTAAACGTAATTATTGGAATTTTCTGGAAACATTATTTTTCTATATATAGCAAGCGGCTACACGTTTGGATCATTTAGTATAGAAGTAACATCCGTTCCAGTCAATAGTCGTCGAAAAGTTTAAAAATTAAAATTACGTTGCGTTATGGCCACGAAGAAACAGAAGGTAGACAAACTTCATGGACAACAGATTACGGTTTTGTACAGCAAAACGATCGGGCCATTTGTGTCCTATGTCGGGAAAGCGTAGTTTTCCGGACATCTAGTGTTCAACGACATTTCCAGATAAAACATGAACAGTCATTTAAAGATAATGCTGAGAAAAGGGAGGCAATACAAAGAGCAAGTAAACAATACGAGAAACAGTCAACATTCTTTAGCAAAGTTTTCCAAGGAAAAAATCAGGTAACTGAATGCAGTTTCAAAATTGCACAATCGTTGGCACAAAAGGGTAGGCCGTTCACTGGCGAAGAATTTATGAAGCAAGCGTTTATGAGTACTGGCGACTTGCCCAATAAGGATACAATATTGGCCAGAATTAGGGATATACCGGCATCAGCGTGGACTATCGAGAGACGAATTACCGAAATGACACAAAATGTCCAAAAACAGCAGAGAGACGCTATCAAACGGAGTTTTGTATTTAGTGTAGCATTGGATGAAAGTGTCGATATTAATGACATTACCCGTCTGGCAATCGTTGCACGATACTTCGATGATGGCAGTGTGTATGAAGAGCTGATTTGTCTGCTCCCATTGGAGGGAACTACAATAGGAGAGGATATATTTTCAGAATTTGTTAAACATTTTAAAAAGCGGAACATTGATTTAAATAAAATTTTTTGCGTAACGACAGATGGCGCTCCTGCTATGATTGGGAGACATAAAGGATTTGTTTCCCTTCTTATTGAACGCATGGGTCTATCGGTTTTGAATTTTCATTGCATAATTCACCAAGAGAGTTTGTGCGCTAAAATCTTCGCTGGAAGTTTAAAATCCGTGATGGATAGGGTGGTTAAAATAGTTAACTACATTGTCGGTCGCTCTTCACTGATCCATAGACAATTTAAGGCGTTTCTGCAGGCATTAGAAAGTGCATATTCAGCTATACCATTGCACAATAATGTGCGCTGGCTCAGCCTTGGTGAAGTGCTCTCTAGATTTGTGCAATATCTGGGCGAAATTAAATCGTTCTTGTTGGAAAAAAATCAAGTGGATGCTTATCCTGAACTAGAAGATAAGAACTGGATCTGTATGTTAATATTTCTTACTGATATTACAAACCATCTTAGCGAACTCAACTTAAAGTTATAAGGTTCAGGCAAAATAGTTCTGGATTTATACGAATCCTGGAAATCATTCAAATTAAAAATAGATTTATTTATCAGCGATATTACTACAAACACATATAAATATTTTCCAAATTTAAAAACTGATATATCCAGTGTCGACGATGGTGCACTAATAGACGAAGTTCGTAATTATATGACTAATTTAAAAGAGGAGTTTATCGAGAGGGGTCAGGATTTTGATAAACTTGGTCCTATGTTCGCTTTTTTAATCAAACCAGATTTAATGGATTTTTCCAGCAGTGGCTTTGACATATCTCTTTTCTCATGGATGGACATTAACGAGATATTCAGTTTGTTGGATGAGTTTACCAGAGAAATTTATTTGTCTTAAGGAAGTAGCGTTTGCCATGCTTACAGCTTTCGGATCATCCTATATCTGTGAACACCTTTTTTCCCATATGAAAGTGATTTTAAACCCGCACCGAAGCAGGCTGACCACAGACAACTCGGAAGCATGTGTGACACTGAAAATAACCAGACATGAACAGGATATAAGAAAACTCTCTAAAGAACGTCAAGCACAGGGTTCACATTAGGTCCTAGGACTAGTATAATAAAATTATTTGTTAAATGTTAAAATTTTTTTGTAATTAAACCTTCTAAAAGCAATATTTTAAGTTAATTTAAGTTAATTTTTGTTAATTTTAGTTGTAGTAAGTACCTATGTCGGCACGCAAAATGTTGTATGTATGAAAACTGGCACCCCTTAGTTAAAAGGTTGCCGACCCCTGGTATAACGTAATAGAGTTGAAAATAGTATGCTTCTACTTCATGGAAATACACTGGCAAGCAAAAAAATCGACTCAAACGATTTTGCTTCATTTAACACCGATTCTTGAATTTAATTTTCAAACAGCGATATAATTTTTGGTATCATTAGAATGCTGTTTTTCTACTCTTTCCAATAATACCAAAAATATTTGGATTTTCAAAAAGTTTCACTGATTAAAACGGTTTTACTCAATAAATCCGTTTTTGCTCGCTAAGCAACGTACTCGTTGCGTGCTATTCATCCCTATAAAAACAAATGCAACTACATTTTCCTATCATACCTTTATCGGAACTTGAACTGTCAACATCTCTGCGATTCGTGCTAATTAATTATGTCATTGCTAGAAGGAAATAGCCAACGTGTAGTCGCTGCGCAACAGCACCTCAACCAGTCAGCTGCCTCCAGAGTATACAGACGTAAACCATGATCAGGAAGAAGAAGGTGTACCTCGGATCGAGAAGACCACTTCATTGTGAATACAACTCTAAGAAATCGTCCCTTGACCGGCGTTGAGGTTCAGCAGGAGCTCCAAGTTCGTGGACGGGATGTCTGTCAGTTATTGGACACTCAGAAGAAGACTTAAAGAAGCTAACTCCGAAGAGACCAGCTAACTGACCCAAACTGACAGCAGCCCATCAATAAGCGCGACTCAGACTTGTCCGAGAACATGCCGACTGGACCTTAGAGCCATGCCGCTCCGTTTTATTCTTCAACGAGTCCCGACTATGCCTACAAGGCAATGATGGAAGAAGACGAGTCTGTGCAGTGCTGCAATACTGAAACGGTTGCCTATTGAGGAGACTCTGTCATCGTGTGGGAAAGAATCTCACTGGATGCGAGAACCGATTTGATTTTCGTGACTGATGAGACTCGTGGCTGTGGATTAACTGCTTACCGGTACATCAAGCAGATTCTGTAGGAACACGTCGTTCCTTACACTGGGTTTGTTGACGATAGTTTCGTCCTAATGCACGACAATGCGAGGCCACATGCTGCTGCATCGGTGCTGCATTACCTGGTGGAAGTGGGAATACCCACATTAGATTGACCTGCGCGGAGTCCTGACCTCAATCCAATCGAGCACATGTGGGATGAGCTCAAAAGAAGGATTCGAGCTGGAAATCCAACCCCTCCACCGCTGAGGGATTTAAAGGTTGCGATGGCGAAACAGTGGGGAAGAATTCCACAGAGAGTGTTAAAAAAGCTCACCCGCTTCATGGAAAACCGGCTGGAAGCAGTAGTAAGGGCTAGGGAGGGTAATTCTAAATATTGATTTTGGTTTTTATCAATAAATTTAATTGTTAAACTTAAAATTTGTTTAAGTTTTCCTTTCTCTTACCCCTATTTTCAATCGTTGTTCTCCTCGTCTCTCCTTTCAATCATTTTAATCAGTAAAAGGCATGAGATATGCTATGGGATTTGGTATTATTAGAAAGAAAGAGAAGAAGAAAATGATACTAAAATCCCTGAAAATATATGAACACTAAATTCTAGGGTTTGTGTTAAATGAAGCAAAATAGTTTGAGTAGATTTTTTTGCTCTCCATTGCAAATTTAGAAACAGGGGAATAACGAATAACAGGAAAATAATCACATGTTTCAGAATGTGCGTTTTTGAAATACGAAATTAAATAATGATCATATAACAAACACTGGTCTTTCGTTTCATGAAGACAATTTAATTTTTTTTATTTAATATTGGATATTAAGTTGGGAATGTGGAATCTTTGGCACAATGATACTACTCAGTATATATCACCACTACAACAAACACTTTATTTTTGGACTCGACGCGCGTTTCGCTAACCATGTTAGCTTCATCAGGAGCGATGATTGACTAAAGCTAAACTACAAATCTGCCCTATTTATACTTAATCTAATCCTTGAATTACTCAGGCGGAACTAATGGCATAGGCAAGTCCATCAGTTCCGGTCAAGTAACCAGTAGAGGGGACTATAAGAAAGAGGCCCTCTGTCTTTATTTAAACTACTTTTACATTTTATGATTTCTATACTTTCGTATGCGTTCAACAATCTCCTATTAGATACATTTTTAATTAATCTTAGAGATTAATTTAAAAAATCTAATGTTACAATATGATCAGCTTCAAGGGCATGTTCGGCAATGCTAGACTTTTCTGTTCTACTGTATTTTAAGTGTGCTAAATGTTCTTTAAATCGTGTTTTAATTGACCTTTTAGTTTGCCCAACATACTTTTTGTCACAATCATTACGACTAATTTCATAAATTCCACTTTTCTCACAATTAGGAATCTTATCTTTGGGATTTCCTAAGGTATAATATTGGATATTACAAAAAGTAGAAGAATAGAGATTTATTTAAAACAGCAGTTTCTGAACTATAAATAAATTTTCGATTTACCGGACCATATAATGTAACAGTAAATATTATGCCTCAACTTCATGGAAATAATTTTAGAAACTGAGAATAACGAATGGCCAGAAAATAATCACATGTTTCAGTGCGTTTTTGAAATCCAAAATTAAATAATGTTTAGATAATAAACATTGGTCTTTGATTTTGTGAAGACAATTCTTTAATTTTTTATACTTTATATTGTATATTACAAAAAATAGAGGAATAGAGACTTATTTACAACAGCAGTTTTTGAACTATAAATAAATTTTCGATTTACTGGACCATATAATGTAATAGTAAATATTATGCCTCTACTTCCTGGAAATAATTTTGTTAGAAACTGGGAATAACGAATGGCAAGAAAATAATCACACGTTTCAGTGCGTTTTTGAAATCCAAAATTAAATAATGTTTAGATAATAAACATTGGTCTTTGATTTTGTGAAGACAATTCTTTAATTTTTTATACCTTATATTGTATATTACAAAAAATAGAGGAATAGAGACTTATTTACAACAGCAGTTTTTGAACTATAAATAAATTTTCGATTTACTGGACCATATAATGTAATAGTAAATATTATGCCTCTACTTCCTGGAAATAATTTTAGAAACTGGGATTAACGAATGGCAAGAAAATAATCACATGTTTCAGTGAGTTTTTGAAAAACAAAATTAAATAATGTTTAGATAATAAACATTGGTCTTTGATTTTGTGAAGACAATTCTTTAATTTTTTTTTACCTTATATTGGATATTACAAAAAAAGAAGGATATAGATTTATTTAAAACAACAATTTTGGATTATAGGAAAATTTTATTTATTTCGGCCACAAATGTAAATTTCTCAATTTACCACCACATGTAGTCTAATGAGGTTAAATGATGTTTCAACCCCACAGGAATATTATGGGAATTAGGGGGATGAACGGATGAGAAATGATAGACAAAAAGATTTACGAGCTTTCATATAGAATTACAACATTACTCGGGGTGCAAATGTAGGTGTTTTGTTACTGTTATTTTTTGAGCTACCCTAGTTATATAATTTAGCTGTAGAATAAGTCACACACACACATACACACAAGTAAGTTAGTACGTTTACACCTTCAATGAACAACTGAAGAATACAAATGTACTGCTACGTAACAATTACCACCACTTTATGTTTGCACTCGATGAGCGTTTCGTTAACGATCATTGACCAAATCTAAGATTAAAAACCAGATTATTTATAATAAAAATGTGATTTACTCGAATGGAACCGACCATTTTCAGACGAAAATTTAGTTCCGGTCTAGTAACCCATCCAGAAATCTGTGAGAAATGGGATCTCGGTCCTTATTTGTACTGTTTACATTTTATAATTATAATAACTCCGCCTGGGGCGGCTGTAGGTCGATTGAGTAGCTTACCGTTGTCACTGCCGGTCCCAAGCCCGGACAAAGGAGGTTGTAGCGGTAGGCCAGCTCCCTACCCTATGTAAAAAAAGCCTCTGCTAAAAAACCTAATCCAAAGCCTCGGAATCGAATGGATATACGAAGACGAAAACAGCAAAGAAGGACAACGATATGTGGTACATGGAACATACAAGGTCTCTCCAGGAAAGTAAATGAAGTTGTAAATGAATTAGAAAATCTTCGAGTCGAAATTGCAGTACTGACGGAAACAAAGAAGAAAGGAAAAGGCTCCGAAAGTTGGGGGCATTACGATCACTTTTATAGTGGAGTGCCCAAAGAGGATAGAGCAAAACAAGGCGTATCCATACTAATACACAGAAAACTGAGGAAATTCATAACCACCTGGGAACCGATTAGTGAAAGAATCATAAAGATGAATCTCAAAATACTAGGTAATAACACAACCTTACTGAGGGTATACGCTGTCAACGACGACGATCGGGCTAATAACAAGGATTCATTTTTTGAACAACTAAATGAGGAAATACGCAAAATTGGAACATCAAGAGAGATATTACTTTTGGGTGATCTAAATGGAAGAATAGGAAGGAAAGAACACGATAAAGTGGTAGGAAAATATGGCGAAGAAGTTACTAACGACAACGGAAGAAGAATTATAGAGAAATGTGAACAAAACAACCTTACAATATTAAACGGACACTACCAGCATAGGGATATTCATAAATATACGTGGAGACAAACAACAAGAGATTTAAAAAGTATTATCGACTATATGATACAATATGATAAAATACAAAGAATCCCAAGCTAGAGTACGCAAAATGATTAGTGACAAAAAGAACAACCAATGGGAAAAGACATGCTCAAGACTCAACACTTACATAGGACTGGAGACTTCTTAAAAATATGAGAGCAGAACGGAAAAGAGAAATCTTCTCACCAATAACACCAGAAAAATGGAACCAATATTTTACAAATATGCTAACAGAAGATAGACCAGAGTTCAAAAGTACCCAACATGGAAACCCAAATATAGTTATACGAGGATCCCCAATAAGGATAACAACATCAGAAGTTAAAAAAGTATGTAAAACGCTAAAAAATGGTAGAGCTCCAGGACCAGGAAACATCCCAGGAGAGATAGTAAAATACGGAACTGAAAAGCTATTTAGCGCTTTGAGGAACTTATTCCAAAGATGCATTAACACATCAGAAGTACCCGAGGAATGGAAAATATCATACATATCAACAATTCATAAGAAAGGAGACAAAAATAATTGCGATAACTATAGGGGAATAACGGTTACAGGATCTATTAGCAGAATATACGGAAAAATACTTAAAAATAGAATAGAAACGGAATACGCGGACGTAGAAGCTGAAGAACAGGCAGGCTTTAGAGCAGGAAGATCCACAATAGACCATCTCATCTCACGGACACAAATCCTAGAAAAGAAAACCGCATTTGATCAGGAAGTCCATGTCTTGTTTGTTGATCTAAAAAAGGCCTACGACAGCGTGCTCCTAATGAGATTGTGGGAAACACTACAACAGAGTAATGTAAGCACCGAAATAATTAAAGCCGTAAAATCCTTATACCAAGACGCAAGAAGTAGTGTGAAAACCAAATATGGTATAACAACAGGGTTCCCGGTCACAAAGGATCTCAAACAGGGCTGCTGTATATCCCCAACGCTATTTAAAATCTATTTGGAGAGTGCACTGAAGAACTGGAAAAGGAAATGCAGCAGTATGGGATTACCACTGGATGACGATACTACATTGTACACGCTATCATTCGCAGATGACCAGGTAGTAGTCGCTCAGGACATCGATGATATGGAATACATGACACGAAAACTTATGGATGAATATGAAAAATGGGGCCTAGAAGTCAATATTAAAAAGACCGAGTACATGTGCGTCGGAGGACAACAGCAGGACTTGAAACTGGCCACAGGACACACCATCAAACACTGTGCCAGTTATAAGTATTTGGGAACGAGAATATCTAGGGACGGAACACTGGAAGAAGCAATATTCGAGAGGAATATCCAAGGAAGAAAAGCGATTGCATTGCTTAATAGTGGGACAAAAACATAACCATTGAAAATAATTGAATTTACAACTCAATAGTGAAAAGTATAATAACTTACAGCTCCCAGGTGTGGCCATTAAAGGAAAGAACAGAAAAAATACTACAGAAATGGATTTCTGGAGACGAGCAGCCAGAAAATCCAGAAAAGACCGCATACCAAATGACACGATAAGGCGAGCTTTAGAAATAAAGCACGATATAGTGGACGAAATCAGAACCCAACAGTTGGTATGGTACGGACATGTACAGAGAATGTCACAAGACCGACTGCCTAAAAAGATTTTAAATTGGAACCCTCATGGAAAAAGAAAGCGAGGAAGACCACGCCAAAGCTGGAGAGCAGGAATCAACAAGGAAGTACTAGAGAGAGATCTGGAGGAGGAGGGATGGAGAAACCGGGAGGAGTGGAAATTAGGCATCGGAAGACGGAAGACGGAAGACGTTATAAAACCGATTGATATATATATATATATATATATATATATATATATATATATATATATATATATATATATATACATTTTATAATTTTAATATATCACATATATTAACCTTAAATTATTTAATGCAACTGTATGATTATGTGCAATAGAATGTTGAGCAATATGTGACTTTTCTGATCTACAGTACCATAAATGAGCTAAACCTTTTTTAGATTTTGCTTGGATCAACCTTTGTTTGCCCAACATACCTATCGTGCCAACAACTGTGGACTCTCAAAACGAGAAGAAATGCAAGAATCTCGGGGAATAATTTTTCCACAAATACAATACTTTTCTTTAGCAAAGAAAGTAAAAATTGATAAAATTATTTGATTTTTTTAATACTTCTCTCGCAAATAAAAGTTGTAAATTTTTTAAAATTATGTTTTGAGCCTATGTACACAGGATTTCTGATTGTAAATAATGTTTTTTTTTTAGATTCTTCAATTGGGGTTTTGACAATTGTCATAAATGAAAAGGTCCTATATAAGTTTTATAACAAAACTATTTTATATCAAATTGTTTATTTATTCTCAGCATCACAGACAGCTAATACGAGTGTTTTCAATCAATTTATTCGTGTTATTATCATCAGTGTATTGATAAATTTATTGAAAATATCTAATCTAAAAATTTATCGTGCCTGTTTCGTACCATTTTGTACGAATACTACAAAAACAACTCCTGAAAAAATGTTTTTAAATGTGCCACAAGATGTTAAACGTCAAAATCACTGTTGTGTGGTTCACTTCGTTGTAAATATTTTAATATAATAATGTATTTAATAATTATTTATATCAGAATATAAATATAAGGCATGGAGTTAGATCACAGAAATTTCTAAGGAGATCAACTCCATATCAGAACCAACAAAAATCGTGATGATGCAATAATAAATTTTTGTACTATTATCACAGGGGAACAGCTGTTTTGGTGTCGAGGTTTTTTGAGCTGATTCTATATCAATTTAATGTCCTGAATTCAAATAACGTATTCATTTGTACCTAGGAGCTCAAATTTTTAAGATATACAATTTTAGAGAAATATAAGTTACATTATTGTAACTCAAATCCGTAAGTGTAGTAAACAAAAGTAGATACGAAATTTTTATTTTAGTTATACAAAATACAATATTATGTCGTACTTACAAACAAAAAAAAAAACATTGAAGAAACGAAATAGTCACTCAACACTTGGAAAGCTTCTTTTCCGCGACATTCTTGAATGTTTTTTTAAACAGTCCCTTTTTAAACTCCAGCAGTAATCTGCCATTATGTGCATGTCCCATCTTCCTTGGTAGCGGTCCTCCATAACTTTAATATCTTGGTGAAATCTTTCACCTTGTTCCTCACTCATGTCTCCTAAATTTTCTGGAAAACGGTCTAAGTGGCTGTGTAAATAGTGTATTTTAATACTCATATTGCACCCTAAGGATTTGAAACTATTAAGCATCTTGTTAACCATTTCAACATAGTTTTGAGCTTTATGTTTGCCTAGAAAATTTTCTACAACTGCAACAAATAATGTCCAAGCTTCTCGTTCAACTTGATTCATTGAATTTATGAAGGCAGGATCCTTAATTAATTGTCTTATTTGTGGGCCGTCAAATATCCCTGCTTTGAGTTTTTCTGTGCTCAACTGATGCATTTTTACCCCTATATATGCAAAACAAGACCCATTCTTATCAAGAGCCTTTACAAATTGCTTCATTAAGCCCAACTTTATATGTAACGGAGGAAGTATGATTTTTTCTCTTTCAACCAAAGCGTCGTTAATGACATTCTTTTCCCCAACGTCCATGTTTTTTGCTCTGAGGCCAATCTTTTCTAACCCAGTGGTGTGTTTTGTCCCTACTATCCCAGAGGCACAAGAAACACGGATATTTCGTGTAACCACTTTGCTGCCCAAGAAGAAAGTTTACCATTTTTAAGTCTACACAAATCATCCATTGATGTTCGTAATACTTTATCTTCTGCAAGACCAAAGCTATGGTATTATATTCTTCTTTCAGTTTCGTTGAGTGAGCTAGTGGTATTGAACCATATTTATTCCCATTATGTAGAAGGACACATTTTAAACTTCGCTTTGAACTGTCAATAAATAGGCGCCAATCATCTGGAATATATTCAGAAAGTCCCATTTTTTTCATGAGTCCCCTAATTTCGTGACAAAATACAAGATTGTCTTCTTGAGAAAAGAATGGTAGCAGATCTTTTTCTCTTGTACGGTAAAAGGTAATTTTGGTTCCTTGTTCCAGTAAATTTTTGTCGTTCAACCTAGAAGCCAGTACTTCAGAAGCTTTTTTCGATAAATTGAGATCCCT
The DNA here is from genome assembly GCA_019049505.1 of Pachyrhynchus sulphureomaculatus. NCBI lineage: Eukaryota > Metazoa > Arthropoda > Insecta > Coleoptera > Curculionidae > Pachyrhynchus > Pachyrhynchus sulphureomaculatus. The sequence continues at coordinate 11,281,899 of CM032456.1, read as the reverse complement.
GGTGAGATCATTTAATTCATTTTGATTGAAGCGTTGAGGAACTGATGACGTCCCCTCATAGTCACTGTTAGTTTCATTAGCATCAGAACTTTTATTAGCATCAGAAGAGCGATCAGAGGGAAAATATTCGTCATCAGAGATATGTGGTAGCTGATGAAAATGTTGGAATCGGTATTTCATCTGAGTGCGGGATAGGGCGTATTGCCGAGTCTAAATTGGGATAAGTCCACTTACTGCGGTTTATTTCGATTGATTCCATTAGTATTTACTAAACAGAAATAACAATCATTGAAGTGGTTTTTTGGTTCTCTCCAAACCATTGGTACGCCGAATTTTAGACATTTTCTTTTCCCGGTAGTCCACTGCCGTAAATGCTCTGTACAAGTTTTACATACGGGATGCGGGGCCCACGTTTTGTCCTGATCATCAAGCTTAACTCCAAAATATCCAAGATACGCTCGCTTTACAAAGTCAGTAATAGTTTGTCTGTTTTGTTGAAACATGTATTCTCGGCATATATAGCAAAACACATCAGGTTGATTTACACAACTTCTTCTTGAACTGGAACCTGAACTCATTTTAATTCTGTTCAATAACACAAAAACACTCTTTTCTTAACATGAAATAACACGCCGAATTCGATCTACTCTCATTAGTAAGAACGCACAAACTGACGAGACTTACCCGAGTTAGGTGATTAAAAGGGTCAGTTCAGGTACCTGATAGGCAATGGTTCCACTATTTATAGATTTACCTGGAATTTACTCAATTACAGACTGACAATAAAACCATTGTACCTACATTAATGAATATATAATAATTTTAGAACTCTCATAAATGAATATACTGAATAAAAACCACATTGGTAGATAAGTTGATGTATCTAAAAAAGTAGAGCTGATAGAGAAAAACGGGATTGCATGTATAGATTTAGCGTCCCAAATATAGTTAAAATCAGCTCTAAAATCCCAGGCACCAAAACAAAAATATTTTTTTTGTTGCCCTGTGTTATCGAATGATTTTTGTTTCATCTCGTGTCATTTTTGAAAATCTGTGACCATAAAAATATCCACTGGAGGTTTATTAGCAGAATTGGCCTTTATGAACCCTTTGTCATACATTATTGAATTAAATTAGTAGCCAACAATATTTCTTTTTGCACTAAACTTCAATAAATTTGACAGTAGATACACGGGTACTGTCGACAGTACTTAAGCTATAACACTTTAACATAATGACGTCACAAACATGGTAGGCAATCATGGCGCTTTCGTAGTCACGTGATTTTTTTAAAATTCTATAAATTTTAATTCACTTATAATTAATTGTAAAACATTTTTAAACAGTTTCCAATTCTAAGAACAAAGAAAAGATAGTCTTCTTAACGAAAGAAGTAAAGAGATTTACGGATGTAGTAAAAAAAATACCTTGTAAATTACTGTTTAAGCTTGAGATGGCCTTTGGAAAAATATCTTTCTGTGAACATATTAGAGGTTATTAAAACAGAATATATTTTATACAATAAAAAACTTTTAAAGGAAACTAACTTTCATAAACGCTTTATTACTATAAAGTTCTCAGTTTAGCACCCTATATTAGATAACAGACTTGAAAATATTATCCCCAACAGAAACGTCTCTCGAGTTGGGAAATGAAAAATGGAAAGGATAAAAAAATCTTAAAAGATCAACGACTTTGCTCAGAGAAATGCAATATTGTTTGAAACGATCGCGATTCTGCTATTATGGGCTTTCGGTTGCCTTCTTTTACATTTTTAAAACTAAATTAAACGTTTTCTTCTTTACAAAGTTTAATAAATTTTAAAATACATTCTAAAAAGTTATTTTATATTAGTAATGCATTAGTGAAAAAAATTACTTCAAGAGATTTTTGCATTTTGTTACGTTTTAGGGTCTCTAGATCACGAAAAACGTGGTTTCTCCTACGGTCTGTCTGACTTTTGTTGGCACTATACAGTCCCTGGCCAAATTATTAGACGCACTGCAAGATTTCATGTAAAATACTAATTACCGAGTGATATTGTACCGTTTTATTATTTTAAATTGATTTGTTTTTTATTTTTATATTATCCAATCAATTACCTATTTATTTGACATAAATAAAACAGCATTAATTTAGAAAAGCATAAGTTTATTAAGTTTTAAAGAAAAGTGAAATTAATGTTAGTAAAAGTCAATATTTAGTTGAGCCACCTTTAGCCGCTATCAAAGCTTTAATTCTGCGCGGCATGCTATCAATGCAAGATTGTACTGTCTCCTGCATTTGAGGATGATGATTCCACACATGAATAATCTTTTCTAGGAGCTGGGTTTTGTTGGTAATCACATCTTTAGCCACTTCTCTTTTCATCAGCTCCCACACATTTTCAATGGGGTTCATATCAGGGCTATTACTCGGCCAATCCAACAGAGGGATATTTTTTTCTGCCAAAAAAGCTTTAACAGACCGAGCAGTGTGGCAGGAAGCTCCATCTTGCATGAAAGTGAATGGTTTCCCATTTGGAAACCATTCTCTGAGCTGCGGAATCAACCGATTTTGTAATACTTCTTTGTACTGAACTTGCCTCATTATTCCTTTGACGACGTACAGACGTCCAGTGCCCTTGCCGCTGATGACTGACCAAATCATCACTTTGGTGGGATGTTTAACCGTCGGGACGACACAATCAGGATGAAACTTTTCTCCATGACGACGACGCACATACTGAGCTTTATTCTGCAAAATTTCGAATGTGCTTTCGTCACTGAAGCAGACCTGTCAAAAATAGGAAAAATATATAAACTTCCATGTTTATTTGCTTTATTTAACTGAAAATGATAATAATGTATCAATTATTGATTAAATTGCTGTATCTTACCGATCTCCAGAAGTCCACATCTTTGTCTTGCCATTGTTTGGCCCACTTCAGGCGCTTTGCTTTCATTGCAGCTGTTAACTTGGGCTTTCTGGCGGGGCGACAGGCGTTAAAATCTAATTCTTTCAATTTTCTCCGAACAGTGCGCTCAGAAGCATTTACGCTAGCATCCTAGAGTTGTGATTTTATTACCTTTGTGGTAGCAAATCTGTTTTCTACACAAATTTTCTTCAAACATCTCTCTGACCGTGGAGTGAAAATTGGTTTTCTACCGCATCTTTTCTTTCTTTTCGGGCTTAATTCCTTCCCTGACTCAATTTGAAAAATATATAAACTTCCATGTTTATTTGCTTTATTTAACTGAAAATGATAATAATGTATCAATTATTGATTAAATTGCTGTATCTTACCGATCTCCAGAAGTCCACATCTTTGTCTTGCCATTGTTTGGCCCACTTCAGGCGCTTTGCTTTCATTGCAGCTGTTAACTTGGGCTTCCTGGCGGGGCGACAGGCCTTAAAATCTAATTCTTTCAATTTTTTGCGAACAGTGCGCTCAAAAGCATTTACGCTAGCAACCTGGAGTTGTGATTTTATTACCTTTGTGGTAGCAAATCTGTTTCCTACACAAATTTTCTTCAAACATCTCTCTGACCGTGGAGTGAAAATTGGTTTTCTACCGCATCTTTTCTTTCTTTTCGGGCTTAATTCCTTCCCTGACTCAATTTTCTTTTTTATGCGTCGTACACTAGCTTCAGAAACCTCCAATCTTCGTGATATTTCTCGGTTTGTAAATGTTTTCGCAATCACAAGGGCCTTCACTTCAGCTTTTTTACGTGGTGAAAGATCGCCTTTTCTACCCATAATGAAAATAGTCCAATTACTTTTTTAAAACACTGCATACAAAATAAACTAATAACTGAGTAGTATAAAACTGTTAAACAAAACAATCACAGTCCATAAAGCCACAGAAACACGTCCGTACCTGACTCGATTCCGATCGCGACTGATACAGGTTTGTACTTGTTTACGTTCATGTATCACTTTGTCAACACGGTGTTGCCATATGTTAAAAATAAATACAAATATGTAGTCTACAACAATTCTTTTAAATAAAAATCAATAATATTGTAGTTTAAATATACCATTATTGCATAAAAACTCTTAAGAAACATAAAATTACTAAAAAAAAAATACAGTGCGTCTAATAATTTGGCCAGGGACTGTAAGTTGTTTTATATGAAATATAAATGTTGATATAGTATTGACATCATTTGGAGACTATAGAGAGGTTTTGCAACGCTTATTTTGGTAGGCCACTGTCTTTATCTTTATTTGAAGCATGCGCCCACCGTTTGGAGCTTGCGGATTAGTAATGGGAAGAAATTAAATATAAGTACTCAGCTGTTATCGTTATTTGAAGCATGCGCTCACCATTCGAAGCTTGCTTAGTATTGAAACAAATAAGAGAATTCTTTATTAAGGATAACGATTTCCCTTATTCGGGAACTTAGAAGAGAGGTTATTTAAGGTTCGTTATTCTTTTCGCTATTATGGTAGAGTATATAAATCACTAAGAAATTACAGTAAAATTGAAATGACAATCTTTTATTGCCAGTAACACTGAGAAGACTTAATTAGTGTTCATATTATGTTGGGATTTTGCAATCTTTGGCACAATGGCACTACAGTGTGTAGTGTTAATTTCAAATGAAATTTTATTTATCGCATATTCGTATTACCTTGGAAATATTGAAGGAAATGATAGAAACCTGCTAGACACAACTTTAATTTAGAACCTCGTGTTGATCCATCAAATAATAATAACCGGTGTGCTTAACCATGAAATGACTAAAAAAACTCCTAAGTTTATAGAAGAGGAATACTAACCTATTTTTACAATTCTTTAACGTTAATTCTGCGCATGCAATAATTTTACCGATCTTTACTGAAAACTGATGATCCCGAAATTTTAGCCTTTTTTTTTATATACCAGATACATTATTAAAGGTAATGAATGCACTCTTGACAATTTTCGTTCAATCTACACCCTGCACAGTGTGTCGACTAGTACAAGTTTGCTGGACAAAATTATTTTTTCACTTATTTCAATTGTTTATGTATATTCTAGGCATATTAAGTTATTTTAAGAAAAAATTCATCGCGTTGGTTTTTTTATGGGCGTGGCTAATTTTTTCCCCTAAATTAGTCAGCTACGCAGACATATTTAACGATAACTCGGGAAAAACCTGTCAGATTTTTATAAATAAAACATTAAAAAATGCGTAATAAAATTTTATTAAAGTTGATTGAATATTATTTTATTCTATCTTTTATCGTTTTGGAGTTATTTAGAAATTAATGGAGAGAAAAAAATTTTTTTCGTGTAAAATTCATTATTTTTTTCGGTAAAAAAGCGCAATAACAAAAGAAAAACAAAATATTATACATTTTTCTGACAGATGCGTATCTGGAAAATAAAATAAGGTATTAATCATGAAAATCGGCTAATAAATGTGGGTTTTATTCACAATTTACCGCAGGTACTCAATATCGATAAAATTTGTGTAATACAGCCACCCTTGCATATCGCGGTAGGATTGCATCAGCTTAGCAGGTAGATAACGGAACTAAAGGGCAAGGATATTTTGTATGGTTATTAGAATTAAAAATTATAATACAGTGTCTTTCATTTAGCTGCATTTCGCTTACCTGTATTTTTTGTCCAGCTGCACAAAACATTGTATAACAAAAACAAAATATTCTGCGTATGTGCACGAATTTTTCTACAAACTTGAATGTGCAACTAAATGAAAGACACTGTATTATTATTTTTAATAATAACCAGATGAAAAATCATTTATTGCATTTGTCAATTAAAAATAAAACAATTAATCCATATTACTTAGTTTTATTGACACAAAAAGGATAAACTCAAGTAATACCTGCCTTTCAGGTAGGTAACTTGTGCATTATACATACATAAGTAGTTGGAATTTTAAAATGTTTTTGATTTTTTTAAGGTACATATTTCTTGCTGTTCGGTTCAAAAAAAAATTGTTTTTGAAAATCCCAGTCAAAAATTGTTTTTGTTTCATTTTAAAATAAATGTTATAAATGCTCTGTAATAAATTTAGCATAATGACACTGACTGTAATTATATGTAAAATAAAAATACTCATTTATTGATAAAGAAAAATTTACAAGTCAAGATTTACATGCTTAGTACAAGAACTACATAACTAAAAATAGTAGCTCGACCTAATAATCATCATCAGAGTCTTCTGATGAGTCGTTTACTGTATAATCGTCATCATTTTGTGGCATTGTGCGACAATATGATGACGATTCCAACCTTGACTCTTCTATGCTAGGGCTTACAATTAACTTTAATACATCTGTACATATTTTTTCCGGCTTTTTTTGGGAATCTCTCGAAGGCTATTGATCAAAGGATCAGATTTTATAATTAACATGCACAGTAAGTCTCTATTCGTGGCAACACGCGAGCACTTGCGGGTGTTGTACTCCCTAAATCTGCGGTAATCTTTGTTCCGTGCTTCTTGAGCCTCTTCGGAAAGCTGCCCAATTGGAAGCAATGCCGCTTTGATGACTTCTGTGCTGTGAATTAATATTTTATGCACAGTAGCAGGCATACAGTACCACGAATAGAGACTAAGATAATGTTTTCTGGTTTTCAAGACAAAATTTTTTGAATTCAACTAAGTTTATCTCGAATCCAGAAGACAATGTTCTCAAAATAACATCAAACTTTTTTATAATTGTAACATCCAATCCTGTGATCTGAGCACTCATCTCAGCATTCTTAAAAAAGCGACGGGCTGTATTTCCATCATTTGAAGAACCAAATCCTGGCTTTGGTTTTATCTATAATGAGTCCCATCTCGTTCTTAAATTTCAATTTGATTTTCTCGGAACGAACCTTGATATCTGCTTTGTCAGCAAAAGTTCATGTTTTACAGAAATTTGAGAATCACCAAAGTTGATAAGTGTTGGAAGAAGAGTATTAACTTCTTCCCACAATCTATTTGTCTCCACTAACGTGAAGTCGTTCGTTTCTTTGGCAAATATAAATTTGATTGGGCGACAATACAAAGTTGATGAAGGCCGAGGATTTTGCCAAATAATTTTGGACCCATCATATAACTTAAGGGGAACTAAAGAAAATGCGAAAAGAAACTCAGTGTTCTCAAATCTCTGTTTGTATGTGCTGTGCCCAGAACTTCCATCACATCCCCATTTATTAACAAGTGTAAACGATGAACTTGTTGGGAGCACACTGCTGATAACTTCATTCTGTGCTAATACTAGACGTTCCACTGTTTTATTTAATAAGGCTTGCAAATTTATTTCAGCACGAGTTTCTGTTATAGCAATGTGCTCCTCTGCAGGGTAACAGGCCTGTTTGGACTTTTTTAAACTAAATATGACGGAAACACGTTATGCCCCGCCTTCATGGACCACTTCCTAGTTTGTTTGTAAGAATGCGTTGTTGACTTAGAATCTATATAGTAAGCTAAGGCTTGTCACTACTTAATTGCCTAGGATTAACGGAACTGGTATTTTTAGACTTAATAATATTATCTGGGCTCTCACTAATGTCTCTAATCACATTGGCAATTTTCCTTTGCCCTGCTGAACGCACAGCAATTTCGGCAGCAGTCACCAATTCACTGACACTTCGGGATTCTACGAGATCCACGACGCGACGTTTTCTTCGTCTTAAACGACGATTCCTCGAAATCTTTGCGAGGTCTTCTTGCAGGAGTCACATTCTCACTTGATGTTGAATGTTGTGGCGCAAAAGAACTCGCAGTAAACTGTATGTCTGCTTCATCCAACCAATTCTTATTTCTAATTAAAAAAACGCTCCTTCGACTTTCCTGAAGCCAACCATTTGGCACCAAACTTATTAGACAAGTTGGATATCTTCAACTTTATTTCTTTTTGGCTGCTTTCAGTAATGTCACCAAAATGAAATTTTGAAGAAAGAAAGTCATATACACGCGAGTTTTTTTCATTCTTCGTGTGTTTCAACCACTCCTCAAAAAAGGCTACCCTTGAAATAGAGTAAACGTGTTCTGGGAAAAAAAAGACATGTTGTACTGAAGTGTGCTAAACAATATGTGTATTTTTACGAAGAATAAAGTTATTTCTGTGTAATATCTAAAAAAACTAGCCCGGATAGAGGTGAATGTCTGTATATTCTGAACTTTCAAAGTTTTTCAAGAGAGGTTTGTCTTTTATTCTCCAACTTTATAAAGCACTAACGAATTATGTAGAAGTTATATAAGTGACCCGGAAGTCCGGTATAAGATGATAGAGTGAGCATTAAAAGTAGTCATCATCATCATATTGTTTTCATCAATTTTCCTTAGTCAAGTAAACTATCAAAAACACTTTCTTATCATTTTCTACAATTGCCTAAATTGGTAACAGCAATAAAATAAAATGCTAGTATCTGTATCTATATTTTCTGTCTCTTTTCGTATCAGTGCCCGATCATTGAACTTTCCATTTTGCTTTTTGTCACGGTTTTCCTCTTGACTTCGCCTCTATTATGCTGTCCTTGTCCAATATGCATTTTCTTTAATGTATTATGTCCTTTTCCGTTTCATGGAAAAAATGGCTTCAGGGATTCAGTAAAGGAGTTTTGCAAATATACGCTATACTTTCAAAGATATATCTACGAGAATGTGCTACATAATATATGGATTTATCTTTTTAGTGTTCCGTATGGAACACTTATAAGATCACTTCGGTGTCCGTCTGTCTGTAACACTCGATTTTCTCCGAAACTATTTGACATAGAAAGTTGAAATTTGGCACTAATATAGGAATTGATCGCCCATCAAAGCCGTCTAGTTTTGGAAGTTAAATTTTGATTTCAAGGGATAGTTTTGGGGGATGAAATCGGAAGGGAAAAGAAAATTTTTTTTTCATGTCATTGAGTGGGATGTTAAATGTAAAAACACTGAAATATTCTTCACATGGTGTAGGTTGGACGAAAATTATCACGAGTGCATTCATTACCTTTAATAATTTACCTGGTATATAAAAAAAAACAAAAATTTCAAGAGTTCAGCGAGGATCGGAAAAAAGTTTGCTGAAAACTCATTTGGGATGTGTTTTGTGAAGTCATTGCTCATTCTATACCTCCGTAACAAAAATTTTTATTTCAAAAGCAATTAACGTACTGAACCCTAGTTGTGCAAGTCCAACTTGCACTTGAGCGGTTATTTTTTAACCCGCACGACACCCTCCCTGTAGGAGAATTGCTATATGTGTGGCGCATGCATGGAAGATGAGATTCATGTTGATCTTAAATCGCTGAATTCAGTGAATAACATTGCTATGAGCAGTTTATTCCAAATGGATGAGATTCTCCATATAAAAAAGTTGTTAGGAAAGACAAATAGAACCTCATGCGGATGTAATATGTTACCGAGACGTGTATTCCAAGCATGTATCGTTTTGAGAGTACCCAAGCGGGGCTACAATCGTAAGAAAATTTCCATGAAACTATAAAATACGAGTAGACCGGGTATGTTTAGAAATTTTATATAAAGTTACCAGCTGATATGGAGTATAAAATATTCTGGTATGAAGTAATATTCCCAACTTTTGAATTTTAAACGAAATCATGCCAAGGCATATCGGTTCTGTAACGTTAGTTCTTTTAGAAAAATTCCTGTACGGGTTTTTGTAGCGTTAAATTCTACTCAGATACTGCTATCTAAAGACAGAATTGCCAGATCTTTGTTAGGTGGTATATCGTTCTACAGATATTTTTATAGACAGGTAGTATTCGAGAGATCAACACAGATACAAATGTACTACTATTAGCAGTAGTACACTTGTATATATTTTTAGTCCTTTCCAGCAGAGCGTAAAGCCGCCTACACACGATCAAGGAAGTTGGTCTAACCAGTTTGTCATGCAAGTTGGTCAAATAAGTTTGACTGTACAAGTTGAGCCCACACGTTCAAGTAAAATGAACAGACGGACAAACTTCTCATCAGTGTGCCGCCGGATATTGCTATTTATTGTTGTATTATTATTTGTTGTTTTATTGTATTTCCATGATGAATATAAACCACCTATCATATTTGCATGGACTGTGGAGTAAAGGGTAGTTATTTAAAAGAGCACATTATTGCCACATTAATTTATTGAACGTGTGAGTTTAGTACGATGGTAGGTGTCAGAGGCTTCTTTGGTATCTAGCTTTATTACGATACGATGTATGATACGTTGTTTCAACATATCTGGTATTTCTGACTGCATATTGGGACTAGTGAGTCCTCCCTGGAAATCGAACGTGACGAACGGAGTTCAGCCTGCAAGTTAGCTTTTTCCAGGGCTACTTTTACCATAGTAGTGTCTAAATTGCTGACTAAAAAATTCGTAAACTATTGGCATAGGTTCTTCTTTGATCATGTGCCTCCTTGGTTTTATCAATTATAAATTTATTAGATGTAAGCGGACATCATCCACGTATGTTTATATCCAGTAATATACGCACTAAATATTAAGATGCGAATGACTAATGAATATTAAAGTGTATTTTAATTTCTTGACAAATTGGCGGTGACAAATTTAAGGAAATATGATCGTCAAATATTAGTTATTTTATCTTCATGTAGTTTTTTTAAAGGTTTAAATGCATTTTTTTAGTATTCCGTACGGAACACTTATAAGATCACTTCGGTGTCTGTCTGTCTGTCTGTCTGTCTGTCTGTCTGTCTGTCTGTCTATCTGTTTGTCTGTCAGTCTGTCACATCCGATTTTCTCCAAAACTATTTGACGTAGAAAGTTGAAATTTGGTACTAATATAGAAATTGATGGCCTCATCAGAGCCGTGTAGTTTTGAAAGTTAAATTTTGACTTAAGGGGTTAGTTTTGGGGGGTGAAATCGGATGTGAAAAAAAACCTTACTAGGTCATCGAGTGGGGTGTCAAATGAAAGCTTGTAAAAACACGATTTCAAAAAAATATATAATGTAATAATGCGTACACTTTTCTTTGTATTATTTTTAAAAAATCGCGAAAAATCGCTGTCTCTCCCTTTATCTCGAAAATTTTGAAAAATTTTTTGAATATTCTCCACGGGGTGCAGATTGAAGGAAAATTATCACGAGTGCATTATCTTTAATAATTTATCTGGTATATAAAAAAACAAAAATTTCAAGGTCATCAGTTTTCAGTAAAGATCGGAAACTTTGTTGAAAAACTCATTTGGGGTGTGTTTTGTGAAGTCACCGATTATTTTATACCTCCGTAACAAAAATTTTTATTTCAGAAGCAATCAACGTACGGAACACTAATTGCGCAAGTTCAACTTAGGTTTTTTTATGTTTTGATGAGATAATATATTATTTAAGTTCTCTTCCCATTTAGACACTGCAAAAACTCTTCTAGTAGTATTTTTCACCAAGAGAGCGTAAAGGATAATGGAAACCACGCGCTCGTCGTAGTAGTGAAGTGGGTGTGTTACAATCCGGCAGCTGATATGTTTACAAACACAACAGCAGGATGGGCGCTAAAGTCAAACTGAAAAAAGCAGATTAAAAGATAATTGAATTAAAAGGGAGATAAATATGAATGTTTGTGCTTGTAAACAAGGTAAATGTAAGTAAAATGATTTTTAATCTAATTTTTGTGTAAAAAAACTTGCTAAAACTAACGAAGTATTTAATGAATTTTTAAAGTATATATATATAATATATATATATATATATATATATATATATATATATATATATATATATACATATATATATATATATATATATATATATATATATATATATATATATATATATATATATATAAATATATATTTTATATATATATATATATATATATATATATATATATTAATATATATATATATATATATATATAAATATATATATATATATATATATATATATATATATATATATATATATATTAATATATATATATATATATAAATATATATATATATATATATATATATATATATATATATATAATATATATATATATATATATATATATATATATATGTATATATATATACACTTCTGGACAAAATTAACACAACAATATATTAAATCATACAAATCTCTATAATGAATTAATTTTAATAATTTTTTATGAACACTGGTTACACTAACAGTTAGATAAAACTTATTCGGATACTTTAAAAGTGAATTAGCTACCTCTCTATAAGATTCGAATTAAAATTATTCTTAAGACCTAATAACAAAATCGTTGAAATTATGTAATAATGAAAAAAATAAACTGGGACACTAGTAGCAAAATTAATGGTGTAACTGGGACACTAGTAGCGTGTGTTGCCTCCTCTACTTCGGATGATAGCATTTATGCGCCTAGGCATGTTTCTAATTAAATTTTGGATAAAATCTTGAGGAATTTGCTCCCATTCTGTGATAACTGCATTTTCAATCCCTCAGGTTTCTAGGTGCAGGTATATGACGTTTCACATTTTTCTTAAAGTGATCCCGTACATGTTCTATCGGATTCAGATCCGGGCTTTTTGGTGGCCATTGCATAATCGGTATATCAACTTGATTAAGATAATCGAGTACCTCCCTAGCCACGTAAGGTCGAGCGTTCTGTTGCATAAACAGGAAATTGGGCCCCACAAAATGACCGAAAGGCATCATATGTTCTATTACAATATTCTCAAGATAGTAGACAGCATTCATGGATCTCGTACGGACAGGAACTAACTCTGTGCGAGCATCAAAGCAGATGCCATCCCAGAACATAACAGAGCCACCGCCGAATGGAATCCTTGCCGAGAGCAAAGGAACAAACCTCTCTCCTGGTCTTCGCCATACTCGCTCACGACCATCTGGATGTTTTAGACTAACCCTAGAAAGAAAACTTGTTTCCAATCATCCACAGACCAGTTTTCGTGATTTCGAGCAAAACGTAACCTGGCAACTCTGTTCTCTCTAGTAAGCAAGGGCGCAGTGGCTGGTCTCCTACTGTTTAATCCGGCTTCATTTAACCGTCTTCTAGCTGTTTTAGAAGAAATTGTGACATTGCGAACAGCTTCGAGTTCATTTCTTATTATAGAACTAGTGACAGTCCTGTTTCTTAAAGCAAATTGTCTTATAAAAACGTTCATCTAGGTCGCGAGTGCATCGTTTTCACCCTTGCCCTAGCCTTCTAGAATAAGTTCCTACTTCATTCAAGTGTCTTACCATACCACTTATTGTGGAACGATGTTTGCCTAACAAATTGGCAACATAACTCTGACAATATCCCTCGTCCAATAAAACTGAGGCTCGCACTACCTCGTGTTCAGTTAAATTCCTTGTTCGATTCATTTTTCTAATTCTTCGGGATCAAAAATAAAACAGTCTACCACAAAAACGTATTACTTTGAAAAAGGGAACAATTTATAAGCATACTTTTAAAGAAAATCTATCGCATTATTACAGAAAATTGTTTATCTTTTAAAAAATTCTTTAAACTGTAAATCTAAACGAATTGTTTTGATTTCTGTCATGAACAACGAAACAAAATATATATAGCCTACTATTCAAATACTCGATAAACTTTAAAACTGACATAAGAAAAAGATAAATTAATTTTCAGATTGTTTGTTCAGGAGTGTGTATATATATATATATATATATATATATATATATATATATATATATATATATATATATTTATATATATATATATGTGCCTTGTCCGTTTTGTCCATCATAGTGCAGTAAAAAAAGCATTTGAAATTGCACAGTCTAAATACAGCAATATTATGTTAGATTAAAAACAATTTAAGTTTTCAAAACGCGTTTTATGAGATTAAAATATGAATAACTCCGGTTATATAAGTCGGATCGAGATTAAAAAAAAAAACAACTTTTCGGAATGAAATTTTCAATAAATCCTCTTTGATTTTAAGTCGCTTAAGTGCATACAGGGTGATCATTTTTAGACGCCCGGCCCCGATTTTTGGTATTGGGATCTTACCTATTCAATACGACATCTCGCTGTTTTTTCAGGATTTAGACTTGAAGTGCATTTTTAAATCTGTCATAAACGTCTGTGTAAATTAATAATACAAAGTTTTTTTAAAAAGGAACATCGAAATTTTTGCTTTTCGTGAAAAATCAAAAAAAGCCTTTTATGCTCTATTTACAATTGCAAAAATTGCCTGCAAAAGGATTTAAATGTAGTTTGACATGCCTTTCCAAAAGCGAATGAGGGTTATGTACAGGGTGAGTCAACGATAGAGTAAAGTTCATTATCTAATTTGATTCGGGAATGACGAAAAAATGTTAAATACAATAGTTTTAAGGAATCTTAAGGTGCATAGTTTAAAATGTTTGAGTATACAGGGTATTTTAAAAAAGTGTGGCCGATATAACACTTTTTTTTTAAATGGAACATCATGTTTTCTAATTTATTTTTAAATTCTGCGTTAAATTTTATAACTTTTTTATAAATAATGTTATATACCTGAACTTGGTAGTTTTCCTAATATTTATTTTTTTTTTTTAAAAAAAGTACTAGTTTTCAGTTTTCTAAAAAATTGTCAGTAGCGCCACTGTTTCTGAAGGTGCAATACTCATAATTAGTACGGGCGTTCTATAGAGATGAAAAAAGAGATGCATGTAAAGAAATTTGGGTTAGATGCTACGAAATGTTCAAAATAAATTTATGCATTTCGACCATTTTAAATTGAAAAACTCAAATTTTTTAAGTGGCACATCCTGTATATTATTATTTTTTCTGATAGATTTTTACAAAACCCAAACTTTTATTAAGTATGTCAATACCTATTTCTAATAGTAGTTACCAAGACAAAACAAAAAATGTAGGCATTGTCAAATTTTTGACATGTATATTAAGCAAGAAATAGTTTTAATTTGTTGTAGTAAGTGACGTATAAAGGTAATAGTTATGGATTTTCCTAAAAATGAATTAATTGACATGGTTTATATACTGGGCCAGGCGGGAAAAAATTGTCTTTTGGAAGAAAATCTTTACGGAGCGAAGTACCCTAATAGACGTATACCATCTAGAAAATCTTTTCAGTGCTTAATGGAACGATTTGATGGTAGTGGTAGGGTACGGAAAGTAGTAAACCAGAATGCTACGAATGAGGAAAAAGAAATGGATGTTTTACTTCATTTTAAAGATAATCCCCAGGTCAGCAGCCGTCAACTAGCTGACTTCTGACACATCCCAATCTATGGCTAATCGCACCACAAGAAAATACAAGTATCATTCTTTTCATATGGAACTACAGCAAGAACTTCAAGACCGTGTTTTTGAACAACAAGTAAACTTTTGTACCAATATGAATGCTGCAATAGAGGCTGATCCAAATTTTTTTATCCAAAATAATGTTTTCTGATGAAGCTGTTTTTGGCAGTAATGAAGCAGTTAACAGCTATAACATGCATTATTATTCAACAGTTGATCCATTTTGGGCCCGGGAAGTTCAAAACCAAAACCATTGGTCGCTTAATGTATGGTGTGGAATATTAAATTTTCGAATTAATGGTCCATATTTTTTTCGCGAACTGCTTAACGGGCCTAGATATCTAAATTTTTTGCAAAACGAATTACCCCAGCTTCTTGAAGAAGTTGATAACTTTGAAAGGGAACAAATGTGGAATCAACAAGACGAAGCGCCAACTCATTACCACCAGGAAGTTCGGGAATTTAAAAGAAAAAAATACTTGTTTTCAGTTTTGTAAAAAATTACCAGTAGTGCCATTATTTCTGAAGGTGGAATACTCATAATTGTTACGAGCATTCTATAGAGATGAAAAAAAGATATATATATATAAAGAAATTTGAGTTAGATGCTACAGGGTGTTCAAAATAAATTTATATATTTCGACCATTTTAAATTGAAAAATCTTAAATTTTTTAAATGGCACACCCTGTTTAATGCTATAAAGTATTATCAAAATAAGTCGAAAACTAATAGCAATAAACATTATTATTTATGGTCAGGAGGAAGCACTTTTGTGAGCCAGGCCATTTTTGTACTAATAGCGGTAACTACATCATTATACTTCTAACGTGATCAACATAGCAATAACTAAAAAGAACACCAATAGTCCACCCCACATGTCACATTATTATGTTTAGTAGGTATTGAACCGTCTATGGGGGAATCTAGTCAGTTTATTATAATATTAACTATAATAATAATTGCACTCATTCAATGACGTGATGCTTGTTAAAAATCATCTGTTAGGTTGTGCTAAATACCCTAAATCAAAATTCCTCACTCCTACAACTAATTTATCACAATATATTAAACTCATCATGTTATTTCCTTTTAGTTATTTATGTTAAGGTCATTCATTAAGAAAGAGAAATTCTATATCATTTTTAATATTTCGTAGATAATATTCGAGAATGCAATATAAACTATAAAAAAACCGGCCAAGTGCAAGTCGGACTTGCGCAATTAGTGTCCCGTCGGGTGAATGCTTTTAAAATAACATTAAATCTTTATATATTTTTACTTTTTTTCCTTAGTCAATAATATTATAGCTTCTTAGCTACTTGATAGCCAATAAATGAATCGAGCGCAATCTAGAATCTAGTAGTAAAATGTTAAAACAAATATTTACTACCTACATATTTGTTTAATTATAAACAAATAAAATAAAATTCTTTTGTCTCGGTACCCGGTACCTATCCGTTAATCATCATGGAGATTTATTTTATCTGTGATTGGATAAATGCTTAAAGCAGTAATGTACTGAAAAGAGCTCCAAACCTGGGAGGGAGTTTTGTATATGATTAAATGTTGTTTGGGGTATAACGCTGCCTAGCTTCTGAGAAACCCTCTTTGCTAGACATACAATATGCCATTGGCAAGATCTATTTGTTTCCAACGTAACTTCCAGCAAACATAACTATGTCTGTCTTTAGAAAAAACTGCCGCTTGAATTTTCGCAACTCTGAATTCCACTTGGTTACTGTCACCTAAAATTAGAATTTCTTAAGTTGAAACAGTTTTCTGCTATATGCGAATATTGGCATGGGTAGTTGATGTTCGATCATCTAAGGTAAATGAAGAAACAACCGTGCCATCAGCAAAGCTGTATATTGGATTTCTGGTCCTTTCTAGCAGATGGTTAATGTAAAAAACAAAGATGGTCAGTCGGAGACAATATAGAGTCTTGGGATACTCCAGCGTTGGTATTGCCACTCGTAAAAAATGATCTCTGAGAATCCTCGAGACCAATAAAATAATCTTTCAGCACACAATAAAATCACGATCGCATGCCTTGGATATATCAAGTGCAACCGCTCGAGATCCTCCAAAATGTTGAAGTGTCCTAGCTTATGTCCTTTACACCATATTGAAAAATTCTTCCAAGCTACTTTTTAAAATGGTGATATTCACCGTATACTTAAGGAGTTTTTCATTCATTTCAATTCCTTCGGTGATATCATGAAGTGTGGTGATTTGTCGAAAAGACTACTCAGTGTATATCACCACTACACCAAACACTTTATTTTTGCACTCGACGCGCGTTTCGCTAACCATGTTAGCTTCATCAAGATTGCCTTGATGATGCTCCTGATGAAGCTAACATGATTAGCGAAACGCGCGTCGAGTGCAAAAATAAAGTGTTTGGTGTAGTGGTGATATATACTGAGTAGTCTCATTGTGCCAAAGATTTCACTTTTCCAACATAGTTGCCGAAAAGAGTTTTTCAATATAGGTGAAATGGCGTAGGTGGGAGTATATTTCCTTGATGATCTCTTTTTTAGTGTTCCGTACGGAACACTTATAAGAGTACTTCAGTGTCTGTTCGTTTGTCACACCCGATTTTCTCCGAAACTATTTGATATAGAAAGTTGAAATTTGGCACTAATAAAGAAATTGATGTCCTCATCAGAGCCATGTAGTTTTGAAAGTTAAATTTTTACTTAAGGGGCTAGTTTTGGGTGTAAAATCGAAAGTGAAAAAAAAAAAAATTACCAGGTCATCGAGTCGTGTATCAAATGAAAGCTTGTAAAAACATAAGTTTAAAAATACATACGAGGCTGGTTTGAAAAGTCCGTGCAAAGTCCGAGAGATGGCACCACCGGCGCGTATCGAGGTCATGTTTAGTTAGTAGCATCTCTTGAATGAACGCACACCAAGTTTCAGCCATATTGGTCTATTTCTTTGTGTTTGGCATTCGTGTGAATCAAGGAAGTCGAGTGATTTTCAAGAAATGGACGAAAAAGAATTTCGTGTGGTGATTAAACATTACTTTATGAAAGGCAAAACGCCTCAGGAGACTAAAGAGAAGCTTAATAAACATTATGGTGACTCTGCACCTTCGATTAGAACAGTTTATAAGTGGTTTCAAAATTTTCGGACTGGCCATATGGGCACAAGTGACGCTGAACGTTCTGGACGGCCTGTGGAGGTTACGACTCCAGAAATCATTGATCAAATCCATGATATGGTGATGGATGACAGAAGAGTTAAGGTGCGTGAGATTGCTAGTGCTGTGGGCATCTCGACTGAACGGGTACATAATATTTTGCATAAACATTTGGACATGAGAAAGCTATCCGCAAGATGGGTGCGCGATCGCGATTGCTCACGCTTGACCAAAAACGGAATCGTGTGAAGTGTTGCAAGGATGGTTTGCAGCTGTTCCAGAAGAATCCGGAGGACTTTAAGCGTCGTTTCGTCACTGTGGATGAAACATGGATACATTACTATACTCCTGAGACCAAACAACAATCTAAACAATGGGTTACCAAGGGTGAATCTGCACCAAAAAAGGCGAAGACCGTTCCTTCGGCCGGAAAGGTTATGGCGACTGACTTTTGGGATTCGCAAGGGATAATCCTCATCGACTATCTGGAAAAGCGTAAAAACTATTACAGGTGAATATTATTCATCGTTATTGGACCGTTTGAAAACCGAGCTGCAAGAAAAACGCCCGCGATTGGCCCACAAGAAAGTCCTTTTCCATCACGACAACGCACCAGCACACACCTCAGCAGTTGTGGTCGCAAAATTAATGGAAATAGAATTCCAACTCGTTTCACATCCCCCCTATTCTCCAGACTTGGCTCCCTCGGACTACTATTTGTTCCCCAATTTGAAGAAATGGCTGGCGGGACAAAGATTTTATTCAAACGAGGAGGTGATTGCAGACACTAAGGGATATTTTGCAGACTTGGACAAATCCTATTATTCGGAAGGGATCAACAAACTAGAACATCGTTGGACGAAGTGTATAAGCCTAAAAGGAGACTATGTCGAAAAATAAAAAAGGTTTACCCCAAACACATAAGTAGTTTTTATTTTTGCACGGACTTTTCAAATCAGCCTCGTATAACGTAATATTTTTCGTTGTATTATTGTATAGTATATACAATATAAATTTTGAAAAAATCCTGCATTATTTTCCAGAATGTTGATTGAACGAAAATTAACACAAGTGCACCTTTAATAATTTATCTGCTAAATAAAAGGTGTCCTAAAATTCAAGCAAGATTTGAATTTGGCGCCATTTGTATGGTAAACTGTTGAAAACAAAACGAAGAACATAGTGTGACAGCTGACAGTTCAGGGTTATTAAAAATGGAGCGCTACACGAAAGAACAATGTGTTATCATTGTTGAGCAATATTATAAAAATAATGAAAGTTTGGCAGCTACAGTTCGGAATTTTCGTACAAAATATGGTCGGAATAGCGATTTAACCTCATCAACTGTGAAGAGCTTAATTGAAAAATTCAGGAAGATTGGATTAATTAGTGATCTTAAACGCTCTGGCCGTCCTTCAACAAGTCGTTCGACACAAAACATTTTAGCAGTTCGTGAGGGTGTTGCTGAGACTCCAGGAACATCAATTCGGCACCGTGGTTAAGAATCATTTCGTATTCTCACGGAAGATTTGCGTTTTCATGCTTACAAAGTTCAATTGACTCAAGAACTAAAGCCTACTGACCACAATAAAGAAAGTTCGTTGAATGGATTATGGAACAACAATAAATGGATACTGATTTTTCGAAGAAAATCATCTTCAGCGATGAGGCTCATTTCCATCTTGATGGCTTCGTTAATCGACAAAATTGTCGCATTTGGGGTTTAGACAATCCACACATGACTGTTGCGAAACAAATGCATCCATAACGTGTCACTGTTTGGTGCAGATTTTGGGCTGGACCATTCTCCTTCGAAAATGCGGTTGGCCAGGCAATAACAGTTAATGGTGATCGTTATGGCGATATGATAATCCAGTTTTTTGTGCCCAAATTGCAAGATATGGATGTGGACGACATGTGGTTTCAACAAGACGCTGCCATATGCCATACAGCCCGAGAAAAACAATTCAATTACTGCATGAGTCATTTCCTGGTCGTGTAATATCCCGTTTTGGTGATCAGAATTGGCCGTCCAGATCATGCGATTTAACGCCGTTGGACTTTTTTCTTTGGGGTTTTTTAAAGTCTAAGGTTTATGCCAACAAGCCCACGACCACCCACGACTTGAAGGAGGAAATTAAGCGCTGTATCAACAAAAGCCAGCCACATTTATGTAAAACGGTTATGGAAAATTTCGAAAAAAGAGTGCGTATGTGCTAGCAAAGCCGTGGAGACCATTTACCGGACATATTATTCCATACATAACCCTATACTGTATACTTTATGAATCAATAAAAAAATTACAATTTTTAATTAAAAACCTGTGTTTTGTATCAAAATTACTTCTCGTGTGAATTGTAGGACGCCCTTGCTGAATTTGCATAAAATTTATTGGAATTTTTATGTAAATTCTAAACAGTGTTTAAAAAAAAAATTTCAAGGTCATGAGTTTTCAGTAAAGATCGGAAGGTTGTTAAGTGAATAATACAAAAGAATGAAGATTATATATTTTCATTGTGCGAGGCTGGTTTGAAAAGTCCGTGCAAAAATAAAAACTACTTATGTGTTTGGGGTAAACCTTTTTTATTTTTCGACATAGTCTCCTTTTAGGCTTATACACTTCGTCCAACGATGTTCTAGTTTGTTGATCCCCTCCGAATAATAGGATTTGTCCAAGTCTGCAAAATATCCATTAGTGTCTGCAATCACCTCCTCGTTTGAATAAAATCTTTGTCCCGCCAGCCATTTCTTCAAATTCGGGAACAAATAGTAGTCCGAGGGAGCCAAGTCTGGAGAATAGGGGGGATGTGAAACGAGTTGAAATCCTATTTCCATTAATTTTGCGACCACAACTGCTGAGGTGTGTGCTGGTGCGTTGTCGTGATGGAAAAAGACTTTCCTGTTGGCCAATCGCGGGCGTTTTTCTTGCAGCTCGGTTTTCAAACGGTCCAATAACGATGAATAATATTCACCTGTAATAGTTTTACCCTTTTCCAGATAGTCGATGAGGATTATCCCTTGCGAATCCCAAAAGACAGTCGTCATAACCTTTCCGGCCGAAGGAACGGTCTTCGCCTTTTTTGGTGCAGATTCCCCCTTGGTAACCCATTGTTTAGATTGTTGTTTGGTCTCAAGAGTATAGTAATGTATCCATGTCTCATCCACAGTGACGAAATGACGCTTAAAGTCCTCCGGATTCCTCTGGAACAGCTGCAAACCATCCTTGCAACACTTCACACGATTCCGTTTTTGGTCAAGCGTGAGCAATCGCGGCACCCATCTTGCGGATAGCTTTCTCATGTCCAAATATTTATGCAAAATATTATGTACCCGTTCAGTCGAGATGCCCACAGCACTAGCAATCTCACGCACCTTAACTCTTCTGTCATCCATCACCATATCATGGATTTGATCAATGATTTCTGGAGTCGTAACCTCCACAGGGCCGTCCAGAACGTTCAGCGTCACTTGTGCCCATATGGCCAGTCCGAAAATTTTGAAACCACTTATAAACTGTTCTAATCGAAGGTGCAGAGTCACCATAATGTTTATCAAGCTTCTCTTTAGTCTCCTGAGGCGTTTTGCCTTTCATAAAGTAATGTTTAATCACCACACGAAATTCTTTTT
The DNA here is from genome assembly GCA_019049505.1 of Pachyrhynchus sulphureomaculatus. Lineage (NCBI taxonomy): Eukaryota > Metazoa > Arthropoda > Insecta > Coleoptera > Curculionidae > Pachyrhynchus > Pachyrhynchus sulphureomaculatus. The sequence continues at coordinate 11,259,989 of CM032456.1, read as the reverse complement.
CGTCCATTTCTTGAAAATCACTCGACTTCCTTGATTCACACGAATGCCAAACACAAAGAAATAGACCAATATGGCTGAAACTTGGTGTGTGCGTTCATTCAAGAGATGCTACTAACTAAACATGACCTCGATACGCGCCGGTGGTGCCATCTCTCGGACTTTGCACGGACTTTTCAAACCAGCCTCGTAGTTTAAATTATAAGAATTTTTTTTTTTTAAATATGTTTTAAATGTTAACATTATTTTTTATCGGGTTAAATACATCACTGATGAAAACTATGGCGACTCCTTATCTGCAGGATAACTTCATAAAAATAATCCAATTTGCAAAAAAAATAACCTTGTAAAATAATGAAATGGTTAAAAATTGTCGAAGGGTTTTTTTTCAAAAATAAAAAATCTACTATGTTTCAAACTTTAGTATGCAATTTTCAACCAAAAAATGTATGTTTAATTATTTATGAAAAATTGTCTGTTAGAAAAATTAAACCTTTTGACATTTTGTAGGAAAAGTAATTTAAAAAAAAAACAAAGCTAAACAATAATAAAAATTGACTGAGTAATATTGCAGACAGTGCATTGATACAGGTAGCGGTCCAAATCCGACGCCAGGTTACATTTAATGCTATAGCATTCTAATGTTATGGAATTTTCTTAAAAAATTTGTTTGAACCATTCTTAGAAGTATAGAGAATACAAATTCATAAAAAAATCGAATTTTTGAAAATTCCAAGTAGAGATAACCTCTTAAAAGCAATCAACGTATGGAACACTAATTGTGCAAATCCGACTTGCACTTGGCCGGTGATTTTATTTGCAAATTACCTGATTCATTTTCATTTACTTTTATTTTTTAGACTGGCTATTAAACAGTGCACTTAATCTCCGCCAAATTTGACATTTTTAGAAAACAAACTCTTGTTCTATTTGTCACGGGTATCAACTGAAAATGGGAAAGTAGTCTTGTATTGACTGAATAATTTTGTAAATTTTTTTGGTTTTCGTGCCTGAATTATATTCGCAAAGGACGTTCCGGTTTCATTTTTAGTGTTCCGTATGGAACACTATTAGATCATTTTGGCGTCTGTCTGTCCGCCTGTCTGTACGTCTGTCTGTCCGTCTATCACACCCGACTTTATCCGAAATTATTTGACATAGGAAGTTGAAATTTGGCACTAATATAGGAATTAGTGGCCCTATCACAGCCGTGTAGTTTTGAAAGTTAAATTTTGATTTAAAGGGTTAGTTTTGGGGTGAAGTCGGAAGTGAAAAAAAAAATTACCAGGTCAACGAGTGGGGTGTCAAATGAAAGCTTGTGAAAATACGGGTTCAAAAATATGTATAATGTAGTACTTGCGCACACTTTTCTTTGTATTATTTTTAAAAAATTGCCAAAAGTCGCGGTATCTCGAAAAGTATTGATCAAAAAATTTTAGAAAAATTCGAGAATATTCTCCACAGGGTGTGTATCTGGTAAACAAAAAAAAAAAAAACAAAAATTTCAAAGTTGTTTTCAACTATAATCGGAAACAATCTTGGTTGAAAACTCATTTGGAGTGAGTTTTGTGAAGTCATTGATCATTTTATACGTACGTAACAAAAATTTTTACTTTAAAAGTAATCAACGAACGCAACACTAATTGCGTGAGTCCGACTTGCACTTGGCCAGTTATTCAAGAATTATTTTGTATCTTTTTTTAAGAATGACTCGTTTCAACTGTTACCTTAATTTCGCACAAAAACGAGATTAAAACATTAGGAGCGACACGAAAAATTATGGCAATTGTAATTGATAGTAGGAGTTACTAATTGTTAGGTGTAAAGTTTAGTTACATACGGGCATGACAGATACTGCTTGTTTTTGTGTAGTAACGTATTTTCAGTCTTGGAGTTTCCTTCAATTCGGCATAAATAATTAATCGCAAGTAATTTTTAAATATTGTTTTTAGGTGTAGGCTAATAATTTTTAATTGAAAAAAGTGCGTAAATACTATTTCTAATAAATAATATTTTCGAATATAGTATACTTAGGGGAGGATGGAGTAATCGTATGTCTCGGTTCATTGATTTTGCGAATTTTGCTGTTCGAGTATCTATATATATATATATATATATATATATATATATATATATATATATATATATATATATATATATATATGCCATATATATATATATATATATATATATATATATATATATATATATATATATATATATATATATATATGGCAGCATTGGTATAACAACTTAAGACGAATCGAAAGACTCGCATTTTTTTAGAAATCACCAAAAGTGTTCTTCGTATTTGCTGAATCATCCCAAGACGCGTTTCGCCGTATTACGGCTCATCAGCTGACCTAGGTTCAGCAAATACGAGAACACATTTTTGTCCTTATCCAGATACTAACTAGATGCTATCTATTTGTCATATATATATATATATATATATATATATATATATATATATATATATATACATGCCTATTTGTGGTTCATATAATTCTATATTTTAAAAGGTAAAACACCAACTCTTATTACAGTTTTATGAAGAAACACTTTTACCTATATTTGCAAAAGACTTTGGAATTAGCTTTTCCAAAATGTGTATTTCAATGAAATTCAAAAATTTTACCTTTCTAATATATTTGTCGAGATATTTTTATATTTTTCTTAATTTGTTCATCGTTTTTCGACACAGTACTCTCTGAAATATGCTAAATCGAGCCAGCATAAAACGGAACAAAAATATAAAAACATATTGAAATTTTAATTGTCTTGTGTAGCCGCATTTATCGTTATTTTATCCGGTCTTATTTACCAGTACTATATATATATATATATATATATATATATATATATATATATATATATATATATATATATATATACATACATATATATATATATATATATATATATATATATATATATATATATATATATATATATATACATAGGTGTATGCATAAGTTATTGCTGGTTTTTGTGGTAAAGTACACGTAATTTCAAGAGAAATTCATTTTTTATTTATTCAAAATATTGGCCATTGGCTTCTACACACTTCGCCCATCTGTCAGGTAAATTATGAATACCATGCCAGAAAAACTGCTTGTCTTTTGCGGCAACCCATTCGTCGAACCATTTTTCAATTTCCTTGAAATTGCTGAAGTGCTGCTCGGCAAGCGCGTGCCCCATTGATGCGAAGAGGTGATAGTCAGATGGCGCCAGGTCGGGGAGAGTACGGCGGGTGCGGAAGGATGTCCCATCCAAGCGATTTCAAGGTGTCTTTTCACTGGTTTTGTTGTGTGAGACGGCGCATTGTCGTGTAACAAAATCACTTTGCCATGTCTTCTGGCCCATTCCGGTCGTCTTTCGATCAATGCCTGATTTAAATTAATCATTTGTTGGCGATAGTGTTGTGCATTAACGGTTTCGCCGGGCGTTAAGAGTTCATAATACACAATACCACTCTGGTCCCACCAAACACAAAGCATGGTCTTCTTGCCGAAGCGATTTGGCCTTGGTATTGAAGGACCGGCTTCGCCAGGTGACAGCCACGATTTTCTCCGCTTCGGGTTTTCAAAATAAACCCATTTTTCGTCACCCGTCACAATTCGGTGATGAAATGATTTTGTTTCGTGGCGTTGAAGCAGCATTTCACAAGTGACTTTACGATTTTCCATTTGCCGTTCATTCAAATCGTGTGGGACCCATTTACCGAGTTTATTGATCTTCCCCATTGTTCGTAAACGTCTGCTGATTGTTTCTTGTGACACATTTAATTCTTTTGCAAATTGCTGTTGTGTTTGAGTTGGGTCATCATCCAGTAACGCCTGCAATTCCTCGTCTTCGTACTTTTGTGGTCTACCAGGGCGCGCACTGTCTTTTCACATTGAAATTACCACGTTTAAAATTGTCGAAACCATGTCTCACATGTTCTAATCGATCGAGCGTGTTCATCATATGTTTCTACAGCAAACGATGACTTAACGAACCATTTTTCTTTTGATTAAATAAGAAAAGCAATGCGTGCCGCAAATGTTCTTTTTCAGGCACAAAAGTCGACATGATCACTGAACGATACAATACAGACGCTAATGTTTGACGGACTTAACTTGTGTATGTTGGTTAGGTTAATGTCAGACGAACAAACTGATGTATCTATCAAATTCATAACTGCGTACTGTTCGCTGGTGCCATCTCTTTAGTGAAACCGGCAAAAACGTATGCATTGCATACACCTGGTATATATATATATATATATATATATATATATATATATATATATATATATATATATATATATATATATATATATTTAATAAGGTACTACACTCTGACGTCGGTCATGTAACCTATTTTGTAATTAAAACTCCAAAAACCTTAACACGGATATATATAACACAATATATGCCAAACAACCGCCATAAATATTTATGTTCCAAATTTATCTATTATTTCAACCAACAACTAGGAGAGATTCTCATAATACTATTGAAATTATAAAATACTTTGCCACCCCTATTTCTTTCACCTCCTTTCTTTGAAGCGATAACACTCCTTACTAGTATTATACATACGTGTATCAAATATCAAATTGATACCTTATTTCGGTTGTGAGTTACCATGCCACCAAATCGACAAAGATGAGAAAATATGGTTTTAATGATCTCGAATTCCTGAAACATGAAGCAAAAGTAAAGTTACTGTTGGCTTTTAAAAATCTGTAGAGTCGTTTCTGTGCAGCGGGCAACTTTTTAATGTTCCGTATGGACCATTTATAAGATCACTTCGGGGTCTGTCCGTCTGTCACACTCAATTTTCTCCGAAACTATTTGACATAGAAAGTTGAAATTTGGTAGGAATTGATAGCCTCATCAGAGCTCTGCAGTTTTGAAAGTTAAATTTTGACTTAAGGGGTAGTTTTGGGAGTGAAATCGGAAGTGAAAAAAAAAATTTACTACGTCATCGAGTGGGATATCAAATGAAAGCTTGTAAACATACAAGTTCAAAAATATATATAATGTAATACTTACGCACACTTTTCTTTGTTTTATTTTTAAAAAATCGCTGTCCCCCACTTATCTCGAAGAGTACTGATCAAAAAATTTTGAAAAAATTCTGAAATATTCACTACAGGGTGTAGAATGAACGAAAATTATCACCTTTAATAATTTATCTGGTATATAAAAAAACAAAAATTTCAAGGTCATCAGTTTTCAGTGAAGATCGGAAACAAACTTTGTTGAAAACTAAGGTGGGGTGTGTTTGGTGAAGCCACTGATCATATTATGCCTCCGTAAAAAAAAGTTTTTATTTTAAAAACAATCAACTTACGGAACACTAATTGCGCAAGTTCAACTTGCTCTTGACCGGTTATTTATTTATTCTACCTTTTTATTTTTGCGATTAGGAGATAGTTAATCTTATTTTAAACATTCCGTACGTACTTACTTGCTGAATGTTATTTTTAACTCAATTTTAAGTACATTAAAAGGTAATTTATTTTAAAACGTAACCCAAATTAATGTCAGAGATTTTGTATATTTTCAAACGGTATAATAATATCTTTCAGCGTCCATATGCATAAACATATATCTCAAGATTCAGAAATAGTTGGTCTTTTCAAAACGCTATTTTTAGTGGAACGAAATGGAACTGTTGTTAAAACGAAGATGAGTCTATATTATTTTACTTTCATTACATTACTATCTATAATTTCTCTGTCTGTCTTGGAGAAATAGTGCTTAGTTGGTGAATGCATTGTGTAATAGGTGAGGAAAATATTGGTTTTTGTTAAGTAATAATTGGATTTTTTCAGTGAGTACGCAAAAAACATTTCTGAAAATACTTTTTAATACCGATGTAATACTAATATTATTAATTTTTTAAATCTAACAGAAAACTTAAAAATATAATGTCACTACTTGTTAAACTTCTCTTCTAACACTTGACACTTGTTTGGGTACCGTGTTAACATATTTAAGAAAAATATTACTTGTTTGGTGTAATTCTTTGACATCTTGTAAATTTAATTATTATCACTTAATTAAATTATTTACTTACAAAAGTCCATCTGCTACTGGTGATGCATAATTTTTTATTTGTTTGGTGCACTAAATTGAAAAAACGGCCCAAGTGGAAGTCGGACTTGCGCAATTAGTCTTCTGTAAGGTGATTACTTTTCAAACAAAATAAAATCCTTGCCTAGGCTAAGTTAATTAGATTTTGGATTGTTGTAGCTTCTACTTGATGGAAATTCATTATAAATATATAATAAAAGACTGTTTTTAGTCAATTTCCACTGGTTTATTTAAATTGCGATGACGCGTTTCGCTGTCGATGCAGCTTCTTCAGATCTACATTTTACACTGTCAAGTTAGGTTTAATATTCACAGTTTTATATAATTTCTTAATTATAATATTACACCTAATTAAATTACATTGATAGTATTGGAAAATCCACACAGATTTGGAGTTAAGAGAATAAATTCAATAATGGTGAATTGCTTAAATCTACCTGGTCGTTGAGTAAAGTACCTGTAGTCCTTAATCGATTTATTTGCATAGTCTCTAAAAGGTTTAGTTTTAAGCCTTTTTGTTGGGTGTGTAAAATTTTGAAATTCTTTCTCTATTAACAATACATTCTACAATAGTAAGGAAGGGTTAATTATGGGGAGTCCATTAAGTCCATTACTTGCCGAAATTTTCATGGACAGTATTGAAACAATGATATTTAACAACCATAACAACAACAGTAGTAATTGCCTATACTGGTATCGATACGTAGACGATATAATTGTATGCTTTACAGGTACGGACAGACAATTAACGCACTTTTTACAGTATATTAACTCTTTACATAGAAATATCAGTTTTACAATGGAAGAAGAAGTCGAAGGGAAAATCAATTTCCTAGACTTAACAATCAGTAAAGCCAGGAAAAAACATGAATTTGCAATATATCACAAACCTTGTCATACAGATACCACAATTCGCAATAGTTCTCATCACCCTAACCATCATAAACTTGCCGCTTATCATAGTTTTATACATAGACTAACTAATATCCCCTTATCAGAAGAAAATTTTACTAAAGAATTAAACTACATAAAACAAGTAGCCGTTAACAACGGTTATTCGGTTACTTTAATCAATAGTATCGTTAAGAAAAAACTTAGAAACAAGGCTATCTCAGAAATATACCCACGTTTTAAGGATAGAAATACCACTTTTAAATGCTTAACCTATTTCGGCAAACCAACGGAAAAACTGGGGAAATTTTTAAATCAAAAAAATATCAACATAGCGTACAAGACTAACAATACTATAGGGAAATACCTTAAAAACTACAAACCACAACTCAATA
>CM032456.1:11135241-11252517 GCA_019049505.1 Pachyrhynchus sulphureomaculatus | reverse complement strand
ATCCGATAGAACATGTATGGGATCACCTTAAGAAAAATGTGAAACGTCATATACCTGCACCTAGAAACCCGAGGGAACTTGAAAATGCAGTTATCACAGAATGGGAGCAAATTCCTCAAGATTTTATCCAAAATTTAATTAGAAGCATGCTTAGGCGCATAAACGCTGTCATCCGAAGTAGAGGAGGCAACACACGCTACTAGTGTCCCAGTTATATCATTAATTTTGCTACTAGTGTCCCAGTTTATTTTTTTCATTATTACATAATTTCAACGATTTTGTTATTAGGTCTTAAGAATAATTTTAATTCGAATCTTATAGCGAAATTTGGTAGCTAATTCACTTTGAAAGTATCCGAATAAGTTTTTTCTAAGTTTTAGTGTAACCAATGTTCATAAAAGATTATTAAAATTAATTCATTATAGAGATTTGTATATTTTAATATATTGTTGCGTTAATTTTGTCCAGGAGTGTATTTACAAAAGAGTTTAGTTCAGGTTAGTTTAGGTTCATTGATATATAGAAAATTCTCACCCTTGCTAGATTACTTTTTATTAAACTTTGCTTCCATATTAGCAACACTTTAAAAAAATATAGGCACAACCAAGTAATAATCACAAATTAATAATATGTACTAAACTGATATGTAGAAGGGTTTAATAATGATTTAATTGAACAGGCCGGTGCGTACCACCACCCATTTATCAACCCTCATCCTCTACCTGAAAGTACTCGGTATGGAATTTACTTCTGCAATTACAATCCCTTAAATATGTCTAGGTCATAAACGGATTAGTGGTGTGGAAATTACCTGCGCCTCAATTATATAATATTTAACTACTTTCTCCCCTTTAAGCTCTTTCCCCTGAAGCGATCTCGTTCAAAAGTTATAGATTTCTTTCCATGCCCTCTATTTCACCAAACAAAACCAAGAAAAATTCTTATAATATAATAATAAATTCATCAACCTTCACCCTTTTTACTCCCTTTCCCTAATGCAGTATCGCTCAAAACTATTATTTCTATTCTTACGCCAAATGTTGTATGTGTACCAAATTTGAAGTCGATATCCTATTTCATTTCAGAGTTATTGTACCAATAAAAACTATGGTCAGATAGGCTAAGAGACAGACAGATGGAAATAGGTAGTAGAAATATAAGAATCTCGGGTGTTTTTTTCCCGAATATATTAATTATTTTCAGCACGGGAAATAATATCCCAGTTTCAGTTTTCTCGACTCCAGAAACCCTAAAAATTCCGTATGACACCATATATTCGATGACCACATATGTCAAATAATTTCGTAGAAAGTCGGATGTGACAGACGGACACCGAAGTGTTCCGCACGGAACACTAAACACTAAAATAATCCCATCGTTTATATTCTACAGGCTACCAAAATGTTAAAAATATTACTAACCATTTAATTTCTCACTCTGATCTCAAAATGTATATGCAAAAATACACAGAATGTTAAAAAAATATGTAATTCTTGTCTAGCTTGTGTAGAGCAATCTGTATTATTGAAATTTAGTTAGAAATCTCCAATTTAAATTATGTACTTTATTATTTAGTTTATGATACAATTTAAATTTGGCCGTAAGATAAATATTTCGGTATTTCAATAGCACGTACCTATGTTTAGGTACGTAGTATTTGTTTATTTTTTCATTTCGTCATAACATATTCCGCTATAAAAAGCATATTGTAGTACTTTTCAAAAATTTGTAGACTAGTTAAATACTGAAATTTGATAAGTAAGTTTTCAGGTGCAATAATTTAAAAAGTAAGACAAATAAACTATTACATTTAAAAAAGAAAAAAAAAAACCGGTCAAGTGCAAGTTGAACTTCCACAATTAGTGTTCCGTACGTTAATTGCTTTTAAAAATAAAAAATTTTGTTACGGTGGTATAAAATGATCAGTGACTTCACAAACACACCCCAAATGAGTTTTCAACAAAGTTTGTTTTCAATCTTTACTGAAAATTGGTAACCTTGAAATTCTTGTTTTTTTTATATACCAGATAAATTACACAGGGCAACAAAAAAATATTTTTGTTTTGGTGCCTGGGATTTTAGAGCTGATTTTAACTATATTTGGGACGCTAAATCTATACATGCAATCCGTTTTTCTCTATCAGCTCTACTTTTTTAGATACATCAACTTATCTACCAATGTGGTTTTTATTCAGTATATTCATTTATGAGAGTTCTAAAATTATTATATATTCATTAATGTAGGTACAATGGTTTTATTGTCAGTCTGTAATTGAGTAAATTCCAGGTAAATCTATAAATAGTGGAACCATTGCCTATCAGGTACCTGAACTGACCCTTTTAATCACCTAACTCGGGTAAGTCTCGTCAGTTTGTGCGTTCTTACTAATGAGAGTAGATCGAATTCGGCGTGTTATTTTATGTTAAGAAAAGAGTGTTTTTGTGTTATTGAACAGAATTAAAATGAGTTCAGGTTCCAGTTCAAGAAGAAGTTGTGTAAATCAACCTGATGTGTTTTGCTATATATGCGGAGAATACATGTTTCAACAAAACAGACAAACTATTACTGACTTTGTAAGGCGAGCGTATCTTGGATACTTTGGAGTTAAGCTTGGTGATCAGGACAAAACGTGGGCCCCGCATCTCGTATGTAAAACTTGTACAGAGTATTTACGGCAGTGGACTACCGGGAAAAGAAAATGTCTAAAATTCGGCGTACCAATGGTTTGGAGAGAACCAAAAAAACCACTTCAATGATTGTTATTTCTGTTTAGTAAATACTAATGGAATCAATCGAAATAACCGCAGTAAGTGGACTTATCCCAATTTAGACTCGGCAATACGCCCTATCCCGCACTCAGATGAAATACCGATTCCAACATTTCATCAGCTACCACATATCTCTGATGACGAATATTTTCCCTCTGATCGCTCTTCTGATGCTAATAAAAGTTCTGATGCTAATGAAACTAACAGTGACTATGAGGGGACGTCATCAGTTCCTCAACGCTTCAATCAAAATGAATTAAATGATCTCACCAGGGATCTCAATTTATCGAAAAAAAAGCTTCTGAAGTACTGGCTTCTAGGTTGAACGACAAAAATTTACTGGAACAAGGAACCAAAATTACCTTTTACCGTACAAGAGAAAAAGATCTACTACCATTCTTTTCTCAAGAAGACAATCTTGTATTTTGTCACGAAATTAGGGGACTCATGAAAGAAATGGGACTTTCTGAATATATTCCAGATGATTGGCGCCTATTTATTGACAGTTCAAAGCGAAGTTTAAAATGTGTCCTTCTACATAATGGGAATAAATATGGTTCAATACCACTAGCTCACTCAACGAAACTGAAAGAAGAATATAATACCATAGCTTTGGTCTTGCAGAAGATAAAGTATTACGAACATCAATGGATGATTTGTGTAGACTTAAAAATGGTAAACTTTCTTCTTGGGCAGCAAAGTGGTTACACGAAATATCCGTGTTTCTTGTGCCTCTGGGATAGTAGGGACAAAACACACCACTGGGTTAGAAAAGATTGGCCTCAGAGAGAAAACATGGACGTTGGGGAAAAGAATGTCATTAACGACGCTTTGGTTGAAAGAGAAAAAAATCATACTTCCTCCGTTACATATAAAGTTGGGCTTAATGAAGCAATTTGTAAAGGCTCTTGATAAGAAAATGGGTCTTGTTTTGCATATATAGGGGTAAAAATGCATCAGTTGAGCACAGAAAAACTCAAAGCAGGGATATTTGACGGCCCACAAATAAGACAATTAATTAAGGATCCTGCCTTCATAAATTCAATGAATCAAGTTGAACGAGAAGCTTGGACATCATTTGTTGCAGTTGTAGAAAAATTTTCTAGGCAAACATAAAGTTCAAAACTATGTTGAAATGGTTAACAAGATGCTTAATAGTTTGAAATCCTTAGGGTGCAATATGAGTATTAAAATACACTATTTACACAGCCACTTAGACCGTTTTCCAGAAAATTTAGGAGACATGAGTGAGGAACAAGGTGACAGATTTCACCAAGATATTAAAGTTATGGAGGACCGCTACCAAGGAAGATGGGACATGCACATGATGGCAGATTACTGCTGGAGTTTAAAAAGGGACTGTTTAAAAAAACATTCAAGAATGTCGCGGAAAAGAAGCTTTCCAAGTGTTGAGTGACTATTTCATTTCTTCAATGTTTTTTTTTTGTTTGTAAGTACGACATAATATTGTATTTTGTATAACTAAAATAAAAATTTCGTATCTACTTTTGTTTACTACACTTACGTATTTGAGTTACAATAATGTAACTTATATTTCTTTAAAATTGTATATCTTAAAAATTTGAGCTCCTAGGTACAAATGAATACGTTATTTGAATTCAGGACATCAAATTGATATAGAATCAGCTCAAAAAACCTCGACACCAAAACAGCTGTTCCCCTGTGTTATCAAAGGTAATGCATTCGTGATGATTTTCGTTCAATCTATACCCGTGGAGAATATTCCAGAATTTTTTCAAAATTTTTTGATCAGTACTTTTCGAGATAAGGTAGGGGAACAGCGATTTTCGCGATTTTTTTAAAATAATACGAAGAAAAGTGTGCACAAGTATTACATTATATATATATATATATATATATATATATATATATATATATATATATATATATATATATATATATATATATATTACTCGTGTTTTCACAAGCTTTCATTTGACACCACACTCGATGACCTAGTAAAAAAAATTTTTTTCACTTCCGATTTCACCCCTCAAAACTAACCCCTTAAGTCAAAATTTAACTTTCAAAACTACACGGCTTTGATGAGGCCATCAATTCCTATATTAGTACCAAATTTCAACTTTCTAGGTCAAATAGTTTCGGAGAAAATCGGGTGTGACAGAGAGACATACAGAGACAGACAGACAGACAGACACCGAAGTGATCTTATAAGTGTTCCGTACGGAACACTAATAATAATGTCACTGATCAGATAAATTGTAAATTAAAGCACATAACGTAACAAGAAAAAGTATTTTATTTTAATAAAATCTTATCGTGCATAATGTGATTACCGTCTTGTCTACAAAGTCCGATCCTGAGCTATTCCACTTGATAAATTACTTTCCTTAAGATAATTCTTAATCCCATTCATCCATTTCCTACTTCGCTTTCCTCTACCTCCCACTTCTTCTGTTCAAGTGTCCATGGTCTTCTATTTGTAATTTTTCCGGATATGTCTATAAACTTTGTTTTCTTCTTTATTTTCTTTCTTCTGACCTCGTCTCTTCTTTTCTCTAACACATCCAATCCAGTCTTTTTATATCAGTCACACCAAACCTATTTTTTCTTAGCTATGTTTCTGCTCCGTAATCATTGTTCATTAGTCCTCTATTTTTATTAAATATGTAATTTTTGAAGTTTTTAGCTAAAATTTTAAAGAACATGTCACTTTATCAGGTAAAGAAAAAAATGTAATTATTTGATCTACAAGAAGTGGAACGTTCCCGCACTCTAGCATTTTAAATGGTTGTCAAGAAAAAGAGGGATAAAAGAGTATGAATGTTGAAAAGTTGATGGAAGATGGCTATTTATCTAGTCCGGCTAGTACCCCAGACACATCGTACACCGAGGAAAAGTTTTTGGTTAGACATTATAGGGAGAAAACTATTAAGAAAACTAAATGGTACGATCTTAAAAATGTCCCTTTTGCCATAACCACCGTTAGCATACTCCAGGTGAGTTAACTATAAGGTATTCAAATTAACGGAATGAAAAACAGTAAAAATATTTTATTCGTTTAATAATCTTATTTCTTCTTTTCTGTAGTAAAGTTCTTTAAATGGCTTTAAAGCTTACGTGTTTCGATTAAGAACATCCTAGTTTGTGACCTGGTCTATCTACTTGTTGTCTTAAATTTACCATTCGAACTTTCTATATGTAGAAATATCAGTACTCTTGTTGAGTATAAGTATCATATAGTGATCAATAAGGCTTTTTCGATATTGTTGAAGATGGGTAAAGCTCTATATATATATATATATATATATATATATATATATATATATATATATATATATATATATATAATATATATATGACGACGAACAAGGTCGTGAAGCCGAATCATTTTCAATCAGTTGTGGCTTGACTCAGCTTATTGATGAACCAACACGGATCCCTGATCGAGACGGAGAGTTCGCCAGTCTTCTTGATCTGTTTTTAACCACCAATCCGGAGATTTACACGGTCAGCGTAAATCCACCGTTAGGTACTTCCGACCATAAACTACTTTCGACATCGAGTATTCTACCAATCAGTGACAAAGAGGCGCCCAAACCGCGCAAGATTTGGCACTACAAATCTGCTAAATGGGAAGATCTCATGGAATATTTTCGAACTTTCCCTTGGTTGGACGTTTGTTTTCGATCCGACGACCCATCTGACTGCGCCAGGGAGGTTTCCGATGTTATTTTTGGCCGGTATGGATGCTTACATCCCTTTTTCGAAGAAATGCCCTTCCAACGGCAAGCCTTGGTTTGACCTAAAATGCAAAGAAGCTGTTGCTTCCAAACATCTTGCATACCGACAGTGGCGTGAAGATCCTAACACCATAAATCGTAACATCTTTGTTCGTGCCAGGAACAGATGCAAAGAAATTATCGACGAAACCAAGGAGGTACACAATCAACGGATTAGAAACAAACTTCTCGCTCGTCTCGGCGATTCCAGGTCCTTTTGGTCAGTCGCTAAGGCAGTTAGTCAAAATTTCACCAAATCCACCATACCACCACTCACACGGCCAGATAATTCTATTGCAACGACACCTGTTGAGAAAGCGAACCTGTTGGCTGAACTCTTTGCTTCACATTCTACTGTCGATTTCCAAGGAAATACACCACCTACTATTCCCATAGTGCAGTCAAGGATGCCGATATTGTCTTCAGACAGCGTATCATAAAACGTATTTTGATGAAGCTAGACACCAAAAAGGCTTCAGGCGCTGACGGAATACCTGCCATAGTTCTCAAGAACTGTGCGAGGGAACTAACACCAGTTTTCTGTAGACTTTTCAACCTATCCTACAGAAAGGGAATATTTCCTTCCTGCTGGAAATGTGCCACAGTTCAGCCGATACCTAAAAAAGGCAAGAAGACCTTGCCAAATAACTACCGACCAATCGCACTACTCTCAATAATATCGAAAGTCATGGAAAAGGCTATCAATCAGCATCTTCTAAAATATCTTGAAGGATTCAACATTATTAGTGATCACCAATATGGCTTTCGTAAAAATAGATCAACAGGAGATCTTCTGACTTATGTAACACATGTTTGGAACAGCACAATTGAACACTTTGGAGAATCTCGAGCGGTTGCTCTTGACATATCCAAGGCATTTGACCGTGTTTGGCACGATGGGCTGTTGGCTAAGCTACGTTCTTATGGTATGTCTGAAAAGTTCTGTTTGTGGCTCTCATGTTTCCTCAGAGAGCGTTCTTTACGAGTGGCAGTTGACGGATTTCTTTCTAACACCTTCACTATCAACGCCGGTGTGCCCCAAGGTTCCATACTGTCTCCTACTCTCTTCCTCATTTATATTAACGATCTGCTGGAAAGGACCGAGAATCCAATCTACAGCTTTGCAGATGACAGTACACTTATCTCTTCATTCACTTTGAACGCTCGGACATCGACTACTCAGACGAATATCCGCAGACAGCAGGAAGTCATTCAACTTAACAAAGACCTGGAAGAAATTCTATCTTGGGGTGACAGTAACCAAGTGGAATTTAACGCTACAAAAACCCAGGCGGCAGTTTTTTCTAAAAAAGTTAACGTTGCAGAACCCGACATAGTTATGTCGGGGCACTCCATCCCTCTAACATCGTCACTCAATCTGTTAGGCGTTAATTTGGGAGCAAATATGTCCTGGCATGAACATGTTGCAGGCATAGCAAGAAGAGGTTCTCAAAAGTTGGGAATATTGTTTCGAACCAGAAAGCTTTACACTCCACAACAACTGTTAATTTTTTACAAAGCTCAAATTCGACCAACTATGGAATATTGCTCCCATGTTTGGAGCTCCGCTCCCAAACATACACTGCATTTGTTGGATTCTATCCAGAGAAGAGCTATTCGTCTGATTGGACACCCGGAACTGACCGACGGCCTTGATTCGTTGGAACATCGAAGAACGGTTGGCGACTTGAGCCTATTCTACAAGTACTTTCATGGAAAGTGTTCGAAAGATGTGTGTTTAATTCCTCCCAGAGCGGTGCATATTAGAAGTACACGTCGCGCTAATGCTTCACATCCGTATGAGGTTCAGCTTGTTACTCCTCGTACAACGCTTTTCAAGCAGTCTTTTATATGGAGAACATCATACCTTTGGAATGGTTTACCCAGGACTGTGTTTCCCATCGAGTACAATCTACAGCGATTCAAGAACAACGTGAATCGCTTTCTCCGCACACGTGTCGCTCCTGTAGCGCTTTAGGGACTTCCCTGTAGCACGTGTGCTAGACCCATAAAAAAAAAAAAAAAAAAAAAAAAAAAAAAAAAAATATGTATATATGTATACAGAAGGAAACCTGTAGCAATTATACAAAACTGTTCCACATAACGGAGGTTCTTGTTTCTTTAGTTCCATACTGAGCATAAATTAGTCCCTCAGTTTTATCATATGAGGTACTAAACGTAATATAAGACACTGTTCAAGTTGTGAATATAACAGACGTCACTCTGTGACCAGCATACTCATCAGAGCTGAATTAGATAATATAGTCAAGTCAGGAGCTGTTGAGAGGCTTTGTTAGTGACTTATATTCAATATTGTGTTGACTCCATTCTTCGTCGTATATATATATATATATATATATATATATATATATATATATATATATATATATATATATATATGTATATAATCGTATATCCCTTCTACCATATGGTGTTATATATATGGCAGTTATACATTCCACATAAAAACTTCTTCCATCTGTCTCTATTCTTTGCCATTTTCACGGCTTCTTTCCAGGATTTTTCTTTCTTCTTAAGTATACCTCCAATACTCCCATTTCAGGTCTGTCTAGGTCCTCCTCGCTTCTGTTTTCTCTGTATTCGGGCTTCATACACTTGTTTTACCTATCTATCATCCTTCATTCTCTGTATATGTCCCCACCATCCCAGCTGTCTCTGTTGTATATATTCCATAATTGCTTGTACTCTCAGCCTTCTCCTTATTTCTGTATTCCTTATTCTGTCCTTCCGTGTAACTCCTTGTACTACTCTCAGGTATTTCATTTCGACGGCTTGTATCTTGTTGTTCTGCCTGTCTGTTAGGGTTCATGATTCACATCCATATGTTAGGATAGTCCTATAAATTATTTTGAACCCTTTTATTTTTGTTTGTTTCGTCACTTCTTTCTTCTTAATGAATTTATTATTTATTGCACGGTAAAGTTTGTTCTTTTTTTCGATTCTTTCATTTATTTCTCTGTCGTGTTTTCCAATTTCATCTATATCACTCCCAAATACTTATACTGATCCACTTGTTGTATTTTATTTCCTTCTACGTAAATATTCGTTTGTTGGTTTTCGCTTTATTTTATCGAGGTTTCCTTGTAATTGTCTCTCATTTTCTGCCACTAGCACAATATCATCAGCAAAAGCCGCTTCAGATATTTCTATTCCTTTTAGCTTCCAGTATCTAATTGTCATTCTGTTACTTTTATTTTGCATTTCTTGATTATTTCATCCATGTATACAGTGAACAATGTTGGGCTCATGCTTCCTCCCTGCTTCAAACCTTCCTGTGTTGTAAATCCCTCCGACTTCATGTTGTTTTTTTATTATATACTGCACATTGTTGTTGTATATTCCATTTATGATTCTTATTGTCTTTTTGTTTATTCCCTTTCTTTCTAGGCTTTTTCACACTTTATTTATCAGCACACTGTCAAATGCTTTTTCTAAGTCTATGAAAGCAAGATCGAGACTTTTGTTTTGTTTTGATCATTTTTCGATAATCTGTTTTAGTGTAAATATGTGGTCTTGTGTATTTCTTGCTGGTCTAAATCCACTTTGTGATTCCGATAGTTGTTCTATTACTTTCTTTATACTTTCTTCGTCGTAAAGGTGGTATATCCTCCAGATGTTAGTAGTAAGCTGTACAGCAACCAACAGGAAGTTAACAGTATTAAAAAAAATGTTTTACAGGCCCATTAAGTAATGTATTTCTTATATGTTTTTTTGTTCAAATTAATATAAATAAAATTTTGTCATGTAACTTTGTTATTGTTGTTTTCTGTTGGTATGTAGGTATCATTAACAATACTTCTGTGTTTATTTAATCAATTATTTAATTGCTCACTAATATGTTTAACTATTATTTTGAAACAAATTTGAGTAATTAATAACAGAAAACAGGTAGTCGGATTAGGGAGAATACGATATTTCAATTTATACCTATCTGAATAATTATTGTTTTTTTTTAGATAATTTTTCACGTGTACTCAACGCCAATTCTTAACAAGTATTTGAGGTTTGAGCCAAGTAAACGCTTAGAATTATGGAGATTTATCACTTATATGTTAGTTCATGATGATTGGTCACATTTGGCTTTAAATGTTGTGATACAGTGTATATTTGCTTTATTATTGGAGAAAGAACAAGTAAGTAAGAAATATAAGAATGAAAGATGTCCTTAGCGTACATAAACTAACATCTAACGGAAGAACATACTTATATAATAATAAAGTTTCAAGTAGTGGAAGTATCTTCAGAATGTCAATTTTAGGAAAATATCAAAACTACATAATTTTCCTATTCGTGTAATAATTCTTAATAAATTTAACTTTCTGCAATCGCGTTTCATAAAAGTCATTCATTTACGGGATATTTTTCATTATACTAAACTTTTGAACTCCATATAGAATTAAATTGGGCAGGGGCGGATCGTGAATTTGTGGGGCCCTGGGCTAATGCTACTTAGGGGCCTACCTAATTACTCAACTAATTGCCATTTTATCAAAAAACTGTTTTCTATAGTGATGTCGGTATACGGTACAGGAAAAAATAGGACAATAAAATACAGTAATACCCCGCTTTACGCGAGGGATACGTTCCGAAAAAAATCGCGTTAACTGAAATTCGCGTATATCGAGGTTTATGATTAAACATAGTCAAAATTTAATACAAAAAAATACAAATCATTTTAATCAATCACTTTAATTCTAAGAACACTTTATGCAATACATACTCTTATTTTTTACGGAAAAATACATCTATTGTCTTTTGGGTAACGTTTTGTTTACGTTCTTGTAAAATACGTTCATAACACCCAACACTGTTTTTAATTGTTTGACACACGGTCAAGACACGGTCATCATTATTGTCTATACTCTGCAATATGTCCAAACCTGAATAAATTTTTGAAAGTGCATTTTGTATTTCCCCTGAAGATAAAACTTTCTCTTCTACTTGTTCTTCCTCATCGTAGATAGGATTATTCTGTAACTCGATCAGATCTTCATTGCTAATAGGATCGTCGTGCGTTGCTACAAGTTCTACGAGATCTTCTACCGTGACATCTTCAAGTTCAGACCCCTCAATCATTGCAGCAATGTCTTCAAGCACTTGTCTCTGCATCTGGACAATTCTTCTAGGTGCTTCCACTACATCTGGCCAAAGATTACGCCACACCCCATTCATACAACTCATTTTAACTTCCTTCCAAGCCTCTTCTATGTTGTGAATAGACTTCATAATGTTGTATGACTTCCACCACTCTCGCATAGACTGTCTTCCTTCCCCGTCAGTTTCATGAATTAGTTGGCTAAAAGTGCGGCGATGGTAATAAGCTTTGAAGTTTGCTATTGCTCCCTGGTCCATAGGTTGTAATATTGACGTAGTGTTTGGTGGAAGGAACTTTACGTACACTTTTAAGTCTCTGGGCGTATCAAGTGAGGTTGGATGTCCTGGGGCATTGTCTAAGAGTAATATAACTTTAGGTTCAAGCCCATTTCTGTCACAGTATGATTTGACTGATGGGCAAAAACTATTAGAATACCATTCTTGAAAAATTTCCCGTGTAACCCACGCCTTTCTGTTTGATCGCCACACAACTGGTAGACTTGTCTTGTCTGTGCCTCGCATTGCACGGGGTGTTTCTGAATGGTACACTAGTAAAGGTTTCAGTTTGAAATCACCAGTGGCATTACCACCCAGCAGAAGTGTTAGTCGATCTTTCGCAGCTTTGAAACCACTGGCTTGACGTTCTTCCTTAGAAATGAATGTTCGAGATGGCATTTTTTTCCAGTAAAGTGCGGTCTCATCAACATTGAAGATGAGACAAGCAGGAATTTTCTCTCGTCTAACAAAGTCTTGAAACTTGTCTGGAAACTCAGCTGCAGCTTGAATGTCCGCGCTGGCCGCCTCGCCTGTTATGTGGATATTGTGAAGATTAGAACGCTGCTTGAACCGATGGAACCAGCCTCTGCTGGCAGCAAAAGTCGGAGTGGCACTCCCTTCTCCTTCTTTTGTTTTCAGCATCTCATACAAAGATTTTGCTTTTGTGCATATGAGATCTTGACTTAGTGGTGTGTTCTTCTTATTCAAATCTTCGATCCAGACTGACAGTAATTTCTCCATTCTTTCTAAGATAGATGATCTCGAACGAGAAAGTTTTGTTGCACTTATAGGTGTTGAACCTTCGCTGGAGATTTTAATTTTTTCCCGATTTTTATAAATCGTTCTCACAGTCGATTCTGAGAGTCCAAAATCTCTCCCAACAATTGTTGCTTTGCCTCCATTTTCCATTCTTCTTAACACTTTCATCTTCAATTCCAAAGTGACGCTTTTACGCTCTTTTTTCTTTACAGGCGGCATTTTTAACGTAGGGTTAAATTATGTATGTATGTATCTCCAATAAATATTAAAACAAAACTGCCAGCCGACCGAACTAACATTACGGAACAAATGAACACACGAAACGAACGAGGAAATCCCCATAGAACAAAGTCGAAGGACAGGGAATTCCCAATTCTTCGGGGATCCCCCCGCGACCATAGACAAGTTAATGACTACATGAGCGCGAAATTTGAAATTCGCGTTATAGTGAAACCGCGCATAACGGGGTCGCGCTAAGCGGGGTATTACTGTACTTTATTTATTTAGTATGACTTAGTGTTTGCGTATACAAATAGCAACTGGACGACATTATTGGAAAAGAAATTGAGAGGTTATGTGTAGTTATGTTATATAATTTATAAAGCAACCTTTCTGCATTTTTTTGCTGCAAATTCCTTTATTTGCTCATCACATTGTAAGTCCTTTGTTAAATCACAATTTATGGAAAGAACTGATAAATGATTTAGTCGATAGTTCGACATTGTCCTATATTTGTTTTCTATATATGACATCCTGGAGAAAGAGCGCTCCGCTTCACAGCTAGTGATTGGCAACGTTAAAAAAACCTTTAAGATGGTATAGCAATTTGGGAAAACATCAACAAGTTTCTTTTCATAAATTAGCATAAAAATGTCACTGCAAGAGGTTAAATTCTCTTTGGATAAGATCCCTTCCTTTTCGGTTGTTAATGGATTTGTAGCTATTTCATTCTCGTTTTTATGTTCTAATTTAAAAAAAGTTTCAATTTTTGCACATTTATTTCTTTCTTTTTCTCAATCTAACTGTAATTTTCGTTTTTCAGCTCCACTTTTATATTTTCTAGCAGACATATTGTAAAATAAGATTTTGATAGTTTTCTGAAAATAAACAGAGTGAGAATTATTTTGATGTAATATTGTTGTCCCTCTCGTCACATTTCAATACTTTGCAATGAGTGCAGCAACGCACAAATTATCATTAAAAGACGATTAGAGTTCATTTAGTATTGAAAAATAAAATAAAAACAAAAAAAAAAATTCTTACCTACTAAAAGCAGGAAATCTTTTCTTATGCTGATTACTTTCAATTATAAGTAAAATAAGAGAAAGGTCCGGTCTTTATAATTTTTAACTTATCACTTATTAGTAAACAAAACACTCACTAAACACAGCTCTAACAATAACACAGTCAGTTTGTCACTATGACGACGAGAACAGGAGTGCGGAAAAAAAAGCAAAATTGCGTCGGGTGATAAGCGGCGGGAAGTCCCCCGTAGTAGTCGCACACGCGAGAAAATACACCGACCGAAAACAAGTGACGGGGAAGTCCCGGTTCCGTTCGATAGACGCTCACACGGGTTGATTAATCTCAGGATCGCCAACCTTATGATTGGATTTTTTTTTTAATTTTAGATATTTTTTTTTTCTTCATAATATCGATCGTCTCTTATTTTCAATGGGGGGCTGAGGGCCTTTTGTATCCACGGGGCCCTGGGCTGCAGCCCAAAAGGCCTTTAAGTAGATCCGCCCCTGAAGATGGGAATGTGGAATCTTTGGCACAATGACACTACTCAGTATATATCACCAATACACCACACACTTTATTTTTGCACTTGACGCGCGTTTCTCTAACCATGTTAGCTTCATCAGGAGCGATGACTGACTGTCAATCGTCGCTCCCGATGAAGCTAACATGGTTAGCAAAACGCGCGTCGAGGGTAAAAATAAAGTGTTTAGTGATATATACTGAATAGTCCATACAGAATATTATGCTAGAAATGTGCAATCTTTGGCACAATGACATTACTCAGTATATATCACCACTACACCAAACATTTTATTTTGCACTAGACGTGCGTTTCGCTAATCATGTTAGCTTCAACAGGAGCGATGATTGACTAATGCTAAACTATAAATCTACCCTATTTATACTTAGGCTAACACCTGGATTACTCAGACGGAACTAATGGTATAGGCGAGGCTATCAGTTCCGGTCAAGTAACCAGTAGAGGGGACTATAACGAATAGGCCCTCTGTCTTTATTTAATCCACTTTTACATTTTATAATTTTCATACTTTCGTATGAGTTACACAATCTCCTATTAGATACATCTTTAATTGATCTTAGGTTATCTAATGTTATAGTATGATCAGTTTCAAGGGCATGTTCGGCAATGCTAGACTTTTCTGTTCTACTGTATTTTAAATGTGCTAAATGTTTTTTAAATCGACCTTTTAGTTTGCCCAACAAACTTTTGGTCACAATGCTTACAACTAATTCCATGAATTCCACGTTTCTCACAACTAGGAATCTTATCTTTGGGATTTCGTAAGATATTCCTCAGATTGTCTGATGATTTGTAGATTAAGTTGGGGCCTACCTTATTAAACACCTTATCGAGTCCCCTGTTATATTTCGGATTATATGGTATGAAGACATACTTGATTTTATTCTCTTCGCGTGTAAAAAAGGTGGAATTCTGAATATTTGACCTGAACTTATGTCTATTTATTAACTTGTTTACTAAGTCATTGTCAAAACCATTAACTCCAGTTATATTTCTATTACGATTCCTTTCATTATTGAAATTTACTCTATTCAGAGGAAAAGTGACCAGCTGATGAAATAAAAAATGTAATGCGACTAATTTTTGTTGTTTGCAGTGAAATAAATCATTAGGAATATATCTATCTGTTACTATGTCTTTTCTATAGATATCAAATTCTAACCTATTATTATTTTCATCGGCTATTTAATTTGGAAATAAAATTCTCTATATTTGTTTTCTTTGTATCAAAAATTGCGAAAACATCACCCACATACCTATACCATATCCTTGGGAAATACTCAAATTCTTGATTGGCTTCGGTTTCAAACTTACTAATGAATAAATTGGCTACGAAAGGTGATAAGCAATTATCCATAGCTGTTCCTTCTTTCTGAACATAAAATTGATTGTTATATTGAAAATAATTTTGTTCCATACAAAGTTCAGATAATGTTAAGTATTCATGAATAATTTCGTCCTCAAAGTCATTTATCCTAAGTAATTCTTCGAGATATTGTAAACTTTATGGTATTAGCACACTTGGAAACAAAGAACTGACATCAAAAGAAATTAATATTTCACCTTCATTAAGAACTAGATCTTCTGTTTTATTAATGAATTCTAAAGAATTCTTCACTGCGGAAGTATTTAATGGTAAATTCTCAAGTTCTTTTGATAACCATTTGAATATCTACCCGTTCAAGGTATTCTTTCTTACCCAATATAAATAAGGTTGTTATACTGGATAAGAAAATATACTTTGAACGCTCTATAATCTTATCGAATTTGGTAATATAATAAGAAATCCATTACCGAGAATGATAACAGAGGTTAAAAATTACTTAAAGAAATGTAAGAACCTTATCTCCGATTCACTAAAATTTAAATTAAATGTGAGGAATCTGACTATACCAAAGTTGTATGGCTTACCCAAAATTCACAAACCTGGAAACGCAATGCGACCCATTGTTTCATCGGTTGGATCACCCACATATTTGATATTATTGATATATTCCACTACATCATTGGATGAATGAATGACTATATTTTTAATAAATCATGTGATTTCCCTCTTCAATAAGATTCCTTAATAACTTCTTGAATTTTTATTTTAGGGTCGACTAAGAGTTTTATCAATTTATATCCTGGGTGGTATAACTGGAGTACTGGGAGCTGCTTGTATTCATCCTGATTTAGTAATAGGGTCTTCAGCTGGTGGTTATTCTTTGTTACTTTCCAATGTTGCCAATATAATTTTGGTAAGTATAAGGAGATATTTCCGCGCGTAAGATGCTATAAGCTCCTTAAAGTAAAATTTGGCAGGTGATGTCTAATTTACTGTTTACTTGTCAAATCTGACATTTGTAAGACGATTAAAAATGCGAGACGGTGACAAGACACCATAAGACTGGTGAGCAAAAAAATCGACTCAAACTATTTTGCTTCATTAACAAAGATCCTTCAATTTAATTTCCAAACAGTGGTATTATTTTTGGTATCATTAGATTTTCTACTCTTTCCAATAATACTAAAAACATTTGGATTTCTAAAAAGTTTTACTGATTAAAAGGGCTTTACTAAATAAAACCGCTCAGCAACGTTGGGCGCTATTCATACCGATAAAAACACATGCAACTACATTTTCCTATCTTTCCTTTATCAAAACTTCAATCATCAACATCTCTGATATACCTGCTCACTAATTACGTTATCGGAAAATGGATACCACCCCAGAACAAACAGCACAAGTCATTGCCCTAGTGCAAGAAGGACACAGCCAATGTCTAGTCGCTGTGCAACTGCATCTGAGCCAGTCAGCTGTCTTCAGAGTCTACAGATGTTATCAAGAGACTGACGTCTTTACACGGAGATCAGCATCTGGGAGAAGAAGGAGTACCCCGGCTTCATTGTCAACACAACTCTAAGAAATCGTCACTTGACCGGCGTTGAGGTCCAGCAGGAGCTCCGACAAGTTCGTGGTCGGACTGTCAGTCAGTGGACAGTCAGAAGACGACTTAAAGAAGCTATCCTAACTCCGAAGAGACCAGCTAACAAACCCAAATTGACAGTAGCCCATCGACAAGCGCGACTCAGATTTGCCCGAGAACATGTCGACTGGACCTTAGAGTAATGGCGCTTCCTTTTATTCTCCGACGAGTCTCAAATGTGACTACATGGCAATGATGGAAGAAGACGAGTCTATATGAGTCCCGGGGAGCGCTATGCGCAGTGCTGCATTACTGAAACGGTCGCCTACGGAGGAGGTTCCGTCATGGTGTGGGATGGCATCTCACTGAAGGCGAAAACCGATTTGGTTTTCGTGATCTCTTAAGCTGGGTTTGTTGGCGATAGCTTCGTGCTAATGCACGACAATGCGAGGCCAAGTGCTGCTGCAGCGGTATGACAATACCTGACGGAAGTAGAAATACCCACATTAGAATGGACTGCGCAGAGTTCTGACCTTAATCCAATCGAGCACATGTGGGATGAGCTCAAAAGAAGGGTTCGTGCCAGAAATCCAGCCTCTTCATCGCTGAGGGACTTCAAGGTTGCGATGATGGAAGAGTGGGGAAAAATCCCACAGACAGTGGTGAAAAAGCACATCTGCCCCATGAAAAACCGGCAGTAATAAGGGCTAGGGGGATAATATAAAATATTGATTTTGGTTTTTATCATTAAATTTAATTGTTAAACTTAAAATTTGTTTAATTTTTCCTTTCCCTTACCCCTATTTTTAATCCTCGTTCTCTTTGTCACCTTTCAATCATTTTAATCAGTAAAAACATGATTTATGTCATGGAAATTTGTTATCATTAGAAAGAGAATAGACTAAATTCTCAGATCCGTGTTAAATCAAGCCAAATAATTTGAGTAGATTTTTTGCTCACCATTGTATATTCAAATTTTTATTCAACATGTATATTACTAATAAATTTAGAACATTCTTGACAAAATGATGGGAAATAAAGTATTTTTCGTAAAAATGCTACACGACAGAATATTCGCCTAAAAAATGTTCACTTTCTAGTATAGTTCAAATTACTATAAATTATAAGCTATAACAACTAACACGGAAACCTAATGGATTGGTCATTTTTTACGTCAACTCCATTGGAATTTCTAAGAAATATGGTTATGTATATAAATGTCAACAACGACGCGGAAATATCTTTATTTCCCTATGACTTTAGGCACATAGTATCAATTTTATTCACTATTAAGGACTAGGTATAGTAACTAAAATATTAATATCTCAAGGCACGCGCTTTGTTTAGTAATTTTTCATGTTACATATCATTTTCATAATTTTCAATTTTAGCAGAAACAGTATGTAGAGGGAAGTGCCAGTTTTCAGTTGTAAATATTTCTGAACCTCTTTATCATTTTTTTCTTAAATAACCAGTATCAAAAACACAGTCGAAATGTCAAATCTCAGGTACATGGTCACTAGAAATGTTACATCAGAAAAGGCAAAACGCGGCCGGAGAGTAGGCTAAAAAAGCATTCAAGTTCATCTTTTCTCAATAATTATTAAATTTCAAATAATCACGTTTATAAGGAATGCAATACTATACACACACACACACACACACATATATATATATATATATATATATATATATATATATATATATATATATATATATATTTATATATATATATATATATATATATATATATATATATATATATATATATATATATATATATATATATATATATATATTAATTTTGTTTCAGAACTTTGAGACAATCGAATACAAAGTTTATCGTTCTGTATCGATAGCAACTTTAGTATTATTCGACATAATCTACGATATCGTCCATGTGTGTTCAAAAAAGGAGCCTCAAGTATCGTGGCAAGCCCATTTTGTAGGGGGCTTGACAGGGCTATTTCTAGGTATGTATCATTTACTACTAAGATGATACAATTTTGGATTAATTGTAAAAATTTTATATTACCTAATCTACTCCTTTACATTGTTTTGAGTGTGGTAAGTACACTGAAAAAATAAATAAGTATATATATATATATATATATATATATATATATATATATATATATATATATATGTTAGCTTTTATTTAAAATTAAACTCTTTTGGGCAATATCAACAATTACTTTTATTAACAAGTTAATGGTTTGGTGATTTGAGATATATTAATCACAGTAATTTAAATATAATTTAATCTACGTAATGTAAACAAGCCGGTCTGGCTGAAAACAATTATCAATAATTAATATTCTCCTTCTCATATTACATCGTTTGGCCTATTCTATTTCTAAAATTCTTTTCAACCAGGTCCGAAATAGGGGCTTTTCCATACAGTAAATGCTGACAGCTAACATATATCTATATATATATATATATATATATATATATATATATATATATATATATATATATATATACTAGCTGTGCCCGCGGCTCTGCTGTTTGATAGCCTTTTTTAAATTTCACTTTCAGCTCCTTATTGGTGCTAAGTTCGAGTAGCTCCTCTTGTAAATACCTCATTCGCCACTTCCGTTTCATCAAATGGATTTATGATCCATGGTGGTATTTCCATCGTCAGAATATCTTCAAAGCTATTTTTGAAGACATCATGCAGGGCATTTAAATGTTGAACGTATGTCTGAATATCCTCATCAAGACATTCTGCCTGTGATAAGTTTGGAAACTGGGAGAATTCGCGCCGACTAATATTTTGCTTCATAAATTTCAATTTTCCAAGAAAAGCCGAAATTACACCTTTTGTTTTTTATTAAATTTAGGCTGTCCCCTTGTAACTGCAAGTTAATGTCATTAAATTTTTGAACAAATCTGTCAAATACGCGATGTCTGCTTTCAATTTGATCAGGTTTTCTTTTAAATCTGGATCTTTACTTTCCAGAAACTCTAAAACTGACTCAAAAAGTGAGTAAACAAGATTTTACACATGCACCTTTCGACAACCAGCGTACTTCAGTATGTAAGAGCAATCGTTGGAAGTCTTCATCATTTTCGTCGCACAATTGTGCAAATAAACGGGTATTCCACGCATTGCATCTTATTTTGTTAATTGCTTTAATCACAAATTGGAGCTATTGGTGCAATCTATCACTCAAATTTTTTTCGCTACCAGATGTTGTCGGTGGATGACACAGTGAATTGCAGTTACTCCTGGTATAATTCTTTTAAGATGGCTTACAAACCCACGATATCGCCCGAAGATCACAGGAGCTCCATCTGCTGCCACCGAAATAATGTTTGTAAATGGAATCGATTTTTCCTTAAAAAAATCACTCAGGACATTAAATATTGATTCGCCTTTAGTGTCCGTCTCCAAAGTTTTCGCGAATAGCAGCTCTTCATGGATTTCTTCGTCCATAACAAATCGAACATATGCCAATATTAATGCTTCATTACAAGGTAAAGCTGACTCGTCTAGTTGAATAGAAAAATGAGTTGTTTGCAGATAATTACACAAGAAGCTTTCAATATCAGAGCTCATTTCATCAATACGTCTTTGTACAGTGTTGTTACTGAAAGGAATTCTTTTGAGTACGTCAAATGGAGGTTTGTGCAGAACAGTTTTTAAAATCTCTTCAACAGCGGGCAAAATTAACTGTTCTCCGATGGTGTGCGGTTTTCCAGATTTCGCTATAAGCAATGAGATATTGTAAGATGTCCGCAAGCCATCATCGTTACTTTGAGACGTTGAAGCGAACATACTGTGCACGGTGGGTCTCTTTTCATATTTTTTCTTCAATGTTTGAAAATATTTTAAATCTTTACCTATTTTATCAGGATGACACCTTCTTAGATGATCTTCGAGCTTCGATGGTTTCATAGAGTCATTGCTCAAAACTTTGTTGCATAAAAGGCATATGGGCAATCGTTTGTCTGCCTTTGATGGATGGAAGAAAACCAAATTTCAAATAATCAACACTGTATTGTCGACATTTCTTCTTGTACATGTTTCGTAACAGTTACCTACCTGTAAAGAAAAAATGTTTGTTTTAGTAATCATAAGGCGACTTTAACAGGATATGGCTATTTTAACAGAATAAAATAGGATTAATTAATTATTGCAATGAAAAAACCAAAATGCCGTCGGCAAAACTGATTTTAATTATTAAAAGCAATAAACTGCTAAGACCCATATAGAGGTTTTCACAAAACGGCTGAACCTATTTTAATGTAATATAAAATATTTTTTGATTAATTATATTTTGATACATTTCTGTAAATTCGAGAGAAAATACTTTTAAAGAATATTTTGACATCAAAACTCCGCGATTTTAATGATTTATTTATTACTTTGATGTACGTTACGAGTGGTACATAAAGAAAAAATATTTTTATTCATTTAGCATTAGCAACTGCGAGGGCAATGAAATATGTACAAACATGCAGGTCAATTATATATCTCTCCTTTAGTGAATCACCATAGTCGGGTAAATAAATAATTTTATAATATAAAGTACTAAAAGTTCAATCTTTCTCGGCTTTCTGTTCTTTTATAGAAGTATCGAATAATGGCCCCGTTCAGTATTTAATTTTTATTACGTACCTACTACACGCAAACACAACAAATATAATATTATTACAATATAAAATAAAAGTATGAATAACAAATAGGCAGGTACTTACTTTTTCCGGCACCGGCAAACACTGACATCGATTCACTCACACTTTTCTTTTCAAAATTCCGGAAACAAATGAGTAACGTTTGTCCTTGGCATTCGTGTTTATATTGGTGAAAAATCAAACAAGTTCATGCAAGATTGCAAGCACAGCACAAGTCATATTTTGTCCCTGTGCACGTCTGAACGGGTTGCGTTGCGGGCGAGCGGGCGGGCGGCGCTTTGCAAGTCTCGACGCGCGTTGTACTGAATATCGAATATGCAAGTTTTTACAAGTAACAGTCGCTGACCTTCTTAAAATACACTACTCAAAAAAATTAAGGGAGGTTTTAAAACAAGGAAATTAATGCTAAATAAATAGGCTATCTGATCCATATGCAGGCCTAACTGAAAAAATTTTTTTTCAAGCCTGTGGACCAAAAGAAAAGCAAAATATTTGCATTATTATTTTTTCGCGCTATCTGTTAGGATTGCATGAGAACCGTAGCTCCTAAAAAATTTTAGCCAAAAAATCTGAAAATTAGAATCTTAAAGTTTCAAAATGCTTTTTTTTTAAAGTCTCAATACGACCATTTTTCACCGAAATACAGCCTGTCAAAAATCACCGAAAAATTTGGATTTTTTTTTGCTCCCTTAATTTTTTAAGTAGTGTATTATCTGCCTACATTGATAGGTAAAGCCAAGCCAACATTTTTGTTCTTTACTATCGAAACCAGATAAATTTTCGTGGACCCCCACTTACAACTTGTGAACCCCCATTTTTTTTTCACGCCAATGTAGACCCCGTCGAGTCTCCCGTGGACCCATGGGGGTCCACCTGAACCACTTTGGGAATCACTGGTCTAAATCCACCGGCTTCCCCAAAGACTGCGTGTGTTGTTACTGGCCGGTGCCAGACGTTTTCAATGGTTTTAATTTGAGCGTCGCCACACTATTTCTACTTAAATTTTTTATTAGATGTTTTAGGAAATTTTGCTATCATTATGTGTCCAAGCTAGACCCTTTATTTTCAAAGTTTGGTAGTGACGGAACTCTCTCTATGACTTAAATTTGACTAATACTTTTGAATTTTTTTTAGGATTGGTTATTTTCAGATGCAATCCGTCCAAGTCAATAAAATCAAGAAAAATCCTATTTTGGATAGGTCTTTTTTTATACAGTGTTTTAGTGACTAGTTTTATCATATTAACTATACAGATTCGAAAATGTACTCCCACAGATATCATGCCATATCAATATGTGTATTTGTGCTAGAAAAGATGTATGTATAAAAGATTCAGAAATAGACACGAGTAACTAGTAAAAACATTTTTTGCACCCAAGAAAGAGAAATTTGACACACATAGTTTAATAATAGCATGTGATCAGTTATTTCTTTGTTCAATGCCAGACTCCACTTTTTATTTTTGAATAAAGATACCCTTTTAATTTTAGCAATAATTTTTTAAAAAATCATGTACAAACTTCATGAAAAACCCGTCCTAATAAATTTTGCTATTTTTTTGTATATTTTATATTGTCTCGATTAGAAAAATATCAATCTTTATTGCCCAAATTTTTGGTTTACTTTATATAGATAAAAATTTTAGTGTACGATGGTCGCCTTTTAAGTATTTTACAAACGACCACTAGATAGCGCTATTGAGATGTGACTTTACCATTATTCCACTATTTTTTTTTTCTTATTTATTTATTTATTAACGATGTTGCGCCAATTTACACAATTATAAACATAATTAAAACAACTAAACATAATAAAAATTATAAACATACATAGAATCTAACATCACAAGATCATTAAAACTAGTTTCGCAGCAAGCAAATATCACAACTTTTTAACAATCAATGGAGCCATGAATCCTCAGATCGAACTGATTGAAATGCCTCATTATTCTGGACATGGGTCCATAATAGCCATAATTAATCGCATGAATGGGAATACCAAACAGGTCTCCGCCTCTAGTGCGACGAGAAACATTAAATGTTAACCTGTTCAAGAGACAGGGACAATCAACCAGCCCATTTATTAACTTAAAAGCCAGAAGCAGGTCACAATGGAGTCTTCTAGTCTTCAGGGTCGAAATACCCAAAATGCCTCTAAGGTTGTGGTGGTCTATGTGGCAACCATCTGGGGGTATGGCCAATTTAAAAGCACAAGTCCGCAGAAACCGGTGCTGGACCGCCTCAATGGCTTCTATATATACATTGTAATGAGGAGACCATACCACAGCGGCATACTCACGTCCCTATCTCACAATTGAACAATACAACAATTTAAATGTAGAGCAGGAAAAGTCCCTACATTTCGTGATGAACCCCAGATTTTTATAACCTTTCTGAACAATGTGCCTATTGAGGGTAAGTTTTCTGGTTAAGAAGAACTCCCAGATCATTAATTTCACTAACATGCCTCAGCTTGCTGCCATTAATGTTATACTCAAAAGTAAAGTTCCGTCTAGCTCTACCAAAACTAATGCTAACACACTTCTTAATATTCAAGTTTAACTCATTCAAGGTACTCCATCTATAGAGGCCATGAACATCCTCCTGAAGAGAGTGACAGTCTTGCATCGTGTTAACCGTTTTAAACATTTTTAAATCATCTGCAAACATGAGGAATTTAGAATGTTGTATAAACTTGCCGATGTCTTTAACAAAAAGTAGAAACAGTAAAGGACCAGAGTGAGACCCCTGAGGCACACCTGAAAGAACTTTAGAAATACAATTATTAATTCGGACATACTGTGTACGACCCTCCAGAAAACTGCCAATCCGCCCAAGGACTTCACTACTTAGTCCTATTTTCCGCAACTTGCCTAATAAGAGCGTATGATTAACTGTGTCGAACGCCTTCGAAAAGTCAGTATATACACTATCAACACACTGGCGATTCCTAAGGGCGCTCAACAGACAATCATGGTATGCAAGCAGGTTTGTGACAGTTGACCGACCAGGTCTAAAACCATGCTGCTCGTTAATTGTTATGCTGTTACAGCTCCATGACAAAAATCCAGCAACTAGACTGTCGAATAATTTGGGTATTGCGGATTGAGTGCACACGCCCCTGTAGTTAGATATATCACTCCTATCACCGGACTTATGAATAGGAGTAACAAATGAGTTTTTCCAGTACATAGGGAATGTACTTGAGCATAGAGATAAATTAAAAATTAATTTTAGAGGAGTTACAATAGAGCATATGCAAGCCTTCAATACTCCCGCAGTTATTCTATCTGGGCCAACTGAGTATGTATTTTTAAGATTATCTATCCCCTCATAGATCTCAGACAAACTGACTGATATTGAGTTATACATAATATTTAAATTAGTGCATTCAACTATATCATTATAATAGCCAGGGATAGTAGCCTGACTGCCACAGTAAACTTCCTCAAAAAAGTCAGCAAAAAGATTCACACATTCTGCACCAGAATTGCTTATTCTATCATGGTAGCACATAGTGTTGGGATAACCCTGAGACTGTTTCATGTTTCCAAAACAATCTGGGATTGAATGAGATGCCGTTTTCAACCAACGTGAGATAATTTGAATAGCATGTGGCGGACAAAGCTTTGCACGAAGCCCGAAGGGCAGCAAAAATGTTATAGTCAGCCGTAGAACCAGTTTCCTTAAAACGTTTATGAGCAACCATCTTTTGGATCGTTAAATGTTGTAACTCGCGAGTGAACCACACAGGAAAATTGGAACTTTTAAAACGCTTTATAGGCACATGCAGGTTAATATCATGGTACAGTATATCGTGGAATTGCTCAACGGCAAGGTCAACATTGACCCTGCTCAATAAAGAACCACAATCAAATAAGTGTTCTTAAAATCAAAATATGTTAGGTCGTATTTAATATTATTATCGAATTGATCGTTCAGGATACAGGAGCAGGCAACATGATGATGATCATTGGGAAATAATAAATCAATTGCTCGGGACATCACCAGACCGCTATCATTACAGAAACATAGGTCCAGACATTTGACATTTGTTATTGTTAAAATAGTGGCAGCTCAGGAATTGGGCGAGTAGTATATTTACAGTGAGCGTTAAAAAAAAACAGTTTTGGGAACAAATGGAAATTTCATGTGAAGGTTTTCGTTGGATGATTTTTTACGATTTTAGTAAAGGCCTAACTTAGCAACAATGCCTCGAATCGCTTCGAATTCGAACTTTTGTTGATGAATCACCATCGGAAAAAACTGTTTGCAATTGGTTTGCAGATTTCATCATGGTTGCTTCCGTTAGTGATAAATTTCGTAAAGGTCGACCAAAATCGGTTGTTGCCTCAAAAACATCAATGCTGTTCGCAACATGATTGAAGAAATTCGGTATGTGACTTACCGTGAGATAGAGGTATCCTCAAAAAACTTGACCGAGGACATGCAAAATCCATATATAGCATCGTAACAGGAGATAAAACTTGGATATATTCGTACGAGCCGGAAACTAAGCAACAATCAACTGTTTGGGTGTTCCAAAAGTGGTTCGTTCGCGAACCACTTCCAAAAAATGATTGCTTGTTTCTTTGATTATACTGGACATGTTGCAGCCATTACTTCAGAGGATCGAAAAACAGTTAATGCTGAATGGTATACAATAATTTGTTTGCCAGAGTCATCGATAAAATCCTGAAAAGCAATCGATAACGCCGCATTATTCTTCATCATGACAATGCCAGCTCTCACACAACACGTCCAACAATTGATTATTTGTTGGAGAAAAACATTGAATTGTCATTGCCCGTATTCACCAGATTTATGGCCTGGCGACTTCCTTTTGTTCCTGAATGTAAAAATAAATGTGTGGACAGCAGTTTCCATCACCTCAAAAAGCTGTTGAATTCTTCCAAAACCATGTTTTTGAAGTACCAACTTAAGAGTGGAAAAAATGTTTCGAGAATTGGTTCGAACGAATGCAAAAGTGTATAAATCTTAAAGGTGAATATTTTGAGAAAACAATAAGAAGATTTTTTTTCTTTCATTGCTTCTGTAAAAATTTAAAAGGTAGCCGTCGTACTTTTGCTCTGTTTTTACTTCCCTTGCCAAAGATAAGAATTGTATTCGTGAAATTCACCCTTCGAGACTTTTGTATTTCTTCACATTTTAGAGTCCTTAGATGACAATAGATACAGTCCTTTATTTCTGTTGGCCTGTCTGCTTCTTGGCAGGATAACTCGCGAGGGAAATGAGATATCGATTTCATATTTCGTATACATATGATATTTGAAGTAGATAATGAAACTGTAGTTTTTAATGATATCGTTCTACAGGGATCAAAAGGGTAAGGGATAATAAAATTCGTTTTCAATGTTATTATATTATGATAATTTTTCTGGGTTTTTGGTAGCACAATGAACAAATTTTAACCATAATTATTTATAGTCAGACATATAAAGGGATAAAGGAGTGGAGGAAGATATTATAGGGGTCGCTTTGTATAACGTCATTTTCTGGGTTCTTGGAGACGAGAAATTTTAAAATTATTTTTTGATTATTTATGGTCAAACATAAATAAAGTGGGGAGGAGTTAGAGATGTTGTTTCATATATATTGTGGTATATGCAATTTTTAGGATCTTTGGAGTCGAAGAATCTGAAAATTATCCTATTTTTTATCATATTCAGTTAACACA
Organism: Pachyrhynchus sulphureomaculatus; assembly: GCA_019049505.1. Lineage (NCBI taxonomy): Eukaryota > Metazoa > Arthropoda > Insecta > Coleoptera > Curculionidae > Pachyrhynchus > Pachyrhynchus sulphureomaculatus. The sequence continues at coordinate 11,224,798 of CM032456.1, read as the reverse complement.
TGGGCTGAAAAGTCCCGGGCCTAACACATAGATGGCGCTAGTTTTATTGCAGTCACCTTTTTTTCAGTTAATACTAACCTTCAAAAGACAGCTGTTAAAATTTCATGATATTCTATTCATTAGTTTGTGAGTTATTGTGCTAAGAGTGACGCTACTTTTGTTATTTTCAAAACAATGGATCAAAAACAATTTCGTGTTTTAATTTTACACTGCTTCTTGATGGGAAAAAATACCGTTCAAGCGAAGCAATGGCTTGAAAAGTGTTATGGGGACTCCGCTCCATCAGAAACAACAATAAAACGTTGGTTTGCTGACTTCAAACGTGGTCGTAGAGACACCGATGATGCAGAACGCAGTGGACGTCCAAATGAGGCGGTAACACCAGAAAACATCAAAAAAAATCCATAAAATCGTTTTGAATGATCGAAAAGTGAAGTTGTGTGAGTTAGCTGACATCGTAAAGATATCAAAAGAACGTGTTGGCTTTATATTGCATGAGAATTTGACTATGAGAAAGCTCTGTTCAAAGTGGGTGCCGCGTTTGCTCACTGTTGATCAAAAACAAGAACGTGTTGATGATTCTGAGCAGTGTTTGGCCATGTTTAAACGTAACAAACCGGAATTTTTGCGTCGATATGTGACAATGGATGAAACATGGATCCATCACTTCACTCCGGAATCAAAACGATCGTCATCTGAGTGGACAGCAACTGGTGAACCTCGTCCAAAGCGCCCGAAAGCACAACATCGACTATCTTGAGAAAGGAAATACCATCAACAGTGAATATTATATAGCGTTATTGGAGCGTTTGAAGGCCGAAATTGCAAAGAAACGACCGCATATGGCAAAGAAAAAAATTTTGTTTCATCAAGACAACGCACCGTGTCACAAGTCAATCAAAACAATGGCAAAACCACATGAATTGAACTTCGAATTGCTCCCACATCCACCGTATTCGCCAGATTTGGCTCCCAGCGACTACTGGCTGTTCGCAGACCTGAAAAAAATGCTCGCCGGTAAGAAATTTCGCACGAATGAAGAGGTTATCGCTGAAACTGAGGCCTATTTTGAGGCAAAAGATAAATCGTTCTACAAAAGTGGTATTGAAATGTTTAGAGCGGCGCTGGAATGATTGCGTTGCTCTTGATGGAGATTACGTTGATGAATAAAGCTAATTTTGAACCAAAAGAACCGTGTTTTCTTTGTTAGGCCCGGGACTTTTCAGCCCATGTGTTAGTTATCATAAAACACGTAAATGGGGCTAATAAAGTGGACAAGAAGATTAGAGGATATACTTTATATATAACATGTAATACGTCCCTTTTAGAGCTAGTAGAGAAAGCAAAATTGATTATTATCTTACCATACAGTCCCTATCATTTCAAATATCCACTTGAGCTTGGATTAAATTATTTTTTAGTGTAAGAAAGACAAATTTTTTTACTTTTTAGTGTTCCATAGAGAAAACACTCATAAGATGACTTCGGTGTCTGTCTGTCCGTCTGTCTGTCACACCCGATTGTCTCCGAAACTATTTGTCATAGAAACTTGAAATTTGGTAATAATATAGGAATTGATGGCCTCATCAGAGCCATGTAGTTTTGAAAGTTAAATTTTGACTTAAGGGGTTAGTTTTGGGGGGTGAAATCGGAAGTGAAAAAAAATTTTTTTACTAGGTAATCGAGTGTGGTGTCAAATGAAAGCTTGTGAAAACACGAGTAAAAAATATATATAATGTAATACTTGCGCGCACTTTTCTTTGCATTATTTTTAAAAAATCGCGACAAATCGCTGTCTTATCTCGAAACGTACTTAGCAAAAAATTTTGAAAAAATTCTGGAATATTCTTCACGGGGTGTAGATTGAACGACATTATCACGAGTAATAATTTATCTCGTATATAAAAAAAACAGAAATTTCAATGTCATCAATTTTCAGTGAAGATTGGAAACAAACTTTGTTGAAAACTCATTTGGGGTGTATTATGTGAAGTCACTGATCATTTTATACTTCCGTTACAACATTTTTAGTGTTCCGTACGGAGCACTTATAAGATCACTTCGGTGTCTGTCCGTCTGTCTGTCCGTTTGTCCGTCTGTCCGTCTGTCACACCCGATTTTCTCCGAAACTATTTGTCATAGAATGTTGAAATTTGGTAATAATATAGAAATTGATGGCCTCATCAGAGCCATGTAGTTTTGAAAGTTAAATTTTGATTTAAGGGGGGGTGAAATCGGAAGTGAAAAAAAAATTTTTTTACTAGGTAATCGAGTGTGGTGTCAAATGAAAGCTTGTGAAAACACGAGTAAAATATATATATATATATATATATATATATATATATATATATATATATATATATATATATTATATATATATTGTAATACTTGCGCGCACTTTTCTTTGTATTATTTTTAAAAAATAGCGAAAAATCGCTTTCCACCCGCCTTATCTCGAAAAGCACTTATCAAAAAATTTTGAAAAAAATTCTGGAATATTCTCCACGAGGTGTAGATTGAACGAAAATTATCACGAGTGCATTACCTTTAATAATTTATCTGGTATATAAAAAAAAACAAAAAAATTTCGAGGTCATCAGATTTCAGTAAAGATTGGAAACAAACTTTGTTGAAAACTCATTTGGGGTGTGTTTTGTGAAGTCACTGATCATTTTATACTTCTGTAACAAAATTTTTTATTTGAAAAGCAATCAACGTACGGAACACTAATTGCGCAAGTTCAACTTGCACTTGACCGGTTATTTATTTTAAAAGCAACCAACGTACAGAACACTAATTGCGCAAGTTCAACTTGCACTTGACTGGTTATTATTTTAGAACTACTCGTTTGCAAAGGAAGTACAGGATAAGTGACTTTACCAACAAATTACGTGTCATGTCACTGTCAGATTTTTTTTTAAGTTTCACTCAACGGAACCTTTCGGAGAGCTATAACTCGAGTTTTATTCAAAAGATCTTGAGGTGCCCCCCCCCTTTGTTTAAAGGGTGTTGATCAACAACATATAAAAAATAACGAAATTCAGGGACGGACTCCCCATAAGGTTTGTACCTGGTGTTTTTAATGCTATTTTCAAACTTCTAATTTATTCTGTACATAACTTGTAAAACTTTGATATTAATTTATTATTTTTACTAAATTTTTATTAAATATTTTAATAAAATGATTAAGACAACCTTGTATTATTTTATTTTTAAAATCGTTTCCGGATATTTTAAAGTGAATGTTGTTATTTTCTGTATTTCAAGCTATAATATGACGTCAAATCGGTCGGTTTCAATAATAATCTGTGAATTGTATACTACTTACAACACCATAAAATGAACGAATCCGCTTTAAGGGGCTGTATATTTAAAAAAAAAAATTTCAAGGTTATTAAGTGAACAAATTACAAAAGAATGGCGATTATATATTTTTATTATACTTCAAATTATAAGAAAATTGTTTTTTAAAAATATGTTCTTAATGTTAACATTATTTTTTATCGGGTTAAATGGACCACTGATGGAAACTATGGCGCCTCCTCGTCTGTAGGATAACTTCACAAAAAATAATCTTATCTTCAAAAATAAAAATTAATTTTGCAAAATAATGTAGTAGTTAAAAATTTTCGGTGCCTTAAACTTTAGTATGCAATTTTCGGTCAAAAAAAAATATGTTTAATTATTTATAAAAAAATTGTCTATTAGAGAAATTAAAAAAAAAACCTCTCAACCTTTTGTAGAAAAAGCAATAATTAAGATTTAAAAAAAAAAGTAAAAAATTGACCGAGTAATATTGCAGACAGTGTCTGAAAACAGGTAGCAGTCCCAATCCGACGCCAGGTCACATTTAAAGCTATAATTGTGTAATGGAATTTTTTCTTAATTTTTTTTCTTCAATAATTCTTAGAAGTATAGAGCAGGGGTTCCCTAATTGTGCGTCGCGACGCCTTCGGGCGTCGCGGCGCTATCCTAGGGGAGTCGCGACACGATGCGCACAAGTAACCTGCACGCGACGTATTGAGCTAGTGCGCGACGCGCATCTTATCAGCGACTCAATAAGTCCACCCCTCCATTTCTCCGCGCTTTCTTTAGTACATCGTTCAGTCTTTTGTTTGGGCGCTTTATTTATTTGTCGATCACAAGCGTTGATGAATGCAGTGTTTTGATTCTAAGAGTGTTGCATTTAATTTACGTGGGCATATTCATTACTTAAAATGGATAACTTTATTCAAATAAATACAAAACGTGTTGAAGACGCGTGAGAGAGTAGAAAAGAAACTGTAGAAAAACGAAAAAAGTACAGAAAATATGATGACTAATACTTAGATTTTGGATTTACCTACGTTAGTAAAGGAAACATGGAATTTCCCCAATGTGTTGTTTGTCATAACGTGCTGGCAGCTGAAAGTATGCTTCTAATAAAATTGAAACGTCATTTAGAAACAACTCACAGTGATTTACAAGGAAAGCCGAGAGTTTTTTTGCAAGAAAATCGCGAGAACATCAGTCGACATCCTTGTTTTCTAGAGCATCTGTTCCTTCCAAAGCACTGCTCGCCGCTTACAAAGTCGCCAAATGTAATAAACCACATACGATTGCTGAAGATCTTATTTTACATGAAGCGATTGATATGGTATCAGTGATGACTGGAGAATCCGCGGCTAAAGAAATAAAAAATATTCCTTTTTTTAACAATACGATTAATCATCGCATTGATGACATAGTTGAAGCCATTATTGGGTAAATTGTAGAAAATCTTTCTGGTTTATTTGCCATTTAACTGGATGAAGCGACAGACAGTAATAACAACGTTCAATTAATATGTTACGTGCGGTATATGGAAGAACAGCTGTTAGAACTATCTTGTGATACGAGCCTAAAACTACGATTCGAGAAAGACAAACTGTTTCAGTTTTGGAGTATTGCATCCGAAGAATATCCTACTACGGCTTTGATGTTTCTTCTACCATTTGCTACGTTGTACTTGTGTGAAACTGGCTGTTCTGCAGTTGAAGTAATCAAATCGAAGTACAGGTCACAAATAAATTTAGAAAAGAAATGAGAGTAGCAATTTCAAAACTTTAGCCCCGATTTGAGAAGTTATGCTCAGAAAAGCAAGCTCATCCTTCTCATTAATTGTATTGTTTGTAGTTTTTTATGTTTTCTAATAAACAATAATTAAGATTCTATATTCTTTATAGTTTTTTTTGAATAATAAAGTAATCTTATTATCTGCTAGAGCTACACACAGGTATCTTCTTTTAGAAAGGCGTCGCATAAAAATTTCAACCTGTAAAGGGAGTCGCAGTAAAAAAAAGATTGGGAACCCCGGGTATAGAGAATAAAAATTCGTAAAAAAAATCGAATTTTTGAAAATTCGAGGTGTATATGAACCCTTAAAAAAATGTGGACGGAATTTCATTCCCATTTTAAATAATTCTGTCATTCGTCATAGCATAGACAAAATAATTAGTTCCTATTTTCATCGTTAATCATAAAAATTATATCAAAAAATTCAGAGCATTTTAAAAGTAGGTGTACAGCCTACTTTATTTTTCTGATATTTCAGTCGGACGAGATGATGACAGCTAACCCCTAACGGTGCTAAGGGTTGTCACCACCAGAGTAATATATGACACCATATTAAGTGTGTTGTTTTCCAGAACCGCCCCATCGGACTTCGCTTAGAGCTAAAATTTTGATTTGTAGCCTATTCATCTCTGCTTCTACATTGGCAAACTTTTCTGTCACGTACAGACTGTGCACGTCCATGTGTCAATCCGGGTTGTCTTGTGTATTTAAAACTTGTTTGTGTTTGACGGTGGGATTCTTCGCACCGTCTCCCCAGAAGGGAATTGAGAGGCTTGTTTGTATTAGCCATTTGGAAATACTAGTTGGAGTCCCATTTACATCGCAGTACGGCAACCGGTGAAGCTATTGCACTTGCGCTTTTCACGACCAAAATAACGCCGTTTAGGGAGTTCAACTTCCTGCGCCGTAGTTTGGTATTCTTGCATCAGGTGTGTTATCATACATTCCTAATAGCAGGGTTGCCACTTTCGCCGGTTCTGTTGTACCGAAGAGCTCTTTCTCTTTCTCGCCCTTGCCGCCGTTGTAATCTTCGCCCGTATCCCTGGTCACAGGTAAAGCGTTATACCCCGCAATACTGGATTCCCAACAGATCTCAGCCATTGACTTGTGCAGTCGGGTCCATCCCTGCCACGTGGCTGTTCCTGCTAAGAATTGCCCAAGTGGGTTCAGAGAATGAGACTCTGGTTCTTCTTAGGCCAGGTTAAAGCAAATATATGTAGCCAAGTTCCTTATTCTAAACAAAAACCAAAAAAAAAAATTTCATAACATTATCGAAAATAAACAAAACTATCTACCCCTACACATTTTACCCTTTGTTCTAATGCAATATTGCTCGAAGACTTCTCAAAAAATCTTGACATTTCGACGATTAGTTTACAAGTTACAGTGACTTTAGTGACGCTACTTTTGATATTCAAAACACTGGAGACTATCGAATTTCGTGTGTTGATTAAACACTGTTCTTAATGGACAAAAATACCGTTCAAGTAAAGCAATGGCCTGATACGTGTTACTGAGTCTCTGCCCCTGGAGAATCACTGATCATTTACTGGTATACTGAATTTAAACGCTATCGTATAGATACAAATGTTGCTGAAAGCTCTGGACGCCTAAATGAGGTGGTTAGACCGGAAAACAACAAAAAAGCCACAAAATTGTTTTGGATGATCGTAAAGTGAAATTGTGTGAGATAGCTTAGGTAGCAACAGGTGGACAGGTAGCAAGTACACACAAGTCATATAAAAACTGAACTCTTGGGATAGTCACTGTAAAAACATAATAGATACCTTTCCTTTCGTTCTAAACTTTATATGAAAACAGAGAACTAAGAAACGAGCACGAATCCGGTAGTTTTTGAAAAATCTCTTGTCCTGTTTTTTTTTTCCTTGTGTTTTTTGAGACACAATGTTCTTTTTCACGGCTATCGTAGTAGATATTAGTTAAGATTTTTTTAGTAATTGGGGACATGTCCCCGTACATTTTGAGTGGCACAGATTTTTCCGTAAGTCAAAAAATTGGTACTTTCGTTTTTTTGGAGCTGTAATTAGATAAAGCAAAGTTTTATAATCTATCAAAACAACGTGTTGATCATATTTTGCATGAATATTTGGGCATGAGAGAGCTCTGTTCGAAATGGGTACCGCGTTTTCTCACAGTGGTCCAAAGACAACAACGTGTTGGTGATTCTGAACGCTGTTTGGTCCTGTTTAAGCGCAATAAAAAGGGTTTTTTCATGCGATATGTGACAATGGATAAAACACTATACGTCGGAATCAAATCGGCAGTCAGCTGAGTGGACAGCAGCGGGTGAAAGCCGTCCGAAGCGACCAAAGTCACGACAGTCGTCTGGGAAGGTTTTGGCCTCTGTAATTTCGGATGCTCATGGAATAATTTTCATCGACTATGCTGAGAGGGGAAAAACCATCAATAGTGAATATTACCAGGTTGGATTGAAAAGTTCCGGCCTAGTCAAGAAAACAAAATAAAATACGTACAAAAATATTTTTATTTTGCGATGTAATCCTCACCTAGCTCTATGCACTTTTCCATCGGTATTCCAAAGCTTCCACACCTATTTCAAGAAAAGATATCTCAAGGTCTTCAAAATACTGGTTAACTGTAGCTTGGACTTTTGTATTTGATGAATATTTCTGGCCACTGAGGTGTTTTTTTAGGTTTGGAGACAGATGAAAGTACAAAGGGGCCAAATCAGGAGAATAAGCCGGGTGGGGCAGCAATTCGAAACCACGAGACTCAATACACCTGTGAGCACGAGCGTTGTCGAGTTTATTGTTTCGCCTTTCGGAAGGTAGTCCACCATAATAATACTTTTAGCATCTCAAAACTGACACCATCACTTTTCTAGCCGACAGAATTGCCTTCGCTTTCATTGGAGTCGGTTCACCAGATTTTTCCCACTGCTTGGTTTGTTGTTTTGACTGTGGAGTATAGTGGTGAACCCAGGTTTCGTCCATTGTCACAAACCTGTTAAGAAAATCTTGCAGATCAGCCTCAAAAATCTCCAAACAGTCGCGAGAACGCGTGAATCGAATTCGTTTTTGTTCATCTGAAAGCAATCTGAGGACAAACCTAGCGGAAACCTTACAAAATCCGAGTTCGTTGGCAATGATGATAGTTAATCTACGGTCTTTCAATATGAGATCATACACAATTTGCGGATGTTTTCTTCAGTCATAGACATCGTGGGCCGACCGGAGCGAGGGTCATCTTCGATGCTCTCTCGTCCATCTTTAAATTCTGCAACCCATTTTTTCACAGTGGTGTATGACGGAGCAGATTCCCCTAGTCTTGTTTTCATATCATCGTGGATCCCTTTGGTGTTAATCTTTTTTTTAAATAGGTACTTGATGACCGCACGTTGTTCCAAAAACGTCACACTTGGTCTCACTAAACTCGTTCTAACCTAAAACCTACAAATTCTACAGCAACAAAATTTGACACTGTGACAACCAAAGAAAGTATGAACTTATTGAGGGTACTATAATAAAAATATTATAATTATTTTTTGGTGAAGCTGCGAACTTTCCAATCCATCCTCGTATATAAAGTTAGTGGTGCGTTTGAGGGCAAAAATCGCAAAGAAACGGCCCCAAATGAACAAGAAAAAAGTGTTCTTTCATTAAGATAATGCACCGTATCACAAGTCAATGGTTACGATGGGAAAATAGCATGAATTGTAGTTCGAATTACTTTTTCATCCACCGTATTCTCCAGATTTGGCCCTGAGCGACTATTATCTATTCGCAGACCTTTAAGAAATGCTCACGGGAAAGAGATTTGGCTCCAATGAAGAAGTTGTCGCCGAAACTAAGGCCTATTTTGAAGGCAAAGACAAATCCTTCTACAAGAAAGGTATAGAAATGTTAGAAAAGCGTTGGACTGATTGTATCGCTCTTGAAGGAGTCCATATTGAAGAATAAAGTTGAATTTTGCAAAAAAAATGTGTATTAAGTAGCTAGACCAAAAACTTTTCAGCCTACGTGTTATTTTAAGGTTTTTATCCCTACTGTAGGTATTATAAGTTTACCAACGTTTAAATCGATATCTAATGTCGTTCGAGAGTTATCGGGCCAACAGAGCGATAGAACAATGGTCTGGCGGAAATCGGAAACCATATTTTTCGAAAACCTGAAGGAATGCAATAATCTTAGAGGGTGATTTTTTTCAGGAATACAAACACTTTCCTTTAGCAAGGGACGTATAAAAATAGTACGGTTTCACAGTCTTTTTCTACTATATTATTGTACGAAAATTCTTTTTAAGTGTGCCTTTTTAAATTTCTCAACGTTGTACGGAAATTATTCTTATTGTTACGATATACAGTATGACATTCAACGCAAGTGTTCACGTAAGTAATTGATGAGTCTTGTAGGGTCAATAATCCTTAGGGAAAGTTTTGACAAAATCTTCGAAACTGATTTCGAGATCATCGCGTTTTTTTTGATAGGTTACGACGATAAAATAACTTTTAAATATTAATAGATAACTAATTGATTTAAATTTAGCCGAAAAAAATTGATTGTTAATGGAACAGCAAACTAACAAACCTTAAAAAAAATGAAAGTTGTATGTGGTTGTATTTACAGCCGAGCGAAATTTAATATTGTCACGAAGACGACATTTTTCTGCCGTCCGTATTTGGATTATCGGAGAAAGTTGCGGATTTTTTTTATTATCACCTTTACGTCGAAATACATGCAAACCAACGAATATGTCAAGGATGATATTTTATAATGTAACACTTTCACATTATAGTATTAATAAAAAGTTTTTGGAGATCACAAATTACGGGGTCAGTCACGAGAAAAATTAAACTGTTAGTAGTTTGGAACAAAATTTATACTTCTTTATTTTTAAAATGGTCACCCTTTCTGCATACTATTTCTATTAAAATTGGGAATAATGAAATAGCAAGAATACTTAGATCCAAGTAAAGGGTGTTTTTTATAGAGGTATAAAACTTTAAGTTGGCAACACTTTTTTAACTGGCGGCCATTTTGTCAGCTGTCAAGTGATTTAAGTTTAGTTTGGTTTGGCATTTCAACATGAATAGACGCTTCCAAATTGTGCAAATTTATTTTGAAAATCATGGTTCTGTTCGAAATACGTATCGCGCACTACGTCCATTTTACGGTCAACATAATCGTCCATCAGAGCAATTAATTCGATTAACTATGGAACGTTTTCGCACCACGTTTACTCTAAATGATAATACGCATCCACAGAGACGTCGTACAGTGCGTACAGAAGAAGTCATTGCTGCTGTAGAGCGTAGCGTAGAGGAAGACCCGAATCAGTCTATCCGCCATCGTGGACAGGAATTGGATATGTGTCCATCCACTTTATGGAAGATTTTGCGGAAAGATCTTGGTTTGCGTGCTTACAAAATCCAACTCGTGCAACAATTGAAGCCACACGATCACCTAGCAAGGCGTAGATTCGGTGAATGGGCCCAAAATTGCCGTTGATCCGGATTTTCATAAGCGAATTTTGTTTAGCGATGAAGCTCACTTTTGTTTGAATGGATACGTCAATAAACAAAACTGCCGTATTTGGAATGATGATAATCCTCAAGTGTATGTTGAGACACCGTTACATCCAGAAAAACTGACTGTTTGGTGTGCTTTATGGGCTGGTGGAATCATTGGTCCGTACTTCTTTAAAAACGATGCTGGTCAGAACGTTACAGTCAATGGTGACCGCTATAGAGCCATGATTACTGACTTTTTCGTTCATCAATTGAACAACCATGATGTGCAGGAGCTGTGGTTTCAACAAGACGGCGCAACATGTCACACAGCTCGTGCCACAATTGATTTATTGAAGGAAACGTTTGATAACCGCATAGTTTTCACGTTTCGGACCCGTCAATTGGCCTCCAAGATCGTGCGATTTAACGCCGCTAGATTATTTTCTGTGGGGCTAAGTGAAGTCGCTAGTCTACGTCGATAAGCCCGAAACGATTGACCACTTGGAGGACAACATTCGTCGCGTTATTGCCGATATACGGCCACAAATGTTGGAAAAAGTCATCGAAAATTGGACCTCCAGATTAGACTACGTCCGAGCCAGCCGTGGCGGTCATATGCCAGAAGTCATATTTAAATTATAATGCCAGAAGATTATCTTACGAATAAAGTAAATTTCATGTCAATTTAAAAAATTCATCTTTGTTTTATTCCATTTCAAAGTTCTAAACCTCTATAAAATACACCCTTTATATTATGATACATGTGCAACCCCTCTTGTAACCCTTTACCCCATTCCCTTCACCTTATATATCTATTACTATAAATCATTAACAAACATTTTTTTTGAATATCCCAACTAAAAACCAGGTAAAATTCTTCTGATTTTTCACCACTTATACCTGACATAATTATACAGGGTGTTCCAGTAATCCGTGTACATAGAGTTACTGTGGATTTCTGGGATGAAAATATGACCATTTATCTCAACTTACCTTAGTCCAAAAATTCGTAATTTTTGAGATACAGGTGTCAAAGTCATACTTTTAGTTCAGTTTTTTTTAAGTAGCTTTCTTAGTAATTGTACTATTTATACAAGAATCGGTGTTAAGGGATTTTCTGAGATGAAAAATCGAAATCAGCTTACAGTTTTGCTGTAAATTGTAGGGGGTCTCACTTATTGCACTGTGTATACTTTTAAATTGTCATTACTTTTTTATCCCACTCTGTATGTATACGTATTCTCGGCCTTCCTGTCTAAAAACGCTCTCTTGGTAAATGTTGCTCTGAGCAGCAGTTTCTGAAATAATGGGATGTTTGTTTCCATTTTTTAATTCCATTGTCAAATTCGTAACTGCGTTCCCTCATATATCTTATTATTGTTATTAGCCTTATATATATTTTATTATTGTTGTTAGCCTGTTTGCCTTCAGCATGCTCCAAATTTCAAAGACTATTCTTTTGGACCTGTCCTAGCCCTAGATGAAGTGTGAAGGAACGCATTTGCGAATTTGACAATGGAATTAAAAAATGGAAACAAACATCGCATTATCTCAGAAATTGTTGCTCGGAGCAACATTTACCAAGATAGCTGTTTTTAGAGAGGGAAAGGTGGAAAATACGAACATATAATTAAAAATATCATACAGAGTGGTATAAAAAACTTATGAAAATTTGAAAGTATACATAGTGCAATAAATGGTACCCCCTACAATTTACAACAAAACTGTGAGCTGATTTCGATTTCTCATCTCAGAAAACCCCTTAGCACCAAATTTTGTACAAATAGTACAATTATAAAATAGAGCTACTTAACAAAAACTAAAATAAGAGTATAACTTTGACACCCTGTATCTCAAAAATTACGAATTTTTGGACTAAGGTAAGTTGGGTTAAATGGTCATATTTTCATCCTAGAAATCCACAGTAACTCTATGTACACGGAATACTGGGACCACCTGTATATAATAAATAAATAATTGTGTTTAAAATTTGTTTATTGTTGCAACTAAGCACCTAAAAAATCTTTTATAATATTATTGAAATCATACAATATTTGACGCCTCTCACCCATTTGCCCCATTAAAATTAAAAGTAATGAAATAATGACTTAATTTTCAGATTTCTTGACTCCACAAATTCCGAAAAAGACCTATAACTCCATATATAGGAAGCAACCCCATTAACTCCCTACCACACCCTTTAACTTCTTATATATATTATACCATAAATAATATGCTTAAAATTTCTCCAGTACATCAACAAAAAAACCTGTAAATATCTCAGGATGCTATTGAAATTGTACAATATTAAACTACCCCCGACCCCTTCGGCCCGTTCCTGGGTTAAATTTGCAAGCAATGAAAAAATAGCTTAATTTTTGAATTTCTAGACTTCAAAAATCCAGAAAAGGATATATAACAGAGGAAATAACCTCCTCTAATTTTACTATAAATATTTATGCATAAAATTTGTTTATTATCCGACAAAAAACCAGAAAAAACTTTTGTATTACTATTAAGACCTTTTAAAATTTATCGACCCACCTCCTTGACTTCTTGTTAGATGGTATCTATGTACCCAGTTTGAAAATTATAACTCGTTTCGTTCGGGAATTGTCGTGCCGGCAGACCGACAGACAGAAAGATAGACTGGAAATGAATGACTATATTTTTCGTGATCTAGGAACCCTAGAACGTGAAGAAAAGCACAAATCTTTAAATGTGATTTTTTTTCACGAATACAACACTTGCCTTTAGCGAGGAAAGTAAAATAATAAAAACAGAGAAATATACAGTGGGACGTTGCTGTTCCTTGAATTGAACAGCCAATAATATTGTCGCTCGGAGTGAATAACGGTCTTTATACAATTTATCTCGGACTACATACCGTCTTGTACAACTTTAGTGTGGCCTATTTAAAACAGTTTTTTAGAAATATTCATATGGGTTATACTTATTGAAAGTACAGTATTTCTTAGGTTAAAAATTAATGTTTCCGTTTAGAAAACATTGTAAGTTTAAAAAATAGGAAGAGAAAACACTACAACTTTTAAATTTTAAAGTTATTGCGTTCTTAGGTGAGGTGGTTAACACAGACCGACAACATTGGATGAAACTCCAGACCCTGAGACAGAGTATACTTTCCCAAATGTTTTTCGTGCACTCAATCCGAATCCGACCCCAGAATTGCCCCATCACATCAGGTTCTTGATATATCCTAACCTAAAAATGCAAAAAACACGGTTTTTCGCTATATTCGGGATTATATTACACCGCGAATTAATTTTTCTTCTTAAAACTCATTGCGGCATGTGAAAGTACTACTCTTCCCTCCCAAAATGCATTTTGAATTTTTCAGATATATTATTTGCTCTCGGAGAAATTGTTCGTTAAAATTAATTAGTTTGGAGTTTTCGTTACAACCATACTAAAAAAAAAGTTGGTCCGGTAGGCGAGAGTAGTGTAATTTTATGAATACTGGGGATGCTGAATCCGACTTCGTTGTCGGTTTAACCCCATCGAGTCATGGTTTGTACCTAACTTTAAAAAATTCATAATGGCCGATCCGATATGAGGGGTCGGAATTCTGAGGAGTCTAAATTAGTATATATTTGTTATATTTTTTCCCTCAATTAAAGTAACTTTGACAAGATTCTTTTTATGAACGATCGCATATTATCGCTCTCAGCTGAACCCAGAGTCACGAAACGGAAACGAGGACGTGGCGGTGTTGACTCCACTTTTCATTTTTTTATGTTTTTTTTTTAGAAGACCGAAATGAAAACGTTCGCGGATCAATTTTTTTTTTGTTTGTATGGTTTTAACGAAAACGTCAAATTAATTAATTTCAACGGACGATTTTTCCAAGAAGAAATAAAATATCTGAAAAATTCAAAATGCATTTTGAAGTGGAAGAGTAGTACATTCAGAGGCAACGACTTTTGTGGCGAAAAATTAATTCGTAGTGTAATATAATTCCGAATATAGCGAAAAACCGTGTTTGTGCATTTTTAGGTTAGGATATCTCTAAAACCTGATGTGATGGAGTCATTCTGATGATTTGAATTTAGTGCTCCAAAAACCTCCGAAAAAGTATAGTCTGGTATCAGAGTTTGAGAAATGTTGGCGTGTGTAATTCAAATAAAAACCTTGTATTTGAAACAATGTTTGTTATTTTATAAAAATACTGTTTATTTTAATATTTACAAAAACATATAAAAATAGAAGTGACTCTACGATAGAAATGAAAATGATTGGCACTTTTTTGGGAAGAATATCAACAGGGCGCAAATTTTTGATAAATCAGGTCAATAAAAAAAAAGTAAGAAATAGTGAGAAACTTGAGAAATGTGCGAATAGAGAGTTAGAAATAGTCAACTATATTTATTACAAAAACATGCAGAGGGTAGAAAAGATTGATTAAACGGTATTTTTAAAAAGTCAGAAAAATTGGACGTTAGAAAATGCAAAATTTTTAAATAGGTGAAAAGATCTAAACAATCTTCATATTTATGAAAGACTAGAATAACATATAAAGTGTGCAAGTAAACGAAAGGCGGTGTTTAAATTATTAAGAACAGTTCTATTTACAGAAATAAAAAAAATGCATGCAGAATCAAATAAAATTTTACAAAGAAAATAATTTCAAAAATACAAAAAGTACAGATGATGTTAGTGATGATCACAATGAAAACGAAACTCTATCTGCATAAATCTTTGAAAAAGAATTTAATTTTTGCCAACTTGATCAATTTGTCCTTGAAGATTTTCTACTACTTCTGGTGGGAACTGGTTTCCAAAAATCTCGGTGAGGTCGACTTTCTGGTCTCCGGGTATGTTTTCGTAGGCTCCGATTTCAATGCCTTCTTGAACCTAAAAAGCAAATAGGTAAGGGTATATTTTTTTATTTATCCTGAAGATGCGAGACAAACATGAATTATGGGAAAATGGAGAAATTATTTTGGAATCTGATACTAATCTATTGAAAAATTAAATAAACAAACTTGTACTATGTTCAGAATGTACGCGTTTCGCTAACCATGTTAGCTTCATCCGGAGCGATGATTGACTGCAGTTAATCACCGCTCCTGATGAAGCTAACAAGGTTAGCGAAAAATAAAGTGTCGGGTATAGTGGTGATATATACTGAGTAGAAAAAAACCTGTAGTATGAATAAAGAGTACATCATTTCAAATAAAAAATGTTTTATGATATTGCAAAAATTACTATATTAAGTAACTAGTTATGCCCGCGTGGACTTAATTCACTATTATCGTCACTGCTTATTCTTTTTGTTATCTAACGTAATAAAATATATATCCTATAAATCGGATAAATGGTTCTTGAGTGCTAATACTCAGTATATATCACCACTACACCAAACACTTTATTTTTTGCACTCGACGCGCGTTTCGCTAACCATGTTAGCTTCATCAGGAGCGATGATTGACTAAAGCTAAAACTACAAATCTCCCCTTTTTATACTTAGTCTAACCCTTGAATTACTCAAACGGAACTAATGACATAGGGAAGGCCCTCAGTTCCGGTCAAGGACCCAGTAGAGGGGACTATAAGGAATAGGCCGTCTGTCTTTATTTAAACTACTTTTACATTTTATGATTTCCATACTTTCGTATGCGTTCAACAATCTCCTATCAGATACATTTTTTATTAATCTTAGATTATCTAATGTTACAGTATGATCAGCTTCAAGGGCATGTTCGGCAATGCTAGACTTTTCTGTTCTATTGTATCTTAAGTGTGCTAAATGTTCTTTAAATCGTGTTTTAATTGACCTTTTAGTTTGCCCAACATACTTTTTGTCACAATCATTACAACTAATTTCATAAATTCCACTTTTCTCACAATTAGGAATCTTATCTTTGGGATTTCCTAAGATATTCCTCAGATTGTCTGATAACTTATAGACTAAGGTGGGGCCTACCTTATTAAATACCTTATTGAGTCCCTTGCTATATTTCGGATTATATATATTTGGTGTTATTTTCTTCGCGTGTAAAAAAGGTGGAATTCTGAATACTAAACCTAAATTTATGTCTATTTATTAGCTTATTTACTAAGTCATCGTCGTAACCATTAACTCTAGTTATATTTCTAATACAATTCCTTTCTTTATTGAAGTTTACTCTGTTCAGAGGGAAAGTGACCAAACGATGAACTAAAAAATGTAATGAGGCTAACTTATGTTGTTTGCAATGAAATGAATCATTAGGAATATATCTATCTGTTACTGTATCCTTCCTATAGATATCAAATTCTAATCTGTTATTATTTTCAATAATTAAAATATCTCGAAAAGGCAATTGTCCTTTGTTCTCAACTTCGTAAGTGAATTTAATGGAATCATACCGGCTATTTAATTTAGAAACAAAATCATTAATATTTGCTCTCTTTGTATCAAAAATCGCGAAAATATCATCCACATACCTATACCATACCCTTGGGAAATATTCGAATTCTTGACTGGCTTCGATTTCAAACTTACTCATGAATAAATTGGCTATGAAGGGTGACAAGCAATTACCCATAGCTGTTCCTTCTTTCTGAACATAAAATCGATTGTTATATTGGAAATAATTTTGTTCCATACAAAGTTCAGATAATGTTAAGTATTCACGAATAATTTCGTCTTCAGACAGAGAGATGTTACGTTTTATATATATTGTATAAGATTATTATTAATATTATATATCCTGGCTAGAGAACATATGTATGAATTTAAAAAACACGTAAATCGGATAAGTGGTTCTCGAGTGTTAATCGCACAGACAGACAGAGAGTGAGACGTTGCAGTTTATATATACTGTATTCTTTGTTACACGATACTGTTCCATATTTAACAGTTTAGGCATCGTATTGGAAGAGAGTGCGTTAGCGGCAAACTTTTTTCCGACTTGATTCACTAAGAATAAGAAACCTTTATTAAGGTGTAAACTTGACTTTATCAATTCATGTATTATTAATTATGTATTATTGTGTTATCTCATTTTATTTTAATAAATCCTATAAAAACTTTTTCACTTATAATTTACTAATAATAATGTAATGTTGCGACATCTAATAGTATTCCATTATTTTTGTTATTTTATATATATGTATATCAAGGATTTTCTACAGCCGACGCTGTCTTCCTTCTCTCAGCCTTTGATTTCATCCGTTTTTATCTTCCCAGTTTCCATCTGTTAGACCCCTGTCCTCCATAGCCTCGTCCACATCGTCTCTCCACGATCGTCTGGGTCTTCCTCTTTTTCTTCTCTCTATAGGGCTCCACTCCGTTATTTTCTTTATCCACCTATTATCTTCGCTCCGTCTTATGTGTCCATACCATTTTAATCGTTTTTCTTCAATGTTCATTCTGCTTCTTATTTCTTCATTTGGTATTCTCTCCATACGTGTCTCTCTACAGCATTTTCTCCAACACTCCATCTCCACCGCATTAATTTTAAATTTATTTCTTTTGTTGATCGTCCATGTTTCCGACCCGTAAGTCATTATGCTTTGTATTATTGATTTGTATATGCGTGTTTTGTTTCTCTTATACTTGTTCGCGTTTGTCCTAATCTAGCTTTGATCTCTTCTTCTGATGTTGCATTTTTTGAAATGATGGTTCCTAAATATTTAAATCTATCGGTTCCTTCGATTGTTGTTTCATTATCGACTTCTAGATTTTCCACATTTCCCTCCTTTGTTGTTAAATATTCCGTTTATTGCTAATCCTGTTTTAGTGTATTCTTCTTTCAATTTTCTTACCATATAACTGAAGTCTTCCTCATCTTGCGCTATGATTACTTGGTCGTCTGCGAAACTTAGAGTATGTAAGTGATCTTCTCGTATTGGAACTCCCATTCCACTACATTTTTGCTTCCATTTTTTTAAGGTTTGTTCGAGGTATATTTTGAATAGTGTTGGGGATGTAGAGAATCCTTGTAATAGGCCTTTTGATGTTTGGAGTCTCTTCCCTATTTTATGTCCTATTTTTATGTTCACTGTGTTGTTTTCGTAGAGAGCTTTTACTGCGTATATTAGTTCTTTATCAATGCCTATTTTTTTCATTGCGTTCCATGGTCTTTGTCTTGGTATTGCGTTATAGGCCTTTCTTATGTCTATGAAGGCTAGATGAACTTCTCTATTCTTTGCCAGTTTTTTTTCTACTGTTTCTTTTATAGTATATATGAGGCGTTGCGGATAGTAAGGGCGAACTCAACAAAATGAAGTTTCGAAAAAATTGAATTTATAGAAAAATCTAAATGGCGAACTCAACAAAATATTGGCAAAATTAGGTTTTTATTATTTATTTATAATTTATTAGCTTTTTATTATTTACTTAAGTAGAATAGTGTATTCCGTGAATTTTTAAATGTTTTTTAAATATTTATTTGTGTATTTTTTTTTCATATTTTACTGTTCGTTTCTGATGCTACACTATCACCTAAAATTGGCAATACCTGGGAAAAAATTAGACCGGTATTAAAAATTTTGAACACATTTTATTTAATTTTAAGGTTATTGTTTTAATTAAAGGTTTTGTTATTACAAAATAGTTACTTGATACAACATACAAAACAGTGGAAATATGGTATTGAAACTAACATAAAAAAAAACTAAAGAAAAGAAACAAATAATTAGCCAAGATCAGTTGTAATCTATTTGGTCATCGTCCATAACATCTTCATTTTCGGTGCTCTTATTCGTTGCTGCGTCTTGAGAGGCTATAATGTTAGTAAAGTACCGACTCCAAGGTAGGGGAACATACGGTAACAAGTCCTGAATGTCCTTTAATTTGGGGGCTGGTATTTTAATGTAAAGTCTCGTCAGTGTTTCACTGGCCAAATGAAAATGATCAGGATCATAGTTTTTCACCTTGCCTTTTTGTAGTTTGACTGCCGTTTTGACATCCAAATTGTAAGCAGAATGAATGTAGAAACCTTGCTTAAAGTTATTTGTAAATTCAAAGATCTTTCCATCTTTAAACTTAGCACCAGCCATCTGCATTTTAGTAATTTTCTTTTGAAAATTAGAGAAATTGAAAATCATGTCCTGTCTAAGTTGGACAACGCAAAACTGGTTTTTTCGGCGACAGCTTTCAATCATTAACTTATACTTTTGAACTGCATATTAAACGTATCACGATAATAGTGCTGATTTACCGGGCTGTAACCAGGGTAATTTTCCGTAAGCCATTCATTGTAAAGAGAATAGAGCTTTTTAATATTAAGTCCAACAGGTAAGTATTTTCGATGAGGGCTTTTGGCGCGACTGTAATGACTGGTGACAGTAGGTAGTGACATGATGTGTTCTTTTACTTTAGAAAGATCGTCATTTCCTATTTTCTTCGCGGGTTCACACCTCCCCCTTTGATCCGTTGTAACAGTTCCAGTTCTGCTGGTTTTGTCAAGTACGACTCGAACGCGCTTTTCAGAGATGCCATGAATGTTATAAAACGCAGTACGACAAACTTCACGATTAGCGTGATCAACAGTCACATTATATTGAATGCGTCTCAGGGTACGACTTGGACGCCTCTTTACGTAAGATCTTTTTACATCATTGCAGATCAACAATTTTGATAAGTAAGCATTCTGTAGATCATAGTTTCCAGTTTGCCAAAAAGAGTCAAAAATATTGGTGACCAGTTCAGCGCCTATTTTCTCAAAACATCCACACTTGCAAGGAGGTCCAATTTTGCGGGCAACAACGTACCTTTTGTTATTTCTTGAAATGTAAGCACTTCCTGAATTTCGTTTCAACTTACACTCGTTTTTTTGCCAATCATTCATCTTAGCAGGTCTCTTTCGCGAATAACCCGACACAGCACTACCATCTAAATGTTGTACACTTACTTCACTACTAGAAGGTCCAGGTTGCGCCATACTTTTCTTAAAAAAAGAAGCAACAAAACCAAACAAAACATAAACGTATTAACTTCAAAATTAACTTGAACTAACACGCAGAAAGCGTAAAATTTCAAGTAAACCTCATTTAGTGACGCAATACCGGCGGTTGCTCCGCGCGAAATTGTTGAGTTCGCCCTTACTACCCGCCCGGCTATCGCCTGTTCGAAATTTTTCATTTATTTGATACTGAAATTTGAAGGCGAAGCAAGGGCAAACTCAACAATTAGACCGGTATGTGATGTAGGAAAAGTACTATAAAATAGAATTATATAAAAAAAAAAATTTGACCCAATGTTGAGTTCGCCTTACTATCCGCCACGCTTCATATATGGTCATGATTTTACGGCCGTAAAGCCCGCTTGGTCTTCTCCAATTTTTCCTTTTATAATTTCCTCTATGATATTTTTAATAATTTTTCCATACAAACGCTCCATTTATATACAAAATACTCCCACTGCAATCAACGAAAAAACAGACGTAAACAACCTAAACCGTATCTATTTATCAGTCATATAAAGTCCTTCATGTTAAGTGTTTTGTTTGTAGAAGGTAAAAATGTGTTTTTGACAGTATTTTAAAATGAATATCGCAATATAATGAACTACTTTCTAAGGTAAGCCATCTCAACTAAGTTGGGAATGTGGAATCTTTGGCACAATGATACTACTCAGTATATATCACCACTACACCAAACACTTTATTTTTGCACTCGACGCGCGTTTCGCTAACCACGTTAGCTTTAGTTTAGATTTAAGATTCAGAATTCCACCTTTTTTACACGCGAAGAAAATAACACCAAGTATGTCTCCATACCATATAATCCGAAATATAGCAAGGGACTCAATAAGGTATTTAATAAGGTAGGCCTCGCCTTAGTCTATAAGTCATCAGACAATCTGAGGAATATCTTAGGAAATCCCGAAGATAAGATTCCTAATTGTGAGAAAAGTGGAATTTATGAAATTAGTTGTAATGATTGTGACAAAAAGTATGTTGGGCAAACTAAAAGGTCAATTAGAACACGATTTAAAGAACATTTAGCACACTTAAAATACAACAGAACAGAAAAGTCTAGCATTGCTGAACATGCTCTTGAAGCTGATCTACTGTAACATTAGATAATCTAAGATTAATAAAAAATGTATCTGATAGGAGATTGTTGAACGCATACGAAAGTATGGAAATCATAAAATGTAAAAGTAGTTTAAACAAAGACAGAGGGCCTATTCCTTATAGTCCCCTCTACTGGTTACTTGACCGGAACTGATAGCCTTGCCTATGTCATTAGTTCCGCTTGAGTAATTCAAGGGTTAGGCTAAGTATAAATAGGGTAGATTTGGTAGTTTAGCTTTAGTCAATCATCGCTCCTGATGAAGCTAACGTGGTTAGCGAAACGCGCGTCGAGTGCAAAAATAAAGTGTTTGGTGTAGTGGTGATATATACTGAGTAAATATATATATATATATATATATATATATATATATATATATATATATATATATATATATATATATATATATCTTTACGATTGTGACCCGATCAGTATTGCGTAAATAAAAAATACTTATGTTTCTAATTTTATGTTTATTGGCTTGGTAACTTAAAAATATTACTAACTGATTGTAAAATCTCACGTTTAATTGCTTTCATGATGATGTAACGGTTCACGTTCTCTTCTTTTTAGATGATTAGTGTCTAGTAGATACCTTTGTTTCTGCATAACAATATAGAATACTGGTGCAAATTTAGCCAAATAATTTAATATAATTACTAAGAATAACTATAAATTCCGGTTCTATTTTTATGCGCACAGCATATGCGCTGCAGAAAAATCCTGAAATCGCTATAAGAGCGGCATGTGCACCGAAGTGGCGAATCACGTTGGTTTTGAGTCGGTGCAGGTTATATTCGGGGCTAGCGGGCTACAACCATGAAACGTTTTTCATCAAAGTATTTTTCGAACACACTAAAGTCACCAACTTCTCGTCTATATGCGAAATAATCATGGTTTCTGATGGGCTCCAGGTTTCTAATATCATTTTTTGTGGATATTACGTGAAACCTTATTTTTTGTTCTTTAAGGGCAAAATGAATGGTCAAAGATAGAAATAAGGAATATTTGCTAATTTCATTTTAGCTTCTTACCTGCAACAGTGACAAAATTGAATAAATATTGACCGTGACATTAAAAATGGAAATTTCCTAGCAATTTACATAATTTGAACCTGACCCAACCACAAATGTGTTTACATTTCTAATTTTTAAATGACAACTTTCTTCAGTTACCCGTTAAACTGAAGAGAGGCGAGTTTTTAAATGCAGATTAAATAAGACGATTCATTTTATTGTTTCCATACATAGTTTAGAGTTATTTTTGAAAAACTTATTTTCAGATATAATAGCAATAAGAATCTAACAGTAGATAATACGATTTTACTCTATATACACTGTATTGCTGACATTATTTCTGTTTTCGATTTGGGGCAAATTCGTCCTTGCACTCCTCCTTGTCAACGGTTAATAGAGCAAAGAATGGTACTTCGACTGTTAGTGTTCCGTACGGAACACTTAACACGTAGGCTGAAAAGTTTTTGGTCCGACACATAGATGTTGCCCTTTTCAAAAAATCCATATGATTTTTAGGAAGTACCAACCCTCAAACGGTTTTAGTGACTTTTGATATTTTCAAAACAATGGAAAAAATCGAATTTCGTGTGTTGATTAAACACTGTTTTTGATGGGAAAAAATACCGTTCAAGCAAAGCAATGGCTTGATAAGTGTTACGGGGACTCTGCCCCTGGAAAATCACTCATCATTTACTGGTATGCTGAATTTAAACGTGGTCATACAGACACAAATGATGCTGAACGCTCTGGACGCCCAAATGAGGTGGTTACACCGGAAAGCATCAAAAAAATCCACAAAATTGTTTTGGATGACCGTAAAGTGAAATTGCATGAGACAGCTGAATCCCTAAAGATATCAAAAGAACGTGTTGGTCATATCTTGCATGAACATTTGGGCATGAGAAACCTCTGTTTGAAATGAGTACCGCGTTTGCTCACAGTAGACCAAAAACAACAACGTGTTGATGATTTTGAGCGCTGTTTGGACCTGTATAAGCGCAATAAAAAAGATTTTTTCATGTAATATGTGACAATAGATGAAACATGGATCCACCACTACGCACCGGAATCAAATCGGCTGTCAGTTGAGTGGACAGCAGCCTGTGAAAGCCGCCCGAAGCGATTAAAGACACAACAGTCGGCTGGGAAGGTTGTGGCCTCTGTATTTTGGGATGTGCATGAAATAATCTTCATCGACTATGCTGAGAAAGGGAAAATCATAAATAACGAATATTATATAAAGTTATTGGTACGTTTGAAGGCAGAAATCGCAAGGAAACGGTCCCAAATGAACAAGGAAAAAGTGCTTTTTCATCAAGACAATGCACAGTGTCATAAATCAATGGTTACGATAGCAAAATTGCATGAATTGAAGTTTGAATTGCTTCCTCATCCACGGTATTCTCCGGATTTGGCCCTCAGCGACTATTACCTATTTGCAGACCTCAAAAAATGCTCGCGGGAACGAGATTTGCCTCCAATGAAGAAGTTATGGCCGAAACTGAGGCCTATTTTGAGAGCAAAGACAAATACTTTCTTTTACAAGAAAGGTATAGAAAAGCGTTGGACTGATTGTATCACTCTTGAAGGAGACTGTGTTGATGAATAAAGTCAAATTTTGCAAAAATAATGTGTTTTAAGTAGCAAGGTAAAAACTTTTTAGCCTGCGTATTATAAGATCACTTCTGTGTCTCTCTCTGTCTGTTTGTCTGTCACAACCGATTTTTTCTGAGACTACTTGACGTAGAAAATTGAAATTTAGTACTAATATAGGAAGGGTTAGTTTTGGGGAGTGAAAAAAGTGAAAAAAAAATTTACCAGGTCATCGGGTGCGGTGTCAAATGAAAGCTTGTAAAAATACGAGTTTAAAAATATGTATAACGCGCTCATTTTTCTTTGTATTATTTTTAAAAAATTGTGAAAAGTACTGACCAAAAAATTTTGAAAAAATTCTGGAATATTCTACACAGGGTGTAGATTGAACGAAAATTGTCAGAGTGAATTACCTTTAATAATCCATCCATCCATATATATATATATATATATATATATATATATATATATATATATATATATATATATATATATTTTATTGGTCTAGCACACGTGCTGCAGGGAAGTCCCTAAAGCGCTCCAGGAGCGGCACGAGTGCGGAAAAAGCGATTCACGTTGTTCTTTGATCGCTGTAAATTGTACTCGGTGGGAAACACAGCGCTGGGCAAATTATTCCAAAGGGATGACGTTCTCCATATAAAAGATTGCTTGAAAAGCGTCGTACGCGGAGTAACAAGCTGAACCTCATACGGATGCGAAGCACCAGCGCGACGTGTATTTCTAACATGCACCGCTTTGGGAGGAATTAAGCGGGCTACATCCTTCGAACACTTTCCATGAAAATACTTGTAGAACAGACTCAAGTCGCCAACCGTTCTTCGATGTTCCAGCGAATCAAGGCCGCCGGTCAATTCCGGGTCCCCAATCAGACGGACCGCTCTTCTCTGAACAGAATCCAACAAATGCAGTGTATGTTTGCGAGCAGAGCCCCAAATATGGGAGCAGTATTCCATAGTTGGTCGAATTTGGGCTTTGTAAAGAATTAACAGTTGCTGTGGGGTCTAAAGCTTTCTGGTTCTAAATAATATTCCCAACTTTTGAGAAGCTCTCCTTGCTATGCCTGCAACATGTTCATGCCAAGACATATTTGCTCCCAAACTAACGCCCAACAAATTGAGCGACGATGCTAGGGGAATGGAGTGCCCCGACATAACTATGTCGGGTTCAGCAACGTTAACTTTTTTAGAAAAAAACTGCCGCTTGGGTTTTTGTAGCGTTAAATTCCACTTGGTTACTGTCACCCCAAGATAGAATTTCTTCCAGGTGTTTGTTAAGTTGAACGACCTCCTGCTGTCTGCAGATATTCGCCTGAGCAGCCGATGTCCGAGCGTTCAAGGTGAATGAAGAGACAAGCGTACTGTCATCTGCAAAGCTATAGATTGGATTCCCGGTCTTTTCCAGCAGGTCGTTAATGTAAATGAGAAAGAGAGTAGGAGACAGTATGGAGCCCTGGGGCACACCGGCGTTGATAGTGAGGGTGTTAGAAAGAAATCCGTCGACCGCCACTCGTAAAGAACGCTCTCTGAGGAAACATGAGAGCCACAAACAGAACCTTTCAGACATACCATAAGAGCGCAACTTAGCCAACAGTCCATCGTGCCAAACACGGTCGAATGCCTTGGATATGTCAAGAGCAACCGCTCGAGATTCTCCAAAGTGTTCAATTGCGTTGTTCCAAACATGTGTTACATAAGTCAGAAGATCTCCTGTTGATCTATGTTTACGAAAACCATATTGATGATCGTTAATAATATTGAATCGTTCAAGATATTTTAGAAGATGCTCATTGATAACCTTTTCCATGACTTTCGATATTATTGAAAGCAGTGCAACTGGTCGGTAGTTATTTGGCAAGGTCTTCTTACCTTTTTTAGGTATCGGCTGAACCGTGACACATTTCCAGCAGGATGGAAATATTCCCTTTCTGTAGGATAGGTTAAAAAGTCTACAGAAAACTGGTGTTAGTTCCCTTGCACAGTTTTTGAGAACTATGGCAGGTATTCCGTCAGCGCCAGAAGCCTTCTTGGTGTCTAGCTTCATTAAAATACGCTTTATGATGCGCTGTCTGAAGACAACATCGGGCATCCTTGACTGCAATATGGGAATAATAGGTGGTGTTTTTTCTTGGAAATCGACAGTAGAATATGAAGCAAAGAGTTCAGCCAACAAGTTCGCTCTCTCAACAGGTGTGGTTGCAATGGAATTATCTGGCTGTGTGAGTGGTGGTATGGTGGATTTGGTAAAATTTTGACTAACTGCCTTAGCGACTGCCCAAAAGGACCTAGAATTGTTGGGACAAGCGAGAAGTTTGTTTCTAATTCGTTGATTGTGTACCTCCTTGGTTTCGTCGATAATTCCCTTGCATCTGTTCCGGGCATGAACAAAGATGTTTCGATTTAAGGTGTTAGGATTTTCACGCCATTGTCGGTAGGCAATATGTTTAGAAGCAACAGCTTCTTTGCATTTTCGGTCGAACCAAGGCTTGCCGTTGGAGGAGCATTTCTTCGAAAAAGGGATGTAAGCTTCCATACCAGCCAAAATAACATCAGAGACCTCCCTGGCGCAGTCAGATGGGTTATCGGATCGAAAACAAACGTCCATCCAAGGGAAAGTTCGAAAGTATTCCATGAGATCTTCCCATTTAGCAGATTTGTAGTGCCAAATCTTGCGCGGCCTAGGCGCCTCTCTGTCACTGATTGGCAGGATACTTGATGTCGAAAGCAGTTTATGGTCGGAAGAACCTAACGGCGGATTTACGGTGACCGTGTAAATCTCCGGATTGGTGGTTAAAAACAGATCAAGAAGACTGGCGAACTCCCCGTCTCGATCAGGGATCCGTGTTGGTTCGTCAATAAGCTGAGTTAAGCCATAACTGATTGAGAATGATTCAGCTTCACGACCTTGTTCGTCGGTAGTATTTGAATATTTAAGCCAGTTGATATTGTGGACATTAAAGTCGCCCAGGATGGCAATTTCGGCACTTGGATAGTTACTTTGTAAATGATCGATGGTGTCTGCAAGAGAAGCGAAAAGTGTTCTAAAATTGGTATCACTTGGTGGTCGATACAGGATACAGATGAACCTTGTGGTTTGTTGAGTTATTTTTAACCACATAACATCAAAGTTTGGGGGCTCCAGAGCTTCTTCTCGTTGACAAGAGAGGTCGCTTCTGACAAAAAGACAGATTCCAAAGTTACGCCTAAATCGGGAATAGAAGTCGTACCCAGGATAAAGATAGTTGACCGTGCTGGTCGATGGACTGACCTTGGTTTCACATAGAGCGAGTACATGAGGTTTATCTGATTGCAGGTGTTGATGCACTGAATTTATGTTCGAGTTTATACCTCGTATGTTGCAAAAATCTATCTTAAAATTATGATGTCTGCAAGTCGACGCCTCCGAACCAGCCCCCACCCATATATATATATATATATATATATATATATATATATATATATATATATATATATATATATATATATATATATATATTTATACCTCCGTAACAAAAATTTTTATTTTAAAAGCAATCAACGCACGGAACACTGATCGCGCAAGTCCAATTTGCACTTGACCGGTTATTATTTTCTATCGGTACGGCATACATGCTGCAGAGAATTCCCTAAGATGTCACGGGAGCGATGCATACACGTTAAAACCGATTCACGTTGTTATTTAATCGCCGCAAATTATATTCGGTGCGAAACATAGCTTTGGGCAATTCATTCCAAAGGGATAAGTTTCTCCATATAAAAGGATTCTTAAAAAGAAGGTTCCAGAAGTGACAAGCTGAACCTCATACGTCTGTGATGAAATAGCGCAATATAATCATCGGAAACTTTAAATGAAACTATTTATAAAATAGACTCAAGTCGACAACGATATTCGATGTTCTACGGAATCCATGATTTTTTTCCAAGCGAATAGCTTTCTTCTAAACATAATCTAACAAATGCACTAGCAAAAACTATGGACTGACAATTAATACAGAGAAACCAAAAGTAATGAAGATCTGTTACACATAAATGAAACTGCTGGTTTCACTGTTGTAGACCATTTGAACTATTTGGGATCCCTCATAACTAGCAAGGTGGATGTGAAGTAGAAGTAAGAAGACGTTTGGTTATGGCGAGAAACTCAACGATCAAACTCACTAAGGTCTGGAAAGATCTAACTGTCACAAAAAATACAAAGTTAAGATTGCTATCCAGCCTCATATTTCCGATAGCAACTTACGCATCGGAAACATGGACCATTAAACAAGCTGATCAAAGACGAATCGATGCGTTTGAGATGTGGGCATATCGAAGAATCCTCAGAGTATCATATACCAAACACCGTACTAACGTATCTATTCCTGAAGAGCTCAATATAAATGATAAACTTTCAAACAGAATTAATAGACAGTACCTGAAATATTTTGGTCCCATGGAAAAGCTCCTGGTGACTGAGAAGGTAGAAGATCGAGGGGACGGTCTCCAACAAGATGGTCCGACCAAGTAAGATCTCTTCTTGGTATGGGTATGCACGAATTAAGTCAGGTTGCACAGGGTCGAGATCCCTGGAGAATGACTGTTGAGGCATCAACTGCATGGTCTATTGAGGTGAAAGGATTGAGAGAGAAAGAGAAAAGTTGTGTTTCTAATACCAGAAAATATTCGTAGCTTTTGAACAGCTTTTTTTGGTACACATGCAACATAATCATGCCAAGATGTATTTGTTGGCAAGTTAAGGCCCATGATGCTGTGGAATGGAGGAGAGTTCTAAGATAACTCCATCAGGTTTTACAGCACTAACCTTTTTTTAAAAAAAAACTATTGTCTGAGATCCTGTGCGCTAAATTCTACTTGGTACAATCCTTCTCAAGACACATTTTTTTGTTTTTGTAAGTTGAACAACTTTGTTCTTGTCTGGGTATATTTGTTCTTAGAGCGTAAATAAAGAAGCAAACGTACTGTTGTCCGCAATGCTGTAGATTGGAGTCCTAATTATTTTCAGCAGGTTGTTAATACGAAAAAGAAAGAGTAGAAGACAGTACAGAGCCTTGGTCTCATCGGCGTTGATAGTGAATGAATTTTTAGATTAGAAAAAATCCACCAAATGTTACTTGTAAAGAACGGTCACTGAGAAAACTCGAGAGATATCAACCAATCCTTTTAAATATATCATAAGAACGTAGCTTATTTAAAATTCCGTGATGCCAAGCACTGTCGAATGCCTTGGATATGTCAAGTGCAACTACGCGAGATTCTCCAATATATATATATATATATATATATATATATATATATATATATATATATATATATATATGTGTTATAAGCTAGGTACTTCTTATGTATACATTATGTTTTATTTTTATTTATTTATATTTTAAAATACTTGGATCTTATTTCAGTATTTTCAAATTCTCAAATATTTATAAGTATTTGTTTATTTATAACTTATTTAAAGTTTATACTTAACTTGGTTTCAATCTTTCATTTAAAGAATCATATTAGTATTTCCTCTTAATAAACCAGTTTTATTTTTCTATAATAAGTAAACACATTTATTACTTTTCGTGGAATGCACGTCAGAAGATGACAAAGAGAAATATCAAGTCAAAATAATAATGTAAAATATCAAAATGAAAAAAGTCAAGTCAAATTCATAAAGCACATAAATACTGCATAAATAATATTCTTTTAGTTTTAATTGTAGAAAATTAAAATTTTTGAAGTTTTTTCTTGAATTTGATATAATTTTAAAAGTATATTACATAAAGAAAGTCAGTGACAAAAAACGGATTACAAATCATGATTTGAGTTAAAAACCATAGCCATTATCAGTTCAGAAAATCTGGGTCCAAGTGATAGTAAATGTTTAGTGAATGATAAATGCTGTTCTACAATATGAAATTAAAAAAAAAATAGTATGTAGTTAAAAACAATTACAGAATTTTTACTTGAAGGATGAGAAATGATTTCATAATTGGTATTTGATAAAAATCTACGTTCTTCAGCGGAACCTAAGTTATTCCCCTTCAAATCTGATATTTTGGCTTTCATAATTTGGTTTAGTTTAATTAGGTGATATAGACTAAAATGATCGTTAAATTGATAAAATGGATACAAATTGATGAGGTCAAATCTTGACCATATGAAAACTAATAAAGATTGACCAATATGCCGATATTATTAGCGGCCATTAATACGGCTTCCGCAAACACAGATCAACATGAGATCTTCTAACTTATGCAACACATGTTTGGAACAATCTCGAGCGGCTGCTCTTGATATATTCATATATTTGGCACGATGGATTGTTGGCTAAGCTACGCTCTTCTGGTATATCTAAGAATTTCTGTTCATTGCTCTCATGCTTTCTCAAAGAGCTTTCTTTATGAGTGGCAGTCGACGGATTTCTTTTTATCGCCTTCACCAATAACGCAGCTATGCCCAAAGCTCCATACCATCTCCTTCTCTCTTTCTCATTTATATTAACGATCTGCTGAAAAAAACTAGGAATTCAATTTATAGCTTTGCAGATGATAGTACGCTTAACTCTTCATTCACTTTGAAAGCTTGAACATCGGCTACTCATGCAGACAGCGGAAAGTCATTCAACTTAACAAAGATCTGGAAGAAATTCCAGCTTAGGGTGATAATAACCAAGTAAAATTTAACGCTACAAAAACCCAGGCTGAAGTTTCTTCTAAAAAATTTAACGTTGCTGGACCCGACATAGTTACGTCGGGACACTCCATTTCTTCGTCACTCAATTTGCTGGGTGTTAATATGTCGTAGCTTGAATATTTTGCAAACGTAGCAAGTAGTGCTTCTCAAAAGCTGGGAATATTATTTCGAACCAGACAGCTTTACATTCCACAGTAACTGTTAATTATCTACAAAGCTCAAATTCGTCCAACGATGGAATACTGCTCCCATGTTTGGAGCTCTGCTTCCAAACATGCACTACATTTGTTGGATTCTAATGAAAAGGGAATTGAG
This sequence comes from Pachyrhynchus sulphureomaculatus, assembly GCA_019049505.1. NCBI lineage: Eukaryota > Metazoa > Arthropoda > Insecta > Coleoptera > Curculionidae > Pachyrhynchus > Pachyrhynchus sulphureomaculatus. The sequence continues at coordinate 11,193,566 of CM032456.1, read as the reverse complement.
TTGTTCGCTTGATTGAATTCTGGAACTGGGCAGAAACCTTGATTGATTGGAACATCGAAGAATCGTTGGTGCCTTTAGTATATTCTACAAGTATTTTTATGGATGTAGCCTGCTTAATTTCTTCCAGAGCGGTGCATGCTAGAAATATACGTCACACTAATACTTCACATCTGTATGAAGTCTAGCTTGCCACTCCCCGTACAACTCTTTTCAAGCATTCTTTTATATAGAAAACGTCATTCCTTTGGAATAACTTGCCCAGGACCGTGTTTTCGACCGAATACAATTTAAAGCGATTCAAGACCAACGTAAAACGCTTTTTTCGCTGTACCGCTTTAGGGATATCCCTGCAGCCTGTATGCTGGGCACATAAAAAAAAAGATTGACCAAATAAAGAACGTACTTTCTAAAGGAGTAAAGTATAGAAAAAATATTCAAATATAAAAATTCAGGTTACTCGATAAAATTATAAATTTTAAATATACTGTATAAATATGCTTATAATAATATTACTAATAAATAACATAGTTTATGTAACAATGTTATTACTACAGCAACCAAGGATAGTAATCATCTTACCATCATTTGGTTTTTAATGACCACTTTCATTTAAGATTAAAACAACAGTATATGCTGTTTAATGAGGAATAAGCATAATAAAGATATATTAAATTTTAAATTGCAGGAATTTTCTACTCACTATGAATAAGATAAATAATAAATACATCTTTTTTTTGAGATCATTATACATAACAATGTATACGTAATAAATTTATGAAGTCAATTCGTAGCTGTTTCATCAGCACGTAAATTGTGGCAGAAGTGTTGTTAATTTGTTCGTGTAGAAAAATATTTTTCTTAACTTAAACACTTATAAAATTTACATATTTATGTTAGTTGATTTCTATAGGAATAAATCCATGATTTGTTCTTGATTGATTTATTTATATCTCAACAATGAAATTAAGAAAGACAAACCTAAAAATTCTAAAAAAGTTTGGGCGCAACTTATTCATGTTCATAAGACCTAAATAGGTTGACAAACTATTTATGGGTTATTTGATAACCATATATATGGTGTGGGGGGTCATATTGCTCCATATATTAATAGTTTATAATGCGAGCGATGATTGATGAGGTAAGGTCTACGTCAAAACTTTGATAAAATATGTGTGAACTAAATTGGTCAATTATTATGTGAGGGGTCGAAAGAGATTAAAGCTCTCCAATAATATATTGTGACCATTAATTTACTGTTTATATATATATATAAATTTTGCTACATTTTACCTAAGAGTGTTAGGCCTACTTACACAGGGTGCCCCATATGTATAGAATAATAATTCCACAGCATTTATTAATCAGTGTGTCAAAAAATGTTTAAATAGAAGTTATAGGGCAGGGGTCGGCAATCTATGGCACGCGTGCCATCTCTGGCAAGCCAAGCAATTTTGAATGGCACGCGTACCTCTTCAAAGTTTACACATTCGAAATTAAGTAAATAATCGAAGACAGTATTACTTTAACGATACAAACAAAAACGATATATTATATAGGTCACTAGGTATTATTACCAAAAACTACAAAATATATATTTTGTAATTTATAATTTTACTGAATGCATTGGTTTGGCTTCAATTTCGGCAAGTATTAAAGACGGTAAGCCTCAAAATATAAGCCTAGGCAAAAACACAAATAAACGTCCTCAATTCAGATCAAAAGAGCCGCTATAAGGCGGTTCTTGTTTGATTTGACGTCAATCGTTCCGACGCGCGCCACAACTCTTTTTATATTGCCGAACTTTAGTTTTTGTTAGATTTAACTTCTAGGAGGCCCTTTGATTGCAATGGGCGCGTTGTAGATAATAATTTTTGTTCTAAGACATTTAATAAACGTAATTATTGGAATTTTTTGGAAACATTATTTTTCTGTATATAGCAAGCGGCTACACGTTTGGATCATTTAGTATAGATGTAACATCCGTTCCAATCAATAGTCGTCGAAAAGTTTAAAAATTAAAATTACGTTGCGTTATGGCCGCGAAGAAACAGAAGGTAGACGTTCGATGATTTCAAACTTCATGGACAACAGATTACGGTTTTGTACAGCAAAACGATCAGGTCATTTGTGTCCTATGTCGGGAAAGCCTAGTTTTCCGGACATCTAGTGTTCAATGACATTTCCAGATAAAACATGAATCGTCATTTAACGATAACGCTGATAAAAGGGAGGCAATACAAAGAGCAAGTAAACAATACGAGAAACAGTCAACATTCTTTAGCAAAGTTTTCCAAGGAAAAAATCAGGTAGTTACCGGAATGCAGTTTCAAAATTGCACAACCGTTAGCATAAAAGGGTAGGTCGTTCACTAACGGAGAATTTATGAAGCAAACGTTTTTGAGTACTGGCGAGATTTTATTCGACGACTTGCCCAATAAGGATAAAATATTGGCCAGGATTAGGGATATACCGTCATCAGCGCGGAACATCGAGAGACGAATTACCGAAATGACACAAAATGTCCAAAAACAGCAGAGAGACGCTATCAAACGGAGTTTTGTATTTACTGTAGCATTGGATGAAAGTGTCGATATTAATGACATTGCCCGTCTGGCGCGATACTTCGATGATGGCAGTGTGTATGAAGAGCTGATTTGTCTGCTCCCATTACAGGGAACTACAAGAGGAGAGGTTATATTTTCAGAATTTGTTAAACATTTTGAAAAGCGGAACATTGATTTAAATGAAATTTTTTGCGTAACGACAGATGGCGCTCCTGCTATGATTGGGAGACATAAAGGATTTAATTCCCTTCTTATTAAACGCATGGGTCGATCAGTTTTGAATTTTCATTGCATGATTCACCAAGAGAGTTTGTGCGCTAAAATCTCCGCTGGAAGTTTAAAATCCGTGATGGATAAGGTGGTTAAAATAGTTAACTACATGGTCGGTCGTTGTTCACTGATCCATAGACAATTTAAGGCGTTTCTGCAGGAATTAGAAAGTGCATATTCAGATATACCATTGCACAATAATGTGCGCTGGCTCAGCCGTGGTAAAGTGCTCTCTAGATTTGTACAATGTCTGGGCGAAATTAAATCGTTCTTGTTGGAAAAAAATCAAGTGGATGCTTATCCTGAACTAGAAGATAAGAACTGGATTTGTATGTTAATGTTTCTTACTGATATTACAAACCATCTCAGTGAACTCAACATAAAGTTACAAGGTTCAGGCAAAATAGTTCTGGATTTATACGAATCCTGGAAATCATTCAAATTAAAAATAGATTTATAAACATATAAATATTTTCCAAATTTAAATACTTATATATCCAGTGTCGACGATGGTGCAGTAATACACGAAATTCTTAAATATATGACTAATTTAAAAGAGGAGCTTATCGAGAGGGGTCAGGATTTTGATAAACATGGTCCTATGTTCGCTTTTTTAATCAAACCAGATTTAATGGATTTTTCCAGCAGTTGCTTTGACATATCTCTTTTCTCATGGATGGACATTAATGATTTTGATCTTCAATACATTGAATTTAAAAGCTCCGAGTTATGGAACACGAAATTTGTAGAATTAAGAAGGGTATTAGAAGGTGACTGCCAGAACTATTCAAACGAGATACTCAGTTGTTGGATGAGTTTACCAGAGAAATTTATTTGTCTTAAGAAAGTAGCGTATGCCATGCTTACAGCTTTCGGATCATCCTATATCTGTGAACAACTTTTTTCCCATATGAGAGTGATTTTAAACCCGTACCGAAGCAGGCTGACAACAGACAACTCGGAAGCATGTGTGACACTGAAAATAACCAGACATGAACCGGATATAAGAAAACTCTCTAAAGAACTTCAAGCACAGGATTCACACTAGGTCCTAGTACTAGTATAATAAAATTATTTGTTAAATGTTAAAATTTTTTTGTAATTAAACCTTCTAAAAGCAATATTTTAAGTTAATTTAAGTTAATTTTTGTTAATTTTAGTTGTAGTAAAGTACCTATGTCGGCACGCAAAATGTTGTATGGATGAAAACTGGCACCCCAAAAGGTTGCCGACCCCTGTTATAGGGTGTTGTACGGCGCACATGCTGATGTTGACAATAAAATGTTTTGAAGTTCGGTTCGAAGAAATTACGCCATCTAAAATGTTTTTAAATGGGAAGCCCTATATATTATTTTATTTTTGAGTCCTACTAAAAACTCTAGATGTTATTTGTCTAACATACAATATTGCTAAATTGAACTGTTTTGGAATTATTGATATTTGAAATTAAGCAGATCAAATTTAAAAAAAAGAATTAAGCTGGCTTGTGTCAAACATTTACTGTCAAGTAACGACTTAATGCGTCAAAAAAATGATTTATTGACGAAAACGTTTATTACTGCTTTTTGTGAAACTGCAGTTTGAGCGTAATATCATAATTGTATATTTAACAGAAACTGAAAGAATCACTTTGTTAATGATGGTTGGTTACGGAGACCGTAGGAGAACACAACAGGAGGTGTGTGATCTTTTTGACGCAAAATATCCGAATCGAGAAGCTATTTCCTAATCCGTAGTTAGCAAAACATTTAAACGATTTAGACAGTCAGGTCATGTTAAGGATCGTTCTAAATCTGGACCTCCAAAAGTTAAAACAAGCGATGATAAAAAGTTAGATGTTTTACTGGAAATTACAGAAAATCCCCTTGTAGCCACTTGTCAAATTTGCCTAGACCACAACATAAGTAAAGGTACCTTAAGTAAGTATACTGAATGAAGAAAAATTGCATCCATACAAACAATTGCAATAATTATCTGAAGATAACTATGATAGACGCGTTGAATTTTGCGAGATCATGATGGAACGAATCAATAATAACCTAATTCATAATAGTGATATTTTCTGACGAGGTTACATTTTGTCTTAACGGAATAGTTAACAGGCATAATTGCCGGTACTGATCTACTGAGAATCGCCACTGGATAATTGACAGTCATTCTCAAAGACCACAAAAGATAAACGTGTGGGCAGGGATTTGTGAATGTCATATCATTGGTCCCTTTTTTATCGATGGAAATGTTACAGGACCGCGGTATTTACAGTTACTCCAAGAACAAGTTATTCCAACTTGTGCAAGTCTTTTTCCCGATGAAAATAATTTGGATACCCTTAACAGGAATCTGTGGTATCAACAGGACAGAGCACCTTCTCACTATAAAATCAATATTCGTAGATATTTGGATGCGATTTTTCCTAATCGATGGATAGGCAGCCACTCGATTTTTTTTATGGGGTCATTTGAAAATCAAAGTTTGCTGAAGTCGACCTGAAACTGTAAAAGATTTATGACAAAGAATTCAATATGAAATAGCACCGATCACCTCGGATTCTCTGCAAAACTCTGTTCAGGCTGTTTATGACACATTGGGTCATTGCCTCGCTATTAACGGTAGTCATTTTGAGCAATTCTTACCTTAAGAATAAACCTAGAGTACTTATTAATAGTTTTTTTGTCTTTTTTATTTCAGATTTCAAATAACAATAATTCCAAAAAAGTCCAATTTAGACATATGGTATCTTAGACAAATAATATGTATCTAGAATTTTTAGTAGGACTCAAAAATAAAATAATATACAGGGCTTTCCATTTAAAACAAATTAAGATGGCGTAATTTCTTCGAACTGACAGTTCAAAACATTTTATTTTCAACGTCAGCATGTGCGCGTATAACTTTCATTTAAACATTTGTTGATACACTGATTAATAAATGCTCTGGAATCATTACACAGGGCAACAAAAAAATATTTTTGTTTTGGTGCCTGGGATTTTAGAGCTGATTTTAACTATATTTGGGACGCTAAATCTATACATGCAATCCGTTTTTCTCTATCAGCTCTACTTTTTTAGATACATCAACTTATCTACCAATGTGGTTTTTATTCAGTATATTCATTTATGAGAGTTCTAAAATTATTATATATTCATTAATGTAGGTACAATGGTTTTATTGTCAGTCTGTAATTGAGTAAATTCCAGGTAAATCTATAAATAGTGGAACCATTGCCTATCAGGTACCTGAACTGACCCTTTTAATCACCTAACTCGGGTAAGTCTCGTCAGTTTGTGCGTTCTTACTAATGAGAGTAGATCGAATTCGGCGTGTTATTTTATGTTAAGAAAAGAGTGTTTTTGTGTTATTGAACAGAATTAAAATGAGTTCAGGTTCCAGTTCAAGAAGAAGTTGTGTAAATCAACCTGATGTGTTTTGCTATATATGCGGAGAATACATGTTTCAACAAAACAGACAAACTATTACTGACTTTGTAAAGCGAGCGTATCTTGGATACTTTGGAGTTAAGCTTGGTGATCAGGACAAAACGTGGGCCCCGCATCTCGTATGTAAAACTTGTACGGAGCATTTACGGCAGTGGACTACCGGGAAAAGAAAATGTCTAAAATTCGGCGTACCAATGGTTTGGAGAGAACCAAAAAACCACTTCAATGATTGTTATTTCTCCTTAGTAAATACTAATGGAATCAATCGAAATAACCGCAGTAAGTGGACTTATCCCAATTTAGACTCGGCAATACGCCCTATCCCGCACTCAGATGAAATACCGATTCCAACATTTCATCAGCTACCACATATCTCTGATGACGAATATTTTCCCTCTGATCGCTCTTCTGATGCTAATAAAAGTTCTGATGCTGATGAAACTAACAGTGCCTATGAGGGGACGTCATCAGTTCCTCAACGCTTCAATCAAAATGAATTAAATGATCTCACCAGGGATCTCAATTTATCGAAAAAAGCTTCTGAAGTACTGGCTTCTAGGTTGAACGACAAAAATTTACTGGAACAAGGAACCAAAATTACCTTTTACCGTACAGGAGAAAAAGATCTGCTACCATTCTTTTCTCAAGAAGACAATCTTGTATTTTGTCACGAAATTAGGGGACTCATGAAAGAAATGGGACTTTCTGAATATACAAATGAATACGTTATTTGAATTCAGGACATCAGATTGATATAGAATCAGCTCAAAAAACCTCGACACCAAAACAGCTGTTCCCCTGTGATTCCATACATATGGGGCGCCCTGTATAAAACTAAATTGGGACAGCTTATAATACAATTTACTTGTATAAATGGAGTAAAACAAAATATATCATGACTTTATCAAACTAAAATTTTTTAAACAACGCGAAGCTAACTAAAAATACAGCTTTCAAAAAATTATAATCAAGCTGTAACACTGTATGCTGTAAGACAAATTTTTACTGAACATCTCTGAAGTAATTGAAATTGTTTTATATATCCTACTTTGATTTTTATTTTAGCTTTCTACGAGGGTGTTCTTTTAAGAGGATAAAACTGATTCAAAAAACTCAGTTTTTGGATTTTTATATTTTCTTTTAGTATGATATCTTAAGAATATTTTCTGTAAATTTGATAAGAACCCGTTAAAAATTGACGGAGTTATAGCAGTTTAAAAGAAGTGCCGTTGTGTAGAGTTTTCAGAGCAGGTAGCAAGCAGTTGCTCTCGGGTCAGCCTTCGCCGACCTTAATGCCATTTTAATATATTTCTTTTATAATACAAAGAGATTCTTCAACTGTCCTTCTTAAAAGGGATAAGGCATTCACATCTGCTATTCTAAGGTTCTATATTCGAAACTGGGAGTTTGTTCAGTACTGTTGTAAAGTTCACTGGTAGCAGTTTACTCGTAAAATCAGTCGTAGCAGTTCATAAAGTTTATATTTTAATTGGCTCAGTTAAATATGACAGCTATGGAAATTTATTGTTTCCGAAATGCACATAACTACGCAGCTAAAGTGGACGGAGAATGAACCGACCCAAGAGGCAATTGCCACAAAGTACAAAAGAATCTAGAATGCGTCATAAACAAGAACAAATTATTATTCTAGAAGCTCAAGTAGCTGATGAAGATTCAGCATATGGCCCTGGAGTCAATGATTCATTAACAGGTATTTTTTTTATCGTTCACCTCCCCGCCTGAGTAGGGATTTTACCCTTTTTCATATTCTAAGGATATCGGCGAGGATGTAGTAATACCCGTTAACGTTGTCCAAGTGCTGAAACATACAGGGTGAGTCAACGATAGAGTAAAGTTCATTATCTCATTTGTTTCGGGAATGACGAAAAAATGTTAAATACAATAGTTTTAGGGAATGTTAAGGTACATAGTTTAAAATTATTTTTGAGTATACAGGGTACTTTAAAAAAGTGTGGCCGATATAACATATGTTTTTTTAAATGGAACATCCTATTTTTAAATTCTGCGTTTTTAATAATATGGTTATATATACCTAAACCTAGTAGTTTTTCTAATATTTCAATTTTTTTTAAAAATACTAGTTTTCAGTGACGTAAAAAATTGACAGTGGCGCCATTGTTTCTGAAGGTGGAATACTCATAATTTGTACGAGTGGTCTATAGAGATGAAAAAAAAGATATGTGTAAAGAAATTTGAGTTAGATGCTACAGGGTGTTCAAAATAAATTTATACCATTTTAAATTGAAAAAATCTCAAATTTTTTAAATTTCATACCCTGTATATTATTATTTTTTCTGATAGATTTCACAAAACCCTCCAACTTTTATTAAGTATGTCATATACCTATTTCTAATAGTTTACGATTTATTTTGAATTTTGTTTTTAATACACTTAGGCTATAATATCATAGTTGCCAAGACAAAACAAAATTGTCATGCATTGTCAACTTTTGACATGTATATTAAGCAAGTAGAAATAGTTTAATTTGTTGTAGCAAGTGACATATAAAGACAATAGTTATGGATTTTCCTAAAAATTAATTAATTGATATGGTTTATACACTGGGCGAGGCGGGAAAAAATTGTCTTTTGGTAGTAAGGCTTTACGGAGCGAAGTACCCTAATATACGTATACCATATAGAAAATCTTTTCATTGCTTAATGGAACGGTTTGATGGTAGTGGTAGCGTTGAGTATATGAAGCGGAAAGTAGTAAACCAGAATGCTACCAAAGAGGAAAAACAAATGGAGATTTTACTTCATGTTGAAGATAATCCCCAGGTCAGCAGCCGTCAACTAGCTGACTTATCTGACCTATCCCTATCTACGGCTAATCGCACCACGAGAAAATACAAGTATCATCCCTTTCATATGGAACTACACCAAGAACTTGAAGACCGTGATTTTGAACGACGAGTAAACTTTTGTACTACCATGAATAGAGCAATAGAGGCCGATCCAAATTTTTTATTCAAAATAATGTTTGCTACTTTTCGCAGTAATGGAGCAGTTAACAGCCATAACATGCATTATTATTCAACAGTTAATTCATTTTGGGTCCGGGAAGTTCAAAACCAAAACCATTGGTCGCTTAATGTATGGTGTGGAATATTAGATTTTCGAATTATTGGTCCATATTTTTTCCACGAACTGCTTAAGAGGCCTAAATATCTAAATTGTTTGCAAAACGAATTACCCCAGCTTCTTGAAGAAGTTGATAACTTTGAAAGGGAACGAATGTGGATTCAACAAGACGGAGCTCCTGCTTATTACCTCCGGGAAGTTCGGGAATTTTTAAAAGATCATTACCCACAAAAATGGATCGGTAGGGATGGATTCATTGGGTCGCCTCCTCGATCATGTGACTTAACACCTTTAGACTTCTTATTGTGGGGCTACATTAAAGATCGTGTTTACGTGAATCTCCGTACAACACCAGTAGATATGGAAGATAGGATACGGAATGCGTGCAGGACAATAACGCCCTTTATGCTAAGGAAAGTGACAGAAAATATAGTACAACGACTAAACATGTGTATTCAAGTAGATGGGAATATTTTTGAACATTTATTAAGTCATAATAATTAATCGTTAGATAAGTTAAACTATATTAAAATTATTATGAACTATTTGTTTATGTTTTCACAATAGCGTAAGTATATTAAAAACAAGGGTAAAAATTGTAAAATTCAAAATAAATCGAAAACTATTAGAAATAGGTATATGACATACTTAATAAAAATTGGAGGGTTTTTGTAAAATCTATCAGAAAAAATAATAATATACAGGGTGTGCCATTTAAAAAATTTGAGATTTTTCAATTTAAAATAGTCGAAATGTATACATTTATTTTGAACACCCTGTAGCATCTAACTGAAATTTTTTTAGATATATCTTTTTTTTTCGTCTCTATAGAATGTTCGTACCAATTATGAGTATTCCACCTTCAGAAACAATGGCGCTATTGGCAATTTTTTACAAAACTGAAAACTAGTATTTTTTTTTTTAAATTGAAATATTAGAAAAACTACTAGGTTTAGGTATATAACAATACTAATAAAAAAAGTTGTAAAATTTTACGCAGAATTTAAAAATACGTTAGAAAATAGGATGTTCCATTTAAAAAAAACATATGTTATAACGGCCACATTTTTTTGAAGTACTCTGTATACTCAAAAATAATTTTAAACTGCGCACCTTAACATTCCCTAAAACTATTGTATTTGATATTTTTTCGTCATTTCCAAAACAAATGAGATAATGAACTTTAATCTATCGTTGACTCACCCTGTATGTCTAGGACATTTTTTACATGATTAATTTTTGGCCTATTTCCCCATTTAGTGAGAAACGCTGTCACGACGAAATGCTCCAAATTATTTTCGCTCAATTCTTCGGAAGAAATTAAATAGTAAAAACTGCAAAACTTAACAAACTCGTACAAAATTTCGTCAAAGTACTTAACACAGCGTCAGCAATTTCACCCCCAGGCATACAATTGAAATAAACACTTACGTTTTTTCTAAATTTCCACTATATTTTGCATGTTAAGACAATTATTTCGGTATACAGTACTTGCGTCAACTAAGTCTAGTTAATTACCGATTATCTGACGAAGATACTATGTACCGAAACAATTGTCATAGGATACAAAATTTAGAATTAACATAAGTGTTTAGCTTAAAAAAAACACGGTGGTAGATATAAATATCTATAGATTGATAAATTGAAATAAAAAATTTCGTGTATCAACTTACTTTTTGGATTTGTGCATCTTTGGGAATTAGAAATGTCTGTTGTGCTTGTCTGATAGCTTCATTTGTATATGCTCCACCTTCTTTTTGTGGGTATGCTGACACCACTGCTAGGATTGCCAGTGAAATGATAGCCAATTTCATTTTCAGTTCTCTGAAAAAAAAGTAAACTTTTTCGAACAACCATTCCAAATTAGCATATTACGGATTTACCATATTCGTTTGATCAATGTGTATATTTTTTAAAAGAGATCTTAATCTCTACTATTTTAGGTGACTTTTGAGTACAACTTAAGTAATTATCATTTACTTTTGTCAGACTTTTTAAAAAATGATTTATTTAACACGTAGGCTGAAAAGTTTTTGGTTTAGCTATTTAAAACACATTTTTTTTGCAAAATTCGACTTTATTCATTAATATAGTCTTCTTCAAGAGTAATACAGTCAGTCCAATGTTTCTCTAACATTTCTAAACTTTTCTTCTAAAAGGATTTGTTTTTGCCTTCAAAATATGCCTCAGTTTCAACGATAACTTGTTCACTGGTGCCAAATCTCTTTCCCGCGAGCATTTTCTTGAGGTCTGCGAATAGATAATAGTCGCTGGGAGCCAAATCTGGAGAATACGATAGATGAGGAAGCAATTTGAACTTCATTTCATGCAATTTTGCCATCGTAACCATTGTCTTGTGACATGGTGCATTGTCTTGATAAAAGAGTACTTTTTTCTTGTTAATTTGGGGTCGTTTCTTTGCAATTTCTTCCTTCAAATGTACCAATAACTATATATAATATTCGCTATTGATGGTTTTTCCCTTCTCAGTATAGTCGAAGAAAATTATTCCATGAGCATCCCAAACGCTAAAACTTTCTCAGCCGAGTGTTGTGTCGCTTCGGGCGGCTTTCATCGGCTGCTGTTCACTCAGCTGACTGCTGATTTGATTTCGGTGTCACATATCTCATGAAAAAATCCTTTTTATCGCGCTTAAACAGGCCCAAACAGCGCTCAGAATCATCAACACGTTCTTGTTTTTAGTCCACTGTGAGCAAACGCGGTACCCATTTCGAACAGAGCTTTCTCATGCCCAAATGTACATCCAACAAAAATGACTAATACGTCCGTGATATCGGCTATCTCATGCAATTTCATTTTACGATCATTCAAAGCAGTTTTTTATGTTTGTAACCACCTCATTTGGGCGTCCAGAGCGTTCAAAATCATTTATATCTGTACGACCGCGTTTAAATTCAGAATACCAGTAAATGATGAGTGATTTTCCTGGGGCAGAGTCCCCGTAATACTTATCAAGTCATTGCTTTGCTTGAATGGTATTTTTTCCCAACAAAAAGCAGTGTTTAATCAACACACGAAATTCGATTCTTTCCATTGCTTTGAAGATATCAAAAGCAGCTTTACTAAAATCACTGTAACTTGTAAACTAATCGTCGAAATGTCATGAAATTTTGACATATATCGTTTGAAGTTTGGTATTTCCTAAAAATCGTATGGATTTTTTGAAAAGGGCGACATCTATGTGTCAGTTTAAAAACTTTTCAAGCTATATGTTATATGATTTTTGAACTATTAACTAATAGCACTGAAATTATAGCTATCGTTACAGAACGACAAACAGGTGAAACAGAACGTCCTCGTAAACCGAAGCCGACTGGCTACCGCCTGACCATTAAGATGTGCCTTGTCAAGTTTTTCAGAGATACCGCATAAGTGCGGGGGTGGATTGACAAATCTGGTAAATTTCTATGAAATGGTTGGACATTTTGTTAAGCGGTATTACTGTTGGTAAACGTGATTTTTGTATCGGTTGTGTTCGAAGTTTCAAATAAATGAAACGAAAACTTGTTTGGTGGCAGCTATGGTAAGTGATCGGTGTTATACGTTTCGTAGAGATGGATAAAATCGAGTATAAATATTTTTATTCAAAAAGTGGAGTGCGGCCTAGATAGAAATTGAACTGACGAAAGTTCATGGGGACTTTGCACTCAAGACCATTTTTTTCTCGATAAATGATTTTACACGTGTCCGTACGAGTAATGAAGATCCTGCACATTTCAGACACATATTTGAGGTTTCTTCTAAAGAAATGGTCGATAAAATTCGTGGTATCGTAAAGGAACATTGTATTAACGAAGGTGAAAGTGCACCGAAAAAGTGAAAAGAGTTTTATCGGCGGAAAAAATGATGGCAACTGTTTTTTAGGACTTACAGGGTATCATAATTGACTATTTAGAAAAGTGTAGAACAGTACGTAACGTCATGAGACATAATGAGTTTAAGCAGAAGCGATCAAGATCAGAGCGCAAAAAAGTACTCCTTCTTCAGGACGACGCGCCTGCTCACAAATCGGTCATTGCAATGGCAAAAGTGCACGAGCTGAACTTCTAAATAGTTCCCCATTCACTTTATTCCCCAGATTTAGCCCCAAGTGACTTTTTTTGTTTCCTAATCTCAAAAATTGGTTTGAGGGAGTAATGTTTGTCGAATTAAAAGGTTATCTGTGTTCGAAATAAAAAATTGAAATCTAATAGACAACAATATTCTCACAGAAGAGCAGAAGGGGTGCAGGAAAAATAGCCGAGGATGCAAAGAGCAACTGATCATAAATAGCGTGATCATGGGACAAACACAGAAACCTTCCCACCGGTTACATAGACTATAAAAAAAGCCTTCGACTCGCTCAGCGCTCTATGGTTTTGCCTCTGTCTCCATCCACTCTCAAATACACTAAACAGAACAAACTCTTCAACATCAGATACCAAAAAGTGAGACAACAAAAAATAAACCACCTCCTATATATGGATGACATAAAATTCTACGGTGCCACAGAAACACAGCTGAAAGAACTCCTCATAATCACAGAACCATTCACCTTAGATATCAATATGGAATTTGGTATAAGTAAATGTAAAGTGCTCTACATCAACAAAGGCCAATGGAAGGGCCACAATGAGACAGAAACCATCAACAACAAAACACTCGATAACATGCTCGACAAAGAAACATACAAATATCTTCCAACAAAGCACGAAACTCAACCACACTCACATCAAAACAGAGCTCGGAACCGAATTCAAAAACCAAATTTATTGAGCTCAACGAAGATTGTGTTGAGAAATAAATTTTTGTTTTGACAAAAAAAAGTTATTTACCTTGTTCTTTACAAGATTTGTCAATCTACCCTCATAGAAGTTGTTTAATATGTACCAATAATAGGAAAAATATGAGCGGAATCTCCGAAAAACTCGGCCACGATATTTTTTTACGTGTTTGCCTTTCTGTAGTGATATCTAGATTTTCTGTGCCAATATATAAAAACCAGCTTAGGGTATTATTGCTAAAAGCAGAGCATGTTAAATGTGCAGTATGGTAAAATAGCATGGACGGGTACGGGTTCTCTTTTGTGAAAAAATTCCAACCCTCGGTCATCGATTTATAAATTGAGTGTAAGTTGTTAGAATTCCACTGTAAGTAGGAATATTTTTTGTGAAAAATATGGTCTCCAGGTAACCGATTTTTAGTTTACTGCCTTGGGAGAGGCCTAAGCTTTTAGAGTTTTAGTGCCACATAATTTTTCTTTCATATAGAGGCTCGTCTCCCCAATTGCCGATTGACTCTTCAGAGTTCGCCTTCTTTCCTTAAATAACCGGTCAAGGGCAAGTCGGACTTGCGCAATTAGTGTTCCCTATGTAGATTACTTTCAAAATAAAAATTTTTGTTACGGCTGTGTAAAATGACCAACGACTTCACAAGACACATCCCAAATTAGTTTTCAACAAGGTTTTTTTTCCGATCTTTACTGAAAACTGATGACATAGAAATTTTTGTTTTTTATATGCCAGATAAATTATTTATTATTAATAAATTTTCGTTCAATCTACTCCCTGTGGAGAATAATTTTTTGATCGTTTCGAGATGAGGGGTGGGCTCAGCGATTTTTCGCAAGTTTTTAAAAATAATCCAAAGAAAAGTGTGCACAAGTATTACATTATATATATTTTTGAACTCGTGTTTTTACAGTCTCAAAATTTAATATTCAAAACTACACGGCTCTGATGAGGCCATCAATTCCTATATTAGTGACAAATTTCAACTTTCTATGACAAATAATTTCGGAGAAAATCGGGTGTGACAGACGGACAGACAGAAGGAAGTGACTTTATAAGTGTTCCGTACAAAACACTAACAAGTTCCATTCGTAATCAGTCCAAGGTCATCACCGATTACTTTTAACTGATGTCGCTCTAACTCTTTATAAATAAATAAAATATATAATCAAGATGCAAACATTATGTAATCAGTGAATGTAATAACAAAATTATACTACTTTCTAAGACTCTTATACCTATCTAATTTGAGATAAAGTTCTATTCTTGTTGTGTGCTAAATTTAAGTTTGCGTGAATGCTAGTCGATCCTTAAGTTGTTAACCTGTTGGCAAAGTATCAAAAATAATTTGAATATTCGGGCCTATTTGTTTCAATAATTAAATTTACTATGGGGCCTTTCTTTATTCCAGAGAAATAATAACAAAAAATAGGTAAAGTTATTTAACCAGAAATTCCCTTGCAAATACAACGGAATCTGAGGATCTCATACTAAAAAATAATCATTATTACTCGATATTCTAAACAACCGGTCAAGTGCAAGTTGAACTTGCGCAATTAGTGTTCCATACGTTGATTGCTACTGAAATAAAAATTTTTGTTACGGAGGTATAAAATGATGTGACTTCACAAAACACACCTCAAATGAGTTCTTAACCAAGTTTATTTCCGATCTTTACCGAAAATTGATGACCTTGATTTTTTTTTTTTAATATACCAGATTAATTATTAAAGGTAATGCACTCGTGATAATTTTCGCTCAATCTACACCCCGTGGAGAATATTCCAGAATATTTTCAAAATTTTTGAATCAAAACTTTTCAAAACAGAGGGTGGGACAGCGATTTTTAGCGATTTTTTCAAAATAATACAAAGAAAAGTGTGTGCATATAAGACATTATATATATTTTTTGAACTCGTGTTTTTACAAACTTCGTGTCCGATCTTTACTGAAAACTGATGACCTTGAATTTTTTTTTTTATATACCAGATAAATTATTAAAGGTAATGTACTCGTGATAATTTTCGTTTAATCTACACCCCGTGGAGAATATTCCAGAATTTTTTCAAAATTTTTGGATTAGTACTTTTAGAGGTAGAGGGAGGAGAGCGATCTTTACAAAATAATACAAAGAAAAGTGTGCGCATGTAAGACATTATATATATTTTTGAACTCGTGTTTTTTCAAGCTTTCGTTTGACTCGATGACCAAGTAAAATTTTTTTTTTCACTTCCGATTTCACCCTCCTTAAGTCAAAATTTAACTGTCAAAAGTACACGGCTCTGATGAGGCCATCAATTTCTATATTAGTACCAAATTTCAACTTTCTACGTTAAATGGTTTGGGAGAAAATCGGGTGTGACAGACGGATAGACACCGAAGTGACGGAACACTAAAAAGGAAAAAATTCTTTGTGGTAAGATATCAATCACAAACTATTGAGACCATATGAGCATACAGTACATTTAGCATTAGCTATTATTTTTAATCAAAAACAGACAAAAGGCGGAATAATGCTATTTATTTTTTGAGATTATTCGTAACAACATCTCAGTCATTTCTACATACTAATTTTGGTAAAATTTAAAATAATGAAAAAACAGACAATTTTCAAATTCCTCAATTCCATGCATGTGCAACCAGAAATATACGAAGCAACCCCTCTATTTTTTTTCCTCATCCCCTTAACTCTTTATATATTTGACAAAAAATAATTAAAAATAATAAAAGAATAATATAATTTTTAAATTTATTGACTCTAAGAAATTCAACAATGACGTATAATACAATATACATGGAGCAATCCCTTTAACTTTTTTCACCAACTCATTAACTCATCGTATGCTTGATAAAAATTTGCTGAAAATAATGAAAGAAATTACACAATTTTCATATTCCTTGACTCCCCGAAACCCGAAAATAATTAGAACACGATGTATCGTATATGTAAAAACTCATTTAATTCATTCCCCCAACCATTTAACCTCCACATGTTTGACAATGAATTATTGAAAATAATGAAAAAATAGCCCTATTTTTTAAATTCCTTGACTTCAGGAGCCTCAATAATGGCTATATATACACAGTAACCTCTCTAAATCCTCATTCTACCCATTCAGCCTTTTATAGGTTTGACCGTAAATAGTTGAAAATATTGTATGAAGAATACAATACTCGGATTTTTTGTCTCCAAGAACGTATATTTGACAAAAAATAATTAAAAATAATAAAAGAATAATATAATTTTTAAATTTATTGACTCTAAGAAATTCAACAAGGACGTATAATACAATATACATGGAGCAATCCCTTTAACTTTTTTCACCAATTCATTAACCTACCGTATGTCCAATAAAAATTAGCCGAAAATAATGAAAGAAATTACACAATTTTCATATTCCTTGACTCCCCGAAACCCGAAAAATATTAGAACACGATGTATCGTATATGTAACAACTCATTTAATTCATTCCCCCAACCATTTAACCTCCACATGTTTGACAATGAATTATTGAAAATAATGAAAAAATAGCCCTATTTTTTAAATTCCTTGACTTCAAGAGCCTCAATAATGGCTATATATACACAGTAACCTCTCTAAATCCTCATTCTACCCATTCAGCCTTTTATAGGTTTGACCGTAAATAGTTGAAAATATTGTATGAAGAATACAATACTCGGATTTTTTGTCTCCAAGAACGTATATTTGACAAAAACTAATTAAAAATAATAAAAGAATAATATAATTTTTAAATTTATTGACTCTAAGAAATTCAACAAGGACGTATAATACAATACACATGAAGCAATCTCTTTAACTTTTTTCACCAATTCATTAACCCACCGTATGTTCAATAAAAATTAGCTGAAAATAATGAAAGAAATTACACAATTTTCATATTCCTTGACCCCCCGAAACTCGAAAATAATATAGAACACGATGTATGGTATATGTAACAACTCATTTAATTCATTCCCCCAACCATTTAACCTCCACATGTTTGACAATGAATTATTGAAAATAATGAAAAAATAGCCCTATTTTTTAAATTCCTTGACTTCAGGAGCCTCAATAATGGCTATATATACCCAGTAACCTCTCTAAATCCTCATTCTACCCATTCAGCCCTTTATAGGTTTGACCGTAAGGAGTTGAAAATATTGTATGAAGAATACAATACTCGGATTTTTTGTCTCCAAGAACGTATGTATAACACAATATCTATTGAGCAACCCTACCAATTTCGTCACCACTCCTTTAAGAAGAATCCTGAAAGGCCCCTATCTAGCTCCCTTGCCCACTCCTTTAAACCCTTATATGCGTGATTAAAAATAATTGAAAATAATGAAAAAAATAACAAAATTCTCACATTTTTCACCTTCAAAAACCTTGAAAAGTATATAACATGTTATATCTTTAGCAATTCCTCTAATCTCTCCCCTCTTCTTTAATTTTTTTTTATATATTTGACAATATTGAAAAAATAACACATATTTCAGATTCAAAGTACATCGAAAAGAATGTATAATATGATATATATATTAAGCAAACAACTCTACCTTCCTTCCACACCTATTTAACCCTTCGTACGTTTAACTAACCTCGTTTCTCCTTTTAACCCCTTATCTTTAACTACAAATAATTAAACTTAAACTTATTAACAAAATATTTTAAAAAATTCTCATATGAATGTAGAAAATAAATAAAATTTATCGACACTCAGTCCTTTCACGTCCTTCTTCTTTCTTAATATTGCTCAAGAATTGTAGATTTTATTTCATCATCAAGTATTATGTGTGTATCAAATTTGAAATCTGTATTTCATTTCGCTTAACAATTCAGGTATCAACAGACAGATCTATAAAAATGGGTGACTATGCTTATCGTGATCTAGGGACCACCTAGAGACGTGAAGAAATGTAAAAATCTCGCACAAATACGATACGTTTTAACAAGGAAAATAAAAGATTAAATGATCTGGGACTGTCATTATCTATCTAAAGTTGGATGATACTTGAAGAAAGATAAAATAATATTAATAGATTTTAAACTAAGTCATTGTTAAATACTTCGCTTTAATAAGGAAAGTAAAACCACAGTAAAATTCATTCTTAAGTAAAATAATTAATTCAGTATCTTATAAAGTACAAAAAATGTATTGGTTAATTGGAAAAAGATCTCAGTTATCTATACATAACAAATTACTGCTGTATAAACAAATATTAAAACCCATTTGGACCTACGGGACCCAGCTATGGGGATGTGCTGCAAAAAGTAATATAAGAAAAATTCAAGTCTTCCAAAATAAAGTTCTCAGAGAGATCGTGAATGTACCATGGTACGTCAGGAATGACCATCTACATAGGGATCTACAAATCCCCACATTCATGGAGGACATCAGAAAGTACGCAAGAAAACATGACGAAAGACTCCACTCACATGTGAACACCGAAGTACTGCAAGTTCTGGATAATGCTGACATGGAACGAAGGCTCCGAAGAATCAGGCCCTTTGAGCTAGTGCAGTGAAATGAGAAATTGTGTAAAAGCAGAGTAAAGTGCTAAAACCCGTGAAAATTGTGTCACCCGTTTAGAGACTAAGTTAAGACCGATGGGACTTAGATAAGTAACTAGTTTTAAGTTACTGTGGAGAAAAATTGAAGGTTAGCCAGGAATGACTACTATCAATAATTAAATAATAAAAAAGTATCTTATAAAAAGTTTTGTCTAATATAACACGAAGGAGAATAATAAAATTTGTCACATGTAACAGTTTGGTCCTTTCAGGTCGTCTGGCTAGTATACCGACTAAATGAAAAGTTACCATATCTATTATTCTGCAGAAAAAAAAACATTATTAATAATGTAATTCCATTTCACAATCAAAATCACATCCACTTAATCCACTTACAACAGCAGCAGAGCATCTTAATTCACTTTCACTTTGACCTGTTAATAAAATGCTTACCTTATTATATACGTTACACACGTGAACAAAACAACTCTCGTTTTGTTAAAATTATCCGGTACCAGTTTTGCTAACGTCTTATATAAACATCGTACCATCTCTACTGGTACTTTTCCCCCATCTTTAAAATACTATGGCTATAGACTGACCTGGATGAGAATATGACCGTCTTCATTTAAGTATTTTTTTGTTTGTTTATTATTTAGCATAAAATCATTATTAAAATAAAATAAATTGTTGTTGCAGTAACTACTGACAAATTTTTATGAGATTGTCCTTTACTACTTTGTTGAATAGAAACCAGTATCTTTTTATTCAAAACCAAATGTTAAAATTATTAGTTACTGTACTAACTAACGAGTCACCAATCGAAATTTCTTCCGTTGTTAAAATCATTTTCTCGCGTTTCAGGATGTCTCTATTCTCAAAAAATAAATTTTCGTCGGTTAGGTTTACTCTGTTGGCACGATAACTCTCGAACGAAATGAGATATCTATTTTTAATTTTGTATACAAATGACATTTGAAGTAAAAACAGGAGGAAAAGTAGTTTTAAGCAATACCACTTCAGAACAAAGTGGTTTTCTGTGATTCGATAGTAATATGAGAATATATGTATGTTTATAACATATATATATATATATATATATATATATATATATATATATATATATATATATATATATATATATATGTCAGTCTATAACTGAAACGAATAATTCAATTTTCATATTTCTTTCAAGCGTTGGAAGATCACCTTTAATTAAAATTGATTCAGTAAAAAATTGGAAGTATCACGTTGAATTAATTCTCCTTCTTTTTCTGCAGCTTATTCTGTCCATCGTCGGACGTAAGCCTCCCTCAAGTTGTTCCCTTCTTCTCTATTGTGTGTTTTCCCTATCCAATCTTGCCCTGCCATCCGTTCTATGTCGTCCGTCCACCTGGTCTGCGGTCTTCCTCTACTTCTCTTATTTTTCTGGGCCTCCATTCTAAGATCCTATGCTGGAAGTAACGCTTAGAGACCACTTGCGTAACGAGGAAATACGTCTACGAACCAAGGTCGTGGATGTCATAAAGCGTGTGGCAACTTTTTATTCAAAACCATTATTAGTTACTGTATTAACTAACGAGTCACCAATCGAAATTTCTTCCGTTGTTAAAATCATTTTCTCGCGTTTCAGGATGTCTCTATTCTCAAAAATAAATTTTCGTCGGTTAGGTTTACTCTGTTGGCACGATAACTCTTGAACGAAATGAGATATCTATTTTTAATTTTGTATACAAATGACAATTGAAGTAAAAACAGGAGGAAAAGTAGTTTTAAGCAATACCACTTCAGAACAAAGCGGTTTTCTATGATTCGATAGTAATATGAGAATATATGTATGTTTATAATATATATATATATATATATATATATATATATATATATATATATATATATATATATGTCAGTCTATAACTGAAACGAATAATTCAATTTTCATATTTCTTTGAAGCGTTAGAAGTATCACGTTGAATTAGTTCTCCTTCTTTTTCTGCAGCTTATTCTGTCCATCGTCGGACGCAAGCCTCCCTCAAATTGTTCCCTTCTTCTCTATTGTGTGTTTTCCCTAACCAATCGTGCCCTGCCATCCGTTCTGGTCTGCGGTCTTCCTCTACTTCTCTTATTTTTCCTGGGCCTCCATTCTAATATTCTATGCTGAGAGTAACGCTTAGAGACCACTTGCGTAACGAGGAAATACGTCTACGAACCAAGGTCGAGGATGTCATAAAGCGTGTGGCAATTCTAAAATAGACTTGGGTAAGACACGTTGCTAGATAGGAGGCGGATAAGAAGTGGACGAAACACTTAATACAGTGGAGAATGAGATGAATCGATGACGTGAAACAACAGGTCGGCAGGAATTGGCACCATATAGCCAAGGATAAAGTGGAGTGAAGTAGACAGGAGGAGGCCTACGTCCCGGAGTGGATGGCAAAAGGGCTGCTAAAGGAAGGAAGAAGAAAAAGAAGTATATAGTTGTACCCATAATGGGTTAAAGGGTGGGAAAAATGATAGGTAGAAAAAGTATCAGGTATCAGCTGCAAGAATTTCCGAAGCCCTTCTTCAATTTAACCTTTAGGTACCTATCATTCAAAATTGGGAGGTGTAATGCTCGAACAAAGTTATTATTTAGTGCGTGAAAGTTAAACTCAAGTAATTTGTGTACAAAGCCAATAATTTTACTTTTTAGTGGAAATTTTATTGTTTCAAGATACTTAAAATGTATTGCCTGCAAAAAATAGAAATGTTTGCTACAACAGGTGTTTATTTCCTTAATTTATTAGTGACATTTAAAATATCTCTTGTTGGTATTTCCAACCAGCACCAATAAATGAACATCCACGGGAGATTATAACGAAAGTAGTTTTTTTTTTGAAAACCGATTTATAAAATAGATATTTATTATAAAAATTATAATTTTATATGGCGTTTGAAGTCTACGAAAAATTTCTTCTTCCTCAGTATTGTGTTTGTGAATAAATAACCATAAATGGGTCATTCTTTTACAAACCGCACGGATATGAGGAAAAATCTACTACGATTTGCTTCAAAATTTTTTTATAGTTTTTATACGTGAAAACTAGTCAAGTGTATGGAGATTTTTTCCAATCGTATATTTTGGAAAATACAAGGTGTCCCAGTATTCTGTGTACACAGAGTTACTGTGGCTTTTTGGGATGAAAATATGACCTTTTAGCCCAACTTACCTTAGTCTAAAAATTCGTAATTTTTGAAAAACAGGGTGTCAAAGTTATACTTTTATTTTAGTTTTTCTTAAGTAGCTTTCTTAATAATTGTACTAATTGTACAAGATTCGGTGCTAAGAAGTGGTGCTCTGAGAAGAGAAATCGAAATCAGCTCACAGTTTTCTTGTAGATTGTAAGGGGCACCATTTTTGCACTGTGTATACTTTTAAATTATCATAACTTTTTTATACCACTCTACGATATCTTTAATTAAATATTTGTATTCTACGCCTCCTTCTGTCTAAAAAAGCTCTCTTGGTAAAGTTGCTCCGAGCAACAGTTTCTGAGATAGTGGGATGTTTGTTCCCATTTTTTTCAATTCTATTGTCAAATTCGCAAATACATTCCACACATATATATATCTTCTTCTTCTCTTCTTCTTCTTCAGCCCGGGTTCATCCAATGTTGGACATAGGCCTCTTCTAGCTCCTTCCATGATTGTCGGTCTCCAGCCTTTCTCGTCCACTGCCTGCCTGCTATCGTCTTCACGTCGTCAATCCATCGTCTTTGGGGACATCCCACACTTCTTTTTGTCCCTCTTGGTCTCCAATACATAACTCTCCATCCTGCCTCGCCACGTGCCCAATCCACTGCCATTTAAGAGCCGCTATCCTCTCCATAACATCCATTATTTTGGTTTTATCCCGTATAATAGAGTTACGTATTTTATCTCTTATGCTGACGCCCAGCATTACTCTTTCCATAGATCTCTGAGTGACTCTCAAGCGTTCCGCGATTTTCCTCGTTATAGCCATGGTGTCCAAGCCGTATGTAATTACTGGTAACACACAGCTGTCAAATGTTTTCTTTTTCAAGTGTAATGGTATTTCCTTATCCTTAAAGATAAAGCTCAGTTTCCCGAATGCTATCCATGCTAATTGAATTCTACGTTTAATTTCCGTGCTTTGGTTCTCTTTTCCTATTTTGATCTTATGACCGAGATATATGTAGTGTTCAACCTTCTCTATAACTGTGCTATCCACGATGACGTCCTGTTGGCTGCTACTTATGATTTTAGTTTTATTTAAGTTCATTTTAAGTCCTACTTTCCTAGATTGTTCATCCAGTTCGTTAATCATGATGTTTAGTTCTTGGACATCGGTACTTATTAGGACTATATCATCGGCATATTTTAGATGGTTTAGATGTACTCCATCAATATTGAGACCTCTTTCTTTCCAATCCAAGTTTTTAAAGATGTTTTCTAAAGCCAGTGTGAATAGCTTGGGCGATATGGTGTCACCCTGTCTTATACTTTGCCGAGTATTATTTTATCTGTCTTGAGGTCATCGTCGATTTTTACTTGAAAGGTTGCCTTATCGTATATATCTTTAATGATAGTAGAATATCTCGAATCGATTCGAGCATCTTCCATCGCCGCTAAGAACGCCCATTTTTCAACACTGTCGAATGCTTTATGATAATCTATGAACGCCAAATGTAAGGGAATATTGTATTCTGTTGTTTTTTCTATAATTGTCCTGAGTGTTTGTAGGTGATCGATTGTACTGATTCCTTTTCGAAAACCTGCCTGTTCCACTGGTTGATATGAATCCAGCTTTGTAGTCAGGCGATTAGTTATAATTCTAGTTAAGAGCTTATATAAATTTGACAATAGGCTTATAGGCCGATAGTTTTCTATGTTTGTGTGGTCTCCTGTTTTGTATATAAGAATGACCTCTGCGTTTTTCCAGGATTCAGGTATTTTTCCTTTTTCAAGGCATTTATTCATCAGTATTCTGATAGTTTCTATTAGTGTTTTTCTCCCCGTAACTTTAGCATCTCGGCAGTTATTTGGTCTTCTCCGGGACTCTTTCCGTTTTTCATTTTTTTTGAGAGCGTGCTCAATCTCTGAGTGTAATATTTCTGGTAGGTCTTCTGAGCCCACATTCAGAATGTTTCTGGAAAATCCTTTAGGGTTTGGTATCATTGTTTTGTAGAGTTTCTCGTAGAATTGTTGTATTTCTCTAGCCATTTCTCTTTTGTCTGAGACTAATTTCCCGTCTGTATTTTTGATGTTTATGATTTTTTGTCTTCCTTTTGTGCTGTTCGATCTTAATACCCTCATGTTTTATTGTTTTCTATGATATCCAGTATTTGTTTCGTTCTGTAAGCTCTGAAATCTGGTCTTATCTGTTTTTTAACTGTGTTATTTATAGTTTTATATGCGGGAGTATTTCTATCTATTTTTCTTCTTCCTTCAATCAATCCCATTGTCTCCGGTCTTAGCTTGTTATTGGATGGTTTTCCTGCCCTACTACATATCTTCTTCGTTACAGTACGTATACTTTCCTCTATCTTCTCTGTTATTTCGTCTATGTTTTTGTCTTGAAGTGTCAGTGGGTCTAGCTTCTTTTCTATTTCCTTTTGATATGTTTCCCTGTTTAGGAGCAGAGCATCACTTGTCGGTAATCTATGCTTAGTCACTAGTTTCTTCCTTTCCAATTTTGTATTAATCTGTATACTAGCGCGTACTAGTCTATGGTCGCTCCCGGTGTGGAATTGGTTTAGCACTGTTACATCTTGACATATGTTGTTCTTGTTAGCAAGGACATAGTCTATTTCGTTTTTTTATTTGTCCATCCGGGCTGTGCCATGTCCACTTTCTTTGGGCTTTTTTCTTAAAGATATTATATATATATATATATATATATATATATATATATATATATATATATATATATATATATATATATATACATATATATATATATATATATATATATATATAAATATATAAAGATATATATATATATATATATATATATATATATATATATATATATATATATATATATATATCTTATTACTGTTGTTAGCCTATTTGCTTTTAAGTATGCTCTAAATTTCAAAGATTATTCTTTTGGACCTGTCCTAAGCCTGGATGAAATGTGAAGAAACGCATTTGTGCATCCGAAATGTTACTCTGAGCAACAGTTTCTGAGAGAATGGGATGTTTGTTTCCATTTTTTAATTCCATTGTCACATTCGCAAATGCGTTCCTTCACACTTCATCTAGGCATAGGACTGGTCTTTGAACTTTGGAGCATGGTTAAAAGGAAACAGGCTGACCACAATAATAAGATATATATATTATTCTAACAACAATAATAAAATATATATAAGATGGAACGCATTTGCGAATTTCACAATGGAATTAAAAAATGGAAACAAACATCCCACTATCTCAGAAACTGTTGCTCAGAGCAACATTTAACAAGAGAGCTTTTTTAGAGAGGAGAAGGCAGAAAATACGAATATTTAATTAGAAATATCATACAGAGTGCTATAAAAAAGTTAGGATAATTTGAAAGTATACGCAGTGTAATAAGTGGCGCCTTCTACAATTTACAACAAAACTGTGAGCTGATTTTGATTTCTTATCTCAGAAAACCTCTTAGCACCGAATCTTGTACAAATAGTACAATTACTAAGAAAGCTACTTAAGAAAAACTGAAACTATAACTTTGTCACTCAGTACCTCAAAAATTTGCGAATTTTTAGACTAAGGTAAGTTGGATTAAATGGTCATATTTTCTTCCTAGAAATCCACAGTAACTCTATGTACACGGAATACTGGGACACTCTGTATAGATGATATAAATTCTCGTAGTCTACTAATCGGCGGCACATTTAAAAAGCAGTATCTCCGGTTCTATTTATCGTATAAACTTCTTTCGCCATTTTATTGCTTTTTATGTTGGCTTTCGCAAAATAAAACTGGAATTTTTTAATTGTTTATTTATAAAAAATAATAGCAATGAAATTGTTTAAATAATTTTTTTATGCTTGCTCCCATAACCTATAAAGTCAAAAAAAACCCTTATATTCGCTATATTTTAATCTAAAAAACCCATATTTGTAAAAGTGGAGTCTCTAGTAGGTCGGAAAATATTAAATAATTTCGAGCGCGCGTAACGTGGCTCATGTAGAGTTCTAATGAAGCCTCTTTCACGTTTGCGCCCATTTCTTGCGTACTTCTATATGAAAATTATATATACATTGTAAGAGGCTGGTTTGAAAAGTCCGAGCAAAGTCCGAGAGATGGCACCACTGGCGCATATCGAGGTCATGTTTAGTTAGTAACATCTCTTGAATGAACGCACACCAAGTTTCCGCCATATTGGTATATTTCTTTGTGTTTGGCATTCGTGTGAATCAAGGAAGTCGAGTGATTTTCAAGAAATGGACGAAAAAGAATTTCGTGTGGTGATCAAACATTACTTTATGAAAGGCAAAACGCCTCAGGAGACTAAAGAGAAGCTTGATAAACATTATGGTGACTCTGCACCTTCGATTGGAACAGTTTATATTGGGACTGGCCAAATGGGCACAAGTGACGCTGAATGTTCTGGACGGCCTGTGGAGGTTACGACTCCAGAAATCATTGATCAAATCCATGATATGGTGATGGATGACAGAAGAGTTAAGGTGCGTGAGATTGCTAGTGCTGTGGGCATCTCGACTGAACGGGTACATAATATTTTGCATAAACATTTGGACATGAGAAAGCTATCCGCAAGATGGGTGCCGCGATTGCTCACGCTTGACCAAAAACGGAATCGTGTGAAGTGTTGCAAGGATGGTTTGCAGGTGTTCCAGAAGAATCCGGAGGACTTTAAGCGTCGTTTCGTCACTGTGGATGAAACATGGATACATTACTATACTCCTGAGACCAAACAACAATCTAAACAATGGGTTACCAAGGGGGAATCTGCACCAAAAAAGGCGAAGACTGTTCCTTCGGCCGGAAAGGTTATGGCGACTGTCTTTTGGGATTCGCAAGGGATAATCCTCATCGACTATCTGGAAAAGGGTAAAACTATTACAGGTGAATATTATTCATCGTTATTGGACCGTTTGAAAACCGAGCTGCAAGAAAAACGCCCGCGATTGGCCCACAAGAAAGTCCTTTTCCATCACGACAACGCACCAGCACACACCTCAGCAGTTGTGGTCGCAAAATTAATCGAAATAGGATTCCAACTCGTTTCACATCCCCCCTATTCTCCAGACTTGGCTCCCTCGAACTACTATTTGTTCCCCAATTTAAAGAAATGGCAGGCGGGACAAAGATTTTATTCAAACGAGGAGGTCATTGCAGACACTAATGGATATTTTGCAGACTTGGACAAATCCTATTCTTCGGAAGGGATCAACAAACTAGAACATCGTTGGACGAAGTGTATTAGCCTAAAAGGAGACTTTGTCGAAAAATAAAAAAGGTTTACCCCAAACACATAAGTAGTTTTTATTTTTGCACGGACTTTTCAAACCAGCCTCGTAAGATTCATCTTTTCCTAGATTTTAAGATCATGTGATAACAGCGTTTTTCATTCTACAGTTTATATTTTAATACATTTTTCTATTTGATTAGGCAGTGATTTAAATTTTTGAGCAGTGTAACTTAACCAGTAGTGTAACGCGTGTTGCGGACCTAACGTATTTCGTTTTAGTTGAATGCGTCTGATTTGTTAAAAATTGCTTTCCGGAAGTGAACCATTTTAAAGACTTCACTTTGAAGAAGGGCCAAAGATATATAAACGGCCATTAGGAATTTTTAAAGGATTTTTCCTCCGTGATGCAGTAACGGCTTTTTCCTCCAGCATGCCGTAGTGGCTTTTTTTCCACCGTGATGCAGTAACGGCTTATTCCTTCATCAGACCGTAATAGGCTTTTTTCTTCCGTCATGCCGTAGCGTAGTAACGGCTTTTTTTGTCACCAAGTGGGTGTACTTTCTAGATCTCAAGTTTGATGCCTTTTTCCGATCTTAAAATATTCTGCTCATCCTAAGGCATTTCGAGTCAAACGGTGATTAGCTACCTAAATGAAAATAGGAGAGTAGTGGCTGAGACAATATTTTTGATGAGAATCTTACCAGGAGAGGCCAAGCAGCTTATGGAGAACCCACGAGGAGAAGCCAATCAGTAAGTCAGTAGTACACCAGTTTAAATATCTCACTTCCTGCCTACAACGTGTGTTTCCAACGACTACTCAACCCGTGTAATACGCGAAGTCGATTTTACAGACTTTTATATTGTGTCTTTTAAACCCATAAGAATTTAATAATTCTAATTTAGAGACTCTCTGTAAAAGTGTGCACTCGCCTAGTATAAAAGGTTATTTATTAAGTCCATGTAATTTTAAGAGTGTAATAAGAGGAAGAATTTTATTTTGTTATTTAAATGTAGCGTTTCACTGAACTACCCGCTTTATCTTTCAGGACGCAACGGTTGTACCATATTAAAATTTCTTTCAACAACTAAATAACTATTCAGAATTTTTTCATTTTTTGAGCTGAAGTTAGATTCTTTTTATTCTAAAACTAGCCGGGCCCGCGGCTCCGTTCGCGTGGACTTGAGTCACTACTATCGTCACTGCTTATTCCTTATGTTACCCAACGTAATAAAATATCGCCCATTATTTCCCCTTATCTCCCAATATTTCTCCTTATCTCCCATTATCTCTACATAATTTCCATTATCTAGGCTGATCTCTGTTCATCTCCCATTATTTCTCCCTATCTCCCATTATCTCACCTCATTTCCCATTAGCTAGGCTTATCTCGACTTATCTCGCAATATTTCTCCTTATCTCCCATTATTTCTCCTTATCTCCCATTATCTCACCATAACTCCCATTATCTAGACTTATCTCTGCTTATCTCCCATTATTTCTCCTTATTTCCCATAACTCATCTTATTTTCCATTATCGAGGCTTATCTCGACTTATCTCCCATTATTTCTCTTTATCTCCCATTATCTCACCTTATCTCCCATTATCTAGGCTTATATCGAATTATATAGAACATACGTATAAATTTATAAAAACACGTAAATCGGATAAGTGGTTCTCGAGTGATAAGCGCACTAACGGACAGACAGACAGAGAGACGTTGCATTTTATATATATTATATTCTTTGCTACATGATATTGTTTCATATTTAATGCTTTAGGCAGTGTATTGCAAGAGAACGCGTTAGCGGCAAACTTTTCTCCGACTTGATTCACTATTATCGTCACTGCTTATTCCCTAACGTAATAAAATATATCCTATAACCTGGCCAGAGAACATATGTATGTTTAAAAAAAAAAGCACGTAAATCGTTGCATTTTATATATATTATAGATATCCTTTGCTACATAATATTGTTCCATATTTAGTGGTTTAGGCAGTATATTGCAAGAGAACGCGCTAGCGGCAAACTTTTTTCCGATTTGATTCACCATTATCGTCACTGTTTATTCCTCATGTTACCTAACGTAATAAAATATAGTCTATAACCTGGCCAGAGAACATATGTATGTTTAAAAAAAAAGCACGTAAATCGGATAAGCGATTCTCCAGTCATAAGCGCACTAACGGACGAACAGACAGACAGAAAGACAGACAGACGGAGAGACGTTGCATTTTATATATATTATAGATATAGATTATTATTATTATTATTATTATATAACCTGGCCAAAGAATATATGTATGAATTTAAAAAAAGAAACGTAAATCGGATAAGTGGTTCTCGCATGATTAATGCCCTAATGGACAGACAGACAGACAGAGAGACATTGCATTTTATACATATTATAGATTATAGATATTCTCTGCTACATAATATTGTTCCATATTTAATGGTTTAGATTGTGTATTGCAAGAGAACGCGCTAGCGGCAAACTTTTTTCCGATTTCATTCACTATTATTGTCACTGCTCATTCCTTATGCTACCTATCGTAATAAAAATATAGCCTATAACCTGGCCGAAGAACATATGTAAGTTTTAACAAAAAAAGTACGAAAATCGGATGAGTGGTTCTCGAGTGATAAGCGCACTAACGGACAGACAGACAGACAGACAGAGAAACGTTGCATTTTATATATATTATAGATATAGATTATTATTATTATATAACCTGGCCAAAGAATACATGTATGAATTTAAAAAAAGATACGTAAATCGGATAAGTGGTTCTCTCGTGATAAACGCACTAATGGATAGACAGACAGACAGAGAGACATTGCATTTTATATATGTTGTAGATTATAGATTATAAATATTCTCTGCTACATAATATTGTTCCATAATTAATGGTTTAGGCTGTGTATTGCAAAGGAACGCGCTAGCGGCAAACTTTTTTCCGACTTCACTCACTATTTTACGTCACTGCTCATTCGTTATACTACCTATCGTAATAAAATATAGCCTATAACCTGGCCAGAGAACATACGTATGTTTTTAAAAAAAAGTACGTAAATCGGATAAGTGGTACTCCAGTGATAAGCGCACTAACGGACAGACAGACAGACAGAGAGACGTTGCATTTTATATATATATTTATATATATATATATATATATATATATATATATATATATATATATATATATATATATATATATATTATAGATGAATGGTGCCCAAAAACAGTATAACCAAGTATTAAATAACTATAGAGACTATTTTCAAAAGACGTACAAAAATTATCTCGATCTCCATGTTCTCTACCAGTAAAAAAACGGGCTAGCTAACATCTTGATTCTGTCCTCTATCAGTATTAATATCCACTCAATTCATTCTCAAAATTAAGGTAAGGGGCAAATAACGGCTTCTATTTAATAAATAAAATATTTATTAAAAACAAAGAAAACTGAGGCTACAAAATGAAGCTGCAACGAGAGTAAAACATTATCCAAAAGACGAACAAGTAGAACTCAGTATATATCACCACTACACCAAACACTTTATTTTTGCACTCGACGCGCGTTTCGCTAACCATGTTAGCTTCATCAGGAGCGATGATTGACTAAAGCTAAACTACAAATCTACCCTATTTATACTTAGCCTAACCCTTGAATTACTCCAGCGGAACTAATGACATAGGCAAGGCCATCAGTTCCGGTCAAGTAACCAGTAGAGGGGACTATAAGGAATAGGCCCTCTGTCTTTATTTAAACTACTTTTACATTTTATGATTTCCATACTTTCGTATGCGTTCAACAATCTCCTATCAGATACATCCTTTATTAATCTTAGATTATCTAATGTTACAGTATGATCAAGGGCATGTTCGGCAATGCTAGACTTTTCTGTTCTATTGTATTTTAAGTGGGCTAAGTGTTCTTTAAATCTTGTTTTAATTGACCTTTTAGTTTGTCCAACATACTTTTTGTCACAATCATTACAACTAATTTAATAAATTCCACTTTTCTCACAATTAGGAATCTTATCTTTGGGATTTCCTAAGATATTCCTCAGATTGTCTGATAACTTATAGACTAAGGTGAGGCCTACCTTATTAAATACCTTATTGAGTCCCTTGCTATATTTCGGATTATATGGTATGGAGACATACTTGGTGTTATTTTCTTCGCGTGTAAAAAAGGTGGAATTCTGAATATTAAACCTAAACTTATGTCTATTTATCAGTCTATTTACTAAGTCATCGTCATAACCATTAACTCTAGTTATATTTCCAATACGATTCCTTTCTTTATTAAAGTTTACTCCATTCTGAATGGAAATAAAGACAGAGGGCCTATTCCTTATAGTCCCCTCTACTGGTTACTTGACCGGAACTGATGGCCTTGCCTATGTCATTAGTTCCGCTTGAGTAATTCAAGGGTTAGGCTAAGTATAAATAGGGTAGATTTGTAGTTTAACTTTAGTCAATCATCGCTCCTGATGAAGCTAACATGGTTAGCGAAACGCGCGTCGAGTGCAAAAATAAAGTGTTTGGTGTAGTGGTGATATATACTGAGTAGTATCATTGTGCCAAGATTCCACATTCCCAACTTAGAACAAGTAGAAAGTAATCCTTATTATTAGACTAAATGTTTAAATGCTGAAAACTTAGAAACGTAATTATTGAATACTGGAACAGAGACTGAAACCGAATATTACGATTTTTTGATGATAAAAAAACGATCGGAATATGAAAATAAATCAAGAGACTTTAAAATATTGTCATAATCACATTTATTTATAAGGATATGATATAATATAATTTTCGATGATATGTTACAAAGTAAGTAATTATTTCATAACTTCAACTTCAGTTGAATGTTCCTACAAAGAAAAATGCTTCGTTTTTGCTTGTTTTTTCGTTATTTGAGTCATGCAATGATATGTCAACGTCCCTTTTATGGTTAGAGCCATTTTATATCTTGCCTCTAATTTTTTTGTTTCTTCAATATATCCTTTATTTTCTACAAATCTCAATGACATGTTAGGAAGAGAGAGAAGTTGCCCTTTTAAATAATCCTTTCGGAGTTTGCATTGGATTGGTTACTCTTCGAAGGCTGGTTCTAGCAGTCAACCTTTTAAAGTCCCACTCAAGCCATCGCACGCACCCTTTGCATCTTTCAGATGATGAGTGAGGTTGACAAAATTGTTTTTGTTTTTGTATTGTGCACTTTCCCCGTCAGAAAAATTTGTAATTTTTTTAAATTTTAATTTCAGCTTGCCTTCGTTCCAGTATTCAATAATTACGTGAACGCAAACGTGAACGAAACTCCGTTAGAACTCTATGCGAGTGGCGCGAGCCGTGTGACGTGCGCTCGAAGTTATGTAATACGGATTTTTTTAGATTAAAACATAGCGAATATAATAGTATTTTTTTCGATTTTATAAGTTGTGGGGGTAAGCATGAAAAAATGATTTAAAAAATTTCATTGTTATTATTTTTTATAAATAAACAATTAAACAATTCCAGGGTTATACTTTGCGAAAACCAATATAAAGAGGAATAAAATGGCGGAAGAACGAAGTTTATACGATAAATAGAACCGGAGGTATTGCTTTTTTAATGTGTGGCCGATTAGTGGACTACGATAATTTATAACATCCATATTTTGTAAAATATACATTTGGAAAAAAAAATCTCGATATATGTATCGAATAATTTCATGTATACAACCCACAAAAAATTTTTCAGGCAAATCATATATAAATATATACATATATATATATATATATATATATATATATATATATATATATATATATATATATATATATATATATATATATATATATTTTTTAACTGGCGGCCATTTTGTCAGCTGTCAAGTGATTTATGTTTAGTTTGGTTTGGCATTTCAACACGAATAGACTGACGTCTGAACAACGCTTCCAAATTGTGCAAATTTATTTTGAAAATCATGGTTCTGTTCGAAATACGTATCGCGCACTACGTCCATTTTACGGTCAACATAGTCGTCCATCAGAGCAATTAATTCGATTAACTATGGAACGTTTTCGCACCACGTTTACTCTAAATGATAATACGCATCCACAGAGACGTCGTACAGTGCGTACAGAAGAAGTCATTGCTGCTGTAGAGCGTAACGTAGAGGAAGACCCGAATCAGTCTATCCGCCATCGTGCACAGGAATTGGATATGTGTCCATCCACTTTATGGAAGATTTTGCGGAAAAATCTTGGTTTGCGTGCTTACAAAATCCAACTCGGGCAACAATTGAAGCCACACGATCACCTAGCAAGGCGTAGATTCGGTGAATGGGCCCAAAACAAGATTGCCGTTGATCCTGATTTTCATAAGCCAATTTTGTTTAGCGATGAAGCTCACTTTTGTTTGAATGGATACGTCAATAAACAAAACTGCCATATTTGGAGTGATGATAATCCTCAAGTGTATGTTGAGACACCGTTACATCCAGAAAAACTGTTTGGTGTGCTTTATGGGCTGGTGGAATCATTGGTCCGTATTTCTTTAAAAACGATGCTGGTCAGAACGTTACAGTCAATGGTGACCGCTATAGAGCCATGATTACTGACGTTCATCAATTGAACAACCATGATGTGCAGGAGCTGTGGTTTCAACAAGACGGCGCAACATGTCACACAGCTCGTGTCACAATTGATTTATTGAAGGAAACGTTTGGTAACCGCATAGTTTCACGTTTCGGACCCGTGAATTGGCCTCCAAGATTGTGCGGTTTAACGCCGCTAGACTATTTTCTGTGGGGATATGTGAAGTCGCTAGTCTACGCCGATAAGCCCGAAACGATTGACCATTTGGAGAACAACATTCGCCGCGTTATTGCCGATATACGGCCACAAATGTTGGAAAAAGTCATCGAAAATTGGACCTCCAGATTAGACTACGTCCGAGCCAGCCGTGGCGGTCATATGCCAGAAGTCATATTTAAATTATAATGCCAGAAGATTATCTTTCGCATAAAGTAAATTTCATGTCAATTTAAAAAAATTCATCTTTGTTTTATTCCATTTCAAAGTTCTATACCTCTATAAAAAACACCCTTTATATATATATATATATATATATATATATATATATATATATATATATATATATATATATATATATATATATATGGGTAGAGTAATTGTATAGAAGGGATAATGGGAATTGTAGTAATCCAACTAAAACAATATTATGACAGCATTAATAATACAATGAGAACAAGATTATTGAGATTCCAATATTTAATCTCTGGGAACTGACTTGATGAAACTCTCATAAATGTCACCCTAGTTAAATCAGTTAAACAACTTTATGAAAAAGCCTATGCAAGAGTTAAAATTGAAAACGAATTAACAAATTTCAATGTTACCAAAGGATTACGTCAAGGATGTAACCTATCGTTAATTCTCTTCAATATCGACTTCGATGGCGCATTCTACCAGTGGAGGCAGAAATGTAGTGGAATGGGAATACCGTTGGATGATAGGACACTGTACAGCCTACATTATGCAGACGATCAAATTATAATGACATACGTTTCTGAAGATGTTTAGTAAACTAAACGAGGAATACTGCAGATGGGGTCCCACTATAAAGTTAATTAAAACGGAACACTTATGTATTGATGGTGTGGGACAAGATATACAACTTGAAGACGGTAATATGGTTAAAATTTGTAGTGAGTTTGAACACTTAGATACCAAAATAGACAACACGGGCAGATGAGATGGGATGATTAACAGGCGCATTAACAATACAAAGCAGAATTGTCGGAGAACTTAATTCCTTACTTTGGCAAAAGAATATAACAAGAAAAATGAAAATGAGAATTTATGATTCAGTTGTTAAAACTTCACTAACTTACAGCTTCGAAGTTTGGCAAATTAGTAAGGCAATGGAACGAAAACTCTAGCCACAGAGATGGACTTTTTGAAAAGATCGGCCAGAATATCGAAACTAGAAAATATAAAAAAC
This sequence comes from Pachyrhynchus sulphureomaculatus, assembly GCA_019049505.1. Taxonomy (NCBI): domain Eukaryota; kingdom Metazoa; phylum Arthropoda; class Insecta; order Coleoptera; family Curculionidae; genus Pachyrhynchus; species Pachyrhynchus sulphureomaculatus. Next base: position 11,157,443 of record CM032456.1, on the reverse strand, counting down.
GAGGGGATTAGAAAGCTGACAAAAAAACCAAGAACTATTACAGAAGAAATCCACAGAAAAGAATTAGTCTAGTACGGACATGTTAACCAAATAGATGGGGAAAGACTACCGAAAATGGTAATGCATTGGTGGCCTAACGACGAATGCAAACGCGGACCTCCACGAGAAACGCGGATGAAGGGAGTAACAAAGGCAATCTACAAGACGAAGAATGGAACAACAGGAGGCGATGACACATTCGCTGTGAATCCGGAGTTATATATAGTAGAAGATTATCAGCTGTGCTGTCAAAAGTAAGGTTATACACACTTTTTAGTCTTCGTCAGTAGCACACAACTTAATAAACAGAAAGAGCTTACAAACAGGGCCTGTAAGCGCATTTTAACTCATATCTAAAAGTGTTAATCCAGGAATACACCCATTCGATTATTACATTCCAAATGGAATTTTGCTGACCTCTCGCGAAGATCTCACTGTGCTCCTCTGAATATAATAGGTTATTAAAAGCTTACGTTGCTGTTATTATTAGGTAACAATATAAAAATACTAAATACTACTTAATTTTTCACACAGCTAAATAGAGGATATTTTTGATTAAATGGCGTGAAAATTAGTGTCTGTTTCTTAAATAATTGTTTATATTCTGGTATTTAATAACTGTTTATCAACAAAGATGGGTAGACCTTGGAAATGCAATACCAAGTGTTGCGTAATAGTAGAAATTAAATTCCAATTGCTTTAGTCTAGTCTTTGTTGTGTTATAAATCCTTTTAGGTATATCTACTTTGCTTTTGTCTTTAGTTTCAGCAAACGGAAAAGTAATAATGTATATAATAATATACCTATTGCAAAATAACTGTGCAAATAGTTCAGTCGTGTAGTCTATAATTTATAATACTTTTTTTAAATTGTTTTTAATAATAGTAAATTGACAAACTGTGAATTTCCCTCGCAAATATCAAATATAGGTTATGAATTTAAGGGGACTCCGTTTCCGGTTGGCCCCCTGTCCGGAAATGCCCAATTTCTTTCTCAACTCGAGCGTCTAAACACTATTCCATGGATTCTAATAATCTTTTTTGTTTTTTATCATTGTATTTTAGGCTTTGATTTAACTATGGTTCCATCGAAAAATTTAAAATTTTAAGTTCGTGATAACCTGGGAAGCATGAAAGGAATTTAAAAATCTATGTTTTTTTTGCACATAATGTTCCTTTTCTATAATTCTACTGCTCGAATTTTCAACTTCCGTTTTTCTAGCTATTTCTCGATTATTAGAAAATAATCTAAGCGTGATAAATCTTTAAAATTTTGCTTAGGGTATCATTGCTAAAAGCAGAGCATGTTAAACGTCTCTGCCTCTATTCGTTTCCTCAGTCTTGAGGGTCGTGATCTCTATGGAATGACTTCACTGTTCTGTTCACTATTTCTCTCATTTCTCTCGATCTTCTGCCAAGTGCAACGATACATGAAGTGGTTGATCCTTAACTTGTTTTATTTGATCTGACCATCTTGTTGGCGAACGGCCTCTCCTCCTTTTACCCTGGACCTCTCCCATTATTATTAGCCGGTCTACATTATTGCCTGGCCTTCTAGCTACATGTCCAAAATACTGAAGAATTCTTTTCATGCATAGTGATGATAACCTTACAGTTACATTTAGTTCATTCAGTATAGATTGATTAGTTCTTCTGGCGGTCCAGGATATTCTCAACATCCTCCTATAACACCACATTTCAAAGGAATCAATAGATTTACGTTCCTTTACTCTAAGTGTCCAGGATTCTACACCATACGAAAATATTGGAAATACTAAGGTCTGTACGAGATTTAATTTCGTTCCTTTAGTTATGTATGGACTTTTCCATATCTTAGTAAGTCTCGTCATAGCATTTCTTGCTAGAGATATTCTTCTTTTTATTTCATTCTCGCATCCTCCCATACTACTTACGGATGATCCTAGATATACAAAGGTTGTTACTCTGTCAATGCCATTGAGTAAGTCGGATCTTACTATTTGGTCAGACTTATCGACTATCATCAGCTTCGTTTTGTCCTTATTTATGGTCAGACCTAGTTTCTCACTTTCTTGCTCTATTCGATTTAAAAGTGTAGCCATCTCTTCCTCGGTCGCTGCAAATATGGTGGTATCATCAGCGTAACGCAAGTTGTTTATTCGCTCACCTCCTATTAGGATTCCACCATCCCATTCATTCAGCGCATTTCTCATTATAATTTCACCATAAACATTAAATAATGTAGGAGACAGAACACAGCCTTGTCTTACACCTCGGCGAGGATGAAACTGATCGGATATTGTATTGTCTATTCTCACCACTGCAGTGCTGTCCAAGTAGAGGTTTTTAATCAGTTTAATCAGATGATAAGGAACACCCATTTGCTCTAGTGCCTCCCAAAGCTTTTTCCAGTTGACAAAATCAAAAGCCTTATTATAGTCTATGAAGCACATTACCATAGACACATTATACTCTCTACATTTCTCTATCAATTGTCTTATGTTAACAATCTGATTTCTTGTGCCTCGTCCTTTAACGAATCCCGCTTGTTCTCTAGAGATTTGTTGGTCAACATAATATCTTAAACGATTATTTATGATATGTAGCATTACCTTACTTGGATGTGATAATAGAGATAATGTACGATAATTACTACATTTACGGGTAGAGCCTTTCTTATGTAGTGGTATTATTATAGAGGTCGTCCAATCTTTCGGCCATATTCCAGTTTTCCAGATGTTATTACATATTTTATAGATCATCCCCACTGTGTCATGATCTAGTTCCTTAAGAATACCTCCCGTGATGTCATCGTAGCCAGGTGCCTTATTGCTTTTCAGTTTCTTAACAGCATCCTCTACTTCACTCCTCATTATTTCAGATTCTTGCTGCGTGGTATTGATCTGTTGGTGTATGTCTTGTTCTTGTGCATCATAATAAAGATCTTCACAATATTTTCTCGATCTGTCTATTATTCTTTCTTTCTCTGTAAGCAGTGTTCCATTTTTATCCTCGATTGTCCAAGTTTGAGGTTTGAAATCCTTATCTATCTCTTTAATTTTTTTAAAAAGATCTTTAACTTGATTTTTCTCTGCATATGCTTGTACTTCTTTACATTGGTTATTGAGATATGTATTCTTATCTTGTCTACAGTTTTTCTATATAAGTCGATTTAAATCTTGGTACTCTTTTATCTGCTGATCATCGTTTTAGTCCAGTTTTCTTTACGTTTTTCCTATGCTCTATAAGTTGCCATGTTTCTGCAGACATCCAAGATTTTTTAATACCTTTTCTTACTCTTCGGGATGCTATTTCTTCGTGGGCATCTTTTATCGATGTTTTCACTTTGTTCCACATCTCTTCATTATTTCCAGGATCTTCATTATATTGGATATTTCGGATATTTTTATTTACTAGTTCCGTAAATTGTTGTTTTTCTGGAGGATATATCTTCATTCGTTGCACCTTTATATTTTTTTGAGAAGCTTTGAATTTAATACGAAGAACTGTAACTAGAAGTTGATGGTTGGAATTACAGTCTGCTCCTGGGTAAGTTCTCGTGTCCAGTATAGATGATTTCCACCTTTGGCTTATAATTATATAATCTATTTGATTTCTCTATCGATCTCCTGGAGATTTCCAAGTATAAAGACGGCGGATATGATGTTTGAACAGGGTATTGGTGATAGCCAGTTTATTTTGTATACAAAAGTTGATCAATTTCTCACCTCTAACATTTCTCTTCCCCATTCCATACAGCCCAATAACATGTCTTAGATGGTCATCATTCTTTGTTTCCCCAATTTTCGCATTTAGATCTCCTACAAGCAAGGTAATTTCTCTTGTTGGGATTTTTCGCATGGTTTCTTGCAGTTTTAGATAAAATTCATCCATCACATTATCATCTGCTGCTGCTGTAGGGGCATGTACTTGAATTATATTGAGTCTAACCGGTTTAGTGTCCAGTTTTATGGTAATTATTCTCTCTGTAGCACCTGAGTAAGACAAAACTAAGTTATCAAGTCTCGAAGGTACAATAAAAGCAACACCACTATAATTTTGTTCTTTCTGTCCAGCAAAGTATACTGTGTTACCATGTGACGTGGTGAAATGACCTCCATCTTCACCTTTCCAGTGTGCAGTATAGTAAAATAGCATGGACAGGTACGGGTTCTCTTTTGTGAAAAATTTCCATCCCTCGGTCATCGATTTATAAACTGAGTGTAAGTTCCATTGTAGGTAGGATTATTTTTTGGTGAAAAATTAGCCTTCTCGGTAACCGATTTTTAGTTTACTGTATTGGGAGAGGTCTAAGCTTTTAGAGTTTTAGTGCAACATAATTTTTCTTTCATATAGAGGTTCGTCTTCCCAATTGCCGATTGACGCTTCAGACTTCGCTTTCTTTCCTTAAATAACCGGTCAAGTGCAAGTTGCTTTCAAAATAAAAATTTTTGTTATGGAAGTATAAAATGATTAGTGACTTCACAAAACACATCCCAAATGTTTTCCAATCTTTAGTGAAAATTTTTGTTTTTTTATATACCAGATAAATTATTAAGGGTAATGCACTCGTTCAATCTACACCCTGTAGAGAATATTTCAGAATTTTTTGATCAGTACTTTCCGAAATATTTTTTTTAAAAAATAATACAAAGAGAATTGTGCGCAGGTATTATATTATATACATTTTTGAACTCGTCTTTTTACAAGCCTTCATTTGACACCCCACTCGATGACCTGGTAAAAAAAAAATTACTTCCGATTTCACACCCCCCAAAACTAACCCTTTAAATCAACTTTCAAAACTACTCGGCTCTGATGAGGCCATATAACACATGGGCTGAAAAGTCCCGGGCCTAACAAAGAAAACACGGTTTTTTTGGTTCAAAATTAGCTTTATTCATCAACGTAATCTCCATCAAGAGCAACGCAATCATTCCAGCGCCGCTCTAACATTTCAATACCACTTTTGTAGAACGATTTATCTTTTGCCTCAAAATAGGCCTCAGTTTCAGCGATAACCTCTTCATTCGTGCGAAATTTCTTACCGGCGAGCATTTTTTTCAGGTCTGCGAACAGCCAGTAGTCGCTGGGAGCCAAATCTGGCGAATACGGTGGATGTGGGAGCAATTCGAAGTTCAATTCATGTAGTTTTGCCATTGTTTTGATTGACTTGTGACACGGTGCGTTGTCTTGATGAAACAAAATTTTTTTCTTTGCCATATGCGGTCGTTTCTTTGCAATTTCGGCCTTCAAACGCTCCAATAACGCTATATAATATTCACTGTTGATGGTATTTCCTTTCTCAAGATAGTCGATGAATATTACACCACGCACATCCCAAAATACCGAGGCCATAACCTTTCCAGCCGATTGTTGTGCTTTCGGGCGCTCTGGACGAGGTTCACCAGTTGCTGTCCACTCAGATGACGATCGTTTTGATTCCGGAGTGAAGTGATGGATCCATGTTTCATCCATTGTCACATATCGACGCAAAAATTCCGGTTTGTTACGTTTAAACATGGCCAAACACTGCTCAGAATCATCAACACGTTCTTGTTTTTGATCAACAGTGAGCAAACGCGGCACCCACTTTGAACAGAGCTTTCTCATAGTCAAATGCTCATGCAATATAAAGCCAACACGTTCTTTTGATATCTTTACGATGTCAGCTAACTCACGCAACTTCACTTTTCGATCATTCAAAACGATTTTATGGATTTTTTTGATGTTTTCTGGTGTTACCGCCTCATTTGGACGTCCACTGCGTTCTGCATCATCGGTGTCTCTACGACCACGTTTGAAGTCAGCAAACCAACGTTTTATTGTTGTTTCTGATGGAGCGGAGTCCCCATAACACTTTTCAAGCCATTGCTTCGCTTGAACGGTATTTTTTCCCATCAAGAAGCAGTGTAAAATTAAAACACGAAATTGTTTTTGATCCATTGTTTTGAAAATAACAAAAGTAGCGTCACTCTTAGCACAATAACTCACAAACTAATGAATAGAATATCATGAAATTTTAACAGCTGTCTTTTGAAGGTTAGTATTAACTGAAAAAAAAGGTGACTGCAATAAAACTAGCGCCATCTATGTGTTAGGCCCGGGACTTTTCAGCCCATGTGTTAACACATGGGCTGAAAAGTCCCGGGCCTAACACATAGATGGCGCTAGTTTTATTGCAGTCACCTTTTTTCAGTTAATACTAACCTTCAAAAGACAGCTGTTAAAATTTCATGATATTCTATTCATTAGTTTGTGAGTTATTGTGCTAAGAGTGACGCTACTTTTGTTATTTTCAAAACAATGGATCAAAAACAATTTCGTGTTTTAATTTTACACTGCTTCTTGATGGGAAAAAAAATACCGTTCAAGCGAAGCAATGGCTTGAAAAGTGTTATGGGGACTCCGCTCCATCAGAAACAACAATAAAACGTTGGTTTGCTGACTTCAAACGTGGTCGTAGAGACACCGATGATGCAGAACGCAGTGGACGTCCAAATGAGGCGGTAACACCAGAAAACATCAAAAAAATCCATAAAATCGTTTTGAATGATCGAAAAGTGAAGTTGCGTGAGTTAGCTGACATCGTAAAGATATCAAAAGAACGTGTTGGCTTTATATTGCATGAGCATTTGACTATGAGAAAGCTCTGTTTAAAGTGGGTGCCGCGTTTGCTCACTGTTTATCAAAAACAAGAACGTGTTGATGATTCTGAGCATTGTTAGAGCGGCGCTGGAATGATTGCGTTGCTCTTGATGGAGATTACGTTGATGAATAAAGCTAATTTTGAACCAAAAAAAACCGTGTTTTCTTTGTTAGGCCCGGGACTTTTCAGCCCATGTGTTATGTCTAACACCTTAATATAGAACCTCAAGAATCTGTGTCATTATAATAAAAAAATAAATTTATCCATTTAATAAATACTAATAATTAAAGACGAAAATTGTGTTTGTCAAAGTATCTATTATTATAATAAAGTTATTTCAAGAAAATGTTGGCAAATATTTAATAACAAACAAAAAATTATGTAATATTCTTCAAATATTATTTGTAAAATTTAGTCAACATTTATTAATGTGTCGTTAAAGTGTGTACACACATGTTAAGTAAGCCCGAAGGGTAAAAAAAAAATACTGAAATCATTTTCTTTACGAAGGAGAGATCCGTTATACATAATTTTGCTTAATCAGTAGCGTAGCCACGTTCAAGAGGTAAGGGGACATATAGATACAAGGGGCGTTTTTAGTGTACCGTACGGAACACTTATAAGATTACTTGGTTATCCGTCTGTCCGTCTGTCTGTCTGTCAGACACGATTTTCTCCGAAACTATTTGACACAGAAAGTTGATATTTGGCACTAGTAACATACATACATTAAAATTATTAATGTTCTGATTTTTTAGGGATCTAAGGGCTCAAGGGAACATTACACTTTTTAGTGTCGAAAAAAATGGACTTTTTAGAAAGTATCCTATTGGAAAGTATTATATTTCAATATGGTCGACGGGTTTCTTTCTAACACCTTCACTAACAACGCCGGTGTGCCTCAAGGCTCCATACTATCTCCTACTCTCTTTCCTATTTACATTAAAGACCTGTTGGAAAAGAACGGAAATCCAATCTACAGCTTTGTAGATGACAGTACGCTTATCTCTTCATTCACTTTGAACGCTCGGACATCGGCTGCACAGGCGAGTGTCCGCAGACAGCGGAAAGTTGTTCAACTTAACAAAGATCTGGAAGAAATTCTATCTTGGGGTGACAGTAACCAAGTGGAATTTAACGCTACAAAAAACCCAGGCGGCAGTTTTTTCTAAAAAAGTTAACATTGCTGAACCCGACATAGTTATGCCGGGGCACTCCATTCCTCTAACATCGTCACTCAATTTGTTGGGCGTTAATTTGCGAGCAAATATGTCCTGGCATGAGCATGTTGCAGGTATAGCAAGGAGAGCTTCTCAAAAGTTGGGAATATTATTTCGAACCAGAAAGCTTTACACTCCACAACAACTGTTAATTCTTTACAAAGCTCAAATTCGGTCAACTATGGAATACTGCTCTGCTCCCAAACATACACTGCATTTGTTGGATTCTATTCAGAGAAGAGCTATTCGTTTAATTGGAGACCCGGAATTGACCGCCGGCCTTGATTCGCTAAAACATCGAAGAACGGTGGGCGACTTGAGCCTATTCTACAAGTATTTCCATGGAAAGTGTTCGGAGGATGTGGCCCGTTTAATTCCACCCAGAGCGGTGCATGTTAGAAATACACGTCATGCTGATACTTCACATCCGTATGAGGTTCAGCTTGTCATTCCTCGTACAACGCTTTTCAAGCAGTCTTTTATATGGAGAACATCATCCCTTTGGAATAATTTGCCCAGGACTGTGTTTCCCACCGAGCACAATTTACAGAGATTCAAGAGCAACGTGAATCGCTTTTTCCGCACACGTGCCGTTCCTGTAGCGCTTTAGGGACCTCCCTGCAGCATGTGTTTCAAATAATTTCGAAGTTATAGACGATTAAAGCGGTGTGTGTGTAAGGCAGGCCAAATCGACCGTGCGGCGTGCCAACTTACCTTTCGACCGTTTACAAGGGTTTTACTCTACCTGCGTCGAACATCTGTTGCTACATTTATGATTCTAAGAAAGATAGAAGCAGGTGAAAGGAGAGCTTACTATAAGGGGTATATCTTTTCAATTTGAGGCAAAAACTGTAACTCCAAAGCAAACGGTACGCTGGCCTGCTCAGTTCGAAAATATCGCTAACATCACTCAGTAAACCTCTCAGCTAATATTGTGCAAAATGGATAAAAAATACGGAAAATTTAGTTAGAAGCGAATGTGAAAACCACGTAAAAGACAGTTCTATGGTAATCAATTTTCAGATGAAAGTAATTGTAATTTTGCCAGTACATCTGCAGAAAAAAATATAAAAACTTCTGATTTGAGTCCAAGCACTGATCTGACTTTTAGTTATTGTACAGTACAATTGAGAACGAGGCGTATGAGGAGTCGGAAGGAATTTTGTATGCAGTAGGCATAGCTGATTGAACGTAAGTAGATTTTATACGTGAAAATTCGTTTGTCATAACTTTAAACGCGTTTTTCTCAAGACAACGTTTTTGTAATTGGCGTGCACGATAACTTAAAAACCGTTTAACCGATCGGTCTGAAATTTAAATATGTTCTTCTACACAACAATAGCCCCAGTATAAACTAAAATAAAAAATTTTTTTTTTTGCTCAATTTTTAATGTTTTTTTTACGAAAAAAAAATGCTATTTTTGTGACCATCATGGTGGAGGTCCACCAAACAAAATTAATTGTGGTCTGTACTGGGGTCATAGTCATACTTTTTATAAGGATATTTTATTTATATTATATTTGTATTTTTTTTCAAACGTTCCAGTGAGCCGTAATCGTGCACGCTAGCAGATCAAAATGTTCAAAATTGCTTCCATGAGGCTATCCTTATAAAAAATCATTTAAAAAATTATGTACATTTTTTTGTTGTATTTGACGACTTAAAATATTGTGAGAAAAATTACAGACTCAAAAAATGTTTTTTTATTAATTTATCAGTCTCATAAAAATTATTAAAATTTTCGACCGAGAAAGTGTAATGTTCCCTTAAGAGGTCTAGAAAATTTAATATTACAGAGATTGACATTAAAGTGACATAATACCAAGTTGTTAGTGTTACCTACTGTGCTAGTTTTTAGTGTTCCATACGGAACACTTATAAGATGACTTCGGTGTCTGTCCGTCTGTCACACTCGATTTTCTCCGAAACTATATGACATAGAAAGTTGAAATTTGGTAATAATATAGGAATTGATAGCCTCATCAGAGCTATCTAGTTTTGAAAGTTAAATTTTGACTTAGGGGGTTAGTTTTGGGGGGTGAAATTGGAAGTGAAAAAAAAATTTTTTTACTAGGTCATCGAGTGTGGTGTCAAATGAAAGCTTATGAAAACACGAGTAAAAAATATATATACAATGTAATACTTGCGCGCACTTTTCTGTGTATTATTTTTAAAAAATCGGGAAAAATCGCTGACCACCCGCCTTATCTCGAAAAGTACTTATCAAAAAATTTTGAAAAAATTCTGGAATATTCTCCACGGGGTGTAGAGTGCATTAAGTTTAATAATTTATCTGGTATATAAAAAAAAACCAAAAATTTCAAGGTCATCGGTTTTCAGTAAAGATTGGAAACAAACTTTGTTGAATACTCCTTTGGGATGTCTTTTGTGAAGTCGCTGATCATTTTATACCTCCATAACAAAATTTTTTATTTTAAAAGCAAACAACGTACGGAACACTAATTGCGCAAGTTCAACTTGCACTTGACCGGTTATTTTTATTTTATTATTTTACAAATGTATTTTAAATTTGGCGTAGCTTTTAACGTTTTTCAGCTGTAGCAACAGTTGTAATTGGAACAGTGATACCCAGCGATGAAGCGTTGCTACTTAATTACGCGACAGAGTGGTCCGCGTATATTTTTTTTTTATATAATTTTAACAGGGAACTACAAAAAAAATCATTTTTATCGTATATTAATATTCATAGAGATGATTTAAATTTTATTTGTCTTTGAATATAATAGGTATTTAGGTGTATTTACATACACATAATTTTCGAGGACATGGATGTTCTTGAAAAAGAGGTTTTTGTCCTTTTAAAAATATGTTAATACCTAATTTTACTTTAAAATTATTTACAAGTTATATGAATAAAACAGTAAAAAAATTTTTTGTTAAAACCTGAATTACCATTCAGGAAACATTTCCCGGTATTTTGTTATATGTTGTTTCAACACGAATGTCAATTTTCGCTTCACAAACTAGAAATAAAGAGCCTGATTTGCATTGACAAAAAAACAAATTCGTCGAAAATTTTGGGTTAAGATCTACTAACGAAAGAGGAGAAAGGCTATTAGACTATCAACAAAGCGAAAAGATGTACTGTATGAATAGTTTTTTCAAAAAATCAACAAATCAGCAGTAGACTTCGAGAAGTTCGGACTCAACGACAAAAAATACATAGTAAAAGATGTGTTGGCCTTCAGTCAATTTGATACCGATAGTGATCATAGACTTTTAAGAGCTAGAGTAGAAATAAATACCAAACTGGAACGCAAGAAAATGACGGAACAACACAATCTCCCCATAACGGACACGATATCAGGTAATTTATCCAAATATCAAATAGAACTAGAGAAAAAATTGTCAAATAAAAATAAATTGAACAAAATGAACATAAATATTCCAGAACACAACATAAAATCTGATATTAAAGCAGCTATAAAGAAGATATACGCAACTACCAGGAGAAGTAATACAAAACTAAATAAAGAAACAAAGGAACTCGTGTTGAAAAGAAGACAAATGATTAAAGGGACGCCGCAATACAAGGATTTAAATAAAATCAAGCGGAAGGAAACAAGAGGAGATATAAGGCACTATAACTAACTATGGTGAAAACAACAATTGAGAGTAACAAAAATATGAAGATTCTCAAGAAAGTCAACAATAGAGAACGAACTAGAATACATCAATTAAAAGACACACATGGTAATATAAAAGAGAGTGAAACAGAAACAGTGTGCCTCTGTCAGGTCCAATTTTACAACAGAAAGCAATTCCCAGAGATAGATCAGTTTACCGCCAGTTCTGGATGGCTTGACCGCTGGAAAAAACGGTACGGTGTACGACAACTGACTGTATGTGGTGAAAAATTTTCTGCTGATGTGTCATCAATTGAGAAGTTTAAGCAGAACTCTAAAAAGCAAATCGAAGATTGTGGATACACATGTGATCAAATTTACAACTGTGGCGAAACTGGTCTGGTTTATAAAATGCTTCCATCAAAAACATTGGCATCTCGACAGGAAAAATCAGCTCCTGGGCACAAACGAAGTAAGGAAAGATTAACTATAATGGTATGTTCCAATGCATCTGGCAAGCACAAAATCCCACTGATGGTGATGGCAAGTCTGCACGTCCAAGAGCTTTAAAAGACATCTCACCCAAAGCCCTACCAGTCTATTACAAAAGTCAGAAGAGCGCATGGATGGATGCGACCTTATTTACTAACTGGTTTGAAGAAGAGTTCGTGCCATCTGTGACTAAATTTTTTAAGAGAAACCGTCTTCCTATTAAAGCAATTTTGTTAATGAATAATGCCCCCTCTCACCTTGGAGAAGGACTTCATGTCGGCGAAATTGTTGTAAAATTTTTTTCCTCCAAATGTAACCAGCATAATGCAACCAATAGATCAAGGCATCCTCGAAAACATTAAAAAAAATTATAGGCGTTTATATTTTGAACATCTGTTAGAATACACAGAAAAGGAGGATATTATCAATGGGATGAGAAAGGTAACACTGAAAAATGTTATTTACTGGGTAAGTCAAGCTTGGGATTCTCTGCGTACTATCACTATTCAAAAATCTTGGTTAAAAGTTATTGATTTTGAGGACTATAATGACAGTGAAGATGATATTCCATTGAATGAATTAGCTTTGAAATTGAGAAGCCATGGAGAAATGTCTTGTTCAAATTTTGACAGCGAGATAGAAGAAAAAAAAAAGTTTATTTGAATTAATGCAAAAATTAAAAGGTTGCGAAAATGTAACAAGAGAAGATGTTGTTGAATGATTACAGCAGGCTATTTAGAAAAAGAAATGAGTATGAAGAAATAACGAATGCCTTTCAGGAAACCGAAAAATCAGATGACGATGACAATGACGAAGCGGCGGTGGACGAACAGTCTCCCACTAAGATCTCTCATCAAGAAGGTTTTGCTTCTTTGGAAAAAGCTTTGAGGTATATCGAACAACAACCAGAGGCAACCCCAGCGGATTTGCTTCTTTTTAATAGATGGAGAAACATTGCAGCGAGAAAAAGAAGATGCAATATGAAACAGAAGCGCATAGATACCTATTTCACTGTTTTATAATGTATGTACCTATTTATATGTTAAAAACGTTAATACATCGGTTTAAAGTATTGGTGTTTATTTTTTGAATGAATGAAAAACAAATCCGGATTATTTTTCAGTTATCCGAGGAGGGTGCCCCCCACGTTACCTCGGATAACCGGGGTTCTACTGTATATATATATATATATATATATATATATATATATATATATATATATATATATATATATATATTTAACCTTTCAGTGGTCGCGCTAAAATTCTTAACGCCAGTGGTCGCTGCGGACTCTCAGTCCATACTTAGAAAATATACGTGTTTTTAATATAAATTTATTAAAATTATAAGGTTGCTGTAATAAAACACGTTGTAGTTAGAAATCAGTATATTATATAGTAATAATATTATAAAATATTCATAGTAACAGCTAAAGTTCCAACACATTCTACTAACTTAGGAACTACAGTAGGAACCATATTATAAAGCCTAACTACAAAAAAATATAATGAAAAAAAATCAAGATTATTAAATCTTATAAAATTAGTTGCCCCAATTCGCCATTTCTAAACATTCTGGGCAAATTAGTAGAGCATGTTCCAAACATAGATATGTGTGACACTTCCTACATAAATATCGGGTGGGACGATTTTTTTTTTTCTGTCACACATAGCACATCGCCCTCTTTGATTTGCCGGCGGTTCTGCTTGCTGAGCTACCGGTTCTAATCCAAGAATCTCGCCAATCCTTATCTTCATCGATCTTGGTATATTTGTTAAAGAAGAGCGAATTCTTAACTGGTCACTTATTAACTCAAAAGATAGTTTTCGCAAAAATTCTCTCCTTAAAATGTTTTTGTCTATATCATTGGCCTTGTAAATAACTAGAGAATTTATTCCTGCAACGTTTAACATTGAATAAAAAATTACCATTGGCCATCTTCGGGTACCACGTGCACAATTATAAGCAGCGCAAAGTTTGTCCACCGTATCCACTCCTCCCTTTGTTTGATTGTAGGTAGTTATTATGTCTGGTTTACCTGTTTCAGTGTCAATAATGTCATCATGGTATAAGCTTGACGCGAGCAAAACATTTTTCTTCTTTTTTGGAATGTAGGATAAGATAGTGCAGTTATCATGGAATGCAAACATTGACGACTTTTCAGGACGATTTACTGGGCTGCAAAATTCAATGGGAAGTTCCCTTTTATTCTTTCTAATCGTTCCTACAAGAGTCATTCTAAAATTCTTTTTTAGGTTTTCTATCAACTTAAAACTAGTGAAAAAATTATCAGTAGTTACATTCCGTCCAGTTCCCCTTATAGATTCACACATTCTTTCCACAACAGCATCTGGAGAATTATTTATTTCCCAAGGACCAGCTGGTTGTTTACCAACATATACTTCCATGTTGCAAGTATAAAAAAACCTTTGAATCGCAGAGGGCATAAATCTTAATGCCATATTTGCTCGGTTTATTGGGAATATATTGACGAAATATACATCTACCTCTAAAAGCCTCCAGTTTCTCGTCAACTGTTACGTAATGGAAAGGTGTGAATGCAGTTTTACATTTCTCTACGAAAATGTCAAAAATATCTCGAATCGCCGCCAACCTGTCTAGAGACTTCCTAGCTTCACGGGTTTCAAGATCATCAAATCTTATATGTCGCATTAGAAAACGAAATCTTTGTAACGACATCGTAAGTCTAAATATCTCAACCCCAGTGCCATCAACTCTGCAAAGATCTTCAGCATTGAGGTGATTACTCTTCATAACTCCCGCCAAATATAAGAGACCTATCAGTGCTTGTAGTTCAAGAATATTTGTTGTTTTTGCACCACGTTCACGGGAATATTTATCTTGAACAGCCTGAATATGCTTGTTTGTATTATCTACAATAACCTGAAGAACATTCTCAGGAAAAAAGTACTGCCATATCGCCAATGGTGTTCTTAGATTTTTTACAGTGTCTTTTGGACCAGGTAGGTGGGTAATCAAATTTTCCGATCGGGTTCTTACATTTCTTGGGTTGCAATGTTTTCTCCATTTCGTCGATTGATCCTTTCCGATAAAAAATGGACCGTCAATTTGCAGAATTTCCTCTTCATTGTCTGAAATATCCTGCTCACTATCTGTTTCGTGTTCTTCGCACTCCACAGCATCCACTTCATCTTCATCGGAGTCATCTAAGGGTGCTTCTTCTTCGTCAGATGATTCTAAACATGATTTCATTAGTTCATGCAGCCGTTCTTGCTCTTTTTCATAGGATGCCATACTAAAACATATTTTTAATATTAAACAATTACAAAAAAGTATCAAACATACCTTGGCAAAAGTAGAGCAGCTAATTTGTAAATATATTTGTCACCTCACTGGTCGCTGCGGATTCTCAGTCCGCAAGCACGAATTATTGGAGAAAATACAAAACTATATGCCTGCTCACTCGACCGTCGACTGAAATACGCTGTTAAGGAAAGGTACTGAGAAGCGCGACACTTAGAGGGGGGTATCCTTGAAATTATCGTCGATCACAAACCGGTGCGGAGCGACAGTCCGCGCGCGACCACTGAAAGGATATATAAAGGGTGATTCATTTAGAGGTACTTTTTGTGATGGGGATTTAATTGCAGATTGCGCATGCGTCGTGTCAACTGAAGTGGCATTCCTGTTCAGTAGTGTTTGACAATTCATAATGGAAAGACTTAGCCCGGCACAGCGTCTACAAATTGTTCAACTTTATTACGAAAATGGGCGTTCTACGAGGAATGTGTATCGGGCGCTTAGAGCAACTTATGGTCCACATAATCGGCCTACCGAACGCACAATTCGCTCTACCATCAATAAGTTTGAGACCCAATTTTCATTATTGGATAATGCTCGACCGAATAGACCACATCCAGCACGTAGTGAAGAAAATATAGGGGCGGTAGCGGAGAGTGTACGCGAAGACCGTGAAGTGTCGATTCGTCGCCGTTCTCAACAGCTTGGCCTGTCATATTCAACAACTTGGCGTATTTTACGTAAGGATCTTTCTTTAAAAGCATACAAAATTCAACTAGTGCAACAACTGAACCCGACCGACCTTCCGAATCGTTTCCGTTTTAGTCGTTGGGCTCTTGACAAGCTTGCAGAAGATCCACTGTTTTCGAGAAAAATTTTGTTCACCGATGAGGCCCATTTTTGGCTTAATGGGTTCGTGAATAAACAAAATGCCGGTATTTGGGGTGATGAACAACCTGAAGAGGTTCAAGAGCTGCCATTAAATCCAGAAAAAACAACTGTTTGGTGTGGTTTATGGGCCGGTGGAATAATCGGTCCATATTTCTTCAAGACAGAGGCCGGCCGGAATGTTACTGTGAATGGTGACCGTTATCGCGCCATGATAACAGACTCTTTGATGCCAGAAATTGAAGCCCGTGGTCTCGACGAAATTTGGTTCCAACAAGATGGCGCCACTTGCCATACAGCCCGTGAAACCATGGCTTTACTGCGAGAGCAATTCGGCGAACAGATCATTTCACGCTTTGGACCAGTGAATTGGCCGGCTAGATCATGTGACATCACACCTCTTGACTTTTTCCTTTGGGGCTATGTAAAGTCCAAAGTCTACATGGATAAGCCAGCTACAATTGAGGCATTGGAGGCCAATATTATTCGAGTCATTGGCCAAATACCACTCGAAATACTCACATAATTGTAAAGAATGGTTCTTTTATATGATAATAAAGATTATAAAATAAAATTTTATTCATTTTTTTTATTTAAAAAAAAAGTACCTCTAAATGAATCACCCTTTATATATATATATATAAATATATATATATATATATATATATATATATATATATATATATATATATATATATATATATATATATATAAACATGGTGGCGTAACTGGTAGAGGGTGAGAAGGGCTAAGTGCCGATCTATTTTTAAACTGAGTGTCACTTATTACAGTTCCATTGTAGTTAAGGGATCTTTTTGATAAAAAATCGCCAACCGTTTTGTAGTTAAGTTTGAAAATGAGGGTGAAGGTATTGGAGTTCCACTATAGTTTAAAGTTCTGCCCCCCCGCCTCGGTCATCGATTTTTGTTTTTTTTATGTTGAGATAGGCTGCGAAGCTTCAGTCCAAGAGGGCCTCTTTGTATTAAGACGTTTTGCTCCTCGGTTATCGTTTGACGCTACCCCGTTATAAGTTTTTCTTAAAAAAACGTTCCTTGATTCTATATGTCAAAATGTTGGGAATATATGATTGTATTAAGAGTCCTATAGGAAATTTCACACAGCTCTTATATAGAATTTGTAGTTCTGGTTTATCATTACAACTGATGTTTTTTATGATAAATAATATGACAGTAATCCTGTCCACATAAAATAACAGAATCCACAATTTTAAATTTTGCTTTGGTATTTAAGTTATCTTTAGAAATACAGTCCCTGGCCAAATTATTAGACGCACTGTATTTTTTTTAGTAATTTTATGTTTCTTAAGAGTTTTTATGCAATAATGGTATATTTAAACTACAATATTATTGATTTTTTAGTGTTCCGTACGGAACACTTATAAGATCACTTCGGTGTCTGTCCGTCTGTCTGTCCGTCTGTCCGTCTGTCACACCCGATTTTCTCCGAAACTACTTGTCGTAGAAAGTTGAAATTTGGTAGCAATATAGGAATTGATGGCCTCATCAGAGCCATGTAGTTTTGAAAATTAAATTTTGACTTAAGGGGTTAGTTTTGGGGGGTGAAATCGGAAATGAAAAAAAAAAAATTTTACTAGGTAATCGAGTGTGGTGTCAAATGAAAGCTTGTGAAAACACGAGTAAAAAATATATATATATATGTAATACTTGCGCTCACTTTTCTTTGTATTATTTTTAAAAAATCGCGAAAAAATCGCTGTCCACCCGCCTTATCTCGGAAAGTACTTATCAAAAAATTTTGAAAAAATTCTGGAATATTCTCCACGGGGTGTAGATTGAACGAAAATTATCACGAGTGCATTACCTGTAATAATTTATCTGTTATATAAAAAAAAACAGAAATTTCAAGGTCATCAATTTTCAGTAAAGATTGGAATAAACTTTGCTGAAAACTTATTTGGGGTGTGTTTTGTGAAGTCACTGATCATTTTATATCACCGTAACATAAATTTTGACTTAAGGGATTCGTTTTGAGGGGTGAAATCGGAAGAGAAAAAAAAAATGTTTTTACTAGGTCATCGAGTGTGATGTCAAATGAAAGCTTGTGAAAACACGAGTAAAAAATATATATATAATGTAATACTTGCGCACACTTTTCTTCGTATTACTTTTAAAAAATCGTGAAAAATCGCTGTCCCCTACCTTATCTCGAAAAGTACTGATCAAAAAATTTTGAAAAAATCCTGGAATATTCTCCACGGGGTATAGATTGAACGAAAATTATCATTACCTTTAATAATCTATCTGGTATATAAAAAAACAAAATTTCAAGGTCACCAGTTTTCAGTAAATATTGGAAACAAACTTTGTTGAAAACTCATTTGGGGTGTGTTTTGTGAAGTCACTGATCATTTTATACCACCCTAACAAAACTTTTTATTTCAAAAACAATCAACGTACGGAACACTAATTGTGCAAGTTCAACTTGCACTTGACCGGTTATTATTTAAAAGAATTGTTGTAGACTACATATTTGTATTTATGTTTAACATATGGCAACACTGTGTTGACAAAGTGATACATGAACGTAAATAAGTACAAACCTGTATCAGTCGCGATCGGAATCGAGTCAGGTACGGACGTGTTTCTGTGGCTTTATGGACTGTGATTGTTTGTTTAACAGTTTTATACTACTCAGTTATTAGTTTATTTTGTATGCAGTGTTTTAAAACTACTTTCATTATGGGTAGAAAAGGCGATTTTTCACCATGTAAAAAAGCTGAAGTGAAGGCCCTTGTGATTGCGAAAACATTTACAAACCGAGAAATATCACGAAGATTGGAGTTTCTGAAGCTAGTGAACGACGCATAGAAAAGAAAATTGAATCAGGGAAGGAATTAAGCCCGAAAAGAAAGAAAAGATGCGGTAGAAAACCAATTTTCACTCCACGGTCAGAGAGATGTTTGAAGAAAATTTGTGTAGAAAACAGATTTGCTACCACAAAGGTAATAAAATCACAACTCTAGGATGCTAGCGTAAATGCTTCTGAGCGCACTGTTCGAAGAAAAATTGAAAGAATTAGATTTTAAGGCCTGTCGCCCCGCCAGAAAGCCCAAGTTAACAGCTGCAATGAAAGCAAAGCGCCTGAAGTGGACCAAACAATGGCAAGATAAAGATGTGGACTTCTGGAGATCGGTAAGATACAGCAATTTAATCAATAATTGATACATTATTATCATTTTCAGTTAAATAAAGCAAATAAACATGGAAGTTTATATATTTTTCCTATTTTTGACAGGTCTGCTTCAGTGACGAAAGCACATTCGAAATTTTGCAGAATAAAGCTCAGTATGTGCGTCGTCGTGATGGAGAAAAGTTTCATCCTGATTGTGTCGTCCCGACGGTTTTAAACATCCCACCAAAGTGATGATTCGGTCAGTCATCAGCGGCAAGGGCACTGGACGTCTGTACGTCGTCAAAGGAATAATGAGGCAAGATCAGTACAAAGAAGTATTATAAAATCGGTTGATTCCGCAGCTCAGAGAATGGTTTCCAAATGGGGAAACCATTCACTTTCATGCAAAATGGAGCTCCCTGCCACACTGCTCGGTCTGTTAAAGCTTTTTTGGCAGAAAAAAATATCCCTCTGTTGGATTGGCCCTGATATGAACCCCATTGAAAATGTATGGGAGCTGATGAAAAGAGAAGTGGCTAAAGATGTGATTACCAACAAAACCCAGCTCCTAGAAAAGATTATTCATGTGTGGAATCATCATCCTCAAATGCAGGAGACAGTACAATCTTGCATTGATAGCATGCCGCGCAGAATTAAAGCTTTGATAGCGGCTAAAGGTGGCTCAACTAAATATTGACTTTTACTAACATTAATTTCACTTTTCTTTAAAACTTAATAAACTTATGCTTTTCTAAATTAATGGTGTTTTATTTATGTCAAATATATAGGTAATTGATTGGATAATATAAAAATAAAAAAACAAATCAATTTAAAATAATAAAACGGTACAATATCACTCGGTAATTAATATTTTACATGAAATCTTGCAGTGCGTCTAATAATTTGGCCAGGGACTGTATATTACATTTTTAATTTAAAATACATATTTTTTTTTTATCGCTCACCTCCCCACCTTAGTAGGGATTTTACCCTTTTTCCATATTCCAAGGATATCGGCGAGGATGTCGTAATACCCATCAACGTTGTCCAAGTGCCGAAACATACATTTTGTATTTCACGGCACATTTTAAACAATGCGGTAGTGCTGCCACGGAGGTTATTTGCATTTCTTCTGTAAACAACTACTACCTATGTACGTGGCCAGGCCAAATATACTTAAATAAATAACCGGTCAAATGCAAGTGGAACTTGCACAATTAGTGTTCCGTACGTTGATTGCTTTAAAAAAAAATTGTTAATGTGGTATAAAAAAGATCAGTGACTTCACAAAACACACCCCCAATGAGTTTTCAACAAAGTTTGTTTCCAATCTTCACTGAAAACTGATGACCTTGAAATTTTTATTTTTTTTATGTATCAGATAAATTATTAAAGGTGATAATTTTCGTTCAATCTATATCCAATATTCCAGAGTTTTTTCAAAAAATACTTTTCGAGATAAGGTGGGGGGGGACAGCGATTTTTCGTGATTTTTTAAAACTAATACAAACAAAAATGTGCGCAAGTGTTACATTACATTATATATATATATATATATATATATATATATATATATATATATATATATATATATATATATATATATATATATTTTACTCGTGTTTTCACAAGTTTTCATTTGACACCACACTCGATGACCTAGTAAAAATTTTTTTTTTCAATTCCGATTTCACTCCCCAAAACTAACCCCTTAAGTTAAAAACTTAACTTTCAAAACTGCACGGCTCTGATGACGTCATCAATTCCTATATTATTACCAATTTTCAACTTTCCATGACAAATAGTTTCGGAGAAAATCGGGTGTGACAGACAGACACCGAAGTCATCTTATAAGTGTTGCGTACGGAACACTAATAAATTAATAAATAAGTATAACGACCTGCGGGATTGAACACTCGACCTTCGGCACAGTAGCAAAGTACTACGCCACCGAGCCAACAAATATGAATTTTTTACTAGTTTGTGTTTATCCAAATTGACATGATAACCAAAAATTGCATCAAGATTTACTCCAGATTGTATTGTTAGTATTGTAAAATTACTATTGAAAATAACTTTCAATGGTAAGTCATGGTTTGTTAGGAGTGGACCTTATCAAATTATTACAAAAATGTCAAGTTATGCCAACTGCATGTCGAATCTATCTTTCTTAGTATACATCAGAAAAGGTTCATTCTTGCTTTAATAAGTAACTATTGACTCACGGGTTTCAAAACAATTGTAGCTGGAAGCACGGAAAATCGGCTTTCTAATTTCTCAGCCGCATCTCAAGCCGCTACTATTAACTAGAATAGAAATTTAAAAAACCAATCAAGATAAAACCATAGAAGTCAAAGCCTGACTTAACGAGGTAGTCAGTCCGCCAAGTGCCAGAAAACCAGACCAGCCTTGAAAACTAACCCATACGAGACAGGGCCGTAAACCGCCTTGCTTTACATCCAGTTCTTGTAGTTTGTGCGCTTAGGGAGCTTCAGTGACAACTCCAGGTTTAACGGTACGTAAAGTATTAGGTTGTTATAAATTGTTCTTGTCCGTTGGTAGGGAAGGTTCACTTCTTTAAAAGACGTTTGTTTGACTAAGGTTCACGTGCTCATGTGCTCCTATAAAGAAGCCGCCACTGATAGCCACTTACAAAAGTAGCAGAACATCCCTACAGAAATTAGAAAAGAAACAGCATGTCATTTAATAATAAAAGTTTTAATTTATTTATTGAACTAAATAGATTAACATAATTTAATTTACCTAAAACAGTAACAAAATTTAATATTATTTTATAAACAGGTCTAATTTTTACAAAAAGATTCATTCTGGTTAATTATTTGAATATTTCATCCTTCGAAAGTCGAATTAAAAAATTAGAAAGACAAAAAATCGTCAACAAAACAAAAGTAA